>CM049314.1:58305674-58938799 GCA_026874595.1 Sipunculus nudus
TAGCTATTGGATTTATTTGAGACTTATGCATTTTAAAATGTTTCATTATGCCCTATAGTAAATTAATAGCCGCCCGGCCCCTTTAGGGCCCTCGGACCAATCTCGATTTAAAACTCCATATACATGTCATTAAATGACAAAAGAGATTTCCCACATTTAAGAGCATTTCCTATGCCATACAGAACACTCCTGGCCGACCCGGGCCCTTTCAGGCTCTCCTAACTAAAATTTATATAGGCTAAAATAAAATCTAAATGAGACTTCTACTTTTTCAAAAAAATATAATTCAGCTCTATAGGACATTGCTGGTCGGCCTTGCCCCCCCCCCCCCCCCACCCCACACACAGGGCCTTTGAACGATATGTCTCAAGACAACAGTTGTCATATTTTACTATTGATTAAAACTGAAGGTTTTTTTGTAAGGATGCAGCTTTCAATATGTTTCCATTAAATGTATGTTCCTTTGACTCTGCTTCGTCTTAGAAATTATTCTTTATAATATGTATAGTCATTGGCTGTTTATCTACAGAGAAGTGGGGAAGATTTTGCATGTAAACAGTCAGCAAAGGTAGCGCTCCTGCCACTCAAAATCACATCAAATAATCAACATTAATATGATGCTATTGGTAGCTTATAGCCATACCTTATATATTTCTAAATAGATAATATATTATAGTCACACACATTAAACTGTTATATTTCCGATCATCCAAATTCGATGCCATTTTCAATTATTATGATTCAACGTATGCTCATTTAATCGTCATTCATTCCCCCAATAAAATATATGTGAATACTGTTATTCTCAGCAGCGTAAGGGTAAAAATCCAAAATCGTGGATAACTGCTGTTAATGTACTGAATGTTTGCCTTTATTTGCTTTATTAATCGCAAAGGTTTGGGGGGGGGGGGGGGTTATATTCTAATATCACCGACGATGTCAGTCTCATCCCACTTTACACTTTGCCTTCCTGGTCTTTTGGGCCTGTTTATTCTTGTAGCTTTTCTCAGCTCCCTAGAGAGCATACAACCCAAGCAGACATATCAGGCGCTAGAAGGTTATTCGTTCTACATATGCCTTCCTCCCATGAACAGTACCCATTCACGCCTGGGTCGAGAGAGGGCTCCCTTCTGGTATAGACTTTGCCTAGAAGTCTTAGCGCAGACGGCGGACAGATCGTGACGCGAACCCACAACCTTGCGGTCACAAGTCCAGCGCCCTTTACCGTTACGCCACCACGCTACAGGTCATAAAAGTCATAAATAGTTAGCTAAAAGGATAATATTCACACAATGTATAACTACGGCTGGTGTTTAGGACATTAGGTCTGCTACATCTATACCTAAGCGTTGATTTAGTCATTTTATTCAAAATTACAAAAACAAAATAGATCTGCAGAGTACTTAATTCATGTATTAACCATATCAATGGGTCGGAATAGTAGAATGGAGCCTGTCTGAAAAGCCATCTGTCTAATAAGACCACCTGTTTAATTAAACCCCCCTTGAGTGAACCGAAAGTTTTCACATCGGTTATAATTAACTGTCTAATAAGTGAATTAAGACCAGTTTTGGCCCACGGTTGGTGTTACTACACAGGTTTCACTGTACATTCACGATTTTCACATTATTTTTAAATGGCGGTATAGCTATTTTTCTTTTAAAATGATGGTCACTATGGCCAAAACAATATAAGAAAGAAATTTTCAGTGTCATTATTTCCTAGAATCCATGTATTAGTCGCCCCCAATGTGCAAAGTTGAGGTAATTGGGATATTTTATTTTCTATGTCAGTATTATTTTGGCGGCAATTTTGTTTTATGTTATTTAGATAAAATTGCCCGGGCTGACATCGGGCCAACCTCAATATTTTTTTTTACTCCGAACATATGGGCAAACACAATCCACAAAGAAAACATTAAGACCATAACACGAGGTTGAGTTCTGTGGTAGCTGGAATATTAAACATTCCGAAGGGAATTCCATGTCGACAAAATTTCGAGAAAATAACAATGATTTAATTGTTCATATTTATATATGTTTGAACTTTTCTATCTAATTAGTTCGCACATATTAGGCCAACAAAAAAAAATAAAAGGCCTGGTTCTCAGGCACCGCCCGCGTCAATTTTAACCCCCGCATCAACATTTTTAATTTTGGTATCTATTTCCAAAGAAGATATATTATACAATTTATGTAGTGCTTTTACCCTTCCAAACTGTTATTTTCATGCCTTATCCCTGATCATATGACATTTATATTGAGACATACAAAAAAGGTCAAAAATAAAATAACGCCCGCCCGCATTGATTTCTGGAAAAAAAGTGTCTGAGAACCATACCTTTTATTTTTTGGCCTAGCTAGTCTAGCTGTTTTAACGCCAAACCTCATGAAAAAATATTCTTCTGGACTGAGCCTGGTTTCTCGATTCTTGACCGAGTACAGTTAGCAGGGAGGGATGTCCCAGAAAGCGAACAATGTACCTGCTTCAACGGCAAGCCGAGAGGTACCAGGTGCACGATAATGTGATGTTCAAATCCAGTGTTGGTATGTGGTATTTTGGAGTGTTCATACTGCATTTTATAAAGCGTCGACCGGGTAAAGTGCTGAAGTTGAAAATATATATCCCTAAGGAGATATTTTTTTTAATACAATTAAAATTATTCTGAAAAAAAATTGACACAATAGACGCTTTTCATGTTTTCTTTACGCGTTATGGTGGTCTGCATTGTTTGGGTCTAAAGAACAAGTATTGCGGGTTTCGTCAAGTGACATTTAAATTTCTCGCTGTGAAAAAGAAGGATTTTTTTTCCTTTATCATGTGAGATGTTACGAATTATGTATATTATGAATTATATAATCGTTCATGTGAATGTAGCGGACCCGAACAAACAGTGTCAATCGTCACCGGTAGGTAGCGTTAGTAAGAGAAAAAGGGCTGTTGCATCCTGTATTTCATTGAAGTCTATTGCGTTGACAATGAAGGAAAAGAAAAACGCCAGTCGTCGGAAATGCCAGACACGAAATCCATAATGGGAGAAGCATTAACTAATCTCTTTTCGTGATTGCTGTTGGAGAAATAGATAACTGATGACACTTATCAGCAAGAAAACGTGCAGATTAAACAAAAATAGCCTGAGCGTCCCTGACTTTAGTGAAACATGTGTAATACGACCATCCGTGGGACAGGTTCAAGCTGGTCTTGTTGACAGGTGGTCTTACAATATAGTCTTTCAGACAGGTTCGTCTGTATATTTTCTGCTTATTGAAAGGCCTGTGTAGTGAAGATTACAGAATGTTCGTACATATGCATATGTATCCTTTCAATAACATTTCAATTGGTTTGGTCAATCGTTTCACCTGTTGCCGAACATTATACATTTATATTAAATATTTATATTAGCCTTTGTCCATGCAGGTATAGTCTATAGCGAGGACAGTGAATAATAGTCCCCTATCATCGTTCGGCATGGATGTATTGATATGCGTAAATACATTTATTATCAATTGATCATATGGTAATGTAGTTGGGTCATCTGGGTCGATCACGTGATCGTGGAGAGCGAAGGTTAGTTTCTAAGTAGATTTTTATTCTATGAAGATTAATTTTAAAAAAAATAGCAAGGGTTTCCCTCGTGAAGGTGTTTGCGAAATCCGCAAGAGCCGAAATCCAACATGACCACCAACCATCATATTGAAATGGATTTTTTTCAATGGTTTGCCCACACTACTGTTTAGTACATGGATAACGGGGTTTTCGGGGTCGAGAAATTCATATTTGATGTCAACTTTATGATATGACCTCTTTTGACCTCGAAACTTCAGATGGCTGACGATTTTTAGTTCAAAAAGGTCATTTCATCAAACCTGTCGTAGGACCTCCAGAATAAGGTCAAGTGGTTCCCAATCTATGGATTTTGTTTCTCTGAGTGATAACTTAAGAATCTGGTGAGGATGTCTGTCTAAAAAGTGTGTGCGGAAATCGTAATATCACGAAATCCAAGATGGCCGTTGTGCTTCAATTTGAATATTACTGCATCAATGTTTTTACCTGCATTCATGTGCAGTATATGGAGTCATGGGTCTATGGGGTCGAGGAATTCATATTTGATGTCAAAATTGTATTTTGACTTATTTTTACTTTGTATCAAAGATAGCCAACCATCTTTAGCTCAGAATGGTTATTATCGTTAAAATCTGTCGTACAGCTTTCACAATAGGTTCCATTTTTCGAATTCCTAACGAATTGTTGTTCTATAAATGTAAACTTGAACTTAATTTAGGATATTCCTACAGAATTACTGGTTCGTTTCCTTGCATGCAAATGAGTGTGGGTTATGTGGCACAACACTACCGAACGCCTTCATATTAGCCTTAGATAATAGCATGAATCAGTTGCTGTAACTACCGGTTTTTTACAATATATATAAAATAATTAAAGTTCAAAAATGATTACAGCAATGAAGATGGAAAGAGTTAAAGTCAGAAATAAAACAATTTTAATACACTGTCTAATATTATGAAAAACTTTCCGTTTTCCATAGTTTAGCCTACAATACTATTCTGGGTTAGGGGGATGTTGCGTCAATAAATATATATTTTACGATATATTTGTGATATTTTACGTTATATTTGATGTACTGGCTTCACAATAGGTTCTAATGGTTCGTTTCTCCATGGATTTTGTTCTTTTTAATTTTAATATGAAAATTACCGGGAACTTTCCTGGCGGGACCTGCAAAGTCTATAACAGCAATGTCAGGTGAGAGTCGGAGTCCAGGCGATCGAATCCAGTTCCAAGATTCGGTCTTGTAGTTTCGAAATATAGTCCTTTTATTTAGAGTCCTACTCTTCAAAACCCGGGTCAACGTTTCTTACATATGAACTCTAGCTGTCTCTCCCTTCGATTTAAACTACGTATAATTAAGTTGTTCGTGGACGTGATGGCTGCACGTCGAGTAAATGCGTCGATTCCGGTTAATTCACAAAAGACTATCTGATGATCTTCGGTAGCTGACGTTCTGATCTCAGATAAAGTTCCGGCGAACTCGATGCTTTTATACCAGCCTTATTTATGCGGAAGAATCTCCGGAAACCAACGAGTTGCCTGCCCGGCCCTAATTTTCCGCCCTGTCAGTGGCCAGGCATGACAGACGCCATTTTTGTATGGGCAACAGTGTTAATGAGCACACATATTATCTTAAATACTGATGGTACAAAGATGTCATTTTCAGGTAAACCTCGAGGCTCCATTTCATTTTATTTGAGCTTCACACAGAGATAAATATATAAGGTTCATTATATTTAGTTAAGAATGGAGATATACAGCTGGTAGAATTTTACTTGAGTTTTACAGCAATTTTTATTCAAATATATTTAGAAAGGTGTATAACATATAATACTTTTCAGTAATCTGCTTCTCAGCTGTAGAATAACTGAAGGTGCAGAAGTATCATATGTAAGGTAAGTTTAATTTATGGCGGAAAAAGTAGAAAAGAGGCCTAACACATAATTTGGATATAAAATATGTTTATAGATAAAAAACTGAATGTAATAGAAAAGTCGTATGCATCAGATTTATAACGGACCCCTATCACATCGTGATATTTATAAGGGAAGGTCATACATGGACCAGTAAAGAAATTAAAAAAAAATAGTTATAAAGTGTACCTTGCGTTACAGCCATTAAGAGAGGAAAAAGATATTTTCAAGAGTGTCCAGTGGCATAAATCTGAGGCCTTAGCTATCTGTTTATGTAATCCGTACCGACATACAAACATCAAACAGTTGATCCATTTATGTATTGGTTCTGATGACAATTCTGAATCCGCAATATTCCGCAATACCTAAAAAATAAGATTATACCATGATTTTTTATTTGCATTTCAGTATATTCACTGTATGCTGGAAACAATATATTTCTATCCCCACTGTAATGACAAACACTTCCGTACCTCGATTTATTTCACAATTTAAAAGTTGGTTACTTTCATCTTATTTCTTGTCAACTATTTAAATAAATCACTTTTATTGTTTTTGAAACATTTAAATCGATATCCACATGGAAACCATTAACACACACGAGACCTCTCATTAAAAAAAAATCCGTTCTTGCAGTACTTCATTTGATTAAAAATAATGGAATTTATTTCATTCATCGAAGGTGGAAAATACTGTTTATCGTTTATATAAAATAATAAAAAACCTTCCTCAGACGATGTGTATGAAAATAGGCATTTCCTCTAATATACTTTGTTACAGATGTATGTTTTATTATGAGCTGTTGACATGTCTCTTTTATTGTGCGCTGTTTATTTATTATTTATTATAATATTTATTTATTATAATATTGTGAAGGGTGGCCTGTACCAGAATAAGAATTCTGTTATAAGCAGGGCCCTCTTCCAAGATATACAAGATATTATAAACAATGGAACATGATAATAAAAATACATAAAAGTACATGTACAATGCGAAATATAAAAGACATAATGAGACTGTAAAATCATTACAAAGGAATGATAATATCATAAAATTAATAAAAGGGACGGTACTAACAGCGGTAAGAGCAACGATTACATCTAGAACAATTTCGTGCTGTGATAAGATTATGACATCATTGTAAAATCGGAGAAGTACGAACGTGATAATTTTTTTAAAATGCTGCAAATTAGAAGCAAACTTAATGTGTCGAGGAAGGGAGTTCCATAGAGTACTGCCTGCATAAAAAGAGGTAGCCTTGAAGGCTTCAATACGCTTTCGGAAGGATACAGTTTTTGTTTTCGGTTAACCCCGTCGAATAATTATGAATGCCCTTCGCCATATGAAAATTCTTACATAAATATGAAGGGGCTAAATCATTTATGCATTTATAGGTTAAAATAGATAGGAGGTACAAATATCGCTGTTCAATTGTCATTAAGCCTATTTCTTTCACTAAATCTAAACTTCTTTGAGTTGGGTCGTAATTTTTTGTTATTATCCTAGCCGCACGACACTGCATTCGTTGGATTGCGGCACGGAATGTGCTGGGACAGCTGCCCCATACTGTTAGGCTATAATCTATTGGAGGTTGAACAAAGGCGTGATATATAGTGACTAAAAACTTCTGTGGTAGAAATTTGCTGAGCCGATGTAAAAGTCCAATTTTGCAACATAGCTTTTTAAAAACGGTAGAAGTGTGAGATTTCCATGTGAGATGAGCGTCAATGATCAAGCCAAGGTGAGAAAATTCATCGACATTCGGGACAATATCTTTATCGATAATTATTTGTAATGAATTTGATTGTTTGCGTTGCTTGGAACTCACAAGCATAGTAGCTGATTTTGTGGCGTTTGCAATTAGTTTGTTTTTATTAAGCCATTTAGTAACTTGGTCTACAGCAGCCTGTAACTTATGTTGTGCTGATTCGCGATCGATGCCGTCTGCGTATAGCGTGATGTCGTCAGCATAAATCGAGCATTTTGCGTCTGTTACATTATCGGGGAAGTCATTAAGATATAGTAGGAAAAGAATGGGTCCAAGTACAGTGCCTTGTGGTACACCTGTATCGATGGTTTTCACCTCAGAATTATAGTTATTGAAGCAGACAAACTGCTTTCGGTCGTATAAATAATTATAAAACCAGGTGTGCGAGTTTCCATTTACGCCATACTGTTTTAATTTACCCAATAATATATCGTGATTTAGGGAATCAAAACCTTTTTAAGGTCGAGAAAGCATATGGAGTTTACACGTCCGCAGTTCATAACTGTCAGCCAATTATCAACTATTCTATGTAATGCAGTTTGGGTAGAGTTGTTTGCAAGAAAGGCAATTTGTTCAGGAGATATCAAGCGTTTGTGGTTTAAGTAATTAAGGAGATGACGTTTAATGTGCTTCTCTAAGATTTTAATCACATGGCTGGTGATCGAAATTGGCCGGTAATTGTTAGTATCAGAAAGTTTCCCTTTACCCTTATAAATGGGTACCACCCTTGCACACTTCCAGTCAGGAGGAACTATTCCTGTACTGGGTGATAAGTTAAGAATATGTGTCAGCGATGGCGCTAAGATGACCGCGGCCTCTCCAAGTAAGAACCCCGGCATATTAAGGACATCAATTCCATGTTAATTCTTAAATGCGACTAGAAGTTTCACGACATCCTGTTGGCTCATTAGAGGGATTGAAAACCGAGAATCGGTAAAATCAGGTTGGTCCTGCACAACATCTTTGGTAAATGGTTTGGTTAAAGTTTTACCAACTGAGGCAAAGAAGTCATTCAGGTCATCCGCAGTTAGATCTGGACTATCTTGACCCCGGCTAACTGGATTGATCACGTGTTTTAAAGACTGCCAAATCTCCTTGGGAGATTTTGATGACTGTGCCTTGTGTCTATAATAGGAACGTTTCAGTTGACGGATCATGCAAGTGACCCGATTACGTAACCGCCTGAACTGTGCCCACAGCTGTGGATCATTATTTGACACAGCAGATTTACGAATGCGTTCTCGGTTATATATTAGACGCTGGATATCAGGTGACATCCAGGGATTGTGTCTATTATTTCTTACTCTAAACGTTCTAAAAGGTGCGTGTTTATTACATATGGTCAGAAATTCATCACGCCATAGATTCCAGGCTGAGATGACATCATTTACATCGGGAAGACAGTGAAATGTTAATGATGACTGAATGGACCGCTTGAAGGCAAGGGGATCAAATTTCTTAAAGGACCTAACTCTCACAAATTTGGTTCCTTTTTGGCAACTGCCTCCTGAGAGCCGGGTAAAAATAATATAATGATCGCTAAGTGACCACGGAATAACGCCGGATGATGAGTGAATACCGGGTGTATTTGTAAAAATCAAATCTATCGTACTGGATGAGTTTGTGGTGACTCGAGTTGGGGAGGTTATAAGTTGATGAAGGGTGTATGATGTGGCCATATTCACCAACTCAACATTTATAGACGCTTTGGGGTTATTAAAATCAATATTAAAATCGCCTATGATCACTGTATGAACATGTTTAGCCATAGCAAGGCTAATGTTATCGAAGAGAAGTTGTAAATAACTTTTGTCAGAGTGAGGCGGTCTATATATACACCCGATCAGAGAGTTACGTCTGTTCCATTGAATTTGGACCCAGATTACTTCTAGATGATCATTAGAAATAAAAGGACATACGGTAGATTGCAAGGAACTTTGTACACAAATGGCAACACCTCCACCATGTCTATTTCGGTCTATTCGGTAGAGAGTATACCCCGGGATTTCGATTTCATGGGTTGCGATACTATCGTCCAACCAAGTGTCAGTGAGACATACTACATGGACCGAACCAACCTTTAAGAGGAGCACTAATTCGTCGAACTTGGGAGGAAGACTTCTTACATTTAAGTGGATTATAGTTAAGCCATTCTTCTTTCGGATACACTGCAGGAGTGTTTCAATTGAGGTACCATTATCATGCGTGTTTGAGGAAGGCACGTTTTGATAATCGGGAATGAACCCGTCATTGTTGTGACCAGGTAAGTAACTCTCGTTGTAAGGGGTACTGTTCATGTAAATTCTATTCTGCTTGCTTGTGAACATTTTTAAGAGAGGTTGCGATTTTGATTACATCACATATATTTGAACGGAATGCCTTTGAGCCTTTCTTGTTTAGATGGAGGTTGTCAGATTTTAGTGTAAATGGACCAAGGTTATCATTCATTAGCAGTCCATCCGTTTTTTTCAGCGTAGATTTCTAGTGCGGCATTAAGAAGTCTTATTCTTTTAGAGTATATCTTAGAGGGTCTGCTAATCACTGTGCTAATTGTGGCGTGCTTAATACTAGGATTCTGTTTTATAATTGGCACAATCTTACGGAACTTACGCATGCTAGTGGCTGCATTTTCTTTGCTTACATGATTTGTACCGATGTGTTTGAGAAGATGGTCAGATTTGACTTGCTTGATCCTATCAATAGCATGATCAAAAGTAAACACACTTGAGTCCACATGCACATTGACTTTGGTTTCATCGGAGAGGTCAGAAGAGTTCAAGTTCTTTGTCATTGAGTCCCCCAGGACAGTTACGTAAGAGGATTGGCAGGGCCTTGTTTTGTGTTGTTTGTGTTCGTGTGAAGGCTTGGGCGTAGAGTTCCCTGATTTCTTCTGAGCTCTGTTTACATGGCATGTTGCTGGGTTTACATTGGAGTCGTTGTGTACTTCTTTGGAAGCGTCTGTGCTAGGACACGCGTTTACGTCTCGGAAGCTGATAGTTGAGGCTGTTACAGACGAATCATCACTCGTTGGATTTGATAGTGTGGAGTTTAGAAGAGTAATGGGTGTACTGGTATTCAGCGTAGTCTGTGTTGCAGTGGTCTTGATTTTTGGAGTTGAGGGTGGATCATTTACTGGTGATGACGAAAGGCAGTTTGTTGTTACGTTACATTTGCATTGACAGCATCGTGTTGAGTTCGATGGAGTGATACGTTCCATGAAGGCATTAATCTGGGTTTGAAGGGCTATGTTTATCTCAATTAGTGACTCAAGGCGGGTAGCAAGGTGGTTGATTTTGTGTGGATTGTTTCTGCACGTTATACACGTCCAGATGCCAAGAGTTCCACTATCCTCTCCTACACATACTGGATGGAACCAGCTCATACAGATGCAGCATCGAACCATAGATTCATTAGCATACTTGCGATCATATACACAGTCCTGAGAGCAATATGATTCCTCATGATCTTTGGTTTCAAGGTTGCGTTTTGATTGCACTTTAAATGATGTTCTTTTTTTGTATTACGTGTCTGACGTTCACATGTAGCTTTATCAGCTGTTAGTTTATCACAGTTTGATTTTGTGTTCACCTCATTGTATGAATTAGGAGAGCAATGGGTGTTATCATTCAGCTCAGCGTGTGACATTACACTAATATCCAGAGGTGATGGAGGCGACGTAAAGGCTGGCGATAATGGAGAGTCTTGAGGTATTGATGAGTTTATTTCAGGTAATGGACTCATTGAGTTGGAATTTTGAGGGGTCTTCTGGAAAAGATCCCCCAGGATGTTGTCTGTTGTTGTTGACCCTTTGTTCTCAATTGGGGATGAAGCGATGACTGCAACACTGGTTTCACTCAATCTGGTTTGTACTCTGTTGTTTATACCATTAGATATGAATAACGCTTTGCATGAAAGTACAGGTTTTGGTATTGACGGGATTATATTGGCAAGTTCTGCCTGGATTGCTGACTTGCATTTTGTTTTCCTGAATTTGTTTAGGTCACACTTCTTCATATTATGAACAGTGGTATTCCAGTTATTTGTGACGTCACTGATGGCTTGCTCGAGTTTTTCTTTTGTCGGCACAGGCAAGCTATCGAGCAGCATGTTAGATTGTTGAATCAGTTTGTCAGACATGATTTCTTTTGCGTATACACTAATATGAGTTCGATAAAACGTCTTAGAGACTGTTTATAGGAAGATGAGAGAACAGGACGCGGGGTTTGTTTACAGTTTCCAGGGGCGACGTCTTGAATGTTATAATAGATAAACTTACTTTTCCGTCGCTGAAATATCACTCAAACATCCCCACAACACAGTGTAGGGGAATGCATGGAATATCACAGTTTGTCTTCTAAAACATGTGCTTGTAAAATCCGTTTAAGAGCGTAAAATCCATTAAAATCCAAGTAAAAATGTGAGCACTGAGAAGTTCGTTCTCGTACGCCCGAGTCTGCGCAATGTGTGTCTGTTGACATTCTTATTCGTGTTTGGCTCAAGCCCTGGGCGTTGCTATGCTACAGCATTCCTTGTTCAAGCTGGCCGGATGCGGTCAACGTGTAAACACAGCGGTCATTCTTGTCTGGGGTTTTCTCGCCTGGTCTGCCCACGTGTGGAATCTGACATGTAGAACCACAGCGTTCTTTGTTCTAGAGGTTTCATGTAACGTGTGTACTATTGGGTTCTTTGGATTGTTCGAGAAATGGAAAGTTCTCGGCTTGGGATGAGAAGTTATAAATAAGGGGCTGAATTTTAGAGCCGGGAGAGAGGAGAGAAAAGTTCCAGCGGACACAGAAGAGTGTGTGTCATTTTGTAGACCTGTTCCGATAATTGCGGCAGTTATATATTTTCTTCTTAGTTTGTGACGGATCTTATATAGTCTTCAGTTTGCTTTCCGGATTATAACAAGAATTCACTTTGGGATTACAACGGATTGATTTTGCGAATGAACTGGACTGTTATTCTCTGAGAAGATTTATGTGAACTGTTCATCTGGGTTATACGTTATAAAGGACTTGTTGTCGCTGTGACAGTGGTGGTATCCAGGCACTGTACACTTTATTTATATACTTTTATTGATTTACTGTTGTACTATTGTTATACTGTGTAATTGTATTGATTTAGTGTATTGTAATGTTAGGATTGTTTTAGGAATAAATTATAACTATTTGATAACAAAAACCACTGACTTCTTTAATCATTCCCCTAGACAGTTCACGCTACCTAGTGCTACAGAATCTGATTTTGTTATTTCCATTACAAAATTTATGTTCGTCACGACTAAGTGATCTGTTGATATTAGGTTCCGTAGCAACTTATGTGAACAAAACTTTACCCAGATTATACATATTATGAAGCTATATACATATATTAAACATTAAAGTTCAGAGAATGCATGAAACGTAGAAGTACTCATTGGTATCTCGGTTTTCCATGTAAACATCTTTTAATTCAATAAATACATTTTTAGGGATCCTACTCGAACTCAGATTCTGGTTCAATCTTGGGTTTTCAAAAGACTAGGACAGGTAGTAAGTAGATTTTTATGACTCAACCAGCCTGGTCCCGACTAACATATGATTGAGTGCAATAATACTTCGCCGTAGCCTAGATTTTTCTAATCAATACTTCTGAACGGTTCATTTCTATAATAAAACCTTTTCACCTATGTGATAACCACAGACTAAAGAATAGATGAAGACGAAATGAGAAAATGAAAAGCTTTTGATAAAATCAGCGGTCATTTTAGATTTTAGGTAAACGGCCAAATTTCTAACTTGACATCAGATTTGAATCCCGCGACCCCAGGAACCCAAAAATCCATGAACTGTAAAGTAATGCAGGCAAAACCATTGAAACAACAGCAGCCATCTCTGAATTATGGCTTATTTTGGGTTTCAACCTCACCTTTGGGGGAGATACCCTCACCAGATTCTCAAATTAACATTCAGGAAAACAAAACCGTGGAGTAAGGAACCATTAGACTTCATTATGTATGTCATGTGACAAGTTTGAGAGAAAAGAATTTCTTTGCTAGTAATCGGCAGCCATCTTTGATTTTGAGGTAAAAATTGGTTAAATCACAAATTTGACATCATATATGAATTCCTCGACCCCCAAAACCGATGTAAACCGCGGATTGCGGCCATTTTTTGATTTTTGCGCTAGCTTTCATGGACTTGGCCCAAACTTTCATGAACGACATCAAATATGAATTCCCTGTTAGCGACATTGTTCTTATATATATAATCTACATATTTGTTAATATTTGACACCGTTTGTTTTCATTCAAAAATTTAATAGACGCCATTAATTTATTTAAGTGACGTCATCAATTTATGCGAACAATTTATGATCTCATGACTGCGAATCAAATGATCCACGTCTTTTGTTGATTTTTAAGGACGAGAGGAATATTTACACGGGAAATTGTAGCAGAACAGATGTTGTGTGAAAAGAATATAAAACAGATCAAGGTTTGTCAGCGAACTTTAATTTTCGCCTTATTTCGAGCTTAACATCTGGGCCTATTGTGGATACTATAGCAACCACCGTGAATTTCTTCTATTATCGCCCGGCAACACCGCACTTTATTTAAAGTTGTTGGTGTTATATAAGGTGATACCGGGTATAAACTACATATATGTTATTATAAAGATATTAATAGAGAATATTTTATAAAAAAAATACATATACATACATATATATGTTTTCTATATATATATATATATATATATATATATATATATATATATATATACAGTGAAACCTCGTTGTGTCGAACTTGGTTAAGTCGAATTCCCGCATATGTCGAAGTCGAATGTAGGGGCCCTGCAGAAAACAGTTAAAACCCTACTAATTCAACTCCTTTTGTGTCGAACTCGGAGGTGTCGAAAATCCTGATGTGTCAAAGTGTTTTGTTGGTCCCAAGCTAGTATTTTTATCGCCTAACTCGAAGTCATGTCGCTTGAATGTTTGGATAACAGTTGTGCACGTCCCGCCAATCGTAATTTGGCTGTGCTGACCAGTTGTACGTAATTAATACCGGCAAGGGTGATGGTTCTGTCGCTCGCCTCGAGGTCATGCCGCTTTAATGTTTGGATATAAGTTGTGCACGTTCCATTAATCATACCTACGGGCGTGATGACTAGTTATATAATTATTACCGGCAAGGATCTTACCCATCAGGCGCGATGGTTTACACACCTGGTCCGTTGTGTACCTGTTTGGCCAATAAGTCACTCATAATCATGCCTTTATTCTCTCGCCAACAAAGCATTAATTCGAAATAAAAAGATATTAATAAACCAAACATAATGGAATCCTTACCTTCGATGTATCTAGGATAAACAAACAGGACTCTATTTACAGGGTGATAGATGACATATTTCAGACTGAGACTCTAATTTACTCTAGAGCACGTTGTACTGCTTTACTGCTTCACTTTTTTATTTACCTAATCCTATTTTTGGTGGTACTTATGTGCTTTTTATTATTAATTAATAAATTAATTATAACATTTATTTTGTTCTTTCACGCAAACACATGGGTTAGAACTATATAATATAGGCCCTATACATGTGCAGTATCAATCGATAATAATCAAGGCTGAAGGAGGTTGAATAAAATGAATACCGGTTGTCTGGAACTCCGGTTGTGTCGAAGTAAATTCAGCAGTCCCTTCGACTTCGACACAACGGAGTTTTTACTGTTTATATATATATATATATATATATATATATATATATGGCTCATTTGTGTTCGAAGTGCAGTCAGCGAAAGAAATGTGTAGACCTTCGTCTAGATAATGACCTGTATTGCCTAGACTGCGTCCTTTAAAAATGGCCAAGAGTATATAAACATATCTAAGCGGCCAGAAAACTAAAGACAAAGTAAATAATGATAAAGCGGAGGAAGCAGCAAACGCTGGGAAAAAATCAAGAAGCAAAGGAAACACAGCAAATGAAGGTAAGACAAAGGTATTATATGACTGTGTCAATTCCAGTCTGCTTTCTTATGTACAAAACTACATGTATACAGAGATCCTCAGCAGGTAAATTAAGTGCTATAGTTAGCAGGTTTTATGAAAGAAATGAAACTTGCCCGGCAAAAATCTTGCTGTCGAAGATTGGTAGCACTGAAATACTTGGAGAGCAACCAAGCAGGGTGACCTCAGGCTCAAGAACAGTAAGAGAAGCTGATGCAGCGGATACAGTATCTGTCTTAAAAACCTGGGCAACAAAAATGTCAGTCTCCCGAGTTTTGGCGCATGTGACCTTGAACGATTGCCAAGGGTTGCAGCTGAACAGATTAAACATTTAGCAGTCTTGGACATGATAAATAAATTAACCAGAGACGTAAGATGGTAGAAGTGAGAACATAGCAAACGCCTGATTCAGTTGCAGCCCTTGCGCAAACGTGCAGTAGGAACTTAATACGGTGCAGGGACGCTCGTCAGCGGCAGGTAGGCTCAGGCCAGACGCTTTATGATACGGACAAGAATTCCTCACCCATGCTAATCAGTTAGAGGAGGCCCTGGGCCTAGCCACAGGCTTATTAATACAAATAAAGTCTCTGTGGAAAATAAAGCAAATTGTCTGCCTGAAACTGAACCAGGAGCACACCGCACTGAAAACGACGGTTTTCAGTTTCAGAAACACGAGAAAAGACTACAGATCAGCCGAAACAAGCCCACGGTGATCCTTTAAGAAGGATCATGACACGATAAAAGGTTGTCCAAGAACTGTCAATCTCTTTGTGAATAGAGTGGCTAATGATGTAGATGATAGTGAATTGAAGGAAGTGTTAATGATCTGGATGAAGTGATGAATGAGCAACAGGTGCAGAAAATTCTTAATGAGGAAGAGTACCCGGATAAGAAATCACCATATGAAAAACACCATTTATTTTATTGCTATGCTACCGAACAATCTGAAACACTTGAAAATGATATAAAAACCTCAACTTGTATATTACATGATACGAAAACGTATTATATCAAAACACCTATCGATACACATCAGGCAGATTGAATTTTTTACTGGAGATATGGTTGATAAAGAAACGAGAATCATTTATAGCTTCTATTCATAATAATTATATGTTTGCAGCTCAAACAGGTATTGAGAGTTCTAGAGATATACTGTATGGTCGACCATATAGAGGGGTGGCCATACTACGGCACCAATCACTATCTGCCTGTGTCCAGCCACTAAATCTGTCACTAAGGTTGTCAGATGATTCTAGTGTTATATTAATCTGTATATGCTTGCAATGTGATATTCGTTCCTAGACTGATGTTGATGAGGAATTTATTGAAACCTTAAGTAAGCTTCAGCAAGCAATCGATATTTACAATGCGAATCCCATTATTATTGCTGGTGACTGTAATGAGGACTTATGCAGGGATAACAATCATACAAAGTACTTAAACCTCTTCTGTTCTAATAATTATCTAAATGTTGCTTGGAATAGCCCGCAGGCTTTGCCTGGTCACACCGACAGGAATTGTGAAGGAGAGGGAACATCCACTTTTGATCACTTCATTCGCTCTGGTGATATTTACAGATCAATTTGTCATGTAGAAATTATAGATGACCAACGAGTTCCTCTAATCACAATCCGGTGCTTATGAAATGTGATAATGAAGTAGATAAATACCCCACAGTTAACTGTGATATGCCCAAAAAACGGGATCATGTTGACTGGTTCAATGCCTCAGAAGTTGCGATTCAGGGATACAAAATCACAATTGATATATATTTAGAAAAAAAAAATATTTCTAGTGATATTTTAACATGTTGCATCAATACCTGTTCATCAGTGACAAACGAAAAGCATTTAGCTAAGCTTTATGCCTACATTGCTAAAAATTGTGTAGATGCAAGTTAACAGAGGCTACCATTCCGAAAACAAACAAGCTCTTACAGAAACCAATACCATATTGGCCAGAGCAGGTAACACCAGCTAAAGAACAGTCCTTGTTCTGGCATTGGCTATGGATACAGAATGGTCGCCAAAATACAGGGCATGTGGCTGTTATTAGACGTAGGACCCGAGCAGAATATCACAGAATAGTGAGACACTGCCGAAGACAGGAGACTAACCTACGTAAGCAACGTATGGCAGAATATAGTCATGACAGAGACCTATGGCGAAGTAAAAAAAGATGAAGTCAGGTGGCGCCTGACAGACCAGGACTGTTGATAATAAATTTACTAGTAAAGATATTTCGAATCACTTTTGGGAAAAATACATACACTTATAACATAGCCTTCCAGATAATGCGGATGAACTTAATAATATTGTTGATCAGCCAATCAAAACCTATCACCAAAGGATACTCTTAACATTGTTACGGAACCTAATAATTACAGATCACGTAATCGTGATCACCACACATCTTGTTACGAAGATAAAAAAAAAAACGATTCCGCAACACTAGGCAGCGTGAAATGTGTAGGGGAATTAATAAAGAAGTCAGTGTTTTTTTTGTTAACAAATAATAATAATTTATTCTTAGAACATTCCTAACATTACAATACACTAAATCAATACAATTACAATAATAAAAGTTTACATCACCAGATTGTCCGGATCCTAGGCTTTCATTTCTTGATACAACCACTGTCACAGTGTCACAAGAGTCTTTTAGCATAAATAATTCAGATGAACAGTTCATGTAAATCTTCTCAGAGAGTATTCCGATTTAATCTTGAAAACAATCTGTTGTAATCCAAAAGTGAAGTTCTGGTAATAATCCCAAAGGCAAACTGAAGACATTCCGTATACAGTCTGTAAAAGTCCGTAGAATATCTGTAAGTTACGCAATTATCGGAATAGGCCGCAAAATACTGAGGAGTGAGTCACACTCTTCCGTGTCTGCTGGTATTTTCCTCTCTGCCGGCTCTAAATACAGCCCCTGTTTTAATAGCTTTTTTTCACCCGAAGCCCAGAAACTTCCATTCTGGAACCCCACAAGACTACACCGAATACGCTGTTTTAACTCTCAAGGGTTCACCAAGTACGGTTCCCATAGCAACGCCCAGGGCCTGAGCCTAACACGAATCAGAATGTCACGCAAAATCCTGCGTATAATGAAACAGATACCTGTAACAACATTAGTTAATCCTACGTAAGAATGGCTGTACATAATTTAAAAATGGGGTAATCAGATGGAAGATCTGTTCTATAGTCTGACCATATCCTTAGAGGAACGCACCATTTGTATGTATGTATGTATATGTATATATATATATATATATATATATATATATATATAATATATATATATATACATTTTATTTCATTTCATGAAACAACATGGACTTGACCCAGCTGATATGAATACCTAATTCATAGTAATAATAACTGTAATTATTCATTTTCCAAAAGACCCAAGAGGTGACCTCACTTGTAGTGATAATAATAGGGGTATTTTATTGACGAGTTGTTTCAGTAATTTTCTTGATATAGTTTTTGCTCAGAAAATTATAGCTAAACTTGGCACTTCTCAACTGCAATATGCTTTTAAGAAAGGGCATTCGATCAACACGTGCACAGTTTTCCTAAAGGTTATTACACATTACAAATGGAAAAGGTCACAAGTATACAATTGTTTTGTTGATGCGTCACACGTATTTTATAGAATTAATATTCCTAATTTGTTCTATTTACTCGTGAAAGGCAATGTTTCGCCTACTGTCATTAGAATACTAGCAGATATCTACCAGAGACCTATTATTAAGACAGAAATGGATTGATGTTGAATCCGAACAGTTTGGAGCTAATAACGGTGTACGCCAGGGGGAGGGGGGGGGGGGGGTTTCTTTTTAATATAAGCCTTAATAACCCTTAATAACAAATAAGGGTATAGGGTGTTATATTAAAAATTATTTTGCTGGCGCCGTGGGCTTTGATGACGATCTTATGTTCTTTTGTCCGATGCGGAATGGGCTTCAAAAGATGGTTAAAGAATGTGAAAGTTTTGCTGAAAAATTTGACATGTTATATAACCCAAAGAAATCAAAATGTGTTATTTTTAACAGGGTGTTTCCAGCTAGACCAGCTATGATTGTTTTAAATGGTATTTCTCCAGAATGGCATGACTCAATACAGTACTTGGGGAAAACAATAACGTGGAACTTGTCAGATAACAATGACGTCTTCGCTAAAAGAGTCAAATTTATTGCAAGCTTCAACACCTTAATGGCGAATTTCGGATGTCTTTCTAGCCAGGTAAAATACAGGCTATTTCCCTTTTACTGTTGTTCCTTTTACGGTTGGCAAACCTGGATGTTAGAGCATAAGTCATTTGAGCGATTGAGTACATCATATAAGGCCAAAAAAAAAAATAATAAATAAAAGGTATGGTTCCCAGGCACCGTTCGGGTCAATTTTAACCCCCCGCATAAAACATTTTTATTTTGATTTTCATCTTTCAAGAAGATAAAATAATACAATTGCGATACGATTTCCTTTTTTATGTAGTGCCTTTACCTGTTTAGCAAGAAGAAACCTGTCGTTTGCATGCTTTTCCCAAATCAAATGACATTTTTATCGAAACATACAAAAAAGGTCAAAAATAAAATACCGCCCGCCCGCATTGATTTCTGAACAAAAGTGCCTGAGAACCATACCCTTTTATTTTTTTTTTGGCTAATAAGGCTTTGCGTCACCTATGGCACTTACCATATAACTAACACCAGAATATTGTACATGGATTAGCGGGCTCTCCGGCTCTGATTGATATAATCAGCTCACGCTTTGTAAACTTATTTCTGACATTGCAGAATGTTGCAAATGACTTTGTCGATTTTCTGATAAAAAGAGCTCATTGTACAGCAATTGATGCTCTAGGAGGCAATTTACAATATCTGGAAAGTCAATTTCTCGATCATTGAGTAATACGGAGCCGGGGACATGAGTAAAAAATATTTATCACGTGCCCACGACTTATTATTTGGTGCGCCCGACTTATTATTTGGTGCGCACGACTTATTATTTGGTGCGCCCGACTTATTATTTGGTGCGCACGACTTATTATTTGGTGCGCACGACTTATTATTTTGTGCGCACGAGTTATTATTTTGTTCGCACGAGTTATTACTTTGTGCGTGCAACTTATTATTTCGTGCGCTCAAGTTAATACTGTTTTTACTTATATTCTGCGTAATTCCCACATAATTGTTTATTTCGCAATCTGAGTCAACAAATGCGGTATTTCATTTTGATTTCATTGGCTCAACTAACAGCATGCACTATATTGTCCTGATTCCTGAGCATCCCTGCATCCTTTATCGAGATATTTATGATTTTATGTGATTTTCCCCCAAAATGACCTATTCAAGGTCAAGGTGACGCTCCCATTAAAGGTCATGACCCCATTTTAAACAGGCTTCGGCCTCTCACCCATATCTGTACACATGTCAAGATTGGTAAAGATCCTTAAAATATTTCATTGAGTTATCGCGTCCAAACGAAATCTCTGCGGCGGCGACGGCGGCGGCGACGCGACCGTTCTTAAACCATAGTATCCTGACTTTGTCTGGGATTACAATTAATACTCCCATGACCTAGTTTTACAAGTAAAACAAAGTTACATTTAATCTGTGTGATAAAGAATGAAAATGTCAAACATCTGAGAAATTTTATGAGACCTTGAACATGACACCGTTTCTCAGGGCTATTTATTTATTCTTCACTTTTGGTAAGATCTATATTCACATGTTATATTAGGTCACTTTGATATAATTTCTGCAGGTTACCAGATAAAATGTCCATTAGACTGGAAGTTTCATCACTACAATCGCTTATTATAATGTCTAATTTGCACAAGTTTGGCTATTTATCCTGACACCAGGTCCGCGTGCCCTAACCCATGCTCGTTGTGCTCAGAAATCATGATTTACACCATCGATACAAAATGTAACATTCTACAATGTTTGATATCAATATCATAACCACATCTCATGATCTGATTAAACTTATATACACTTTGCTCCTGAGGTACCTCCATTGTGGTATTTATGTCTCCATGACCTCACATGCATGGTCATATATAACAGATGTCTGTCTGTCTGTATGACCAATTATTTTACAGCATACCGTTATGCTCATAACAGACTTTACAGACCCTACCAAGGGTGAACGCTCGGCAGACTTGATGCGGTACTCCACCGTCTTTTTCCACTGACAAGCGAGTGTGACTTTCGGGTGTTTCTTTCAAGCAATCGCAGGTGTTAAACACGGGGCCTAGGTGACGCTAAGATAATCGTGTCTTTCCGCAATATCACGAAGTCCGAAACCGTAAACGGATTCTGCAGATGAATATAGTATCCAGTTAAACCAGCTTTAAAAATTGAGGCGGTTACCTCCACCAAAATATTATCCACGATACCACTCATTGCTAATCCTAATTCTAAACAACAAAAGTTAAATATATAATATCTTTGAAAAAAAGGTGACAATTAATACAACGTCATTTCAATTTCGTTACTTTTGGTGTAACCTCTTTACTGGTCACAACATACTGGAATCTCAATTCAGTTAGGCTTTGCTGTGTATTAACTGGCACCTTCACTTGTTATTCACATGAATATGCACAAACCGTTAGTCTCATTTGGGACAAAGACTATGATAAACAAATAATCCTGAACATTATCCTAATTCCTTTAAGATATTTCGAAATCGTACTTGACGACCACCCCGCTATGACGACAACTTTTAGGTCCCAGACTATTGTAAATCATCATAAAACCTCCCGATAACACGCATGTCTCGAAAGTAGTCGTGTTAGCGAGATTTCACTGTATTTCACTATTTCACGACTTCCAGGAAAGTTAATATATATAGTGAAACGTATCTGCTTAATTTATTAATGTAAAATATTGTAACCTAGCCCGCTCTATGTTAACAAAAATAAGTTTTTGTTAGACTTTTTAATAAAGATGACTAAAACATAAATTATACGTAATTAATGTTGTTAACCATTAATTTATTTTTTTGGTGATAACTCGAACCCATACAGTAATTGCAGTAGCAACACAACTGCTCAGCACGTAGATAATTGTTTTTTTTTTTAATTAGTGACATAAGTCAGCATGAGATAGACTGCGCAGTATGCCAGTTTTGCGACATAAAGCCAGTTGTCCGTGACGTCTCTGCACGAAGCTTGTCTATTTATCTCAAACAGGTATGTTTATTTTTATAACTTAATTCTAAATATAATTTAAAATGGTAGTACGTAATCTCGGTGGGAAGCTGTCAAGTGTGATTTCCATGAGCAATCACGTTAACTCAGTCTGTCGGATATCATTTATGCATCTCAGAACAATTGGCAAATTAAACAATATCTTTCAACTGAGGCTACAAAAACACTTGTTCATGGTTTTGATGCTTTCTCGCATCGTTTATGCTAATTCCTTTCTCTGCAACGCTCCGTACTACTTGCTTGTAGATCTCAAACGGGTACAGAATTCTTCGGTGCGAATTATAACCAAAACACAGAAATTTGATCACATAACTCCAGTACTGATTTCAAAGCTTTGTAAAACGTGGCACCAGGATACATTTGTGACCGATTACAGATCAGAATCACACCCAGGACACTATGGTCTTCTACCTCACAGTTTCTAGTCACACCAGTATGTTGGACTGTGAATTTTGGATGCTAAGTGTTTTATTTGTTACGCCCCGAAACTCTGGAACAGCTTACCTGCCAGCTTCAGGAATGCTGGCTCTATTCCCACTTTCAAGAGGCAATTAACTCCAGACATTTCTTTTTAAACAGGCTTTCAATCTGTAGTGTAGCGCTCTTTTTCTTATTTAACCCTGTATGCTGTCAACTTTTAAATGTTTTCATATCTTTTATGTAAAGCGCTCTAGAGCCAATTATTTTTAGATAAGGGCGCAATACAAATGTTGCAAAATATAATAAATAAAATAATTATAAATAATGTTCATTGTTAATATTAACTTAATATTAATATTATCAACGGAACATTTATGAAAATATGACATTTTGTTTATAAGCACTAGAGAAACAACCTATTAATATCTGCTCATTTTTATTTACAACTGCACACTAAGCGGTCAAGTGCACGTTAAAATATACCCTGAAGTGTACAAAACTAACGTCGGCTGCATGAGTAAGCGGTACCCTTACAACAACTAATGAGACTCCCTTTGTACGGCAATACAGCGGCGCAACATTCCGAAGAGATGTAATTTAAAATCGTTGATGGTTGATGTTGGTTGATGAAAATGATCCGATTCAGGATTTGTCCTTTCAGCCAACGAAAACTTGGATACGAACCTGGATGTCATTTCATAGCTGTCTCCTTTTGCTTTTGAACGCTTCTGTGTATAACAAATTTTTACGGGTCTGAACACCAGGGTGCGCAAGAATTGTAACCGGGGAGAGTGTGGTGTCGCATTGTGCATCCAGCTCCAAATTATATAAACAATGGACACCCGTTCTCGTTTGTTTGAGTTTACCGGATCTGGCACAGGGCCAAGAATTGGATCAACGAGAGCGGGTGTATCGGAGTAATCAGACCAACGACAGCGGGTGTATCGGAGTAATCAGACCAACGAGAGCGGATGTATCGGAGTAATCAGACCAACGAGAGCGGGTGTCGAATGTTTAAAATGAGGAGCTGATGTCTCAAAAGGGGAACCTTGCATTAATTGTAAGCAAATTAAAATTTATCTATGTAAAGACATGGTAACCTGGTTAGATCTATGTTAATAAAATTAGTATTAAAACATAAATTATTTATACTTATGAGTATTAATGGCTTTGTGTTCAACTGAGCGCATAAAGTAATTGTCATAATTGAGACAACTGCGCAGTAGATTGGACCTTTGTATTTTTATTTGGGTTAAAGGTGACACATACCAGCACTACATCGAGAAAACTGCATACTTTTCATGTTTGCGTGAAACAGTTCCTCTGACATTCCAACAACAAAGGTTATTGTATTTGCGCTACAGGTATGGTTTCTTTATAACCTAACAAAATTTGATAATGTTAATATATAACATTGCAGGAAGATTTTTGTACTTGATTATGATTTGAAATTTATGTAACTTTATGTAATATGTTAAGCTTGTTGACTACACAGATACAGTCCTGTTGTGCGTTTGTTCACCATGTAATTTCGTAAAGGTTTTACGGATTGGTGGGAGCGGGACTCGAATCTTAAATATTTAGGTCATAGTGCATGATTGAGTATTGCTGACGGTCACAGTATACTAACGACACGGTGACCGTATGGATTTGAGAAGCAGGCCAGGGTCAGGGTCACAGAGCATGACTACAAACAGAGGACATGAATCACCTGAATAAATTTCAGAGGCCTCTATTGCTAGGTAGTAGCCAGGGGAGTGCCGCAGGGGCTATGCCCCCCACCCCAACACACACCTTCAATCCGAATTTTTACAGACAGTAGCAGCAGAGTCAGCACTGTCATCACGTTCATTCCAAAAAATGCCCCATTCTGGCTTGCCATAGTGAACATAATAAGCCATTGAAGGGTTTATTGAGACTTATACTGTACCAGGGGCCATCTTAACTTTGTAGATTTCAAAGGGAATGTGGACCCCTGACAACCACCCACGTTCATTCACGGTTTCCTGTGGCAACGCACTTCCTACCAAGTACTTCGACGACCTTCAACAATATGGTGAACCGTAGACCTATAAGTGAAACTTATATACTTTAGCAGCATCATCTATATTATGTAGTTTTTTGTTATTGCTTGTAGAATATTTTGGGCGCCTCAACTTGGAAAATGGATATGTCCATACATTACGTAAAATGCCTCGAGGCATACATCAGGAATAGCACTTATGTGGAGGAAAGTGTGATGTGGATTAGACAAAGAATACCGACAATTGTGAAGAACATCATAGGTGCGGCAGCCACCGCGGAAGGAGAAAGACTTCGAATCTTATCGATTGGGCCAGGCGAAGCTTTGTGAGGTTTCATTTATTTCATAAATGATTATTTACAAATTTATATAATTAAATGGTCTTTTCCAGTGCTCCTTTAAAAAACTTTGGAAAGTGTGTCATTTGTTGTGACAAGCATTTGCCTCAAGTATATTTTGATAATTTACCAGTCACGTACGTGTTTTTGTAGTGAACAACTAGCACGATTTGTAATTATGTTCATTTGAAATACGAATACCATGCCAGATTCCAATCAGGATACCACGTCAACTCTATCCGATCCAGCTGACATATCAGCCGACATATATAAATGATCATTATGGTGAGATAATTTTAGGTTTAATTACTCCTCAGCTGATAAATGCCCAAAACTGAAGAAATATTATCAAGTAGAGACTAACCCAAATGTTTATTATTCATGTTTAGACCGTTATTAAATATAGTATTATATTGCTTTCTCTTATGACGACCATGTATCTTAACTCTCCACCTAATGAAACATATTCTGACAGAAAAATATCGCCAATATCTGCCTTCAAGGAGGGCCAGATACCGCCATCTTAGATGAGATCACAAAGTTTAAGGCACCGCTCCATTATACTGCAGTAGCTCCTAATGCTGACCTTATGAAGAAGTTTCGAATGAACGTGGTTCGGGACTCCAAATATGCGGAGGTAGAATTCGAACTCCGAGAAATGAAAGCTGACGAATTCCTGTCCAAAGAAGCCACGAAGCAGAGATACCACTTGGTAGTCATAGTACATAGCTCGTATTATTTCTTCGGGCGAGTGCGAGAGGTTTTTGAAGATTTCTATAAATTGACAGAGATGAATGGGTGCATAGTGGCCCTTACCATGGAAAAAGGTACCAATTTCAAACATTTGATTCTACAATGGGTATCTACATTAAATCATTGATACTTTTAGGTTTTCATAACAAATCCATCTCATTGATGTACTGATGAATCCAATGTTCGATTGATCTAAAAAAAAACATCTTTTTTTCCTATTTTAATTATCATAGTGCATTATAATAAATGTGGTGAGACATAGCCCATAATTATAATTTTCTAAATTGGGATGACAAAACAGTCTATCCTCTTTTGTATGATTTTTTTAGACAGACTTCATAAAAAATACGAAGGGAAGCTCTCGGCGGCTAACAAAGTATATTCACAGGACATTGATGTTGCACTGGGGAGTGCAAACATTCTCTTCCAACGAAGCAAATGCCAATTCACTTTGGACATAGGTAAGAATTATTACTGAATACTGTTTGTTCATGTACATTATGATTTATTTTGTCTAAATCCACTTTCACATTATTGATAAATTAAAAAAAAGTTTTTAGCATCAACGAAAAAATCCCGTGTAATTTCAGGACCAATATTTGACCGCAGTGCGGAAGGAAATTTTTTACTCGACTTTATCACTTATACGCTTCATTTTCGTGAGGCATCAGAACCTGATTTTGTGAAGGAGGTCTTGGGAGAGCTTAAAAACGCGGCTGTCGAAGAAGGCAATCAGCATTTTCGTCGATACGTTACAGGCATACATATTATCAAGAAAAAGTAAAGTACGATCAAGAGACGTTGTTTGCAACTAATTGGTTGTGACAAATATTTGTATTTCTATAAACTTTTTAAACAACATATGGAAATATATGGGAATCTGAGAAGCACTATAAAGGTTAATGTTTTACCTGTAGATATCATTCAGTATTATTTGATATATTAAAAAAAATATTGGTCACTAAATGTTAACAAAAAAAGTAAAATGATTAGCTACTCGTGTAAAGTACTTAAATGCGTTTATTTAATCAATTAATTTGACTTTACTATAAACTTTAACTTTACTATATCTGCATATTTTTATAGTCTACTTGCTAACTTCAGTCTTGAAGAAGTGCGGTTTCCGTCCGCACTGTAGTTCGCTTTACAAAAGCCGAAATCGGTTTATTCAATAAAGCACTTGATTCTTAATCCAATTTATTATGCTGTCAGTCTAACAAATCGCGGGAAGAATTGTGTTAAATGGTAGCCTGACTTGAGTGTACACAGAAGGGACCGGTTTAGTGTAATCCAAAGTAATGTAAACCAAACTACCTTTGACCACTTTTGACCTGTAGACTACAGTAACCGAACTGATAAGGCTACGTGGCCGAGTGCGACAGCGCGAACTGATTCACGACCCGGATTATCTGCCACTGCTGATGAAGATATGTTGTGTCTTCTTGGAACCGGAGATAAGGATTTAATTAGATCATATTGTGTCATGATATATGTATGACTAGTAAATAATATAAAAAATACGTACGTGTCTTTATATTCAGGGACATATCTTATGGTATTTGTTTTATTGGAATTTTGCAATCATACCACTTATGTTAACGTTTATTTGGAGTCCACAGGGACAACTTTCCATTGATTATTATGCGGGCCAGATGATATTGATGTTCTTGAACAGAGACTTCTTGCCGTTTTATATCAACGGAATGTCGGTACTGGTTATACCGGGACATTTCTGCCATATGCATCGTTATTGAGCGTCGTAGCAAAGGAATGTTATTAGGCCAAAAACATTATGGTTCTCAGGCATCGCCCGCGTCAATGTTAACCCCCCCCCCCCCGCATGAAACATTTTGATTTTGATTTTCATCTTTCATGAAGATAAAATAATACAATTCTAATGAGATTTCCTTTGTTATATAGTGCTTTTACCTGTTTAGCTAAATATTTCTGTTATTATCATGTTTTTCCCTAATCATATGATATTTTTTATCGAAACATAAAAAAAAGGTAAAAAGAAATGGCCCAGAAATATTAATAACGGTTATCTCAGATAGACTCAGTATCTATAAATGAATGTGTACTTAATTATGACAAAGGTAAAATGAGCACGCATATGCCAATACAAGCGAGTGATAGGCAATTAAACAAGTGACACGGAGGGCAATATCCATAAGCCTGGACATGAGATCATGTGGATCTTGTAACGAACCTAATATAAACAGATCACGTATGCGTGATGAACACAAATTTTGTAATGGAGATTTAAAAACAATCAGATTCTGTAACACTAGGCAGCGTGAAATGTCTAGGGGAATGAATAAAGTAGTCAGTGTTTTTTTGTTAACAAATACCCATAATTTATTCTTAAAACAACCCTAACATTACAATACACTAAATCAATGCAATTATACAGTAAAACAAGGGTATAACAACAAATGAATATAATCACACAGTAAAATACACAAAGTGCACAGTACCTGGATACCACCACCGTCACAACGATAAATTCTTTAAATGTATACTCTCGGAGAATGACAGTCCAGTGTAAATCTCCTGTTACAATCCAAAAAGTCCAAAAGAAAATCTGTAATTGCCGCACTCGTCGGATAAGTTCCCAGAAACTTACACACGCTTCTGCGTCCGCTAGACATCTTCTCTGCTGCTCTCTCGGCTCTAAAACACAGCCCCTTTTATACATTCTTCACCCAAAGCCGAGAATTTTCCACTTCTCGAACAGTCTAAAAGATCTTACACAACACAGTAAACACGCGTTACAGGAATCATCTGGAAGAACATCGCTATGTGTATCTCTACATACCAGGGTCATCACGTGACCTTGGCAAGGCGTGAAAGCCCCTAGCTAGCATGACAACGAGAGTTCAACCAGTACGGATTAAACATAAAGTGCAACAACAACACGAGTTACGCCCGTGTCACACGATAAAAGGAGCACCTGTAACAATCTATTTCACAATATGGAGGTAAACATTGGGCTTAGGGGCTCTACGTGCAAGACTGGCAAGATTACAAGTATCCATGATACTAGTTATGACTATACGTTTACAACTGGTTAAAATAGCGAGAAGCTCTAAACTTAAAGCTTATAGATTATATAGGCCCCCTTGCCCCTATTAAAAATATAGACAGAGTTTTTTTTATGAACCCAATGGATATTATTTGCTTATATAAGTTTCTAACGATATAAGTCTCTAAGTCCAATGATTACAAGTTGGGCCTTGTAGTACATCCAAGTTTCAAAAACTGACACAATTGTTGTAATTTGTCAGTTTAAACAATTACAGGTTAAATTTGTGAACAAAACAAAAGAAATGCCAGATGGTGTTATCAGTTCTCATTAATGATAAAGTAACCAAAATCTATAGGCATACCAGATTGAAGCCTCATAGATGAATCTTGAGCCAAGAAAATGCCATAATTCCTCTCATTTCAAGATCTTAAATTACAAATAAAAATATATTTGACAAAACGTTAAATACAAAAATAATAATAATAAAAATTATAATGAATAAAAAACAAAAACAAATGCATCATCTCAAAAGATGTGAGAAATCCTAAATTTCCTCCAATTTTACCTTGAAAATCAAATTCAAGATCACCAGTATTCGAAAAAAACTGTATGTTCCCTTATTGGGCAAAGACGCAATACTTCAAGAGTGATTGCGTCTCAAGAAATGCTTAAGACGATTTATTATTTGGCTGATTTTACCCTGAAAAGTTCAGACCAAAGTCTCTAGCTTTCGAAGTGATCTGAGAATTTTGTCTACAACTTTGAGGACAAAAAATGCTAGACAACAAAAGTTATCGAATTCACACAGAAGTTACTAATTTTTGTTTATTAGACCTTGTAGGTATTAGTCACTATTTTATGACCTTTTCATAGCTTTGTTGAAAAAACTTTGCGGCAAACTCAGAAGCGGATCCCCCTTTTCATCCGGAGCATCCTTTTTTTAAGGGCCTGGACCTCCCCCCCTTTTCCGGACCTAATGTTCTTTTATTAAGATTTTATATTACACCTCCTGGCCTGGACCCCCCCCCACCCCTTTTTTTTCCTAAATCCTGGATCCGCCCCTGAAATTCAAGGGGACAATTTTCAGTACTTAACAAGCAGTGTGGGTCACATTTATTCTAGATTTACCTGGACCTTGTAGATCAAGGACTAGGTCTAACGTTTTCTAACTCTGCGGAGGGAACAACTGGTGTCCCTAATTTGAAGAAAATAAATGAAGTTCAACAAAAGTTATAGGGGTCATAATAATTTCCACAATCAAAAGATCTGACCTACAAAATCAAGGTTAAGGTCACCAGTTTACAAACTATCCTGGGATCATGGAGGAAATGACAGCAGTGTAACATTTGAAGAAACATTCTCCAGTACAGAAATACTTTGGTCACAATAATCATAGTCTAATACCCGTTTTGAGGTCACCATTTTTAAATCCGTCTGAGAATTTAATGAAAACAATTTGTGTATTATACCTAAGGGGAGAATGTGTAATTCATACGTTTAATAAAATTCAAAGTCGAGGGAAGCAGTTTTAAGTCGTCCGACATTTTGATAGAAACAATGTGCGTTTTGGGGGCAATATCAGGGCAACTAATGTGGATGCATACTTGTTCGCGAGGGATTCAAATTCGCGATATTCGCAAAAAAGGGAAATTATCTTTCGTTGTATTCGATGTCACTTGGGTGCCCGTCCAATTGGTATTATTTTGCTCAAATATTAATTAATATTATCAATTAATGGATATTATAATGGATATACTATGTGAAAGTTATTGTATGAGGGATCGCGAAAAAGAAACCGTCGCGAAACAATGAAAATTTGAGAATCGCGAAATGTTATCCTCGCTAATATGAAGCCCACTACTGTAGGTTCACTACAAAGGTTACCATGTTCATCAGATATCTTATAGATTGACGTCGACGACAGAATACAATACGTCTTCCCCGGAGACCGGACAATAATATACAAACTAGATTTCAGAGCACCGGATGAAACTACAACTTATATGATCGCCGATATGACTGTGGTCAGTTGATAGTTCTAAAAACAGAGGAAACAACTAATAAACCAGTCATGTTAAAAAAAAACATGGAGTTTCAGCACACCATATGAAAACAGCTGAACCTGAACTCTAGATCTCCTTTCGTTGAGTCTTGTGCTTAAACCACAGAAGCCGGTACCAATGCTACCCTTCCTTTCTGAAGGAACGATCTTTCTATTGGAAGATCCCACGGGTGTCTTCGAATATTACTTTTACCTTGTCTGTTAGGTTGGCCTTCTCAATGATGGAGCACATCTGGAGTCAGTACTCATTGGCAACTTTCCTAGCTGAACATTGGCCTTTCCCTTGTCTTTTGATTGCCGGTTCTTGGAGCAGGAATCTAGGTTCCTTTTCGGGAGTGTCCACTTGTTTTGTAGCTTTACTCTGTTTCAACCGATTGGCCTGGATTTGGACCTGTCCTCTAACTTTTATTGTGTAAAATCACTCAAAAGATAGTTTTATAAATTTTAAATTCTTATGTTTTCTATTTGTGTCGTCGATTGCGGTGTGATTCCTAATGATAAGGACCATTGCAAATGATCCACGAAATTCCCGGACAAAATATAAAAAAAAGAACCGTGAAATTGTTTAAAACGGGATTTTCTACAACCACATTTTGCCGACAGTAGAGAATTTATGTACGTCTGTGTGTTGTTTGCCATTTTATTTAGATCCCCTGAATAGTAGGATAAAACTTATCAAGGGCACCATGGTCACTTGAGCGAAGGAACGTCAAGTGTCCATCTAACTACGGAACCAAGAAAGTATGTTTATAATAAAACTCTTGATATAATATTACATCAGTAATTTATATAATTCGCAAACTAGCTAGATGGTTAACCATTACTTGTATTTAGTATACCATATTTCTTTGGTCAGACGACGGACCTTAAATAGTCGCCTGCCTTATTATTCGCCGGGGGAAAACAATGTTTCAGAAAAATTAACACTTGGACGTCTGATCAAGAAAATAAATCATTTTGTTTGGTGTTTTGTAAAGTATATAAAGTGCCTTTAGCTGTCGAAAGGCATACTATCAAACAATACTTTAAGACTCAAGCTACCAGTTAATAACTAAACAGCACTACCCACTGAAGCTCCAACGTGAAGATGAACAAATAATTTGAAAATTATTTTTTATTTGTTTCGAATAATTTCACATATTTGATATATGATATATATGATATATCTGATATATAGAAAACAAATACTTGACATCAGTATGTAGTTTTTTTTGGTAAAGGTGGGCAAAGGAATAAAAGTGTGCCTTGACTATTAAGTAAAAGTAAACATATTAAAACTTGGTCGTTTCTGAAATTGTAGAAACTGAGCCTCCCGGGTCAGTGTATGATGCATTAACATTAACTTCGTTGTCATGGTGATATGTCATTTCATTTGTAGTCAGATCTGTCTTATTTTTATTCACTTGCATTTCTAATGAATGTTTATCATTGTCTGGAGGTGGGCGATAAAAGACGTAGGCTAGACCGAAGAATACCCCGCTAAGGACCTTTATGACCATGGCTAAAATTCCGCCGTAAATCCTCATGTTGTCTGTGCTGTATACCCAGCATGATCCACGGGTGCCGCATGACTCCTGCCAGACCACACAAGCCAAATCAAAGATGGCGCCGAAGAGGATTGGTCCAGGCACAGTTCCTAGTAACAGAAAAAAGTTGAACTAGAAATTTGCACTCAGAGAACACAGATCTCCGCCATGGTAGCTTTTTAACCCTATATGGCATTGTCAGAAATGCAGCATTTTTCCTTTTAAAAAATGGTGATCGGGATCACCCCCATAATTTAATAATTTGTTTCTTGTGTCATTGCCCAGCAGTCCTGAAAATTTTATCAAAATCCGTTTACAACGCCTTGAGTAATGTTGCTAACTGGCAAACAGACAGACCGACAAACAAACTTAGGAAAATATTATTGGATAAAGGTTTTATTGAAAACACCACGGTCAAAATCACATTTATCATTCCGTTATGTTGACACAAATGTAACATATTTATTCGTACTGAACTTATATGAAACAAATCTAAAATATACTCTACAATTGTATATACTTGTTTAAAATACGTATACTATTTGGTCATGTTTGGAATCAAGCCGTGCTATATTTTAAATATTTTTCTTGTCTCAGGCTGTTCCAGGAATACCTCGTACATTTAAGCTTTGGAATTTTGTTAATACTGGGTTTGTGTATATAAATGTAAATAACGCGAAATCGGATACAGGCACGGATGTTGTGACTATACACACGCGTACTTTGGTATAATTTATGAGTAATTTACCTTTACATGAATAATCCTTTGCTAAGTTTCACCAAATGCCAAATAGAACTTTCTAAACGATATTACAAACCTAAAAACCTGGTGAACATCCATTTCAACCCGATCCCGAACGCTCTCTGTGTGTCTGGAACAATCCTGAAACAACAGCCGGCTTTCCCCTATCATTATGATGTCTTTGTGTTTAGAGTAAAAATGAACACCATAAGTAAGTAACATTACATTCCTATAAAGTAACTGAAACATACTTCTTGTAGCAACTTACTGTTAGACTTTCTATCATTGTATAATGTTATATTTTATTATTTTAAGATTTATCTACGTATCAAATACTTAACCATTAGAAATAGAGTTCACTTTCATTTTTACTAATATTAACCATACAACATATTTTGTTACATGTATTCTAAAATGTAAAGGAGAAAAAAATGCCATGTTTCTGCAGTCATATGTCAGGTTCATTTATGAAAGAATATGGAAAACCAGCACGTTTAAGTAATATACATATATTAAATTATGGAATTCAGTCTCATGTGCAGGATTAAAATGTAAATGGTTGTATATTAGAATCTGTTAAAGGGGCCTATTCACATATTCGAAGCCTATTAACCAAAGATAATCCCTTGAAACTTCTGTCGAAAAAAGCCAGAAAACGCTGATCCCACTACACACAATCTGGTCATTTTGTTTATATCCACATGTTTAGAACGATAAACTATACACATTCAACAAGGACATCTGGCGGCAAGTTTTGTGCAAAGGTGGTTTTGCTAGTGATATGTTATATTCAACATATAAACAACCAACCACCTTGGATTACCTATATATTTTCCTGTTTGTCAACATCGGTGCATGTGAGGTGTTTACTAACAACTTGTTGACAAAGAAGCGCATACATTCGTCACAAAGGCGTAATAAACACGTTTCTTAACAGAAATCACGTGTAGTTCATTAATATGTATACAGAGTAAGCCAGAAACTATATATATTCAATGTATACATATACAATGTATATGAATAGCGTGGTTTATAATAAGACCACAGGGACCATTACGCAGTTTTACTGTATACATACCCGCCTAGCTTTGCTGCATGAATAGCTTATGTATTACACTGACCTGAGAGTTATTATTGCTGCCGGCACTGGGACCATGAATGTTGTCAGGATGACAAAGAAAAACACTGGCATAAAAACATTCAAATTATAACACTCCGGTGCACAGCTCCCCGGGGCTCCATGTCTAACGGAATAATTATGACCGACAGAGGGCGCTATACATGAACAGTTGCCGTAATTCTGTCAAAGAATAAGATACATTCAATATTGGACAACTCACTCAGCTAACAAAGTAAAAGTAACAAAGGAAATTGAGTGTATTGCGCAATGTCCGCTAAGTTTATAACTCGAATAAATGATGCTAAGCTTTATTGATTTATGAATGCTAAAATCTGCTTACTCTGATATCTGTTGACTATACAAAACAGATTAACAAATGTAAAAAAAAAATCATATTTCACGGTGCAAAGGGTATTCGTTTTGTTTATAACCACGTACTACTAACGTGTGGGGGCAAGCCAAAATAATCGAAAACATTCAACATCTTGCGGTTAGCCAGAGTTTTAAAGATGGTTTGTTGCAACTAGTCTCCTTAAACATTCTTCACATATGCAAGCAACAACTTCAGGTACATGGAGTTTCTATGTGGCAATATGGGCGCATGGACCGTGTTTACTTACAGCTTGTTTATACTTCAAGGCCATACATCAGTCACAGAGGCATTTAAGAACCTTTTATAGCAAAAATTACCTAGAGTTTACGTATACGGAGCCAAAAATTACATAAATAATACAGATAAGGTTGGCGAATAGCTGGCTTTATTATTCTGTGTTTATCATTTTTTATTATAAATAATGATGTATGTTTTATTCAGCAACATGGCTCAACCAGTTGCAATGTATATGAGTGATATTCGTCACGGAGAATCAGTCAGCTAACTTACGTAGATATCTTAGAACACATCGTATAGGAGATAAACCCCCATATATTTATTACTTAATAGTGGAACCTAAAATGTGGTACTGAGGGTACTAATTATTTACGTTTATACCTTAATTGTATATAACGGCTATGTACTTAATTCTATCGCAATCTGTTAAAAATTCCTGTATATTACTTTTTATTACCTCCAAATGCATCTTTCAGTGGAAAGCTGTGCTGTAGGTTTCTTAATTTCACCGATTTAGCACAATTGCAATGCCCTACATATTTACATAGGTGTGTTTCAGACGTGTCTGCCTGACACGACAAGGCTTCCCTTTAGCATTTAATTTATAGCGTGGATAAACATTATACGGATTCCAAATCACCAAATATCATACCTGATTGTTTGCTGAACGACATCCCCCGTGGCAAGCAGAGAAATACTGTACATCATTAATACCACACAGAGGTTCGTAACTGGCGGCCGTGCACCCACAGTATCTGTTACATGACGCTTCAAGTTTTCCTTCATCATCATCAAGCCTTATAGAACTGTAAGAATAACAATAAAATCGTGTGAACGACGACATAAATAAACAGACTGCGACATGTATAAACAAAAATTATGTCCTTAAAAAAGGTGATGTTATTGTGTCTAAATTAAACTGTGAACACCGTGACCAGGTTAATCAAAAATATTATTTGAATGCCAAAACTAACTGTATGAAACTGTTTGTAAGTTTGTAAGAACGTGCCAGGAATGTTACAGGTCTACCCTCTAGCGTATATCACTCACAAAACGCTGAAGAAGTGGGTGAAATCCATATTAGAGCGTACCATTCATATAAAAGTTGTATCCCGGGCGAATATAATATGGTCAACAAATAGTGTTGTGTCTTACAAATGTTAATCTCAAACACAACCAAACACGTCATTGCACACGCCACAGTCATCTTGATCGAACCGCATACTAAAGCACTTGAAAATGAAGAAATTACAGTTCAAAACGGCGGCATATCTGAACAAAGCAGCTAATCAGATTGCCACACCCGGTTCCAAATTAACGGGTAGAATGAATCATATGGACCAATATTTCAGATACTTGGTTTACTAGGTTATATAGACAACGTAAGATAATATAATGCACGTTTTGGGTACAACTGATTCCTGATTGAACTAGAGAGTAGGTCTTTATTAAGAGAACGCGGGCTACTGTTTTATCACGTTCATTCCCGACACTGCCACCCATCTTGCTTGCGGCTGCTGAACCGTGGGACACCGTAGAATGACGTGGCAAGTGAGACCTAGGTTTTACCGGCGTACACATGTTATTGAAAACATAAATATCCTGTCATATACTACCTGATGTGGTACACTTAGTATTGTTTTAACCCCTGACTTGAAGAAAATGGGAGGTGAATGACTCTCAGGCATGCATACATATATCACTAAAAATGTATTCTCGTTTTTCTGTATAAACTGTAAGTGCAATGCAACACACACGCACACACCCTCACGCCAACGGGAATTAACACATCTAAGCCTAGCAAAACGTGCCGTCGCTTTCTTTATAATTTAAATGTTTTATTGTTTGAACAACAACTATAGCTTACCTGTTATCATATCTGACATTGACGCCAGCAATTTTAGCAGGTTCACAGGATATAAAGATCATACCGAGGAGAAAAGCGGCGCATGTCAGTGAGAGGATCATACACATCCGTAATAAACCTTTCACTTTCAGCTTCAGTACTTTCGCCACCAGTCCACCCAAGAACTGTCCTCCGGCTCCGCCAGGCACGGTGAGAAGTCCTAAAATGATATTTTCGGAAAAAATGTGTTCCCTGTATTCTCTATCGTTGTTTAATTTAATATCCAACAGTAAAATTTGACAGTCGAAAATTTTGCCATGATGAAAAACTAAAAAGAACAAAATATGAGACGGTTTCGCGACATGCTTAAATGTAAAAACGTAGAGAGATTTTCAGTTCTTTTAGCGGTGGTGTCCATGTTAAGATTGGGCAATATATATTTCTCACTTATATGAGAATACAGGTATATAAACGTATGTCAATGTGTGGGTAATATTGCACATAGGGAGCTAAGACCTTAAATGCAGTGTTGTAGTCGAGTCCACACATTTCCGAGTCGGAGTGTAAGTGCAGCTTCCCACGTCCAGGCCACTCGAGTCCGAGTCCTTGAGATTCGAGTCCAAGTCCACCTTTTTCGAATCTGAGTCATTTGGAACCGATTCTGAGTCCTAGTCCAACCCAAAGCTCCTTATTTAAAGAAATTTAAAATAAAAATTTGAGATTATCATGTGTATATTATGTGAGTTTGCACATACTTTTTACTTATATGCTTAATTATATTTTGCTCCCGATTTAGAGCTAAAAATTGGTAAATAGGGTCTTTTTTTGTGGTATTTCGTTAGTATTCTGTACATGCAATACAGTCTTATAGTTGTGAAAAAGTTTTTAATAGACTCGAGATAGCCTCCGCCTGATTCCTCGAGTCCTCACCTGAAAGTCCGAGTAAAAGTCAGAGACCAGGACCCTCAAGACCATGTCTGAGTCCGAGTCCCTAAAAAAGACTTAAGTCCAAGTCAGGTCTCCAGTCCTAAATCCGTGGTTTAATTAATGTAGCTAATGGGACAGGCTTAAACAATTCTGGTTAAGACTTGATGTATTGTCAAAAAGATGTTGAGGGGGGTATAAATGATGGTTTTTCTTACCACTGGCGGATGCAGCGCCCGCAGCACTTAGTCCATACTGGTTTTGTATATATTTAGGCATGAAAGTTGAGAACCCACTGATGGCGAACCCCTCAAGTATGCCTGACACCGTGACGAACATGTTTACTGGGTTACACAGTAAGATCTTCAGTGACGTAGGTAGGTCCTTCACGGAACGTCCAAACCCTTCTTTCTCCGCGGCTTCAGTGTCTGCGGTCTGGTGGGTTTGTGATTTCCTCTGTTCTCTGACTGATCTCGACACTGTCATGGACAGATAAACAGGACGATGAATAAAATAAACGCATTAATGCAGAGTATTGCCAGCTTGGGATAACCTCTTTAAGATTTTATTTATTTAAATACATATATTTATATATAGAAGTATACATTGTTTATATATTGATGTTCCATCTCTCTAAATATATATATATATATATATATATATATATATATATATATATATATATATATATATATATATACATAGATTTAATATTGTCCATATAGTATGCATTCAATAAATCGTGAACAATGAATATTTAAGGACTTCATTTATTCGGTGGTATGACCTTACTCTTAACGCAGTGGTATATCACCTTCACCTTTACCGCTGCACTTCGTAAAGCAGAGACTATCAGGTTTCACCACAAAGTCTGGCCAGAAGTGTATGAGAGAGGGGTATTGCATTATGCATATAACACCTTAAAGTTTTAACACCCCGTTCTCACTATTTTGATTATACTTGACCCTGTGCAAGCGCTGGTGACGAGCCTTACCATACAGAAACAGCCGTTATGAATATAAACTTTATTTATTTTATATGGATTGTATAACCAGTTATAATAACTAATACGAGGTACTCTCCATGGCTCGGGTGTTGGTGCACGGTAGTCGGTAAGGGTAGAGGAAACCGGAGGACCCAGAGGAAACCATCGTCCTTGGACAGGTCACTGCAACCCACTCTCATAGCCAACCGGAGATCGAACCCGGGTCGCCAGCGGAGAGGGCCGAGCGTTTTACCACTCAGCTGTCCAGGCCCCCAGCTAAAGCAATGGATATATAAAAACAGCTGAGGTGCTCCATGTGGAATGCATATATTCCGAAAACAAAGCTCTGCCATCTCGTGCCGCAAGTTTTCAGTCAAGGCTGTACACTTTTTGTCGTTAATCATCATACCTGGGAGTTCTCGCGGATAAGGGATGAGACCAATGAAGACTGTGATGGCTAAAACAGCCGCAGCAGCAAAACCGATCCACCAGGCTCCCACCCAGCGTGGGTCTGATGAGGTTATCTTTATGCTAAAAATAGAACAACACAAGATGTGCACATATTCAGGGGCAGATTTAGGGGGGAATGAGGGCGTCCCCTCCCCCCTTTCGACCTAACCAAAAAAATACGGGGAAAAACTCATCGTACACTGTCACGCTTCCAGTTACAATGTATGTCTTGCTCTAAAGTGCATTTAACCTTCCCTAGATTTCACGATTGCTACCAAAAAAATTCTACACCTGGGTGGGGGTGGGGGGGGGGGTACACCCCTCCCCCCCCCCCCCCCGCCGGCGTTCGCGGGCCTGGAATATGAGCCTCCCCTATGCTAATGTCCTGTATCCGCACGTGATATTATATTTAGCTTGAGCTACAAGACGTTAACTTATCGTTCAATCAATGAACTGTTCTGATACAATGAATTAAACAACTGTTAGTGTCCAGCCGCCAAAGCTTATATAAGCGCAACGAGATTGTTAAGTAATGATTAAAGGAACAAGCATTTGGTAAAGGGTATGAACCGCAGGATGAAAACATAATTTCTGTATTCCACCGAAGGACGGACTGAAAATTTAATAATTTTGGCAATCTATAATTCTATCAGTCCGACAGCCCATATGTCCAACGGCTGACACAAATTATAATTTGCCATTCCTGAAGGACAAAAGGTGGTTGGACCTATGAACAGATCACTCTGAGTCTACGCTATACTAGCCAGAAGTGAAGGACCTCGTGTTTGAATTAATATTTTTGATATTTTATAGAGGAAAGCCAATTCCTTTTTTTAATTAAGCAAAGAGGAGATGTCTTGGTCTTCTATTATCGCTCACTGGCTGCCATAGTCTTAACGTTTCTATCAGTTGTGAGTTGGGCAGATATATTGCTCTTATTAATGTTAAACGACTATATCATCTTCGAATTATATCCGACAAATGCATTTATTTTAATGATAATGATAATTTTTATAATGTTACTCACTCATCACTCTTGACTCTGTAAAAGTCAACGTAGATATCGAGTAGCTGTCCTCCTATGATATAGCCCAGGCCTGGTCCCAGTATTGCAAATGCATAAAACACACCTGTAAACGAAATATTTAGATTGAATTGATGCTAAAAATAAAACTTCACAATTAGATAAAATTCCTATATTAGTGACAAATTCCATTGATGGTGTAATCCACCTCATCTTGCAGTCTCCCCTATGAGTTATGTTTTAACACGTGTCTGTTTGTTTGACTTCCAACAAGAAATAGCCGATTTCTACTAAATATAATATATAGAAAGGACGGGTGACGGGAACACCCCATTTAATATGTGGAGTCCTGGAAAACTGGCAGTTCCAGTATAATATATATAAATTATTCTTGGCGGAGCTTAGCGATTTAGATTTACCTGATATAACCAATGATCGAATGTGTGCATTTAAACCGGTTTGATTAAAGGGTAAATATAAATAAGACATATAAAATATTGGAACCATGTGATTCTGCAGGTTACAATACCACTAACAGAATAACCCCCTGCAAACATAAATTCACACAGCCCGATTGCACGCCGAAATCGAGCTATTCCGCGTGAGAACCATAATTTACAAATTTTAAATAAATGGAGCAAATATAGAGTATGCGTCGACAATATATATACAAAATATAACCAACAAAAGGTTTTTAACCGTGAAATATAATCTATGTATTGATAGACCAGTGGATCAATTCTGCGGTGTATTATCTGTGACACGGTATTGTCAACTGTTTTATATAATAAAACAGAAACTTATGAACGTATTTCCTTTGATACTTTATGTAATGTATTCGTTCCCAGAGTGGTTGAATATGAAAATGCAAGGTGAGAGTACAACGACATGCACTTGTTTGGGTCATTTCAACATTAAACATGTACAAATTGATTACCTGAATGAATTGGGGGATTAACTCTCTACTGCATGCTGACATACGACATGAGTGCCAGGGATCGAGAGTCACGTGTTGTTCACATTTAAACCCCAGTCACACCAAATATACAACGCGGTTACGACATGTCCACGACCGAAATTTGAGGAATAGGTCGTGGGTGGTTTTAAACATGTTAAAAACCCAGTTGCGACTGATTTGAAAAAAAAAATGAGGTCGTAGGATCTAGGAGCTTGCAAGGAGGTTGCACCACCAGTCTAGGGACCTCGCACAACCAGTCGTGCATGCATTCGGGTGGTGCCACGTGGTACGACCTCATGATCAGAAATGCGATTTGCCACGACTTCTTCCAAACCTTTGGCATGACCTTACGATTGGTCGTGCTTTCAGCTCAGCAAATGGTATACATTTGTTGGGTTCCCGGGCTTGGCACAGTCTTCCACAGAGGACACTTGTTCTAGGCTCTTCTTCTCCAGCACAGCCACCTCTTCTGCCTCTTTACTCCCCGGCGTTTGTTTCCTGCACAAGCTCTGGATCGTCTGTTGTTGGTGCAGTGTTAATATTTTAAGTTTAATATAAACTTTATTTATTTTAATATAAACTTTATTTATTTTAATATAAACTTTATTTATTTTACATGGATTGTACAACTAGTTATAATACTAATACAAGACACTCTCCATGGCTCGGATGTTGGCGCTCGGTAGTCGCTAAGGGTGGAGGAAACCGGAGGACCGGGATGAAACCACCGGACTTGGACGGCCAACTTCAACCAACTCTCATAGCCACTCCGGGAATCGAACCCGGGCATCCAGCGGAGAAGGCCGAGCGTTTAACCACTCAGGTGTCCACGTCCCTATCTTAAGTTTCTACATCTTCGACAGCGATTGAAACCGTTTTTTTTTTCTGGCGAGCGAATGACTACAGCTGACGGGCCCGGAAATATATAGCCACACGATTGGTGGCACGACCAGTTGACTGACTGGTCGCAGGTCAGGACGGCCAGTCACCAGTGATCGCTGATCACCGAGACTGGTCGCACGATCAAATATGATAGCACGACGGATCTTTCGATTGATGGTCACCAATCATGGTCGATCCTGCAACCAAGCGTGCCAATAGTCGTCCGATACCTAACTCCAGTTTCAAATTTTCTCAACACTTCATAATGAAAACGAATTTGTGGAGTTTTGTCGTGCTACTACCAGATCGTTGGTCGATCGCGTCAAATAGTCATGCGATTTGGTGTGACTAGGCCTTTTTTTGACCAGTTAGTCAGGGACTAGGTCAAATGTCAGGTCAAACATGCTTGCTTAATTCCGTCACTGGCAGCAGGGTTTATTCTCATGCACAGTATACCTTAACCCAGCGCTGGAGGTTGCCCAACCCCGGTAGGCGTGATTTTTGTGTTGGAACCAAACGTGACATGACAGGACCTGGTTGAAGGGTAACACCCTCAAATTAATAGAGGGCCATTTAAGTATAGCTTCCTTTTTTCGATAGTATAAGATTTATCTTATAAATAATGAAAAAAAAAGTTGCACAGAGAAAATTGGGACAAAAGATGCTGTGTGAGATGTGCCGTCTCTATATGCGTGCCTTGGGAGGTGCTGCCATCTCGACACTGGGAGAGAAATTAACTCATAGTTCTCACATTAAATACATGAGAAATATTCTCGGGATTTTTTAATAGTGTTTAAGTCAGTCTCTAAAGCGCATATGCTGGAACTGTTAAACTTAAGTAAGGCATGTATGAAACACAGAGGTTTTCGTTTTTCCAATGATAACATATACTAGAAATAATGAGTCAGTCTGACCAAAGGCGCTCGAATATTAGTACAGATTTCGGTTAAATTTGTTAGTTTTGAGGGTCATTTCCTTTTAACTTTCACTTATCTGAAATGTTCCTAGCGTTTTTCACACTATATTGTCCATCTCTTTATTATTTACCTAATTTTTTAGATAGGCAGGCAGCCATTCAAGCGCCTGTGGTCTGACTCGTAAGAGAAATGAATAGATTCTCTACCTTGGTACAGTGGTCCGTTCTTGTCCGGCACGTTGTTATCAATGACCACAAGCCCGAGTGTATACAGCATAGTCCCTCCCACTCCATGCACGGCCTGGCCTGACATAAACATGTACAAGTAGTTGGATAATCCTGACGACGAGGTGTTACAGGCAGCAGTCGAATTGGCTAAGGGTTACATAAAAGAATGAACATACACATTTATCGTAATGTCGAAATATATTTCACTGGACAAAAGTTGCAACAAGAATTTTTTGTCATAACAAGTCCACATTCTTATAAACTGGAATGCCATCGACTACTTTGCAGTCCTTTATTTCTCGACACCTATAATTTCTTTAAGAAAGAAATGGAGCCAGATTATATCTTAGCCAATTACACTTCTTTAAAATGTGTCTTAGGTCTTATTATATGTTATATTATTACCACACATCCACGATTAAAATTTCCATGATTAAGTCTTTTTACTTTAATTATATCGTACGCTTCTGTAATCGATATGATGCGGCAGACATAATAATGATTAAGATACTTAAGAAGAGTTTGAAAATTAAGTTAAGATATCAAGTACAGATTCATATCCCTGAAACATTTCCGTTCCAGTTTCCCAGGGTTGTAGCATTTACTTTATACTGGACTTAATCCCAGCAGCAGGCATAAATACCATAATCGTAATCATACTCGTTTCTGACGCACGGATGTCACTGGGCTTAAGTCACCTACATGAGTAAAATTACCAAGTTGCAACACACCCTAGATCAATAAACACTTATTTAACCATAGTCAGTAGGTCAGGACCTTGATCATTAAGCCAAGGATTTTTATGCATTATAATCTAATTCTTAAACTAAGTAAGTATGTACATCTGCAGAGTTCCTCTTCGGTTTGGGACTACGTGACAGCTAAAATCGGTACCTAAATATCAAGATCCGTACAAGCCTTCTCCATTCGGATGAACTTTTATGTTATAATCATTTTACTAACACGTGACCTTAGGGTGATTTACTTGTGACCTAAGGTAACGTGTAAAATGATTATAACATAAAGGTTCATTTGAATATAATTTTACAAATGAACACTTACTGCATAATCCTGAGACGCGGGCTCCGAGCTCGTACGGTGGAACAGTAAACTGCGGCAGCATCATAATAAAGGACCCGAGGGACATAACAAGAGCGCCCACAGCAAGCATGCGCGTTTGATGTCCATACGCCCCGATGTAGGAGAGAGGGAGGATGAGGACTCCGGCCGAGAAGTCGTAGGCGCTGGAGATGAGACCGACCTGGGCGCTCGGCAGCTCATAACGACGCTCAATTGTCGACGTATTCACATTGTTGATACCATTCACTACGAAACCTAAAATTCAAATTAAAATGAACCAAAGTTCCACTATCATGGTTCTGGTTACACGCATGCGCACTGGGAGTAACGGACATCAGTCTGCGCAGAATCGGACTCACAGGAGTACCACTCTGCTGGTATATTAGTTTGTCTGCCAAAATCTGCCACTCACAATGCAGCGGGGCTTCTAAATTCACTAACAGTGTAGGTTTTACTGCAGTGAAGAGGGTAAAATAGTCCGCTGAAATTTGTTTTGCAAGTATTATTTAAAGGCAAATAACTATAAACATAGTTTTCTTTGTCGTAAGGACTTCACGGAATAAGAAATATTTGTAAGCATACGCATGTGAAATGTAAACAGGAGATATTTCCTTTAAATGTAACATTTTTTTTTAAATTTTTAAGTTTGAGAGTCGAGACAAGTAGTCCCTGCCGTCCCAAAGTGCCTGAATGGAAGGGGTGCGTGTTGAGAAGAAACGACCTCTGGCGGAAATGTGAACTGTCGTCTGCCGTGGTCGGGGTGAACCAGCATAGTGGTTTTCATATGAAACCAGATACATGTAAGAACTACAGACAGGAACATTCGCATTCGTGATATAACAATTACGATACTTTTGTCCATAAAATGGACCCGAATAATCAGTGTCAGGCGGCGCAAGTGAGGTGGGAAAATTGAACTGAATATTTCTGACTAAAACACATTCGTTTAAAACCAACAAAACAAGTTGCTTTAAATTCATATTTGACGGAACGAAGAACCCATCTTCCATTCATCTGCATATTCCCCAGTTTTTTAACAGAGACGGAAAGAACTTTAGCTAGGATAATACATTTCCCTTTCGAAAGACCGTAACCCTAAGACCATTTTGTGCTAAATAAACAACGCTTTGTTATCAAATATACTCAAAGTTGTGGAAAATTGTTACAGATATTTATTTTATTGCATGTGCAGCGCTAGCATTGTCCGTTGCTGTGGCGACATAGCCCGGCCCACGCGTGGGGTCTGACGTGTACACAGCGGTCATGCTAGTCTGGGGCTTTCTCGCCTGGCCGAGCCGGGCCGGCCCACGTGTGAACCCTGATATGTAGAAAAAAAAGCAATGTTGTTCTGGATGTTTCCTGTAAAGCGTGTGTACTGTGTATCATTTTAGGTTCTTTGGATTGTTTAAGAAATGGAAAGTTCTCGGCTTGAGGTGAAAGTTATAAATAAGCACTGTGTTTTACAGCCAACAGAGAGAGTTGAGGGACACAGAAGAGTGGACCTTTTTCCAAAATTGCGGCAGTTATAGCTTTTTTTTAATATTTGTTACGGATTTTATCTAGTCTTCAGTTTACCTTTCGGATCACTGTCAGGATTTCACTTTTGGATTACAGTAGATTGATTCTGTGATTACATTGGACTGTTATTCTCTGAGAAGATTTTTGTGAACTGTTTATCCGGCTTATACATTTTAAAGGACATGTCGTTATGACAGTGATGGCATCCAGGTACTCTGCACTTTGTTTATAATGCGGTGTTATTGTATTGATTTGCTGTTATACTGTTGTTTTACTGTGTTATTGTATTGATTTAGTGTATTGTAATGTTAGGGTTGTTTTAAGAATAAATTAAAGTTATTTGTTAACAAAAAAAAATAACCGACTTCTTTATTCATTCCCCTAAACATTTCACGCTGCCTTCTGTTACAGAATCTGATTTTTTATCTCCATGACAAAGTTTATATTCGTTACTCATACGTGATCTGTTGATGTTAGGTTCCGTAATAAAATATAAATTAAAATATGTGTTAAGTTTCATATTTGAAATATATCTATAATAATCACTCCAATTGCGAGGGCTTTATATAATATTGAGAATATTTCAAGATTTCGAATATGTCATATTTAGGTCTAATATGTGATATCATATCATACCTCTCCTCATAGGCTGTAGGTATAGAGTGACCTAAAAATGTCACTAGCGAGGTTAATATCGAATATTTTTTATATAAATCGCCGTGTACTCCAAATACTAAGAGGTTTGGTTTAAGGGCTTTAATACACGACCTGGCAAAACAAGTTCATTTTTGTAGCGGAGCTCTACAATGTTTATTACTCTTTGTATTACACACTAATCACAGACGTCCTCCACCTTCAGCCTTCACCTTTCACCAGCTCCATGTTATGCCCCAGTTCGCTGATAAAGTGTCAATGATCTTAGTCGGCTACCTCAAACCTGGATTTGGCCTACACCGGGCAATGTTGACACATTAACTAGACATATGAGGACACGGGTTATGGTAATGGAGAGAACGTGAGTGAGACAATAAAGAAGATTACGGACAGATCAACTTCAGGACGAAACCCGCTTTAGTTAAGGACACCTCCTAACATCGCCGGACAGTCTCCCTACCCGCGTAGTAATTAGGAGAACAAACTTTCACGAATTTCATAATTTTCTTTACTTCCATCACAAATTACAGTAATTATGATTATACAGAGATTTGTTTTTCATTTTGCAACTCTTTACTTTTCACAATTTAAACTTGCCTATAGCATAAAATGTATGATAATTCGATGAGTGATTTATGCATACCAAAATACTAAATTTTCACCTTATGATATGCATAGCTAAAATGTGGATGTATGAGGAAACTATACTTTGCTATGCAACCTTCGAGTCGGGATTGAGACATTCATTTATGTCGGCTTCGAAGAATATAATTCCAGCTCTGATCGAATCCTGAAGAATACTCCTGAACTGGTGATTGAATTCATAAGGTTATCCTAGAGACTATCAAAATAACGTAGAAGTATACACCAGCCTTTAAGCAGAAAAGCTATTTCAAAAGTAATTACATTTATTTTAAGAATTAATCGTGGTTGTAATCACGATATTATAATTGGTTTTCTAAAACAAATTGGATTTATAATTTATTACAGGTATCTGCAATATCTTACCTCTGGTCACGCGGTTTTGTTAATGTTTACAGGCCGATGTGGAATATATTAAACAAAACACAGTACATAAAGAATATGAACAACAGTGGAAAGTGAGAAACTGGGGCTGTATGCTTGGATGGTTTCGCTGGGAAATATTTGAATTCAGTCAATATGAACTGATATCAGAGGGCAAGAGACAAATTACCTGTAATATTTGGTTAATTTATAACGCACGCTGTAGTCTTACAAGATTTGCAAATACTGTTAAGGATAGAACCCTGTATTAAATGTATCTATTATAAAGCCTAGAATTAAAGGCAAACCTAGCTTTCCATACATTGCTTTACATGAACAGGGCATATTCCGATATATGTTGTCTATTAACCAAAGATAATCCCTTGAATCATTTATATAAATTAGTCAGAAAAAAACACCGGTCCAATCGCACACACGCTGTTCGGTTTGTTTACAGACACGTTTTTATAACATGTGGGGACCCACATAAGTAATCTAAACATGTTCAAACAGAACATCTGGTTGCATGTCAGACGAACCTAAGTTTTCAATCTAATAACCTCTCAACTTCCTCACAAAGCAGCCAAGCACCTTTTAGTTGATATGTTTTTTTTTCGTATGTCAGCATTGCCGTTTTTACTAACAACTTATAGATCAACAAGCCCATACATTCGTCGTTATAAAGCGTTATAACAGAAACGTTACTTAAAAGGAATTACCTTGTGTTCATTGATATGTACGCAAGATAAGGCAGAAATAACATCTGCAGAATGATAAGTAAATAGCTGGCTTTAGTAGTTATAAATGTCTTCAATATTTTTAAAGTTCCCCATACCTTGGATGAGAGCAAAACAGCTGAGCCAAAACAGTAGAGCCTTCGGATTGAGACACCATTGTAACCAAGAGGGACCACAAGATCCACAGCCGTACGTCAGATCTGTATCCTCCTGCACGACATCTCTCTTGATGTCATGGCCGTCATCCTCTTTTGCGTCACTTTCGCCTTCTTTGAAATCCGATGGCATTGTTGTAATCTTATGTGAGGCTATTCCTGCAACCTGTAGCAATGTTGTCAATCCACGCTCAAATCGTGTTACGCGAATTACACTGTGCACTAAATTGAATATATCTATGTTTATTTGAATCGTTATCAGCTCTAGCTAAATAAAATTTGGTGTGACATAACCTTCACGGGTATGTTTTGTATACAAACCCACAAGCTTAAAGTCCACCCTCCGAAGCGCAAGTGGACGAGTTAAACACGAGACCACGTTGTATTTACTTAGATTCTGTCTTGTCTAGATATCTAATTTATTTCTTTATCTGTAAGAGTTTATCATTTCATAGGACAAACACAAATAGTTTATAAATAACATGTCACTTGCTTCGTATATCAGTGCCTCGATCGTTAAATATGCTTGGGATGTCGTAAACTGATGAAGTCGAAAAGTTCATAATTTTGTAATGGTTTATGCGCATCCATAAATCATGTGGCCTAATTGATAATACAAGGCATTGTTTACTGAATATACCGGTATAAAATTTGTGTGTAAAGGCCATCACTCGGACTTTGTAAAGTATCCTTAGGTTAAGTGAGACATAAATAAAGACATCTCTTATATCAATAGGCCTATAATATCATTCTGTTGTACGTAAACGTTGCCTTTGTGTTTTCATATCCATTCATTTTCATTGTAAACACTCGAGCATGCACAGTCGTAAATGTTTAGCTCGTCCACTTGCGCTTTGGAGTGTGGACTTTAAGAATGCCGAGTTGTTTACAATACATACCCGTGTACGTCATATCACACCGAAACTTATTTAACCAGAGCTGATAACGCTACAAACAAACTTTGATATATTCAGTGTAGTGTACAGTGTAAATCGCGTAACACGGTTTGAGCAAGGATTGACAACGTTGCTACAAGTTGTAGGAATAGCCTATTTCTGGCCTATTTTAAAAAAAAAAAAGGTTCATGAGATCATCTTAAATTAGCAGGCGTCAGGTATTGGAATAGGCCCCTTTATATATAATGCCATTTATGGAAATAAAAGTGCGCTTTTTATTCTAGTTAGAGCCCATTTCCTAAATTGCGCATTTTCTTCGTTTGTTTTTTTGTTAAAGTTTTAAAAAAACGAGATGAGAGAAGGGGTGATCAACATGTTATAATGTTATGTTATAAGACTATTTTGTATATAACGAACCAGCATGGTAACATGAAGGTGCCAGTTATCATACCAGATTGAACAGGGACACATTGAATACAGGGCTCCATCCTGGAAATAATATATGCAAAGCTTCAAATTCTAAAAGGGTGTTAAAATGTATCCAAATAATAAAAGTATATAGTCACATGCTTCTGCTATCAGTCTATTTTTGCTGAATTAAAATGTTTCCGAATGAAACCATCTCAGCATACAGTCCCAGTTTCTAATTTTCAGCTGCTGTACATATAGTTAATGCCCGGTGTGTCTTGATACATACGATCCACATGTGTCGGTTTACATAAACTAGACCGCGAGACTAGATGTACGATATTGCGCAGAGTCGCAAATACTTGTAATAAATTACAAATACACTTACTTAAAACAAGTGGCCCATGGACCATTACGCTCAGTTGAATTCGACGTACAATTGATGCATGAATTAATTTATAATGTTATGATCTGGTGAAGAATATTTATTAAGGAACCTTGAACAACAGATAAATTGCCTTCCAGGGTGCTCAAAAGGAGGTTTTGGCGTTATGTCATTAAGGCCTCAAAAATCAAAAACCAGGATACAGTGACCTTATTAAGGGTTCCAAGAAGAATTACCAAGAACTCCCAAGATCTTATGGTCTTTGTGTAACTGCCACGATTTGTGTCCATCTAACTTATCTGATGCTAAATGCTCACACATATGGGTCACAGTGACCTTATTCAGTGTGTCTAAGAAGATTTAACAGACCATTCCCTGGATCTCAATTAAATTAGAATATTCTAAGATTCTTCGAACTATTACCATCTGTACCCGTCTATCATCTGTACCATGTTCCGTCACATTGCTCACAGAATATAGTCACAGTGACCTTATTTTGGTTTCCAATGATACATTTTAATTACGTTTGTTGATTCAACATTTAAGATTATGACCACGTCTGACTTTCTGGGTGCTCAAATTCGGGTTTTCCTCTGGTACAGAATAGAATATAGGGCACCATTGTGTTGAAGGAGATTTTCCCATGACCTCCTTGAAATTTAAGTTAGAAGGTTTGAGGTCCAACCGTTATCATATGTGCCTATCTGATTTCAGAGTACTAAAATCATATTTTTATCTACAGCTCGTAGAATATATGTCACAGTGACCTAAATTCAAGGTTAAATGCAGATTTGCAAAGGACCTCCCTAGATTTTACAATAGAAGATTATGAGTCCAATAGTGCCCTGTGTGACTGTCTGTGTCTTAAGAATCATGTTGTTTAACAGTAGCTCATAAAATATTGGTCACCATAACCTAATTTCAGGTTTCCAAGGAGATCTGTCCAAGACTTCCCTGGATGATATGTTAACAAATTTTAAGGAAAAGGGGTATAATTTGTATTCTGTCTGCCCTGGGGCTCAAAGTTTTTGGTCCGTAGCTCGATGAATATAGGTCACAATGAACTAGTTTCGAAGGCATTTTGCCCAGAACCTCTCTGGATGTGGTAGAAGATTTTTGGTCAGCGGAATGCTTTTTATGCCCATTTGACATTCAGGGTGCTAAAATGCCATCTTATTATTAAAGCTTGTAGAATGTTGGTAAAAGTGACCTAATTACATAGACATTACAAAGGAAATCCCTTAATGTGACATTAGAAGATTCTATGTCTAAAGGATATGATTTGTCCCCGTCTGACTGTCTGGGTACTCAAAATCATGTGTTTGGACCGAAGGTCAGAATATAGGTCAACGTTACTTAATTTCAGGTGTCCTAGGAGATTCGCCTAGTATTTCGAGGATGTTGCGTTAGAAGATTATAGACCTTAGAGACACTTTGGGCTCAACTGACATTCAGGGTGCTCATATGACATTTTTAACATAGGTCTCAGAATATTGGTAGTTGTGACCTAATTTCTTATTTCCGAGGTGATTTTTTTTTTCAGGACCTCCCTGAATGTTACATTAGAAGATAATAGGCCTATTGAAAACAATTTGTACCTCATCTGACGCACTGTTTGCCCAAAATCCTATCTCCGGCCCGTAGCTCGCAGATTATGGGTCACCAGGACTTAATTTCAGGTTTCTAAGGGCATATGCCCAGAACCTACCAGGATACTGCGTTAGAAGGTTCTAAGTCTATCAGATATGATTTGTACCCTGTTAACATATAGACGGCCGATCAACCGCACAAAGGGTGATCGCACTACCTCAGTAAACTTACACTCAGCTGAGCTAAAAACTATTACAATAGCAATTACTGTTATGTTTCATAAAGGTAATTGATAACAACCAATATCACTTCTAAAAGAAATTGTTATTACGAGAGCAATCATTTTTTCTGCTTAGATTTTAGAGTTTACTATTGAATTATTTTGATAATCTCATCTATAACTTTATTAATTCATTCACCAGATCCGGAATCTTATCAGGATCCTGCTTAACAAGGACACCTCACTATTAAGGACAAAATGATTGAGTCACTTGACTTCTCTCCGCTGTAGACAGGTTTCACTGTATTCGAAATCTTACAATCCAGTCCGAAATCCAATATGGCCATTAGTCAGTCAACATTCTTTAGAACACATTATCTGAAGGACGATACGAGTAACTGCCGTTCAGTTTTTTTCTCTTTGGAATATTGCCTATGAATAGATGGTGAAAACTAATAAAAGAGCTCATTCAAATTTTGCTCACGCTCATGGTTTAAGTGTCCTGAACCATGTGCTGATCCATTTTGGATAAAATTCATAGAATGGATAGCTTCACTTATTGTTCTAAAAATAAGTGTGTGTGTTATTCTTCATTATTTATTTTCATGGTGTTATACTGCACATAAAATTTAAAGTATATTGATTATTTTCATCAATGTGAAATGTTCACAGAAGAAAACTCGGTCCTTGAGCACTTGTTTCATTCAAGAACAGGGTGGCTTTCGATCACAAACTCTCGAAATTGGAGTGATTATTATAAATATAATACAAATACGAAATTAAACAGCTAATTAAAATTCTTTTTTTCCGATATCAGATAACATTTCATTGTATTTTATTACACCATGGCGTTAAGTTTTTGTAGTCTTTCTGATGAAAATTCTTCTTCTCTGTTCAAGAAACTGAGAAAAGATGCAGTTGAGTGGAAACTTTGTACGGTCTAACTTGTATGTTAGAAGGTGTTTTAGTCAGGAATATTCAATAGACCTATCAAATTGCACTAGCGCCGCATGCCGATGATGACTGACACTGATCGTTCAGGTCCGTTATATCGACAAACATATCGGATTTGTGATGTCATGAATGCTAAATGTAACAAACATCTTTGTTTTAAAAGCGTCGTTCCAGTCTGGGGTTTTTGCCTGTATTTAGTTTCAATACATGAACCCTACATTTCTTGCTCTGCTCCCACAGCTGACGACAGTGTCTGCTCTAATACTTGTCTCAACTCTCAAACTTAAAAATCAAATTTCTTTACATTCAAAGGAAACACCTTTTTACCTTTTACATGCGTATGCTTACAAAATCTTACTTATTTCTAACCACAACAACACCAATGATTTTGTCATTTGCCTTGAAACAATACTTGCTAAACGAATTTCCACGGACTATATTACCCTCTTAACTTCAGTTATACCTACGCCCCAATGCATTTAGGGTGGTAAATTGTGGCAGACAAACCCTTATCAGCTTAGTGGTACTCTTGTTAGTCCGATTCTGCCCAGAAAAGTTCTTTAATGCAGTGCGCATGCGTGTAACCATCACCATTAAAATGGAACTATGATACATCTTAATTTAAATTTTAGGTTTCGTAGTGAACGGCATCAACAATGTGAACACGGCGACACTTGAGCGCCGTAACGAGCTGCCGAGCGCCGCGGTCGGCCTCATCTCTAGCGCCTACGACTTCTTGGCCGGAATCCTCATCCTCCCTCTCTCCTATATCGGGGCGTACGGACATCAACCGCGCATTCTCGCTGTGGGCGCTCTTGTAATGTCCCTTGGGTCATTTATTTTGATGCTGCCGCAGTTTACTGTTCCGCCATATGAGCTCTGAGCCGGAGTGTCAGGATTATGCAGAAAGTGTTCACTTGTAAAAACATATTCAAAAGAATTTTTTTTATGTTTTAATCATTTTACTAACATGTTTCCTAAGGTCACAAGTAATCCTCCCTCGTATAGAGAAGGCTTGTAGTTAATTTCTGTATTGACATTTAGCTCCCGATTTTAGACGGGTTCTGTGAAATGGTTTCTGAGGTTGAAAACCATTGATATAAATGTTTCTTTTTCATTTTTAAATGTGTTTTTCTTTTTTGTTTTAACTGCTTCGTGTTTGCGCTAGATCACCAATGCCGCTAATTTCACTGAAAAAGCTTTGGTTACAGTAAATGTCGCAGTTGACAGATTGCACCTATTATTAAATTTTCCTTGATTTAAATCTCATGGTCATAACTTACTGAACAGTGTCCCTAATATATTGCATATTGCTCATTATTGGTTGATCGCTTCTGTGACAGCTTATCTCCTTACATACATTTAATTATTTCACATAACTCCATTGAGAATCCAAGTGCAAAACCTTCAGCGTCCAGACGTTCGAAACATTACAATAAACTAGAAATTTGCACTTAGAGAGCGCAGACCACCGCCAAAACTGCTCAATACCCCCATATGACTTGTCAGAAGTGTAACACTTTTCTTTTTAAAAATAAAAATAATAGATCCCGATGCATCATATCAAATACAGAAGCGGACGATATAATTCAAGTGAACAGTGTTAATCATGGAATTTTCAATCTTTGATGTGTGAGGAATTATATTACTTGTAATTAGACCTTAGCCATATTCTAAGTAGTGTAACTGGCTTTGATTAATTCTGGGCCATTTCTTTTCTTAAAGAAATTTAAGATGTCGCGAAATAAAGGAAATTTGCATAGCAATCGATGGCAATCCAGTTTATAAGAATGTGGACTTGTTATGATAACAATTTTGTTGCAACTTTTGCTCAAACGAAATATATTTCATTTTACCATCGACATTCGGATAAATGTGTATGTTTATGTTTTTATGTAACCTTCAGCGAACTCGACACCTGCTTGTAACAACACCTCGTCGTCAGGATTATCCAACTACTGGTAAATTTTTATGTCCGGCCAGGCCTTGCATGGAGTGGGAGGGACCATGCTCTATTCACTCGGGCTTGTGGTCATTGATAACAACGTGCCGGACAAGAACGGACCAATTTATCAAGGTAGTGATTCTTTATATTTCTCCTACCAAGTGGGACTGACGCATTATTTATACTATATGTTATCATTGTACATAAATCTATACATACCTAACTTAATTTTGACAGTTCCAGCATATGGGCATGAGAGACTGGCTAAAACACTATTTAAAAATGCCGAAAATCTTTCTCATATAACTAATTTGAGAACTGTGAGTTAACTTCTCTCCCAGTTTCAAGATGACAGCACCTCCCGGGGCAAGCGGTGTAGACGGCACACCTCGCACATCTAATGTCCCTGTTCTCAGTGGAGAATTTATGTTTTGTATGATTCAAAAGCTAAATTCTTATTGTTTCTTTTAATAGGGACGTTGCCTGGTCCAATCCTTTTCGGCGCCATCTTTGATTTGGCGTGTGTGGTCTGGCAGGAGTCATGCGGTGCCCGTGGATCATGCTGGATTTACAGCACAGATAACATGAGGATTTACGGCGGAACTTTAGCCATGGTCATAAAGGTCCTCAGCGGGGTTTTCTTCGGTCTAGCCTACCTCTTTTATCGTCCACCCCCGGACGATGATAAACATTCATTAGAATTAGAAGTGAATAAAAATAAAACAGATTCAAATGACTTCAAATGAAATGACACATCACCATGACAACGAAGGTATTTTTAATGCTTCAGACACTGACCCGAGAGGCTCAGTTGCTACAATTTCAGAAACGACCATGTTTTATTATGTTAATTTATACTTTATATTCAAGGTACACTATTATTCCTTTGCCCAACATAACCCCCCCCCAAAAAAAAAAAAACCTAAATACTGATGTCAAGTATTTGTTTTCAATATATCATATACATCATAAATCATATATCATATATGTGAAATTCATCGAAACAAATAAAAAATAATTTTCAAATTATTTGTTCATCTTCACGTTGGAGCCTCAGTGGGTAGCGCTGTTTAGTTGTCAACTGGAAGCTTGAGTCTTAGAGTTTTGTTTGATAGTATGTCTTTCGACAGCTAAAGAAAATTTATAAACTATACAAAACAATATACAAAATGATATATACCATATTTCCTTGATCAGACGCCAAAGTGGTTGTTTTTCTGAAACATTGTTTTCCCCAGGCGACTAAATAAGGCAGGCGACTATTTAAGGTCCGTTGTCTGATCAAAGAAATTTGGTATACTAAATACAAGTAATGGTTAACCATCTAGCCAGGTTGCGAATTATATAAATTACTGATGTAATATTATATCAAGAGTTTTATAATAAACATAATTTCTCGGTTCCGTAGTTTGATGGACACATGACGTTCCTTCGTTCAAGTGGCCATGGTGCCATTGACAAGTTTTATCCTGCTATTCAGAGGATCTAAATAAAATGGCAAACAACACCCAAACGTACATACATTCTCTACCGTCGGCAAAATGTGGATGTAGAAAATCCCGTTTTAAACAATGTCACGGTTTTTTTTAAATATTTTGTCCGGGAATTTCGTGGATCATTTGCCTTCGTCCTTTTCATAAGGAATCACACCGCAATCGACGACACAAATAGAATACATATGAATTTAAAATGTATACAACTGTTTTTTGAGTGATTTTACACAACCCAAGTTGGTGGACAGGTGCGAGTCCAGGCCAATCGGTTGAAATAGAGTACAGCTACAAAACAAATAGACACTCCCGAAAAGGAAGCTAGATTCCTGCTCCAAGAACCAACAATCAAAAGACAAAGGAAAAGCCAATTTTCAGCTAGGAAAGTTGCCAATGCGTACTGATTCCAGATTTTGCTCCATCACTGAGAAGGCCAACCTAACAGACAAGGTAAACATAATAATCGAAGACACCCGTTGGATCTTCTAATAGAAAGATTGTTCCTTCAGAAAGAAAGGATGGCGTTTGTACCGGCTTCTGTGGTTTATGATTTAAGCACAGGACCCAAATCCAGAGGGTGTAGAGTTCAGATTCAGCTGTTTTCATATGGTGTGCTGAAACTTCAAACCCACTTTTTTTTCTCTGTTCATATATTTTTTCCTCTGTTTTTATAACTATCAAGTGACCGCTGTCATATCGGCGATCATAGCAACTGTAGTTTCATCCAGTGCTCTGAAATCTAGTTTGTATATGATGGTCCCGTCTCCGGGGACGACGTGTTGTATTCTGTCGTCGACGTCAGTCTGTAAGATATCTTATGAACGTGCTAACCTTTGTAGTGAACCTACAGTAGTGGGCTTTACATTCGCGAGGATAACATTTCGCGATTCTCAATTTTTCATTGTTTCGAGACCGTTTCTCTTTCGCGATCTCTCATACAATAACCATTTCATAGTATATCCATTATAATATCCATTAATTGATAATATTAATTAATATATGAGCAAAATAATACCAATAAGACGGGCACATGAGTGACATCGAATACAACGAAAGATAATTTCCCTTTTTCGCGAATATCGCGAATTTGAAACCTCCGCGAACAAGTATGCATCCACATTAGTTGCCCTGATATTGCCCCCAAAACACACATGTATTACATTATTGGTTAGTGTTACATTATCGATTGTTTTTATTACGTTATCGGTTGGTATTACATTATCAGTTCATTTGTTATTACGTTATCAGTTTGTGTTACATTATCGGTCAATTTCTTATTACATTAGCGGTCAATGTTACATTATAAGATGATTCTTACATTATCAATTGTAACAGGCTCTCATTTGATCATACGTGGCAATGAAGGGTTTATGAACGTGAAATACAGTGGGGAGAACGTGCCGTGAGTCAGGAGAACACGCTCAGTACTGTCATCACGTACATTCCCGACGACGCCGCATTCAGGTGAACCGTGAAAAGCCATGGAAGGGTGTGGTTAGACCTAGACAGCTCCAGAGGCCATCTTTCCTTTGAAGATTTCAAAGAAAATTTGGACCCCTGACGACTACCCACGTTCATTCACGGTTTCCTGTGGCAACGGACTTCCTACCAAGTCATCCACGACCTTCAACAATATGGTGAACCGTAGACACAAGTGAAACCTATATGCAGGGGCATTAATATAGGGGGATGGGGGGTATATATCCCCTCCCCCCACTTTTTGGCAATGGGGGATGGTCAATGTAATCACCCCCACCCCCCACCCCCACCCTCCCGGAGAAAAACATTTATATATTGCAAATGAAAAATTATTAATAAATAGAATTATAGACTTTGGTGATCATTTGTGAGTTATGAAATATTATATCCAAACCTAGTTTTGAATGAACTTATATACTGTAAACATAATAGTTTATTTCTAAAACCTTATACTTTATGGCAATATATTTGAAATTTAATAATGTATATTGTTACGGAACCTAATAACAACAGATCACCTTATCGTAACAAGCACAACTTTTGTTGCAGAGATAAAAAAAATCAGATTCCGCAACATTAGGCAGCGGGAAATGTCTAGGGGAATGAATAAAGAAGTCAGTGTTTTTTTTTGTGTGTGTACAATTAACTATAATTTATTCTTAGAACAATCCTAACATTACAATACAATCAATACAACTACACACTATATATAATAATTATGTAAGTACCAGAGTACAGTACCAATGTGGTCGCAGGCTTTGATTCATGGATACCACCACTGTCGCAGCTCAACAAGAGTCCTTTAACACAAATAATCCAGATGGACAGTTCATGTAAATCTTCTCAGAGAATAGTCCGATTTAATCGTGAAAACAACCTGTTGTAATTAAAAAGTGAAGTTCTGGTAATAATCCCAAAGGCAAACTGAAGACAATCCGTTAGAAATCTAATACTAAGTCCGAAGAATATCTATAAGTTCTGCAATTATCGGAAAGGTCCCTCAACTGACGAGAGAGTCACACTCTTCCCTGACCGCTGGTATTTTTCTCTCTGCCGGCTCTAAAAACAGCCCCTATTTATAACTTTCTCACCCAAGCCAAGAAACTTCAATTTTCACTATTGTTCCAAAGTCTATGCATAGCATAGTACAAAAGCCAAGCCCTTTTCATGTTAAAAGGGGTACTACTCTTTTATTGACTCTAAAAAAAAAGTTTGATGCAACGGAGGCCAACGTGCCGTCTGACTCCAAATGATAATCCGTAGCTTGCTGGGTAAAAACCTCGTTTGATTCCTGCAAGGAATTTAATAAGGCTAGATCCTTTTAAGACTCTTGCGAGGAGTATCCTCTCAATAAGGCTTTAAGTCCTTTTATGACTCTTGCAAGAGTATTTCAAGTAAGGCCAGGTCCTCTTTTGCCAAACAGAAGTTTGTTTCTGCTAAGGAACATTCCTATGTCGACTCCCATGAGGAGTTGGATTGTAATAAGGATGTAGATTCCTTTTGTGACTCTGAAAAGGAGTTTATGACTGACAGTGTCAGTGTCAGTTATTTGTTTCATGAAACTGAGGTGGTAGATTCCTCTCCTGACTCTGAAATGGAGTTATTTGAGCCATTCATACATGATGGTTTGTATCACTTTCAAGTGATGTTTCAGATTCTACCGCTATTAGAATTTTGAGGGACACTGGTTCAGGCCAAACTCTCATGTTAGCAAACATTTTCTAATAGGTCTATTCCTGGTGCACATGCACTTGTTAATGATGTGTTTTCAGACAAGAACACTTCAGTCCGCTTCAAGGTGTACATTTAATGTCAGATTTGATTTCTGGGAATATAACTGTGGGCAGTAACTACTTTATCTTTTAAGTTGCTACTAGGCAATGCTGTTGCAAATGAAAAAGTACAGCCTGTACCAATAGTGACAGAAAAGCCGTCACTTGATCAGGACACTGATCCTGGAAATCAGGAAATTCCTAGTTTGTATCCTTCATGTGCTGTAACAAGATCTATGTCCAAGAAAAACACACATGAGGATAATGCTCCAGATGATAACACTCTGGGAGTCACTAGTGAATCGTCTAACGTCTCGCCCGTACAGAATGCAGCAATTTCAAGGTCAGAACTAATCGTGGAACAGCATGAGGACCCTGATAGTTTATGTTTGTTTCCCAAGGCAGTTTCTAAAGATGAACTGTCACAGAACCCAGTTTGTTTCTATGTTAAAAATGGAGTGCTTGTGCGTAAATGGCGACCACCTGATGTATGCGCTGATGATGAGTGGGCCATCAAATATCAAATAGTAGTACCTAAAAGCTATCGCAATGAAATTCTAAGCATGGCACATGAGGCTCCTTTGTCTGGCCATTTAGGTATAAATAAAACTTATCAGAAAGTTAGTACACACTTCTATTGGCCTAATCTCAGGACAGATGTTGTACAATACTATAAATCATGCCATACATGCCAGATGGTAGGCAAGCCCAATCAGAATCCTCCTAAGACCCCACTTAGACCTATTCCTGCTTTCGAGGAATCATTTAGTAGGATTATTGTTGATTTTGTTGGACCACTGCCCAAAACACAATTTAGACATTAATACTTGCTTACAATAATGTGCGCACCTACCAGGTTCCTTGAGGCAATACCATTGCGCAAAATAAATGCCACAAGTGTTGTCAAGGCTCTGACCAATTTTTTTTTTACAATGTTTGCATTACCAAAAGCCGTCTAGTCTGACCAAGGGTTTAATTTTATGTCTGGCTTATTCCAGAAAATTATGCTTGAGCTAGGTATAAAACAGTCCAGCTCTTCGCAATATAACCCTAAAAGTCAGGGCGCCCTCGAGCGTTTTCACCAGACATTATAAAACATGATTAGAACCTATTGTTATGACACACAGAAAGACTGGGATGAAGGAATCCACCTATTGTTGTTTGTTGTCAGAGAATCCTTTCAAGAGTCCCTGGGTTTCAGTGACTTGAACTAGTTTTCGGACACTCAGTTCGAGGTTCAGTAAAACTGCTTAAAGAAAAACTCTTGTGTGAATATCCTGATTCTCTTAGTTTATTGCATTATGTATCAGACTTTCGCACCAAACTACAGAATGCTTTTGAGATTGCCAAGTCTAATCTAAAAACTTCACAATGGAAAATGAAAACAAAGTTTGACAAGCGCACTGTAAGTAGGACGTTTGAGCCTGGTGAAAAGGTCCTTGCCTTACTATCAATCCCGGGCAGACCTCTGCAAGCTAGGTATTTTGGTCCTTACATTTTTTACAAGAAAGTCAGTGATTTAAATAACATACTGTTAACACCAGATAGGCGTAAGAAAAACAACTGTTCCATGGTAACATGTTGAAACCATATTTTGCCAGAAACAGCACATCAGATGTCGTACATAATGTTACTGCTGTTTTTGTGTAAAAAACTGACCCTGACTCAGTTAGAGTAGATACTGATTGTAAGTGTGATGTAGACATTCTGACATTATGGAACAGTACCATTAATAGACTCTGCTTAATAGACGTGCTCAACAACCTGGATGCCAAAATGTCACACCTCACTTCACTGCAACAACACGACCGCAAGAACCTGCTGCAGAATAATGGACATTTGCTTAGTAACATTCCAACGCAAACTAACATATTGTGCCATGACGTCAATGTTGGCGAGGCAAGCGCAGTCAAGCAGCATCCTTATAGACTGAATCTAGAAGAGCAAAAGTATCTACAAGACGAGGTTCAATATTTGCTGGACAATGATTTTATTGAACCTAGTAACAGTAACTGGAGTTCACCATGTATTCTTGTGCCAAAACCTGATGGAAGTTACCATATGTCCACAGATTATCGAAAACCGAACTGTGTCACCAAGACGGACACGTTCCCAATTCCGAGGATCAATGATTGTATTGATAGAGTCGGTAGCTACAGATATATCTCCAAGTTTGACTTGCTAAAAGGATTCTGGCAAGTTCCGTTGACAGAACGAGCGAAAGAAGTGTCCGCATTTGTGACGCCGCAAGGACCTTACCAGTATAAAGTTATTCCGTTTTGCATGAAGAACTCCACAGCCACGTTCCAGCGCCTCATCCATATGGTTGTCAAAGACATTCAGGGCTGCGACGCATATATTGATGACCTCATCGTGTGAAGCGACACTCGGGAGAAACATCTGCAGATTCTTCGCGACCTCTTCGAAAGTCAGACCTTCAACTAAGTCAAATCTGAGTTTTGTCATGCACAAGTATCATTTTTGGGTCGTATTGTAGGGCAGGGTCAAGTAAAACCTGTTGATGCTAAAATAAGTGCTATTTCTGCATTTCCTAGACCAGAAAACAAAAAGCAAATAGTGCGTTTTCTTGGTATGGTTTGATACTACAGAAATGTTGTCAAAATTTTTTTGCTGTAGCTGAACCTTTAACTAATTTGTTAAAGAAGAAACAAAAGTTTGTATGGAATGTTCTGTGTGAAAATGAATTTCAGAATTTGAAAGCAATTCTGCAAAGTTCACCAGTTTTAGCAGCTCCAGACTTTTCTGTACCCTTTACGTTAGCTGTAGATGCTAGTGATACTGCTGCTGATGCTGTGTTGTTACAAGAAGGCACTGATGGCATAGATCATCCGATTTGTTATTTTTCAAAAAAGTTTAATGCAAACCAGCCAAACTATTACACTATTGAAAAAGAATGGTTTGGCTTTGATTTTAGCATTGCAACATTTTGAGGTTTATGTTACTTCATCAGTCAAACCTATCATTGTCTTCTGTGGTCACAATTCCCTCACGTTTATGAACAAGTAAAAGTGTGAAATCAAAGATTGTTGAGACGGAGTTTGTTTTTACAGGATTATAATTTTGAAATCAGACACATTAAAGGGAAAGCAATGTTCTTGCTGATTGCTCATCGAGATGTTTATCTCATGTTGTAAACGGGATGTTTATGTCATGTTGTAAATAAGATGGTTTTGAAATGTTGTAAAAATTTAGTGATTGTGATAGCAAAACAAAAGATTTTTAGAGAAAACTTTCTTTTTTTCATACAGGAGGGGGAGTGTTACATGTATCTGTTTATAGTGCGCAGGCATTCTGATTCGTGTTAGGCGCTAGCCCTGTGCGTTGCTATGGGAACTGTACTGGTTGAACCCTGGCTTGTAGAGACACAGCGCTCGTTGTACACAGCGCTCGTTGTAGTCTAGAATGTTCGTGTCTGTTCATGCGCTATTGGCGCACTATGCCTGCGCACTATTAACAGATACATGTAACAAGACGTATATATATATATATATATATATATATATATATATATATGTATATATATATAGTGTTATACAAATGCTAATATATTTGAATTGTGTCGCATAAATATATATATGTGTGTGTGTGTGTGAGGGTTGGTGTGTGTGTGCGAGTCATTCCCCCATCCTGGAAGATAAATTGACGCCACTGCCATTATGCTTTAGCAGCATCATCTATATTATGTAGCTCTTGTTATTGCTTGTAGAATATTTTTGGCGCCACAACTTGTAAAATGGATTTGTCCATACATTACTCAAAATGCCTCGAGGCATACATCAGGAATAGCACTTATGAAGAGGAAAGTGTGAAGTGGATTAGACAAAACATACTGACAATCGTGAAGAACATTATAGATGCGGCAGCCACCGCGGAAGGAGAAAGACTTCGAATCTTATCGATTGGCCCAGGCGAAGGTTTGTGAGGTTTTATTTATTTCATAGATGATTATTTTCTAATTTGTACAATTAAATGGTCTTTTCCAGTGCTCCTTAAAAAACCTTAATAGAACATTTGAAAAGTGTGTCATATGTTGAGACAAGCATTTGTCTCAAGTATATTTTGATAATTTACCAGTCACGTACGTGTTTTTGTAGTGAACAACTAGCACGATTTGTGATTATGTTCATTTGAAATACGAATACCATGCCAGATTCGAATTAGGATACCACGTCAATTCTATCCGATCCAGCTGACATACCAGCTGACATATATAAATGATCATTATGGTGAGATAATTTTAGGTTTAATTACTCCTCAGCTGATAAATGCCCAAAACTGAAGAAATATTATCAAGTAGAGAATAACTCAAATGTTTATTATTCATGTTTAGATGTCAACCGTTATTTAATGTAGTATTATATTGCCTTCTTTTATAACGACCGTGTATCTTTACTCTCCGCCTAATGAACATATTCTGACAGAAAAATATCGCCAATATCTGCCTCCCAGGAGGGCCAGATATCGCCATCTTAGATGAGATCACAAAATTTAAGTGTCGCTCCATTATACTGCAGTAGATCCTAATGTTGACCTTATGAAGAAGTTTCGAATTAACGTGGTTCGGAACTCCAAATATGCGGAGGTAGAATTTGAACTCCGAGAAATGAAAGCTGTAGAAATCCTGTCCAAAGAAGCCACGAAGCAGAGATACCACTTTGTAGTCATAGTACATAGCTCGTAGTATTTCTTAGGGCGAGTGCGAGAGGTTTTTGAAGATTTCTATAAATTGACAGAGATGAATGGGTGCATAGTGGCCCTTACCATGGAAAAAGGTAGCAATTTCAAATATTTGATTCTACAATGGGTATCTACATTTAATCATTGATACTGTGAGGTTTTCATAACAAATCCATCTCATTGATGTTCTGATGAATCCTATGTTCGATTGATCTAAAAAAAAATCTTGTTTTCCTATTTTAACTATCATAGTGCATTATAATAAATGTGGTGAGACATGGCCAATAATTATAATTTTCTAAATTTGGATGACAAAACAGTCTATCCTTTTTTATAATTTTCTTTAGACAGACTTCATAGAAAATACGAAGGGGGCTTTCGGCGGTTAACAAAGTATATTCGCAGGACATTGATGTTGCACTTGGGAGTGCAAACATTCTCTTCCAACGAAGCAAATGCCAATTCACTTTGGACATAGGCAGGAATTATTACTGAATACTGTTTTTATGATGTACGTCATGATTTATTTTGCATAAATCCACTTTTACATTATTGATAAATAATAAAAAAAAAAAAAAAGTTTTTAGCATCAACGGAAAACATCGCCTGTAATTTCAGGACCAATATTTGACTGCAGTGCGGAAGGAAATTTTTTACTCACTTTACGAAGACTGGACCTTGTAGATCAAGGACTAGGTCTAACGTTTCAAACTCTGCGGAGGGAACAACTGGTGTCCCAAATTTGAAGAAAATAAATGAAGTACAACAAAAGTTATAGGGGTCATAATAATTTCCACACTCAAAAGATCTGACCTACAAAATCAAGGTTAAGGTCACCAGTTTACAAACTCTCCTGGGATCATGGAGGAAACGACAGTCGGGTAACATTTGAAGAAACATTCTCCAGTCAACAAAACACTTGGGTCACAATAATCCTAGTCTAATACCCATTTTAAATTCACCATTTTTCAAATCCGTCTGAGAACTTAATAAAAACAATGTGTGTATTAATTCTAAGGGGAAAATGTATAATTCATAGGGTTTATAAAATTCAAAGTCAAGGTAAGCAGTTTTGACCGGTCCAACATTTTGATAGAAACGATGTGTTTTGGGGGCAATATCAGAGCAACTTCTGTGGATGCATACTTGTTCGCGAGGGTTTCAAATTCGCGAAAAGGGAATCTATCTTTCATCTTTCTATCTTTCCGATGTCACTTTGGTGCCCGTCCAAGTGGTATTATTTTGCTCATAAATTAATTAATATTATCAATTAATGGATATTATATTGGATATACTATGTGAAAGTTATTGTATGAGAGAACGCGAAAAAGAAACCGTCTCGAAACAAGGCAAAATTGAGAATCGCGAAATGTTATCCTCGCGAATATGGAGCCCACTACTGTAGGTTAACTACAAAGGTTAGCACGTTCATAAGAGAATACAACACGTCTTCCTCGGAGACGGGACCATAATATACAAATTAGATTTCAGACCACCGGATGAAACTACAGTTGATATGATCGCCGATATGACAGCGGTCACTTGATAGTTATAAAAACAGAGGGAAAAATGTATAAGCAGAGAAAAACATTTGGGTTTTGCGACCAGTCTTCAGCAACTTATAAACTCGCCATGTTAAAAAAAAACATGAAGTTTCAGCACACCATATGAAAACAGCTGAATCTGAACTCTACACCTTCTGGCTTTGATTCCTGTGCTGAAATCATAAACCACAGAAGCCGGTACCAATGCTTTCCATCCTTTCTGAAGGAACGATCTTTCTATTGGAAGATCCCACGGGTGGCTTCTAATATTACTTTTACCTTGTCTGTTAGGTTGGCCTTCTCAGTGATGGAGCAAATCTGGAGTCAGTACTCATTGGCAACTTTCCTAGCTGAACATTGGATTTTCCTTTGTCTTTTAATTGTTGGTTCTTGGAGCAGGAATCTAGCTTCCTTTTCGGGAGTGTCATTTGTTTTGTAGCTGTACTCTATTTCAACCGATTGGCCTGGACTCGCACCTGTCCACCAACTTGGATTGTGTAAAATCACTCAAAAACAGTTGTATACATTTTAAATTCATATGTATTCTATTTGTGTCGTCGATTGCGGTGTGATTCCTTATGAAATGGACGGATGCAAATGGTCCACGAAATTCTTGGATAATTCAAAATATTAAAAAAGAACCGTGAAATTGTTTAAAATGGGATTTTCTACATCCACATTTTGCCGACGTAGGGAATGTATGTACGTTTGGGAGTTGTTTGTCATTTTATTTAGATCCTCTGAATAGCAGGATAAAACTTATCAAGGGCACAATGGTCACTTGAACGAAGGAACGTCATGTGTCCATCTAACTACGGAACTGAGAAATTATGTTAATTATAAAACTCTTGATATAATATTACATCAGTAATTTATATAATTCGCAACCTGGCTAGATGGTTTACCATTACTTGTATTTAGTATACCATATTTCTTTGATCAGTCGACGGACCTAAAATAGTCGCCTGCGTTGTTTAGTCGCCGGGGGAAAACAATGTTTCAGAAAAATAAATACTTGGGCGTCTGAACAAGGAAATATGGTATATCATTGTGTATAGTGTTTTGTATAGTATATAAAGTGTCTTTAGCTGTCGAAAGGCATACTGTCAAACAAGACTTTAAGACTCAAGCTTCCAGCTAACAACTAAACAGCGCTACCCACTGAAGCTCTGCGTGATGATGAACAAATGATTTGAAAATTAATTTTTATTTGTTACGATTAATTTCACATATATGATATATGATATACATGATATATTGAAAACAAATAATTGACATCAGTATTTAGTTTTTTTTATAAAGGTGGGCAAAGAAATAAAAGTGTGCCTTGAATATAAAGTAAAAATTAACATATTAAAACTTGGTCGTTTCTGAAATTGTAGCAACTGTGCCTCTAGTGTCAGTGTATGAAGCATTAACAATACCTCCGTTGTCATGGTGATGTGTCATTTCATTTGAAGTCAGATCTGTTTTATTTTTATTCACTTCTAATTCTAATGAATGTTTATCATCGTCCGGGGGTGGACGATAAAAGAGGTAGGCTAGACCGAAGAATACCCCACTAAGGACCTTTATGATCATGGCTAAAGTTCCGCCGTAAATCCTCATGTTATCTGTGCTGTATATCCAGCAAGATCCACGGGCACCGCATGACTCCTGCCAGACCACACACGCCAAATCAAAGATGGCGCCGAAAAGGATTGGACCGGGCACCGTCCCTATTAAAAGAAACAAATGTACATTAGAAATTTGTACTCAGAGAGCGCAGACCCCTACCAAGTCAGCCTGTTGCCCCTTTATGGCATTGTCAGAAATGCAGCAAAAGATGCTGATGCAGATCGGCCCCAAAATTCAATCAATTGTTTCCTGCACCATGGCCCAGCTGTTCTGAAAATTTTATCAAAATCTGTTGACAGTTCTTTGAGTTATGTTGCTAACAGATAGACAGACAGACAAACAAACCAGGCCAGGCAAAAACATAACCCCCGGAAGTAGTATGTCAGCCAGATCAACTTCGGAAAATATTATCAGATAAATATCTTGTTGCAAACAATCTGTAAAACGGTCACAATCACATTTATTATTCCTTTAATTGACACAATTGTAATTTAAATTTACCATACACACGCGTCCTTAGGCACAATTTATGAGTTATTTACCTTTACATGAATAATCTTGTGTTAGGTTTCATCAAATGCCAAATAAAACTCTTATGAACGATATTACAAACCTAAAAACCTGGTGAACATCCATTTCAACCCGATTCCAAACGCTCTCTGTGTGTCTGGGACAATCCTGAAACAACAGCCGGCCTTCCCCTATCATTATAAGGTCATCGTGTTTTGTGTAAAAATAAACAACATAAGTAACTGTTCTAACATAACCTTCCTGTCAAGTAATTGAAGCATAATATCCTGTAGCATCTTACTGTTAGCTTTTCTTTATGTATCATATTATGTTTTCCAATTTTATAATTTATCTATTAATGTATCAAATATTAAACCATTAGAAATGAGTTCACCTATTTTTACCCAAATTAACCCCCAAAACATATTTTGTTACATGTTATTTTTAATGTAAATGAGAAAAAAAAATACATAATTCTTTCTCCTGACAACTTTTCTTATATCAAATGTCAGGTTCATATATCCCAGTACACGCAATCTAGTCGTTTTGTTTCTATCCTCATGTTTAGAACGATAAACCAAAGTTTCTCAACAAGAACATCGGCGGCAAGTCAGAGTTTGGCAAGGGTGGTTTTGCTACTGACATGTTAACTTCGACATATAAGTAACCAAGCACCTTAGGTTACCTGTTTATTTCCCTGTTTATCAACATCGGTGCATGTGAGGTGTTTACTAACAACTTGTTGATAAAGAAGATCAAACATCATTCACAAAGGCGAAATAAAAACGTCTCTTAACAGAAACCAAGTACAGTTCCATAATATGTATACAGAGTAAACCAGAAACGATGTATATTATACAAAAATAATGTATTTAAATAGCTTGTTTATAATAAGACCACAGGGACTATTACGCAGTTTTCACTGTATGCATTCCCGCCTAGCTTGGCTGTATGAGTAGTTTATGTATTAAACTAACCTGAGGGTTATTATTGCTGCAGGCACCTGGACCATGAACGTTGTCAGGATGACGAAGAAAAACACTGGCATAAAAGCATTCGAATTATAACACTCCGGTGCACAGCTCCCCGGGGCTCCATGTCTTATAGAATAATTATGACCGACAGAGGGCGCTATACATGAGCAGTTGCGGTAATTCTGTCAAAGACATTCCATATTTGACAACTCACAAAGCTAACAAAGTGAAAGCAACAAAGGAAATCGAGTTAATTGCGCAATGTCCGCTAGTCCTTGTTTATAACTCGAATAAATAATGCAAAGCTTATTGAATGCATGTTTACATTATGTATTCTTAAAGCTGTTTTTTCCGAAATCTGGTGACTATACAAAATAGATAATCCCTTTTACCTTTAATAAAAAGAATTTGTAAAAAAAGACTCATATTCATGGTGCAAAGGGTATTCGTTTTGTTTATATCTACATTTTGATAACATGTGGGGGCAAGCCAAAATAATCGAAAACATTCAACATCTTGCGGTTTGCCAGAGTTTTACAGATGTTTTTTTTTTTGCAACTAGTCTCCTTAAACATTCTTCACATATGCAAGCAACGACTTCAGGTACATGGTGTTTCTATGTGGCAATATGGGCGCATGGCCTGTGTCTACTTACAACTTGTATATACTACAAGGCCAAACATAAGTCACTGAGGCATTATAAGAGCCTTTCATAGCAGGAATTTCCTAGAGTTTACGTATACGGAGCCAGAAATAACATAAATTATATAGATAAGTAGGCGAATAGCTGGCTTTGTTATTCTTGAAAAGTGGTGTGTTCATATCAAAGAAATTTCGTCTTATGGGTCTTGAATTTTGCAAGCAATTTACTTGTACACATAACATTTACATGAATTAACGTAAATAATGATGTATGTTATACTCAGCAACATGACACAACCAGTTGCAATGTATATAAGTGATATTCGTCACGGAGAATCAGTCAGCTAACGTACGTAGATATCAGAGAACACATCGTATAGGAGATAAACCCCCCGATATATATTACTTTACAATGTAACATAAAATGTGGTACTGAGGGTACTAATTATTTACGTTTATACCTTAATTGTATATCTTGTGTCAAGCGATAAAGGAAAAATCCTGTAAGTTTTAAAATTATTTTTTAAAACGTTCAGCTGGAGATTGATTCATGTTGCTCTTAGCAACTTATAGCAACTTATGGCAACTTATTAACGGCATGCAATGTACTTAATTCTTTCTCAATCCGTTACAATTCCTGTATATCACTTTTTATTACGTTCAAAGGCATCTTTCAGTGGAAAGCTATTCTGTAGGTTTCTTTATTACACCGAATTGGCACAATTTCAATGCCCTACATATTTACATGGGTGTGTTTCAGACGTGTCTGCCTGACACGACAAGGGTTCCATTAAGCATTTTATTAATACCGTGAATAAGAATTATGTGTCATACCTGATTGTTTCCTGAATAACAGCCCCCGTGACAAGCTGAGAAATACTGTACATTATTAACACCACACAGAGGTTCATAACTGGCAGCCGTGCACCCACAGTATCTATTACATGACGCTTCAAGGTTTCCTTCATCCTCATCAATCAATATAGAACTGTAAAGGTAAGTTTAATCTCATATGAAAGACGACACAAATAAATAGACTGCGACATGTATAAACAAAAATTATGTCCTTAGAAATGGTGGTTATTGTGTTTTCATTAAACTGTGAACATGGGGACTAAGTTAATATTTGCATAAATAATATTCAAAGGGCACACCTTAATTGTATAAAACTGTTTGCTAAAATATGATATAAAACATGGTAAAACTACCTATGTGAATGCATTTCATTCATTGATATTTCGGGCCAATCAATTTAAAAGATTTAAGACACATCATTTTCCTGTCCTTATAGTTTGTGTTCTCGCAATATAAACTTAACAAACACATACAAACATACAAACACACGCACATTTACATACATATGTGCACACACATACACATATTCAATGGCTTTTTAAACCTAGGTCTCACTTATCACGTTCTGTCTATGGTTCACAACGTTCTTGAAGGTCGTGGGAGAAACTGGTAGGACGTGGCCTTTACAGTAGCACATCATAGGGGTACGTGAATGAACGTGAATGGTCATGCGGGGTCCACTGGTCCCTGGCACTGAAATGTGCTAGCCGTCGCACCTGGATAGAATTGATTTGGCGTGATAAACCCTTTGAGCTCGGCCACGGTAAATCTTCTTGTCACCCAAAACCGTGGTTCGTTGCCGTACGATATTGCAGAATTACGTGACTGAACGTGGTTACCGTTACGCTGCAGTGACACTGCCGTATGAGAACAATAGACAACAATAGCAGAAACGGAGCCTTCCCACGTTCTTCTACGGCAAGGCACGTTTTGCCGTAAGAGAACGAGGTCATAACTGAAGCAACTCCGCGGAACAACGTGAAATACCGTGTTAAGAACGTGCCAGGAATGTTAAGAGAACGCGGGCTACAATTTTATCACGTTTATTCCCGACACTGCCACGTTCTGGCTTGCGGTAGCTGAACCGTGAGACACCGTAGAGGGACGTGGCAAGTGAGGCCTAGGCTTTCCTGGCGTACACATGTTATTGAGAACCAAAGAAATCCTGTGAAAAACTACAGGATGTATAATATTTTTATTGTTTTTACCCCCGACTTGAGGAATATGGGAGGTGAATGACTCTCAGGCATGCATACACACATCACTAAAATGGTATTCTCATTTTCTGTATAAACTGTAAGTGCAATGCAACACACACATACGCACACACCCTCGCACCAACGGGAAGGAACGCATACAAGCCTAGCAAAACGTGCCGTCGCTTCTTTACAATTTAAATGTTATAATGTTTGGACCAAAACTATAGCTTACCTGTTATCATATCTGACATTGACGCCAGCAATTTTAGGAGGTTCACAGGATATAAAGGTCATACCGAGGAGAAAAGCGGCGCATGTCAGTGAGAGGATCATACACATCCGTAATAAACCTTTCACTTTCAGCTTCAGTACTTTCGCCACCAGTCCGCCCAGGATCTGTCCTCCGGCTCCGCCAGGCACGGTGAGAAGTCCTGAAATTATGTTGTGGGAGAAAATGTATTCCCTATTATCTCTACAGTTGTTTAAATCAAATATCCAACAGTAATATCTGACAGTCGAAAATTTTGCCGTAATGAATAACTAAAAAGGAACAAGACATGAGACGGTTTCGCGACATGCTTGAATGTAATACCGTATAAAGATTTTAAGTTCTTTTAGCGGTGGTGTCCATGTAAAGCTTGGGTAATCTAACTTTCACTTATTTGATGATACAGGTATATAAACGCATGCAAAGTGATGGTAATATTTTACAGAGGACGCTTAGACCTTAAATACAGTGGTGTAGTCAAGTCTACACATTTCCGAGTCCGAGTGCATGTCGGAGTCCTTGAGATTCGACTCCAAGTCCACCTTCTTCGAGTCCAAAGCAATTTTGAACACAAGTCCAATTCCAACATTAAATTTTAATAAAAGGAATTAAAAATGGAAATTTTAGAATATGGTGTGTATTTTTTGTTAACTTAAATGTTTAATTACATTTTGCTCCCGATGCAGAGCTAAAACTTGGCATCTATAGTTTTTTTTGTGGTTTTCGTTAGTATTTTATACATGCAAAAAAGTCTTATAGTTGTGGAAAAAAAGTTTTTAATTGACTCGAGATAGTCTTATCCTGATTTCTCGAGTCCTAACCTGCAAGTCCGAGTACAAGTCCGAGTCTATGACCCTCGAGACCATGTTAGAGTCAGAGTCCCTTATATAAGTGGACTCGAGTCCGGACTTAAGTCCAAGTCTGGTCTTAAGTCCTAAATCAGTTGTTTAGTTAATGTCGCTAATGGGACTTGACCTGCGTAGGTCCATATAATTTTGTCTTTTTCTGATTTTACATAAATATAACCCGAGTAAAAGCAGCCCCTGCCATGACCAGTTCCAGTAATTTACGATTATCACTACAGGTGGCGTCTGTGCGCTCAGTTACAGGAGGATTCTCATGCCGTCCGTAACCCTTAGTGATAGTAGGGCCCCCTGGAGAAAGAACGTAAACTATCTGAACCCCACAGAAGGAGCCAATACATTAATTATGAAATTATCACTGAACATTAATAAACGTAATGAAAAAAAATGTTCCCCGACCTGTTGCAGGTCTAAAATTGGACAGGCTTAAACAGTCCTGGTTAAGCCTTGATGTATTGTCAATAAGATGCTGATGGGTATAAATGATGGGTTTTCTTACCACTGACGGCTGCAGCGCCCGCAGCACTCAGTCCATACTGGTTTTGTATGTATTTAGGCATGAAAGTTGCGAACCCACTGATTGCAAACCCCTCAAGTATGCCTGACACCGTGACAAACATGTTTACTGGGTTACACAGTAAGATCTTCAGTGACGTAGGTAGGTCCTTCACGGAACGTCCAAACCCTTCTTTCTCCGCGGCTTCAGTGTCTCCGGTCTGGTGGGTTTGTGATTTCCTCTGTTCTCTAACTGATCGTGACACTGTCATGAACAGATAAAAAGGACGATGAATAAAATTAAGAAATTACAGAGTATTAATTACCAGCTTGAGATCACCCCTCGAAGATTATATATATATATATATATATATATATATATATATATATATATACATTGTTTATATATAGATGTATAAATATATAAACATACATTTTATTGTTAATTATTGCATTCAATCAATCGTGAACAATGTATATTTAAGGACTTCATTTATTCTGTGGTATGACCTTACTCCTAACATTGTGGTTGTATATCCCCTACGCTTAAACCGCTGCCTTGTAACGCAAGGTCTTCCGGATTTCATCACCAAGTCTGGCCAGAAGTGTTTGACATCGGGGTGCAAATGTGATCACTTACAACCAATGCCTGCATTTAATTGGTAGGAAAAGTTCTATCAAATGCGGGGTGTTTTTATGAGTTAGGTAACTCAATTTCTTCTATTCGGAGATTGAGCTAATTGAGAATTTGGATATCATTGCTTTAAAAACAATACAATAGGTCTACAATGGAAATGAATTAAAATAATGATTAATAGTAAAGCATTATACAAAATACTCAAACCTTTCGAAGAAACTTCTACAGACAGGCACATTTTACATTTTCGAAAGTACTATAAATTAAATGTTATGACTGAAATGAAAAGAATTTTTCCAAAAGTCATTTATAATCATACCTGGGAGTTCTCGCGGATAAGGGATGAGACCAATGAAGATGGTGATGGCTAAAACAGCTGCAGCAGCAAAGCCGATCCACCAGGCTCCCACCCAGCGTGGATCTGATGAGGTTATCTTTATGCTTAAAATAGAACAACACAATGGTGGCCTCGCAATGTGAGCCTCTCCTATGCTAAATTCCTATATCCGCCCCTGATATTATATTTAGCTTCAGCTACAGGACGTTAACTTATCGTGCAATCTAGGCACTGTTCTGATCAAATGAATTAAAAAACTAATAAAAAACTAATAAAAAAAACTTATAGTGTCCAGCTGCCAAAGCTAATATTAGCGCAGCGATATTGTTTAAGGGATGTTTAAGGGACATGCGTTTGATCAGAGCGATAAAGCAACGAGTGATAGAATAAACGTTGTAACTGATGTAAATGTTTATACTATGTACGATTTACTAAGTGGTAATTTTATGATATATATCTCCACGGTGTGGGGCTTATATAGTCCCAAAATCTGCCCTTCTCTCATAGCTCTTTGGTCCGACAAAAAAATGGAAAATATAAAATTGACTCTTCAAATAATTTGCTAGAAAGGTTTGAAGAGCAGGGAGAAAACGTAATTTCTGTAGGCCACCGAAGGACGGAGTGAATGTCTAAATAATTTTGGCCATCTATAATTCTATAAGTCCGACAGCCCATATGTCCAACGGCTGAGACAAATTATAATTTGCCATTCCTGAAGGTCCAAAAGGTGGTTGGACCAATGAACAGATCACTCTGGGTCTACGCTTTACTGACCAGAAGTGAAGGACTTGATGTCTGAATTAATATTTCTGGTTATTTAATTTGGGAAGCCATTTTTTATAACAAAGCAAAGATGAGATGTCTTGTTCTTCTATTATCGCACACTGGCTCTCATAGTCTTTACTATCAGCTGTTGGTTAGGCAGAAATATTGTTCTTATAAATGTTAAAGGACTGTATCTACATCGAATTTTATCCCTAAAATGCATTAATTTTAAAGATAATGATAATTTTGATAATGTTACTCACTCTTCACTTCTTACTCTATAAAAGTCAACGTAGATATCGAGTAGCTGTCCTCCCAGGATATAGCCTAGGCCTGGCCCAAGTATTGAAAATGCATAAAACACACCTGTAAACGAAATATATAAATTGAATCGACGCTAAAAGTAGAATTACACAGATAGATAAAATTCCTTTGTTAGTGACAACAACAACAAAAATCCATTGGTGGTATAATCAACCTCATCTTACAGTCTCCCGTGTGAGTTTTTGTTTTAACACGTGTCTGTATGTATGTTTGTTTGACGTTTACAAGGAAATGGCCGACTTCTACTAAATATAATATAAAGAATGGACGGCCGACATCGAACACTCCATGATTCTAGGAAAATAGGCACATACAGTTAGTATATAATTTTTTTTCTTGGGGCAGTTTGGCGTTTTAGATTAACCTGAAATAAACAATAACTCTACACTGCATGCTGACATAAGGAGTGAGTGTCAGGGGATCGAGGTTCACGTGTTGTTCACATTTATTGATCAGACAAGTTGGTCAGGGACTAGGTCCAATGTCAGGTCAAAAGCCTCGCTGGAGGTTGCCCAACCCTGGTAGGCGTGATTTTTTTGTAGGATCCATACGTAATATGGCAGGGCTGGGTGGAAGGGTATCACCCTCAAATTAATAGATGGGCCATTAAAATGCGGCTTTCATTTTTTTATAATATTAATATAAAATTTGATCGTTTAAATCTTGCACAAATATTTTTTTTTCTGCATAGTGAAAATTGTGACATCAGATGCCGTGTGAGGTGTGCCATCTCCACTGCTTGCCCCGGGAGGTGCTGCCATCTTGAGACCGGGAGAGAAAATAACTCATAGTTCTCAAATTTGACAAATGAAAAATATTCTCGGCAATTTTAAATAGTTTTTAAGCCATTCTCTCATGCCCAGATGCTTGAACTGTCAAAATTAAGTAAGGTATGTTTAGATTTATGTACAACGATAACATATAGTAGAAATAATGCGTCAGTCCCACTTGGTATGAGAAATGAATAGATACACTACCTTGATAAATTGGTCCGTTCTTGTCCGGCACGTTGTTATCAACGACCACGAGCCCAAGTGAATACAGCATGGTCCCTCCCACTCCATGCAAGGCCTGGCCGGACATAAACATGTACAAGTAGTTGGATAACCCTGACGACGTGGTGTTGTTACAAGCAGGTGTCGAGTTGGCTTAAGGTTACATAAAAAAATAAACATGCACATTTATCCGAAGTTGGATGGCAAAATGAAACATATTTCATTTGAGCAAAAGTAGCAAAAAAATTTTGTCATCACATGTCCACATTCTTATAAACTGGGTTGTCATCGATTGCTTTGCAATTTTCCTTTATTTCGGGACATCTTTAATTTCTCTAAGAAAAGAAATTAGACTCAGAATTAATCCTAGCCAGTTACACAACTTAGAATGTTTCTAAGGTCTTATTACATGTAACATTATTACTACACATCAAAGACTTGAAAATCAATGATTAAAACTTTTCACTTGAATTATATCGTACGCTTCTGTGATTGTTATAATGTATCTGGATATATTAATTTTGTAAAAAATCAATTCCTAATTTCTGACAATGTCATATGGAGGTATTGTATAGCCTTGGCGGATGTCTGTGCTCTCTGAGTGCAAATTTCTAGTTTATTGTAAGTTTTTAACTTCTGGAGGCTGTATGGATTTCCCCTTGGATTCTCAATAGAGTTATGTGATTTGAATAAGTGTATCTAAGGAGCTGTCAAAGAAGGGATCAACATATAATAAGCAATATTTGATATAGAAGGGACACTGTCCAGTAGGTCATGATCTTGAGAATTAAGTCAAGGAAAATTTAATAACTGGTGCAATCTTTTACTGGGACATTTACTGTTCTAGTGCAAACACGAACGGAAGAAAAAAAAATACGGTTAAGAAAAACGATTGAAAAAGATGGATAAAAGAGAAAACTTATATAATTGGTTTTGCACATCAGAAACCATTTCACAGAAACCCAGCTAAAATCGGGAGCTAAATATCAATACAGAAATTAACTACAAGCCTTTTCTATATGGGGGAGGATTACTTGTGACATAAGAAAACGTGTTAGTAAAATGATTAAAACATCACGATTCTTTTGAATATATTTTTACAAGTGAACACTTACTGCATAATACTGAGACGCTGGCTCCGAGCTCATACGGGGGAACAGTAAACTGCGGCAGCATCATGATAAATGACCCGAGGGACATTACAAGAGCGCCAACAGCTAACATGCGCGGTTGATGTCCGTAAGCCCCGATATAGGAGAGAGGGAGGATGAGGATTCCGGCCGAGAAGTCGTAGGCGCTGGAGATGAGGCCAACCTGGGCGCTCGGCAGCTCGTAACGGCGCTCAAGTGTCGCCGTGTTCACATTGTTGATGCCGTTCACAACGAAACCTAAAATTCAAATTAAGATGTTTCATAGTTCAACTATAATGGTAATGGTTACACGCATGCGCACTGCGCATAACGGACGTCACACTGCGCAGACTCGGACTCATGGGAGTATCACTTAGCACGTAAGGGATTGTCTGCCAACATTTACCACCCACAATGCATCGGGGCTTTTAAATACAATGGCAGCGTTGGTATAACTGCAGTTTAGAGGGTAATATAGTCCGTTGAAATTCGTTTTGCAAGTATAGTTTCAAGGCAAATGACATAAACATTGGTGTTATTGTGGTGAGAAACAAGTAATATTTTGTAAGCATACGCATGTAAAACGTTAAAAGAAGGTGTTTCCTTTAAATGTAAAGAAATTTTGATTTTCAAGTTTGACAGTTGAGACAAGTAGTCCCGGCCGTCCCTAAATCCTAAATGTTCATTTTTGGGCAGATACTGTCGTCTGCTGTGTAAGCAGAGTCAGCACTGTAGGGTTCCTTTAATACAAAGATTTTTTATTACCTTAAGCACACATGATATCACAATTTTTGTCAAAATAACGGAATTGAACGATCAGTGTCGGTCATCATCGGCAGGCGGCGCTAGTTCGGTGTGATAGGTCTTTTGAATATTTCAGCCTAAATAACTTAATATAAAACCCACACCGAAAGTGGTTTCACATTAATATTGGACCGTACACAGTTCAAATTCAACTGCATATTTTCTCAGGTTCTTCGGGTTGGAAAGGAAAGTTTCCATTGGAAAGACTACATAAACGTAAGGCCATGGTGTAATAAAATACAATTCTATGTTGGCTTATGTCGTAAAAAGGAATTTAAATTATCTGTTTAATTTCGTATTTGAAAAATATTTATTATAATCACTCCAATTTCGAGAGTTTGTAATCTTATTCTTGAATAAAACAAGGGCCCAAAGACCGATTTTTCTTCTGTGAACATTTCGCATTGATAAAAACAGAAAATATACTTTCAAATAAACGTGCAGAATTGCACCATGAAAATAAAAAAAATAAAGAATAGTGTTGGGGATTAGCATATACTGTGTGTAAGATGACTGGGGCAACTTGTAATCCCTGGTTGCCATAGAGACCGTGGTCCTTGGAGACGGAATTGAGAGCGAGGCGAGAGAGAGGAACGCTAGAAGATCCACAAGTTCCCCGTGCAAAGTTGCGTGTCATCAGGTCCCGTGCGGTGTTAAGAACGAGAGACAAGTCAGCAGCGAGGTATCAAACGATATTTTACATGCCACTCTATAGTTGGACGGAGATATAACTTACATTAACTGGCGCCCAACGTAAAAATTCCGTTGTTTTTAACTCGGTTCGCCCGAGCGAGTAGCCAGCGGCCATCTTGATAATTCTAATTTCGGCACTGTTTTTCACGATCCCTGCTCATTTTAATTAGCGGTGACAGGTTTTATTATTTCGGTCTTTCGGTGCCTGACATATCCCCCTTTAGTTCATAAAGGTAGTGAGCTGGACGTACGTTTGATGTATTTTAAGTAAAAGCGATTTAACACCCGGGGTGTAGTGATTTCTTGAAAGTTTCGAGAAAGTTTCCAGCGTCCTGTTCACCAGAGGTCAGAGGTCACCGGCTGTTGCATTCTTATTTCGCTCACACAGTCGGAGGGTGCTCACATGAACAAGACGGTCTTTGAGGAAACGTTTTACTTTCAAAGAGAGGGAGAGACGTGTGCACACAAGTTGGTGACGTCACATTTCTGGGGTTGTAGACTGGTACAAGCTCATAAGTTTACATCCCCCCTGTTATATAAAAAAAATAGATTCACTAAGTCCTTTCACATCAATAGTATATAGTATCATCGTTTAAGGTAAACTTAAATCTCTTAATCTAAGTGGTAAGAACCAATTATATGAATCAGAAACATTACACAAAGACTGTCTTATTGGTTTAGATTTCCTCAATAAGCCGCGAAGGTTTCTTTACTGTCCGCGTGCTAGTCCTGAGGGTTGATACCTCTGGGTTGACTACATCTGGTGTATCCGCAAATGACACACGTTTACTGCTGTTGAACTGTGGCTGCGATTCGACATGGTTCAGTTCTCCGGCATTGTCATCGCTGCTGCCACACGTGGGTTCTTGTGGCATTTGACGCAGAAATTTGCGATTTCGTCTACATCTCGAACCATCAGTAGTTTGAACGATATAAGAACGAGGTTCTTTGGTTGGAGACACAATAGTTGCAGGGGACCACTTGAGATCCTTATGAGACTGCAACATAACAGTATCACCGGGTTTCAACGGTTGCAAATCGTGTGATCCACGATCAAAATACTGCTTTTGGATTGCCTGGCGTCTTTTAAGGATTTCACGGATCTCCTCATGTTTGTCATACCGGTTCATATACGATGGCAACAATGAACGGATTGGCCGATCATATAACAGTTCAGCTGGTGATGGAAGGTGACTTGACAATGGTGTTGAGCGCAAAAACAAAAATGCAAGTTCTGGATCTTCTTTGGCTAACGAACATCTTTTTAATGTTTGTTTAGCGACACCTACCATCCTTTCTGTGAACCCATTGCTCTGGGCATAGTGTGGGCTTGAAGTAGTATGTCTAAACCCAAGAAATTCTGAAAACTGTTGAAATTCACGGCTAGCATAGCAAGGGCCATTATCTGTAAACAACTGTGTTGGAATTCCATGTTCTGTGAAAATAAGTTTCATATGCTTTATAACACATGAACTAGCTTCACTGGTGAGTTTGCGTACTATAAAGAACTTGCTGAAGTAATCACAAAGTATCATATACTTGTTGCCCTCAAACTCAAATAAGTCACTGCCTAACATTTCCCATGGTGCACTGGGGATTTCACGCTCAAGCAGGGATTCTTTTGGTTGACTGTTCTTGTATGTATTGCATATGTGGCATTTCCCGACCATATCAGCAATGTCTGCATTAATATTAAGCCAATATACACATTTTCGAGCAAGGAGCTGGGTTTTCTCTATGCCCTGATGGCTATGTTCATGAAGTTGAGTTAATATGTCTGTGCGTAGTGTATCTGGCACGATCACTTGTTGTCCCTTCAACAGTATACCATCATCAATGCTAATATAGTCTTTCATGGTCCAATATGGTTTGATCGATTTTGATGGTCTGAACATTTTTCAGGCCACCCATCTGCCACGATACCATGTAGTGCTGACAACACTGTATCATTTGTGGTCGCTTGTCTAAGCGCGTTAAGCTTATTATCACTCCATTTAACACTGTGTATTGTCTCTTCCATCATGATGTGACTTTCTTTATCATTCGGTTTGTAGCGCGACAGGAAGTCTGCTAACAGTAGTTCCGATCCCTTCCGGTACTGTAGGTCAATATCATACGACTGAAGCCGTAGCATCATTCGCTGCAGTCTTAGTGGGGCCTGAGCCAGGTTTTTCTTAAGAATGGCCTCCAAGGGTTTATGGTCGCTCTCTATCACGACTCTGGCACCATAAACATAGTTATGGAATTTCTCGACTCCGAAAACTACTGCCAAACATTCTCGCCCGATATTTGCGTATCGCGTCTCAACATCTGACAGGCTTTTTGATGCAAATGCGATGATGTGTTCCTTATCCGGTTCTGTAGGGTCTATTTGGATAAGAGCAGCTCCCAGGCCGACTTTACTCGCGTCAACCTGGATTTTCGTCTGGCGTTGGGGGTTTAAATAACAAAGTGTAGCTGCATTTGAGATTGTATGCTTGATTTTGTCAAATGCACTCTGTTGGGTTGCTGACCAATTAAACACCGAGTCAGCCTTTACCAGGCTGCGTAGGGGTGAAGTGAGTTCACTAACATGAGGTATGTGTGGGGCTAGGTATTGTACCATCCCTAAGAATGATTGCACTTGTTGTTTGTTTGTCGGTGGTGAAAGATTTTCTATCTCCCTGGTGCGTGAAGGATCAGGTTTTACACCATATTGACTGTATACAGATCCAAAGAATGTGATCTCAGGTACCTTTACTGAACATTTGTTCGGATTAAAAACGAGTCCATGACTGCGTGCTCTCAACATGAATTTATGCATATTGTTATCATGGTCTTTCTCATCACATCCAAATACACAAATGTCATCTGCGATTGAGATAACTCCATTCAAATCTCGTGTTATTTCATCTATTGCCTCTTGAAATAAATCTTGTGAAACATTAATGCCAAAGGGATGTCGTTTGAACTTAAACCGTTGATTTGAGGCGGGAGAGTTAAATGCTGTCAGTCGACTTGATTCTTCATCCAATCGGATGCTCCAATATCCATCTTTAGCATCTAATTTGCTGAACACGCGAGCATTTGTAAGCTTGTATGTCACTTCTTCGACTGTCGGGGCGCGATGATGTGTTCGTTTTAAGTTCGCGTTCAGATCACGTGGGTCTAAACAAACCCGAAGTTTGCCGTTAGCTTTTCTTGAGTACGCGAGACTTGATAACCATTCAGTAGGTTGCCCAGCTGGTATTTTCTCAATTATACCGTTTTGCTCCATATCACTCAATGTTTTGTTGATTTCGTTTTTCAGATGTACTGGGCAACGGCTCGGAGCATGCACGACAGGTATAGCATTGTCTATGGGCCTCACGTTGGAATTTTCCCAATCCTGTAAATCTGTCAGGATACATAGATTTCAGACTGTCAGTGTCTTTGATGTACACCGAGGTGTGCGATTCACTATTTGAAGGTTCCAAGTTACTGGTATTGGTGATGACTGCAACAGTTACTTGTTTCACATGTGTGTCATCGAAGTTAATCAATCCCAATTTACAACTATCCTCGAGTCCAAGTATTATAGGACCATCTGAGTCACATACATAAAAATGCACATCATGCCAGCTTCCTGCACTGACAGAACATTGCAGATTTAATGATCCATACTGTTTAATGGCACTACCATTATAGGCTGAGAGAGTTATCCATGGCTTGGGTGTCAATAGTGAATAACCAGGATCTGGTTCATCTTCACTCATCAGTTCAGGATATAACTGTTTAAAACATCTAACTGGCAGAATGTTAGTTTCAGCACCAGTATCAATTTGTGAAATTAATTTCTGTTTCCTGCCCTTAATCGAGATAGTTGCCTGTAATTTCTGATGGCTACTGTCATTAATTGTATTTATTCTCATCTGCTGGCTAGTGTTCACAGTTACAGTTTCAATAAACAGATTTTCACCATCACCGTCTGTGTCTTCATGTATATAGCGCACATGGTCAGTGGTTCTACCTCTATTTCGGTCATCTTTTCTTGTGCTGTTACTGCGTGGTCTAGGTCCACCATGTGTCTGTCTTATGGTGGTCCGTGGTCTGCGCGTTTGTTTAAAGGCGATATCACACTGGCTTTTCCAGTGATTTCTTTGACCACATTTGTCACATATTGAGCCCCAGGCCGGACACTGGCCTTTTGGGTGATCATGTCCACAAAAGTAACAATTTTTTATAAGCTTCGGTGGGCCCTTCGGTCGACTGAAGGAATGTTTAACAGTATGTACATGTGGTTCTTCACGACCAGACATTTTGCGTAGTTGAGTAGCAGATAATTCACATGCATGGGCTATTTCAATAAATTTTTGCAAAGTAAGATCTGATCCCTGTTGCAGGAGTTTTTCTCTCACTTTCTGGGAAGTTATTCCAAACACAATTCTATCACGCACCATTTCATCAGGGTTATCATAACCACAGTCTTTAACAAGTAATTTTAAGTCTGTAGCAAACTGATCAAAGGTATCACTCATCTGTTGTACCCTGTTATTGAATTTATATCTTGCAAACAGTGTATTACTCTTTGGTGTGACGTAATTTTCGAAACGTTCATAGTATGTTCCCAGTGAGTTACGGTTGCGGTCTGTGATATCGTTCCATGTATTAAATACATCTCTACCTTTCTCTCCGACCCATATCAGGAGATAGCTCACTTTTTCGTCCTCTGATTTTTGTTTAAGAGGACCAGAAAATGTAAGTTCTGCATGCTGTTTGAATTTTTTCCAGGCCTCGGGTAGATTGCTGGCCTCCCAGTTCATACATGGGGTGGGAACGGTTAGTTCCGCCATGTTTTGTCTGATAACAGCTGTCAGTAATGTCAGCAATATAACACTCGCAGTCACACGCGACTGTTCACTGATAACGCTCATATAGTATAGTTTATGTTTTAACGAGAAATGAGATTGACACAGTTCGTTTCCTCTGAATATGTAACACCACAATTAAAGCCCAAGGTAGAGAGTTGACACGTTACGTGTATAAAGTATAATCAGACACAATGCAGAAAAGTTAGTGACGTCGGGCGCAAATTGAATCGTGGGCGTTAATACAAGTACTTGCCGACTCGTGTCCTAAATGCGTGACAGAGTTGTTGACAACACAATTTTAGCATATAGTCCTTTTGGTGGGCCCGTCAAGACGCCGCTGCCACCATGTTGCATTCTTATTTCGCTCACACAGTCGGAGGATGCTCACATGAACAAGACGGTCTTTGAGGAAACGTTTTACTTTCAAAGAGAGGGATAGACGTGTGCACACAAGTTGGTGACGTCACATTTTTGGGGTTGTAGACTGGTACAAGCTCATAAGTTTACACCGGCCAGACTAGCTGGCTTGAAATCGTACCTGGGCTTACCACCAGATGTAAGTTCGCGCAGTTCTAACCCTGAGATGGTTTAACTCTGGAATGCATGTAAATTCGCTGCGACTTAGTGAAATAGTCATTTCACGTGAATGAACAGTTAATACCGTGGGTAATATATTATTGCTAGTTTTTCTTGGGACAAATACATTGTATTTAATTAACCCGGGGATTTAGGTTAATTTGTTGACACTACAAGTACAAGTACATATGAATAGAACTAATTTGTTTTTACTATAAGATAATGCCTATATGGGAAATGAGATGAATATTTAAGGTGTGTATTTAAGTATTTACTGAACCTTGATGTAAATGAGTACAGTTGTACTGTTAATTTACATCTGATTTAAGTTCTGCATGTGTCTGCATTGCATGCTGAAGTAGTGAACTACTTATTGCTCACATATTTGTTTGTAACATTTGCATGTTTTGACCTTGATCATTAGAGAAAATTATGTCTCACGTGATTGATCTAAGCAGAGCTACTGCAGCTGACTTTATGAAGGCAAATGCCACTTTATTCCCAGAATCTATTGCCCGAGCTATTGTGGGCCTACGTAGTGAAAAACCTAGGTTTAGTTGTGAGGATTTGGCCGGGATTTCGGGTAGATCTTCCCAGTCCTGGCAGGAATTATTCTCTGTGGCTGTTTTCTTAATTTCTCGATCCCGTGCTGCCTCTCACCCTGTTCTGACCCAGAGTAGCCCAGTACTAGCACGTTCCAATTTTGGTGCTAACGCCCGTGCATTAAGCAAATTTCCAGCTGTATTATCATGCCCTAGTGTCCTAAGGGGGGCATCACAGCATTTTGTCACTAGAGTAGGTCCCGCATCTAATGTGCATAAAGATACTGGGAGAACAGTGGCAGGTAAGTCTGTTTTACCTGACAATGCCTCTCCATCCCATAATACCACTTTGGCCCAACTTAGAGTACCGCCAATTGAATCTGATCTTGATCCAACCTTGTCCTTTGGCAGTGATACTTCTAACCGCCCCCACAATGGGCAAGGCCCTGTAATTTCTGATGATGACCTTGTCCTTCTTGCAGTTAATTCAGGTGCTGAATGCCCACAGTTGTCGAGAGAAACCTACATGACAGATTAACAATTCTTGATAATGTTATGTGCCAGCAAGACCAAATCCTATCTGATAGTGTACGCCCACATACACCTGTCCTTGAATCAGAAGTAGTATGCATGGGAGTAATGTTGAGGGGTCATTCCAATGACAGGCGTCACCCTGCCAATCTTGTATCGGATCCTATAACCCGTACTGCACCTCGCATGGAATCTCTGCCTACCAAGCAGATACCGCCACCACAGGTGGCGCCACTGGTACAAGAAATAAGATCCACTCCGCCCTGCCAAGTAGCTGCCCTACCCAAGCAGACACATACTGAGGCTACCCCATTGGTTAATTCTGTAGCAGCACTATTGACAGCCATTAAGAAAGGTCACCTGCAGCCGCAATCAAGTGTATGTAGACAGAGTCCCCCTAGAACAGTTGCTGAGCGGCGTACCAGAAACCATCATGATCAATCCTCAAAGGAGCCGAGAGACGGCAGTTCAGGCCAACCGAGCCCAGTCTCACGTGATGATGATAGTGATAGTTCATGGCACTCAAGGGATCATCAAGGAACCAGTGCCCATGCTACTCATTGGCCCAGTGGCAATCAGGACAGTCATTGGCCTAAGCGGATGTCTAGAAGGAACATGGACTATGGAAGGCCCACCAGGGAACACAATTATGAGAGATGGGAAAGGAGGCATCAGCAACGGCATGAATTGTGTGACAGATCTGATGAGTCGTCATGCATTACCAGCAGGGAATCTAGTGTGTCGTCAGAGTATGACAGCAATTCTCATGTGGGTGAGCGTTTTCGGCGCTCTGGGAATCGTGGATATCGTAATCATCAAAGATGCCACAGTAGAAGACGTAGGTCACCGGTGTCTGCCAAGATGCAAACATTTGGTGGTGAGGAGGACTGGTACACATTTATTTTCTAGTTTGACAGACTGGGGAATATCTATCGTTGGTCTGATAGTAAATGTGCGGATAAACTTGTCGACTGTCTGACAAGCTAAGCCCTCAAGTTTGTCCGAGATATCGAAATTTATCATGGTTATGCCAAACTTACCAAAAGCCTCAAAGGGAGATTTGGCGGGAAGGATGAGCCACGTACAGTGAGAGGACAGCTGTACCAGCTCCGCCAATTGGACAATGAGGGCATAGAGGAATTCTCCTAGAAAGTATCCTTTGAGGTCAAAAATGGACTTCTGGCTACGGCAAACGAGGAGGTTCGAGAACAGTTGGCTATCAACTTCTTTTTGAAAGGGATCCACGACAGGAATGCAGTGAAGGCAGCTTTAGATATAACTCCCAGGAATGTCAGGAAAGCGGCCAAATATGTGAAAGAATACATAAACAATAAGCGCATTATATTTGGGAATACCAGGACCAATGTAGCTGTGAGACAAGTGGAGTTGTCGGATGGAGCTTGCCATGAGACCGGCAATGACGGCGAACAAGACCAATCGGCTCAACATCCACTGCCTGCCAAAGAACAACTGACAACGGTAGACATTCTGACCAAACAAATTGAAGAAATGGGCAAGAAGATGAGTGGTTCCTTTGAGAAATCTTTGGAGGCCATGGCCAAGTTATTAGAGAAGTTGACACAGCATATACGTCAAGTCACAAGTGTATCCACACGCAGAAGAGAAACCAGGCAGAGTGGTCAGCATTTCTAACAGAATGCTGGTAGAGGTCGCAATCAAACTGTGTGCTTTAAATTTCTCAAGACTGGTCACTTCGCACGGGATGGTCCTACTCGGCAGACAAGGGCTGCTGAAACAGTAGCTGGTACTGTGGGAACCGCTAGCGGTGCACAGTGCCCACCAGAAGGTCAGCAACAGCCTTTAAACTCGTAGGAGTCGAGGCAGGTGGCCATTGCTCGACCGAACTGGCAGGCCAACAGGGAAAGGTTGAATCAACGGTATATAGTATTAGTGTAAGTAATGAAAGTCAGCCATGTGTTTCTGATGATTGTGGCTGCAATGTTGTTTTAAGTAACTGTGAACCAGAAATGCGAGCGGATTCGGGATTTTCCAGTATGCTTGGTCAAGAAACCGAAAACCAACCAAAGATTTCTTGGAAGTGACCATGTAGTAGACAATTGCCAAATAAGTTCTGGTGTGATTCCAGATGTCAAGGAACAAATAGCTCCAGGAGGAGCTGTGTCAACAGATCAACAAGTGATAAGTAGTTATCATTCTGAGGAGCCCCTAGTTCAGAAGGACAGTGACGTAATACACATCAGGAGGTGCATGAGACTAAGTCTAGTGGTACCGATTGTCGTTAATGGTCGGGAGAGCGAAGCCATTGTGACAGTGCGGCTCAGGTACCAGTGGTGAGCCCACGAGTATTGGGGAATCTTTTGAAGAGCAGGAAGGCAAAAAGGTCATCCTCAAGGGTATCGGGGTCTAGGAAGAAAAAGTTCCAGCTGTAAAAAGGGAAGGAATTTCCATCAAGTTAGGAAATTCAGTACATACTTGGACGGTGTATGTGGCAGATATCCCTGATCCTGTTCTGCTAGGGCTCGATTTTCTAAGTGACAAGAAGTGTGTCCTAGACTTTGCAACTGGTGAGATCAACATGGGTGGTAGACCGATCAGTGCAACGTTCAAGAGATGACTAGGTGGTGTTAGCTATCCTATTTTTTGAGTGGTGGTGGCTAAAAGAAGTGTTATTCCGGCCAGTTCGGTGGCAGCCGTTCTGGTGTCAGTGCAAGATGCTACGGTGGGGAAACCAGGCTTTGTGATAGAGCCATGGTTATGTCGAAGTAGATTGTTGGCGGCAGCTACAGTAACTTTGAGTAATGGGTATGTTAATGTGATTAACAGTCAGGAAAACGCTGTTATTCTCCGGAAGAATGAAGTCTTCGGGGCAGCATCTGAGATGTATGCTGGGGTTGTACCCAAGGGAGTTACTGAGGTGGCGTCTGAGATTGGTGTCACAAGCTTGCCAAACAGCACTTCAGGAGAAGCATCTGAGATGGATTCTGTGCCTTTGCTCAATTAAGGAAGTGACTGGAGCGTCATCTGAGATGGATGTCGTGGATCCCCCCCCCAAGCCGTTGTGTCACCTGTAGTGAGGCAATTCGTTGTCCAAGAAGACGTTGCAGGCCCGGTTGCGGGCGGCAATGGAGATCTACCCATAGAGCCATCAGGTTGCAGTTAGTGGAGTCGTGCTCTAGAGAAGCTGACACAGGAATTAACAGTTTCACCGGTCTGTAACAGTTCTGGAGGTGAACTACAGGATAGGCTGTCTGAGGTTATGGCAGGAATGCCGCAACACCTAGTTACCTTGTTTGAAAAAACAAGAAAAGAGGAGCTGACAGAGTCTTAGTTGACGAGTCTCGGGGAGCTCCTGATGAGTTATCAAGATGTATTTGCATCTCATCTGGATTTGGAGTGCATGAAGGCATTTCAGCATAGGATTGACACTGGAAGTACACCGCCCGTACGGGAACGCATGAGAAGAACTCCGTTAGGTTTTGAGGGCGAGGAGGAAAAACATCTGGACAAGCTGTTGACTGCAAGTGTTATTAGGCCAACAGTTCCGGAGGAGCCATGCGCTGGGTACGGGCTCCACGCAGAGCAGCGGGGACGGGGCTATCCTGATGGACATGCTTTTCGTCATGTTTCGTTTATATTTGTGTATCCAGTGTGGGATATTCACTGAACATGTGCTAAATCCCCTTTTAAGTAATAGAGGTCGGCACTGCTGAGCAGTGAGGCTTCCACTACAGTTGTGCTTTATTTTTAAGTTTTGGAAACAGGGTCTCCTTTTAGAAAACCGGGGGAGTGTTGGGGATTTGCATATACTGTGTGTAAGATGTCAGGGGCAACTTGTAACCATAGAGACCATGGTCCTTGGAGACGAAACTGAGAGCGAGGCGAGAGAGAGAGGAACGCTAGAAGATCCACAAGTTCCCCGTGCAAGGTTGCGTGTCATCAGGTCCCGTGCGGTGTTAAGAACGAGAGACAAGTCAGGAGCGAGGTATCAAACGATAAGTTACATGCCATTATATAGTCAGACAGAGATAAACCTACATTAATAGAACACCATTATTTCAGAACAATCCATAATGCTATTCCATTCAATTAATTTTATACAGAATGGATCAGCAAACTAAGGAATTCAAAGATGGCTGACTGATGGCCATATTCGATTTCGGACGGGATTGCCAGAGTTGGAATATATCATATTTGATATCGGAGAGGTCTGATAATTGATATCATACCCCTCCTCAGCGGCTGTATGTATAGAGGTGAGCTAAAAATGCCACTGACGAGATAAAACATCGAACATTTCTTATCAGAATAAGACTATCACACTGATCAGAGACGTCCTCCGACTTCAACCTTCACCTTTCATCAGCTCAAGGTTATGCCCCAGTTCGCTAATAAGGAGTCAATGATATCTGTAAGCTACTTGAATGCATATACTTTCCACGCAAACCGGGCAATGTTGACACAGTTACTACGCACATGAGCACAGGGTCTCATTTAATGAGAAAATGATAGTGGGATATTCAGCGAAATAAGGACAGACCCACTCCCACTACGAAATCCGCTTAAGTTAAGGACCCCGCTTAACATCGTTCACCGGACAACGTCCCTACCCACGTAATAATCAGAAGAACAAAGCCGACTTTCCAGAATATCATAATTTTCTTTACTTCAACCACATATTACAGAATATAGCATACTATAGCATATAATGTATGATTATTCGACGAGGCAATTTATGCATACTAAAATACGAAATTTTTGCCTAATGATATGCAAAACGGAAATGGGAAAAAATGAAGTAATTATACTCCGTTATGCAACCTACGAGTTGGGATTTTATCATTCATTTATCTTGGCTTAGATGTATATAATTCAAACTCTGATCGAATCCTGAAAAAAAATTCCAGATCTGGTAATTGAATTCATAAGGTTATCGTTGAGACTATCAAAATAATGTAGTAGTACACTCCAGCCTCTAAGCAGAAAGTGATCTCAAAAGTAATTACAATTATTTTAAGAAGTAATCATGGTTGTAATCACGATATTATAATTGGTTATTTTAGTTATTTTAAAACAAATTGTATTTATTATTGATTTCTGGTATTTGCAATATCGCCACGCGGTTTTCTTAATGTTAACAGGCAGATGTGAAATATATTCATAAAAGAAAACACAACGTAAGCAATATGAACAACAGGCGAAGCGAGAAACTGGGGCGGTATGCTGGGATAGTTTCGCTGAGAAATATTTGAATTAGGTCAAACGTGTACTGATATCAGAAGGAAAGTGCATGACAGAGTACCTATAATATTTAGTTAATTTATAACGCACACTGTAGACTTATAAGATTTGCAAATATTGTTATAGTTCAGGATAGAAGCCTGTATTAAATGTATCCATTATAAAGCCTATAGTTAAGTAATGGGCATCTTTAATGTCACCATGCTGGTCCGAGATATAGACAGGGTGTAATACTAATATAACAGTATAACATTAAAACATTATGTGGATCATCTCTTCTCTCATCCCTTTTTTTCTAGCACTTCAGACTTATAGAAATCATACACGACAAACATTTAATTATGAAAACTAGAATTTCTTTGCTATCCATAATATGCTTTAAATAAAAGGGCATATTCCGATATCTGTCGTCTATTAACATAAGCTTATCCCGTGAACCTTTTACAGATTAGGTCCGAAAACACCGGTCCGATCGCACAAACGCTCTTCATTTTGTTTAAACCCACGTGTTTACAACATGTGGGGACCACCATAATAATCTAAACACATTCAATAAGGTAATGGTTGCATGTCAGACGAACATTAGTTTTGCAAATCCTGACCTCTCAACTTCCTCACATATGCACCCTAGCACCTTATAGTTGATATGTTTTTTTTTTCGTTTGTCAGCATTGCAACGTTTACTGACAGCTTATAGATCAACATGCCCATACATTATTTGTTATAAAGTGTTATAACAGAGACGTTCCTTTAACGGAATTACCTTGAGTTCACAATATGTACGCAAGATAAGGCAGAAATAACATCTGTTGAATGATAGGTAAATAGCTGGCTTTAGTAGTTATAAATGTCTTCAATATTTTTTTTAAGTTTCCCATACCTTGAATGAGAGCGAACCAGCTGAGCCAACACAGTAGAGCCTTCGGATTGAGACACCATTGTAGCCAAGAGGGACCACAAGATCCACAGCCGTACGTCAGATCCTCCTGCACGACAACTCTCTTGGGGTCATAACCGTCATCCCCTTTTACGTCACTTCCATCTTCTATTAAATCCGATGGCATTGTCGTAATCTTATGTGAGGCTGTTCCTGTAGCCTGTAGCAATGTTGTCCATATACGCTCAAATCTTGTTACGCGAATTACACTGAATATATCAATATATCAATGTTTATTTGAAGCGTTATCAGCTCTGGTTAAACCAATTCGGTGTGACATGACGTACACGGGTATGTTTTGTATACAACCCCGCATGCTTTAAGTCCACAGTCCGAGGCGCAAGTGGACGAGCACAACACGAGACTACGACATATTTACTTAGATTGTGTCGTATCTAGATATCTTATCTGTATTTTTTTTTTAATCTGAAAGAGTTTATCGGTACATAGGACGAGCACAATGAGTTTATAAATTAACTGGTCACTTGCTTCGTATATCTGTCCATGGATCGTTAAATATGCTTTGGATTACGTAACATTCATGATGCCGTAAAGTTTATAACATCGGACAGGTTCGTGATTATCCATAAATTAAGTGGCTAATTGATAATACAAGGCATTGTTTTTGAAATATACCCGTGTAAAACGTGTGTATTAAGGTCATCACTTGGACTTTGCAAAGTAGCCTCAGGTGAAGTGTAACATAAATAATGACATCCCATATAAATAGGCCTATAATATCGATTCTGTTGTACCTTAACTTTGCCTTTGTGTGTGCATTTTCGTTCATTTTCATTGTAAACACTCGAACATGCGCAGTCGTAATGAGTAATGTTAACTATAAAGACCTATAATTTGCCTGTATATTCTCATACTATTTTGAAAAGATTAGCTATACGTTTGCACTGGGCTGGTTTGACTTAAAAAGGAAAGTAATAGGATTAAGCATCATTGATTATATGCAATTATTCATTATACCTCCGCCTGGATGGTATTATGTTTAACCTAAGTTTGTTCTTCGATTTACTTGTCTGTCAGAAAGTTTACGCAGAAATTTATAAAAGGAATTTTATTGAATTTCGTGGAGGCTCAGGATACCACCCAAGGGAAATCCATTAAATGTTTTTGGTGATTTGGATCACCGTAATATAATCATTATTCAAGGAGTTAAATACCGTTTTGACACAGATCATTCCTTTGTCCCCGGTGGAAGTAGTCCCATTGTTAGGTATTAGGAGCAAAATTCTACAGAAATGTACCTGGTTTACCCGTGATTCTGAAGCATGACACCGTAGTAAAACACATATATGTGTATGAATTAAAGCTTGACTAGCAATTACCCGTGCTACGCACGGTTCTGGGCGAGCATTAAGTTCTGATTTCAAATAGTCTGTCATAGTTTCATGTCTTGGGTGTACAATGTTACTGTCTCTTTGAATCCGACATTTGGTATAAGTGTTCTGTCTCTGAGTTAACCTTGTCGGAGTCTGAATGACCTGGACGAATACGTTCTTGTCCGAATGGTGGAATGTCTTCGGACAAACACCGAGCATATGTGTGTCAAAAAATCACGGCAAACCGTAGTGTCAGAGGAGACATGTAAATTCACACAAATCGCGTTACGCTTTTAACATATAGATCCATTATATGCATGGTGTTATGCATAAAACTCCAATTGAAGCCGAGAGGTTGGCAGGAGAATTTTCGAAGAATTTGATATGTTTAATAAAATCATTTTATATGAAAATATATATTATGCTGAACATCGCCATTTAAAGTGCCCTCCGCGCCCGTGAATCCGCCAGTAAAGGAACCTGTTATCTTGCATGGTGGTACAGTATAGCGCTGAGACATGATCTCGATAATTGCATTCCGGTTATAACGCACAAAAACTGAGCACTCAAATGGTCGGGCAAAAGTTCGTGGTAGCATTATATTATGTGGTACATTTAATGGCTGTATATATTTTTAAATATCATGCACTCCTTTCTGTTTGAAAGCTGAGCCAATGTTTTCCAGTGAGACAGTCACTGCGTTCAGGCAGTGTGTTAAACCCGGATCCCACTCCGGATCCCGGAACCCAAGAAAAATTTGTAATTCTTAAACTCTCATGGTAATTTGTCCAGATATTTTAGCATAATAGTATCTAAAGACATATCTTATATTATGTTTGGTTAAAACATAAAAAAATAGTCTGCTTAGCAAAAAAAAATTGGATAAAAAAAAACACTTCGGGACCCTGGGGCACGGACCTCACGGATTACACGGACCCCGTTTTCTCCTTGTTTTACCATTTCTTTAGTACATACATGTATTTGACATCACGTTTAGCCAAGACACATTTGTGATTTATTATTGTGTTTGTATCTGTATTTTAACATTTCTGTCTCAGTTTTTATTCATAATTTTATATTTGTTATTAATTTCATTTGTGTAGCGTTTTAAAAAAGTATTATAATTTAAAACATTTACAAAATCATTATTTTGGAACCTGTAGTTGCTTGAAATGCAAGTAATCAACAATTCCTTTCGGTATTTATATTATTGCCAACTTTAAAATTGCATGGTTGTTATGAACGGAGCACGAAACCTGTTGTTATGTGGAAGTGCTCTGATATATCAGTCTCAGGTCCGCTCAACTGTTAGTGCACTTCAAATTAAATCTCCCCCACTGTGTCCGCACTATTATATTTTGATTTGAAAACAGTCGGCAAATTCAAGTAAATGAGGTCCGTCTTCATCGAAATATTTTTGTAATTATAAATCTTTCAGTGAATCTGTCATTTAACATTTAGGGACTTTGCTCTGTCCTTACATCATCAATAGTGGTGTTTTTATCGGTATAAATAATGGAAAATGAGGAAATAGGTTTATGGGGTCCGGGGACCGTGGGGTTCGGGTTTTACACACTACCCTGCATTCACTACCGCTCGGAAAATTTTCATTCTTTGAAAGATCCCCCTTTTGAGCATTTTCCTCACGCGAGATCTCCTTGTGCACAATAGACCTTTTCGCTGCGCGGAGGTTGCCTTTTGAGAAGGGATCACCAATTGGGATTATTTCGGGCCGGTCACCGCAAATTTAAGAAAAGCCCAGATAGGGCCCCCGGAGAAAAACTCTGTCCCGCTATCAAACACTCTGTGACCATTGTGTTACCAGGCCCGAAGGCACAAAGAAAAGAGGCGCCCGCGGGGGAGCAAATATTAAAATTATTAATTATGCACGTAATACACAAATATTGCAAATAAAAGTGGGTGGAATCTCTTCGGACAAACCCTGAGCATATGTATATCAGAAATCATGGCAAACCGTACGGTAGTATCAGAGGAGATACGGAAAATCACAAAAATCGCCTTACGCTATTAATATATAGATTAGTAGACCCTGAAGGGCTTAACCATATTTATCGTGCTACTACACCTTCCATTTTAACCGTACGGGGTTAGACACATCACAATCATGTACTTAAAGAATCATGGTCATGATCGCTCGAAATAAAGGCTTTACAAAGGCGTACTGTCCTGCAATGGTTTTATTGTCTGACTGCATGCATAATATAGGAGCACAAAAGGTGATCAAACACGCTTGACCTTTGAAGTACAGCGGAACACCTCCGTTGATTTATATACAGCTCTGCGAATACCACGACGCAGCTGGGGCACAGGATTAACCCTGACCCCGGAGACATCATTGACATGTGTGGTGTAGTGCTTCACTTAAAATCATTGTATGTGTAAACAGGTAAAGATATTAAATTTAAAGTGTTATGGCACTCACCTATACATACAAGTGCACCTGGTCTGAGGGCACAGTGTTCTTATATCATCAACAAATGGTTTAGGTCCAGGTTTTTTTTCGGATGTTGAGGGGGCGTAATATACCTGTGTGTGCTCGGATGAGCGCAAGTAATTTGGCGAAAGAAAGTTAATATTACACTGACTATAAGATAGAAGAGTTGCCGTAGGAATGTTTATAAGAAACTGTAAAAAATGAGAGAGAGAGAGAGAGAGAGAGAGAGAGAGAGAGAGAGAGAGAGAGAGAGAGAGGTGTGGCATGCTTACGTGTAGCCATCAAAATATAACACATTTTCTTTTCAGTAGAGTGAATTGGCCTGATTGATGTCTGTAAGGGCTGTTCATATTCAAGGTAAGTTCACCGGGGGGGGGGGGGGGGTTCTCGGGAAAAGTATCTAAGGACTAACTGTCCCTGGGGCAAATTCCAGGATAACTATTCCAGTGGGTGGGTTATTGTCCGGTAGGCAAATGTTTTGGAAATTATTGTCGGGGTAAACACAAAACACCATATGATCGCGATTTAACAATATTTTCACTTTTCATTTTTGAAAAATCAACATTCAACCATTCATGTTTAAACAGTAATAGTTACAGGGGTTATTATCGCAGGCATGTCCAGGATCAAAATGCTCGCTCTTTAACAATTTTATGGCTCTTTGTATTTGAATATTCAACAAATCTTGTTTAACGCTGCTAGTTTACATAAGGAGTGATTTGTTTGAGAAAATAATAAAAAAAAAGAAAACGTTAAATTCTGATCATATTATTCTTTATTCTGGAATTTACAGAGATTCAAGTATCTCCACATAATATAAAGGGGTTGTTTAATGAATTCAGCATATGTTGATTTATTTAGGGTTAGGGTTACCTATCCTTCCCCCGTATGGAGGAGGTCTTTATAGGAGTGGACGGTCTTAAGTCCTCCAGTCTAGAGTTCAAAAACAATCGCTTATACGTCTCCATTGTTCTTTTATCGTCCGTGTTTGCGCAAAATCTGAGATACAGTCGACTTTTAAAACTTACCTTTGAGCACAATATTCATCACAGGTGACATATGTTCATCTTTTATCTATTTTGACATTTACCCGATTCCGAAGGCCGTACACCCCTTAACTGATTCTCCATTATCGCCCGGATGCGGGCGACGGGATGGGAAGACTTCTGATGATTGCTCACCGATCGTCAATATGTAGTTTGCTCTTTACAGGTTAAAACGAACTCATAACCCCGTAATTGGTTCATGCATACAGTTCAATTGTTCTCATTAATCCATTCATATGGATATGTTTAGATTGCAGTTTCGAAAATCGAAATAATGTTTTGTATATAATTCCTCGTGTCATCTCCATTCTTATTTGACTTTGACCTCAAGTTCACCTTTTCAATTAGTTTTTCTAGGGGGAATATTTGATACGTGGGACGATCACATATTCGATTGAGGAAAGATAAAACAATCCCTTTCATTCTGTTTATTAAACCAATGTCCCCCTCTCCATTACGCCGCTCTGAGCGTCCTTCTTTTATCACAGCTAAAGGGAGGTGGATTCGGAAAATAAAGCTTTGTATTCGAACGGTTCGCTGTAGGCATTGTTTACAATACCTCCGTTATCATGTGGCCTTGAACCTTGACCTGTGTTGGCATCAGCCTCGTTTTCGGGCATGGTCATTTCTAAAGGTTTTTTGTCGTCTTCCGGTGGTGGGCGATAACAGAGGTAGGCCAGACCAAAGAAGGTCGAACTGAGTAACTTCACGCTAACACTAATAATCCCACCATAAACGATCATTTTTTGTTTGTTGTAAATCCAGCAGGACCCCCTGCGGCCGCACGTATCCTGCCAAACTTCACAAGCCAAGTCAAAGACAGCGCCGTAAATGATAGGACCCGGAACAGTACCTGTGAAGAAGAAAACAGAGGTCATAGTAAAAGGATCACCAGAGAATAGGAGAGATAAAGCCACAAAACGGAGTAAATTTTGAAATGAATAAAACAAAAAAATGAGCGCCAGAAATTACGATTCAATGTATCAGATAAGTAAAACATACAAATAAACTTTTCGAAATAACTTTTATTTTCAGGTGGAACGAAAATCACGTAATTCTGGGGCGCTGTTTTGCTTAAATAATAGAATAGAACTCCATCTTATTTTCTGAAAAGGTTCCTTTTTGCCAGATTCGAATGTCTACGATTAGTGTGATAATAAGCACTGGGTAAATTTTAGATGTAACAAGGCAAGACCAGATAATCTTTTATAAATGATTAAATAAAGCTAAACATTTACCTAAAAATCTGACAAACACCCACTTCAGTCCGATGCCGAATGCTCTCTGAGAATCCGGAACCGTCCTGTAACATATTACGGGTTATACATTAAAATCAAGGAAAATGTTAATTTGTTCCTATCAAATATGAATGTATAATTAATACGGAGAACATCTATGATGGCCGAGGCATGATACTTCTGGACAGAAAGCAGAACGAGACGTGTGCGTCTCACGCGTTTGTATATGTGTATATCGAGGTGGTCGTCTAAGTGAGGTCTTATATTAAGAGCAAGAAAGAATCAGGACCGTGAACAAGTGGTCCTTAATTTAAGGTGGTTGCTTAACCGAGATGGTTATTAGGCGAGGTTTTACTGTGTGTTTGTATATATATATATATATATATATATATATATATACATATACATATATGTATATGTGTGTGTGTGTGTGTACATCCTGATGCGGCGTAGTACAAACATTTTATGGCGTAGTCCACCTTTTGAGAAGGTGGTTAAAATTCACCATAGGCGATTGCCCTCATTTAACATTGATGGGGCATACATGAAGATAGGTCACACAGCAATTCATTTTAACATATATACTCAGAGGTCTAAATAAAAAAAGTAATCAGTACTCCGTATAAGGAATTTGAGCTAGTCAGTAAGAAGAATAAAGACCATGCGTACTTGTGTATGTGAGTAAAGGTGTGCACAGGGTCGTGGATCGTGCGTGATCTTATGTCGATTCGAGAAGCATAACAGCCTCTGTCGGGTATACCTGTGTTTATCACTTGTTTAACCAGCCTGATCAATAAGCTGTGAACAGTACTCAAATAATGAGCAAACTTTGACACAGGTGCTGTCATCTGGTGGCAAATGATTAAACCAGATCAAAATGCAGAAATGAGATTTCGTGAAATCTCTCAAAACATTGGGTTGCTATATATTATACTTTAGTTAGTGGCAAATAGAAGAACGAACTAGTAGAAAGACTAGACACCTTTTACAAACGTGGAAATATCCGCTGGTGGAGGGTATGTGTGTGTCATAATTAATACCACAGGCGCTTGATACTGTGGTTGCCTTTATATTGGCGGGGCTGAATTTTCGCGGTTTTTATATTTTTAAAAGTTTCACGGGGTTCCTTTTTCGCGTTCTATCATTGGTCTGGTAGTATATTTCATTATCAAAATTAGTTTCATTTACCGGTGATTTCACTATTATCTAGGTCTCCTATTTCTCTGTCCGGATATCGCATGTTCGAACATTCACAGACGGCTGAGCCGACGCCTGCGGGAGGCATTGACCCCGCTGGCTGTAATTAGTTCAGGGCCGAGGCTCATTAAAAACAACTCAAATGTTATTAAGGTGTGTCGAGAAACCAACCTGTAACTACAAAACGGTATATTAAGTTTGTTTAGGGAAACTGTCTTGATAAGGGTATCTTACTCCTGTTAATTAAAAGTCGAGTCGTAATCACCTGCTCAACCAACAAGGGACGCCTGTAGGTAGCCCCCTTGTTTCAGTATCAAAGGCAGGGATGTGCCCAGAATAATTTGAATGCCATTTATATATGTTGCTAATTACTTCCATATAGGTGGAAGAAGGAACCGTATTCAGTTTCTCACAGTTAAAATCTGCAAAACATAATATTCCACTGTTTTAAGGCACTTTGGCCCCAAAATGAACTGCGACCTTTCAAATATATTCAAAACTCACGTCATCACTAGCCAATCATACATCGTTTTGCGCGTCATGATTTCACAGAATTAGTCTTTTATACAATTACAAGGTGGCGCAACCCTAGCGGCTATGTTCACTACTTTAGTGGCAAATTTTATTCATTAACATGACTAAATACGGCACAATGTGAACGAGTACCTTCTACTCAATATTCATTTTTAAGCGGCACTGGATGTCATCTAACTTGGCGCACACACACGTAATTTTTAAATATCACTGCCCAGCGAGCATTGACACTTTCCAGTCATGTGCCGGGGGAAAGGAATAACTGCCGGGCGCGTCCGCCGGAGTTAGCACGCACCTGCAAAGGGTCCCGGTTTTTTGCATCAAAACCAACCGATATTATTTAAAATGGGCCCAGCATTCTCCCTGAATCATTTATCGTATATGCTTTTAGTGTAGATTTCTGTTAATTGTTTACATTTCGAGGTCATTTCCTTAAAACTGTTACTTGGCTGACATTTTCCTCACGTTTTCACACCGTATGTTTATTATTTACTAATATTTAGGGTAGGCAGGCAAGAAGCCCCCGTCGTCAGGTCCGACAGCCATGCCCATTGGTTTCGGGCTAAATTTGAAGTACGTGCGTGATTGGCTGAACCTCAGCTACGTCAGCGGTGTAAACATGTCGACAAAGCAGAAAGTGCTTCCTCGGTTGCTATGCCATGGCTGTCGGACCTCTTGTGCTTTTACAAACACTGATAGCAATTCAAGCGCTTGTGCTTATACAAATACCTTAGTTTTACAATAGCTGCTGTATTACATGCGTGTATATATGTGTGTGTTTTACCGTATACGAACCTGAGTGTTATTATAGCCGCCGGTACCTGGGGGATGAACGTGGTTAGGATGACGAAGAAGAAGACGGGAATGAAGATGTTAAGCCTGTCACAGCTAGGAGCGCACGTCCCCGGTACCCCGTGTATTATAGACGTGTTCCCGCCCACATAACTGTCCACACACGAACAGTTACCGTAACCCTGTAAATAGAAAAATGAATAGTTTTTACACAACCAGGGACAGAATGGAATAGTACACGGACTCTGAATATTCGAGAAAGCAGCGCATGTTAACACCATTAACTAATATCAGTATTTTGTTCAGAGGTATGGAACATAACGCATCAAACATTTGTTTATATCAGTAACTCATTGAAACATTTTCGTACCAGACGGCTCAGTCAGTTCCTGAACCCTACTATTCGTTACAAAAAAACAGTAGTGCTAAGCTTATTAAATGCAATAACAAGCATCATAATTGAAGAAGTATAATTTCACGAAGAGAGAAAAATATTGGTGTTACAGTATTCAGAGAAATAGTGATAATGACTCAATATATTTTACAGATATTAACTGATATTATGCACGGTGTACTATGAATACTTAAACTTATATGATACACAGAAAGATTAAAGGAGGACCTGTTCCGATATCTGTTCCTATGAACTAAAGATTATCCTTTTAACCTTTAATAAAGCCAGACCAGAAAAAAACTCGTCCCAGCACACACACGATGTTTGTTTTGTTTATATCAATGCGTTTATAACATGTGGAGGCCATCCAGGATATTATAAAAACTTCAGTAATGACATCTGGCGGCCAGTCAAACGAACAAAAAAAAATTACAAAGGGCGTTTTGCAGCTGGTAAATCACACATCTAGCTTTTGCGTTTGTCAACATTGCTTTGTTTACAAAAAAGTTTATAGACAAAAACGCTCGTAAGTAAGTGAGAGTGGCGTTAGAAGAACGTTTCTTATAACAGGAATTACATTGATTTCCTTAATATGTACACATATTAATGTGTTTAATTACCTAGAGTTCATTAATATTTACGCTATTAATATATACGCCAGAAATCACAAAAAAAAAAATCCATAGAAAACACAGGCATATAGCTGGACTAACGTTACCATCTGTTGTAAGTTTGTGAGTTAAGGATGGGGACCTGACGTAATTTGTTTGTTTTTTTTTTGTACAACCAAATTTCGTTTTTTTTCAGTGTTCGGATTATTGCCACTTTACAGTATACATACTTGTCTGGTCAGAGTGTTGCAACCAGCGTGACATGGTGAGAAGTACTGGACACGATTGACTCCACAGAATGGCCGGTAACTGGCTGCAGTACATCCACAGTAACTGTTACACGACGACACGAGATTACCGGCCTTTGCATCTATCTCTATGGAACTGAAACAATGAGAAGGAGTTGTTAGAGGTCTCTAATTAGAGATCAAATACCTTCCGAAGCCGAGTTCGAAGCAAACCTTATACAAATGTTTTGAGAATAAGAATTTTTATGATATTAACCATCTTTTTAATTTCCTTAATATTGATATTAAATATGATATAGCCATTATTCTTCATTTTTTATTTAACTCCCTTTGATTAAAAGTTACACCATAATTCTACATGTTTTTATTAAAAATTTGCATTAGCATATCAACAAAATCTCCATATTCTTTCTGAATCACCCAGTCATCAATTTGACATGCAACAATTACCTCTACAATTGTCATATATTAATCCTCGCATAAGCCATTTTTTTAATAAACGGCAGCGTTTGTAGCACGTAAAAGTTCATTTATCGTATAATATTATGGTCCGTATGTCTAAATCAACCTTTATGAAGTATCTAAAATCAACTTTCAAGCTTTGACATCTTTCGATTAAACAACACACAAATTTACCAGTCATGAATATTCATTAATATCTTTCAATCTCCACTATAGTGTACTGCTAACTTGTAAAAGGCGACCCATGTGGGATTTTGAAACAGGCTCATACACAGAAATTGTACAGATACGTGTAAACAGAATATTAGATAAATTCCAAGATTCAAGGACTGTATCTACTGAAACCTTTCTGCAAAATGACCAGTAATATCCATCATTTTTATCTTGACCAATAGTGTTAATGACTCAATAAACACAATCGTATGCCCACACATAAAAAAACATGCAAACGCTGATGATTTCTCCTTGGATTGAGTAAAAAGGCCAACTACCGCGCTAATTTCATAATGACGTCATTTATGATTAATGACATCATTATTCAAAATTCGATACCGGTGGCGGTAAATAAATTAAAGACATCTGCTTTATCCTTTCGAGAAAGGAATTACAGAATTACTCAATAAGATAGCAGCATTCGTGTCATGCGGGGAGCAAAAGGGTCCTTGGTTTGTTTTTTTCCACAAAGTCACCTAACAGTAAAAATGTGAACACCCACCAGTAACTGATTAAAATAAGCCCTGTCAGGGCTTTAATATTTTCTTTAGTATTATCGGTTCCATTCCATGTTGCCATTCCATGTACCGATGGACGAAACTCAATGCTAGGTCTTGAGCCGGCCAGAGAGCCAAAAATTAGTATTATTTTCCGCGAGGTGACAGCACCTTAATTACGCGTTGCGACATAGCAAGAGCAAGTTTGATGGCTCTGTCAGCTCGAGAAATGAAGTCTTAACCACTGCATCGACTAGACCCATCTAATTTGATATATCACACATTAATTTAAAAAAAGGAAGACAAACTGACTGACAACTTACCTGTTATCGTACCTTACGTTGACCCCAGCGATCTTCGGAGAATCACAGGAAATGAAGCTCATGCCGATGATGAACGATGTGCATATCAATGGCAGAATGATGCACATCCGTAACAAACCTCTCACTTTCAGTTTAAGGAGCTTTGGAATTAACCCACCGATTATTTGACCACCAGCGCCACCTGGCACTGTTAGCAGACCTGAAATAGGAACACTTGTGATTGTATTTTAATTAGAAAAAAAATACAAGAAGCGCATTTCTTCCGCAGTCTATATAAAGACAAATATGAATGGAAATTGAAATCTAGAAAATAACAGTTGATATTCATCCCACATCGTTAATAGAAATAATAATAAAAGTACTACTACATTAAATGATAGTGATAAACATAATATTAATAATTACACATAATCATGATAAAAGTACTACTTACACTTGATGATAATAATAATAATAATAATAATAATAATAATAATAATAATAATAATAATAATAATAATAATAAATCATAATAAAATAATAATAATAATAATAATAATAATAATAATAATAATAATAATGATAAATATTAATGATAAATCAAACAATAATAAAATAGAAAAAAATTAATGAAAAAAGATTATTGAATGAATAAAATACATAATACAAAATAAAATTCATAGATAAAAAGAAATAAATGAATATATTAATAAATATAAATAGTTACACTTGCATGCATCGATAACTAAGTATAGAATAAAAGTAAATATAATTATAGTAATTTTAAGAACAATAAGGCCAATACATATAGAAATATTATAAATAAAAGTAATAAAAAGCGAAATAATAAATACCTCCAACCGCTGCTGCTGCGGCAGCTGTCAGTCCGAACTGGGTCTGTATATATTTCGGCATGAACGTGGCAAACCCACTTATTACTATTCCATCAAGGATCCCGGACACAGTGACGCACATGTTAACAGGGTTACACAGCAAGATCTTGAGTGATTTCGGTAAGTCCTTTAACGACTTTCCAAAGTCCTCCTTCTCTGCCGCCGTAGTGTCTGTTGTCTGATGCGTTTGGTTCTTCCGATTTTTTCGAACCGAGCGTGAAACTGGTAAAGATTATTATTTTACTTTAATGATTAAAAAAGCTGCATGTACAAAATGGTACATTTTGAAAATGTTGGCCGTAATGACGCAATCTGGGGTATTTTGAAATGCATTATGGTGCAAAATCCGGCTCTGTTATGCGGTATTAGTTTCGTAAACTTTTGTTCTGTTTCCTTATCTATTTGGGTCGAAAATGGCATTTGGACAGGAGGAGGGCCCTAAACCCACCCATGCTTTTGAAAAGAGGACATGGATCGAAAACAGCTCGAATAATTGCAGATTTCCTTTTGTTAGACCATGGTTTGATTTAGAATGATTTGCCACCAGTTGATTTCCTGAAATAGTCAATACGGTTGTGCAAAGAATGAATCGGGCATTTCCGACACTGGAGAGCATGATACATATATAGACATTTATACATACAAATATATTAATAAATACAAATACACATAGACTCTTGGTCCTGTCACAGATCTAGTATAATCAGACCAAACAGAGCGGGTTGTCGTGGGTTTAAAACTTGGAGCTGGATGCACAATGTAATACCACGCTCTATGTGTCCTGATTACAATTCTTTGCTCTGCGCGGTCCCTGGTGGTGAAACCCGGAGAATCTTACTATACAAGGCAGTGGTTAAATGAAAGAATTTTAAAACGAATGCAGTGTATTACTCCTGCGAAAAGAGTGCAATATCCGGACAAACCATCGATTTTGGCTTGAGCTATAGTTTCGTTCCCTTTTTTGACTGAAATTTTAAGTCATAAACGCCCAAATATATAAAACATTCACTGTATGGCGTATCTAATGAACAATGAAAATGAAAATTAAATCTTCTACACAAGGCCCAGAATGACCCTCTTTTCTAGCTACGACTGGTATCGTACCCGGAAGACCCCGGAGCCGTGCTCGCCACATAATGCAATTTGACAAATAGACGGCTGACTTTAATATAGTTAGCCTAGTTTGAGGCTTAACTCGGCTTGTAAAATGTCAGCTGGTTTAAACTGACCAGAAAAAACCTTTGACAATCTTACAAAGATATCTATATTACGTGTGTGATATTGTTTCAATTTACATTTAATTAGTCTGTGAATAAATATCAAGTGTAGTTTATCCTGGTTTTCATAAGCACCACTTCCCTTCTTAAGCAATCACATAGTTTCCTTTCAGCGAAAAAAATGATAATTTTTACAAATGTTGAACTTTAGATAAGTGTCTTGAAATTTCACATCATTTGTTCTGTATATATTTCTTGCATTTTTTTATTGTAAAAGATTTATCTTTGTGTATTAATTTGTTCTCAAGCATAAAATGAGCTGCGTACAATCGGCTTACTTCGGCTTATTGGATAATTTGCGGCGTCTCATGATAAACTCGGCTCGGCCCGGCTCAGCTCGACTTAATCTTAACGTGGCTGGTGGGGGTTACTCCACCACCAAGGCTCCTGTTATCACCCTTGACTGTAGTTTAAAGTTAATGTACGCTTAATGAATGGGCAATATACATGTTTTGATCACCTGGGAGTTCCCGAGGATACGGGATCAGCCCTAAGAAGATGGTCACCGCCAAAACTGCTGACACAGCAAAACCGATCCACCATGCTCCAACCCAGCGAGGGTCACCTGGGGTAATGCCGATACTGGTAAATATAAAAAAAATTACATGTAAGTCTAGCTTTACCACAGGCACTTGGATTAATATCATTATAGATAAAGGCACTGTAATACTGTAATAGTAATAATAGGAGTATAATAGTACAAAAGGAGTAACTCTTACTGTTACAGTGGTATTATCTTTAAATATGTGATTTCGGTAGTCTGTGGCTTTTCTGATATAACCCTATATATATATATATATATATATATATATATATATATATATATATATATATATCATAGAACTAACATGATATAAGATAACAATAATTAATAAATAATGATATACACATACATACATATATACATACATAAATATTCACATATTTATATAATATATAACATGAAATGATAACAAAGCCATATATTATATTTGCTAAACCCACATCGCGGTACTTACTCTCCACTCCTGACTTTATAAAAGTCCACGTAGATAGTGAGTAATTGTCCGCCCAACACGTAGCCCAGGGCCGGGCCAAGTATAGAACACGAGTAAAATACACCTGATACAAGAGAAAAAAAGTATAAATTAATTACACACTTTAAACAATCATGCATATATATATACATTTTCTTGTAATGAAGAAGTAATATGCTGATGCTTAAAAGTATGCTTAAGGCCGAAAAAAAGGCATTATTCTTTGAGAAATCAGTGCGGGCGGGCGATTTTTTTCCATGTTTCAATTAAAAATGTCATATGATCAGGGAAAAGCATGATAATAGCAGAATTTTTTTTTTGCTAAACAGGAAAAAGCACTACATAACAAAGGAAATCTTATAAAAATTGTATTATTTTACCTTCTTGAAAGATGAAAATTAATATAATCATTTCTATGCGGGGGGTTAAAATTGACGCGGGCGGTGCCTGAGATCCTTACTTTTTTTTGCCTTATAACATGATGGTGTGTTAGTCTGCATTTAACATTTTTTGGCATTTTACGTGTGTTTATTTATAGGGATCTTTTTTCCTTTAACCATCGGTCTGCTTAATTACAATATGTTTCCGATTCTAGACAATAATGTTACAAGTTTCGCCAGTTTTGTAAACCTAAAAATGACTAAATTTAGTTTCCTCTCAAGACTCAAAATACGTTGGTTCTGCCGTCTGGTGGTGTTTTATGTAACTAGTTCAAAGTTGTCTGTTGTTGTAATAACAAATTTAAAAAGTTTTAGCTAGGACAGATATTCTGACTCATTTACTTTTATCGAGATCCGGATCTCCCGAGTCACGTTTTATTTAACACATTTCGATTATAAGTGTATGCTATGAGTGTACAGTCAAACCCACTATGTTTCATACCTTGGTTAATAGAACATCCCGTTCATTGTCACATATATCCCAAATCCCAAACCATTTCCTATATATTCAGTGATAAATCTGACTGTTTAAAATCATGGAATATTGCAATAATCCCGTTTATTGTCATGCTAAAGCCGGCCATACTCAAGGCGACATGTCGCGCGACAAGTCGCAGAACACGTTTGTTCCGCGACAAGTCGCACCGTGTATGGGGGTTAGTCGCACGTTATCATGGGTTGCGCGACATGTCGCAGAAGAGGGAACATGTTTCTTTTTCCTGCGACTTGTCGCGCGACATCAGGTCAAGTGTTAGGAAAAGCCAACAAATAACAGTTATATATTTAACGATTGATCATGTCATCCATTGATAATGTGACCGTCCATGGTTTCAATGTGTCTGATTAGGGTGATATATATATATATATATATATATATATATATATATATATATATATATATATATATATATATATGTGTGTGTGTGTGTGTGTGTGTGTGTGTGTTTGCGCGGTCAACAGGAAACTCAGAAGAAATTGTGCAGCTATCCCAGAATACCTTTGCCTATTTTTCCTATATATATATATTAATAAAGACAAGACGAAATATGTCCTAGGAAGAATACATTTTTCGTCACTCGCACTTATATTGATAATTTGTATTATTTCGTTGAAACCTGGAAGTTATGTTTGATGCATGTAGTTTTATCATAGATTTGCAGGACATGTTGCAGAACATGTCGCTGTGTGTATGGACTGTTCTTGTTGTGCAAGATGTCGCAGAACATTTGTGTTCTGCGACCTGTCGCGCGACATGTCGCCTCGTGTATGGCCGGCTTAAGAACCCACCCTTGGCAGGTATTCCAGTTCGCAGTTAATATCAAATCAAACGACGACAAGGTGAGCAATGAGGTCAAGAGCCTGTAATCGGTCGTATCAATCGGTTATACTCATGGCCTTTCCGGTACGTGGGAAAAATTAAAATAGCAATGCTTGACCTTGGTACAGTGGTCCGTTCTTGTCCGGCACGTTGTTATCAATGACCACGAGTCCCAGTGAATACAGCATGGTCCCGCCCACTCCATGCAGGGCCTGGCCCGACATAAACATGTACAAGTAGTTGGATAATCCTGAAGACGTTGTGTTACAGGCAGTAGTCGAGTTAGCTGAGGATTATTAAAAAATATATATTCATCAAGTTGACGTAAAGTTGGTTTGACGTAAAGTGGATTTTCTATCATATGTCACCGTTGTAATGGTTACATCAAATGTATTGTTTGGAAATAATATGATAACTTTATTAGAGTAAGTCTAATTCAAACAACCGGTATAGATACTTTCTGAGACGCAATGTCTTACTTTCATATAATTAGATATACTGTAAATTCGATTATATCGCCGAATATACATTAATGAAAGTTCAATCGTTGAACGATTGAGAAGTATAGAATATCTTTCTTTTCGATAAAACGTTAGTTTTAATCATATTTTAGCTCAACGCTGGGAAACTTAATTTAATCCCTTTGCAATCCTCTTAAATGAGTAAGAATATACAGAGGAATTAATGCCTTACTCCAACGTTATGTTTCACTAAATGAACACAAGATGGCGCTTTGATGCAATAGCGGTTTTACCGTAATTAAGAATAAGAAGATATTTTGAGGTACCGCTAAGCCAAACATGCGATTAACCGGGTTTCTATTAAACTGGACATACTATATATACTGTAGACACTTACTGCACCCATATTCCACGCGGGATCCGAGCTCGTACGGCGGAACAGTAAACTGCGGCAGCATCATAATAAAGGACCCGAGGGACATTACAAGAGCGCCCACAGCGAGCATGCGCGGTTGATGTCCATACGCCCCGATATAGGAGAGAGGGAGGATAAGGATTCCGGCAGAGAGGTCGTAGGCGCTGGAGATGAGGCCGACCTGGGCGCTCGGCAGCTTGTAACGGCGCTCAATTGTCGATGTGTTCACATTGTTAATGCCGTTCACCACGAAACCTAAAACAAACGTGTTTTACATAAGATAAACAAAGCACTTCAATATGGTTTTTAAAAGCTTAGCTAGATATATTATGTTATTGAAGGTAGATTGGATTATTTGGTTGTCGCTTCAGTTTCCAGTTTTACTGGAAAATATGGACATATTTTGATGAGATAGTTTTTGCACTGTACCCTAACACCCGGGAATAAAAATAATAAATATTTGAGGTGGCCTGGATTTGCATTATATTGTTGTTTAGAGGATTCTAAACTATTCTTTCCCATTCACTGGTATCGGGACCGCCTTTGTCCTTGCGAGAAGACCTCTCGTGTGATGCTTCCAGCTAATAATCCGTGTCTAAGAATCCCTGACTTTCCATCCAAATATTTCCTGTGCTTACGGAGGACACATCACAATTTTTATAAGGGTAACTGTAAAGCTACCTTTCTTTATTTTTCTTAAATTAAAATAGCTTAATATTTTACATTGAAATCTTTGTTGGATAAACGTTGTTAATAAAGAGTTAATCATGTCATATGACACACGTTTAGTTTTTATCATTCGCTTCATACACATGGATGGTTTATCAGCACCACTTACACATATCATGTTTATCTTCAGTTAAATTAAATTGATCGCACATGAAACCAAAATCGATGTCTGTGAACAGAGAAGAGTACTACTTTTAGTTATTACCATTTAATGCTATGTTTAAATTAATATATCATTTTGAATATCAGGAGTTATACCTCTTCCCATGATTATCTACCGAGTGGGGTCATTCGTATGAGAGAGAGAGAGAGAGAGAGAGAGAGAGAGAGAGTACTGCAGTATGAAAGACAAAATTCGTAGTGATGATATCTTGGTTTGGAGTTGGCCCAACAGAAAAGTATGCTATTTCCGTATGGTCAGTCTGTAGGGCTGTAACTCTACATATTTTTACGATACTACAGGCATTGCGACAAGATGAAAAGTGTACCCTGAATTAAAGTTAAAGTTCTGGGTCAATACTCTCTTAGTTCCTAGCGTGATACAGCTTAACACAACGTCTCCTCATGTAAATTATTTTCAAATTTGTAAAAAAAATGAAATTTGTTGCCTAGCAACCATTCAGATGTCATCACACTTGCTCCGGGCAGTTACTTCTAAATTAGAATTCCAAAGATAACTCCTGAATTCACTGTATATATTTATACAGATGATTTACAGAGGCATTTATCTCTGTGGTCTTACATGGGTTATCGAGTGTTATCAGTGAGAGTGTCGGCCTAGGATCCAGATGTAACCCAGAGTGTTGTTGTCAGAATATGAAGCCAATTACAAATAAGATAAACCCGTATGGCGGTCGCCGGCCTCAGGTCAAAGTTCAAGGCCTCGTTCTGTGGTAACAATCATCAATACACGTATAAACTGAAAAGTATTCCGTATCCTAGCACATTTTCGTATAACATATATTTAACAGCGGGAAGGAGAGAGAGGTATACAATTTGCTGTATTAGTTTTCTTTATCATTTTTTCGGGGTGGATAATGACACCGATCACACAGCAGTATTGAACAGCTTACTTTAGTTCACAGTCTGGCTTACTCGAAAGGATAACGTTCTTGTAGGTTGTGAGGCGTTGTCAAAATTACGTGATTATTTTATGCTCCTATGGGTGTTCAGTGAGATTTCTTTCGGTATATAACGCCCGTTGCACTTTCCCTCTAGTGTGAGAACAAATGCTTAATGCATAACACAGATCCTTACCTTGAATGAGAGCGAACCAGCTGAGCCAGAATAGCAGAGCTTTCGGATTGAGACACCATTTTAGCCAAGAAGGACCACAAGATCCGAAGCCATACGTCAAATTTGTATCCTCTTGTACGACAACGGTCTTGACGTCAGCAACGCCTGTGTCCTTCTGAACGTCACTTCCGTTTCCTCTAGCGTCTGACGGCATTATACAAACTTTGTTTCCGTTTGGAAATTTCCGTAAATGTGAACTACAAACCTTTAAGATTTTACATACTAAATCAAGATAAAAGTTGATCCAATGTTACTAAAAATAAGGTCGCTGCAATTATTGAAGAAATCGTAATTTGTACTATTTGTGGCACAGTATTTTCTGGCACATTCGATCACTCGTGTTTTTTTTTCATCGAAAATCCCGTCCTATAGTAAACATCCGATTCTTTGGAGATGCAGGTTCAACAACACACTCGTACTAACAGTGGAACTCAAGTCACCACATGCTGTCATATGCACATCAAGGCTACATTGTATCAGATAGTCTTATCTGTTCAATGTGGATGAGACGACTGGACATATGATAGAAATGGTTCACATAGACACATATAAACTCCGACCACTCGTGCACTATCAGACGACCTTGACCATTGGCGACCTCAGACACATCAGTACATTTGATTAGATATTGTCCATGATAGCAAGTACTCGTAATTTGATTCAGTGGTCCATAACAATATAAACACCTACATTTTATTGATATATATATATATATATATATATATATATATATATATATATATATATATATATATATCTGTGTGTGTGTATAACCGCATATTCAGCCATTTGGTTGTATTTTAAATGTAAACCAGTAGGGTAATAATTAGCTAATTCTAACTGCAGAAATCGATTTTATAGGAAAATTGGCCTGGTTTGCAATTAAGGGAAGTTAAGCAGTGGCAATTCTCATTTTTTTTAAAGTCTGTCATGTCTATTATTGCATATAAGCATGTATAAATATGTAAATACGTTAATAAAATGACCCGAATGTGTAAATTATGTTATACAATGATGAACAGAATGTATAATAAGGCTAAGTTAGCAAAAGGAGCAGTTTTTCTTTGTCAGGCCTTACTTTTACAAATGAATGCATATTTTAACAATAAACTTAATAAATTGCCTCATTTGCATAATTTATCTGCAATTTATGGCTGAAAACAAATTTCATATTATGTTCTATTTGATACTTATTGAAAATTATGTACTCATTTTACTTCACTCTGCCTACTTAAAGCCTAAATTTTAAAATATTTATGTATGATATATGATTTTTTTTCAAATATGCAAATTACCTTATTAAATATGCAGAATACAAAAATGTCTAAAGTAGAAATCAATTCTATAGGGAAACTACCCTAGTATCTTTCGGGAAAGTTTGGTAATGTTCGGTTGATAACGCTTATATATAGATAGGAATTTATAACTTTAAAATTAATTTTCAATGTTTGTTTAAATAAAAACTTCAAATTTCCACTTTTAAACATGAATTAAACATGGTAGAGCAAAAAACTTTTACATAAAATAAGCTCCTTCGGACAACCCATTAATACCGTACCAAAGGCCTTGTGTCTCCTTTTTATTATGGGATGATTCCGCTGAATGAACCCTCGGTAACAACATACCCTATCTTTTAACACAGGCGATACCGGCGAAAGAACGGACCTCTTCTGGCCTTAACTACTGACAATATGTCAAAGCCGTTCTTTCGTATCAAGCAATCATGAACGGGATCTCATCAAACGCGTAGGGAATTTCGGTGAAAGGGCCAAGAAAGAATCAAGTAGATGTTCGTGTTCTTCCAGCATCTTCTCTAAAATGTACGGTCGCTTATGCATGAATGAACCTAGGAATATGGGCCAAAATAAGTGAATGCACAGAGGGTCTCGCCTCATCAGTGTCGCCCGACCACCTGTTCAGGTAACGGTCGAGCACTCGGCACCTCAGAGTTAGGGTAACCAGTGTGTTCGCAGAACATTTGTGATTCTTGTGCTCCCATGGCGGAGGCATGTATCTATTTGGAAGCAGATTTCTAGTTTGTTTTAAAGATCATTCTCGACTTGTAGTGAGAATTGAATATATAAATATCAAAGGTGTCTTTTTCTATTTAACTCTGCTAGAAAACAATGTATCTGAAATGTTTGCTGTGACTTTGTAACTTTTTATGCTAAAACCGGAACCGGGTGTACGATAGGATTATCGGCATTTACAATAAACTTCGCCGTTTTGAACGGCTATTTCGTTATTTTCAGACCGCATTTAGTATTGTACTATGGGAAAACAACAACAAGCCGTGTAGGACAAAACATCCATTGAAGACAACGCATTGCTCGGTCGGTTTACAACTTACATCCCATCAGGACAGGTAAATATGATGTCAACATGGACCTTTCATGTGTCGTGAGTGCAGAATATTAGGTTATATTCATGTCCCGAGTATGGCACACACGTGGGAGGCTCTTTAATATAACGCCTGCGTGGAAGGTGTAAGATCTTGTTTAGCTAAAGGCAATTAGTAAACACGCACCCATGTAGACAGACAGGAAAAAAAAACCATGAAACTTAAGTTGAATAGTTGCATACGTATGAAGTATGATTTTCTACTAGTATTGTTTTAATACACCCCTTTTATATTATCATGAATATGTCATTGCTGTACATGTCATATGATGTAACCTATTTCAAATGTATGAATCCTAATTTAAAAGACCAACTGTGCCTTGCATGTGAGATTTAAATGAATGTCACTATAATTTGAGAGAAACAACATATTACAACATATTATCTATATGACCTCAGTGCAAATATTACAGGTATTACAATGTATTTATAATTCAATACGAGATGTATATGATACAAATCAGGCAGTCAAATACTTTTTTGCCTTTTTTTCGTTTCCTTATGTCAGACTAGGCTCAAAACGAAAGGCAGAGTAATCAAAAAGGTGAAATCAACCACCAACGTCAACGGACAAGCCAACGGACATGTGTTACAGATGTCTGTTATATTGTGCGCAGGAGTGTTACATGTGTTGTTGAAACTTAGTTCGTGTTGCGCACGCATAGCTCTTTGCTTTAGCGACCTCGCCTGGCCGGGTGCTGGCTCTGTAATCCGCACTGGTTGGACCTTGAAGTGTAGAAACACAGCGGTCTTTGTTCTAGATGTTTCAAGTCTGATCCTGAGTATTGTTCTTTGGAGTTTTCCATTCTAGATGTTTCGAGTGAGAATCTACATATAGGGGTTGTGTTGTTTTGGAGGAGGAAAAGGGAAAACCAGCAAGCATTAAGAGTGTTACCTTCTCGTCAGTTTTGGACCTATCCGATAATTGCAGTAGTGTCAGGTATTCTACGAACTCTATGCAGATTTAGTGAGGAATGTCTCCAGTTTGCTTTCGTGATTATTACAAGAGTTTTACTTTGGACTATTTGAATTGTTTACGTGGATTATTAGTTTTAAAGGACTTGTTAGCTGTGACAGTAGTGGTATCCAGAGTCAAAGCCTAGGATCCGGACACTCTGGTACTGTACATTTTTATTGTTTTACTGTGTAATGGTATTGTTTTAGTGTATTGTAGGATTGTTTTAAGAATAAATTATAATTGTTTGCTAAAAAAAAAACAACCAAAAAAAAAAAAAACACTGACTTCTTTATTTATTCTCCTAGACATTTCACGCTGCTTAGTGTTACAGAATCTGATTTTTTTCATCTCCGTAACAAAATTGTGCTGGCCACGTTAACGTGATCTGTTGTTATTAGGTCCCGTAACACATGCTAAGGCTTTAAATGGAGCGGAAATAGGCCCACATGAACACCAGCATCTTGAATTAGTATATGTATGTATCTTATATATACATACAACCAATAACAGAGAAACCTAATCTGTCCAGTATAATAGTACAACTGTACAGCACTTTTATAAATGATGGTAATATTTAATAAGAAATATTTGACCTTATCCCTTGCAAGATTACATTAATATATGTCCAATTGCATTCACTTTAACAGTTCTTACGATAGTATGATCAAAAGGATTTAAAGATGGTTGCCTGGTGGCCATATTGGACTTCTCACAGGTCTGAAATCAGACAACAAACATTCTCTAAATCGGACCAAACATCGAAGAAAAATCACTGAAACAGCACTGACAACAGGATTTCTAAGGTGCCTAACTGGCAGAATTAATGGATTTCTGACAAGTCTGACATTTGATAAAACACATCCTCCAATAAAAGACCAAACTTTGGACTAATCCTGCAAAGGATGTTACAGTAATGAATGTCCAAAACAATTCAAAGGGCATGTTCAGGCCCTCATATCAGATTTACAGATATGCAAATGTAAAAAGTGTAAGTCCAATATTCTTTATTATCACTCTGCTTTTCAATGGGGTAAGCAGGGTAGGTAAACTGCGAAACCTGAAACAAAAGAAATACAAAAGCACGACTAAGGGTCTTGTAATAAAAAAAAGCCATCCTAAATCCAGGTACACATCCACATATTATGAAAACAAACACTTGCTTTTATATCTGGTGATTTATATAAAAGTATTCAGATATCTAGGAAATTAAGTTTCTTGCTATTATTCCATAAAATAAACTACAAAATGTTCCCACCATCTTATAAATCAGTAGCTAAACCTTAAAACTATACCTTCATAGTTTTAATGCCTGGCTGAAGCATTCCGGCAAACAGTGTTTTTGTTATGCGGTAACAAGGTACTTATCACTGAGCCTTATAACATAATAGGCTGATACAAAAGGGAGTCATTTGGCACCTGTGTCACTCAAAATTACAGCCACACAGTGAGATATACCAGTTGGAGTGCTATGGTATATGGTTATACATACAAGAAAAATAGAGATGGTCTACAAAATAAGTTATTGTGAACATCCATGACCTATGACCTTGGCCTTTGCCGACATACCAACTGGATTCTTTCTAAATGGTTGGTAACTACTAACTACCTAAACTTGGTGTAAACACTTGGCAACCAATCAGTGAATAACTTTGACCTACAACCTTAAACCTTGTGACCAGCTGACCCCAAAATCAATAAAAGCAAAAAGACCCATAAATAAGAAGTTAGAATCAAATTGAGTGATGCATATATTGGGCATATATGTAAAAGACTGAAGGTTTGGGTTGAACATATTCACTTGAAATGTGTTCACAAGCATTTAGGACAATTTGATATTGTGACCTTGACCTTTGATCTTTTCAATTCAACATCAATGACAGATGGAAATTATATATAGAAAAGTTTGCCTGAAAATGACTCCAAGCAAGAAGTGGGTGCCTTGAACTTTTCCTCTGTTGGCAGAGAAGCGATATCAGTGCTGGGAGGTTTGGAATGAAAAGTCTAGCTTGAAATGTGCCCACAACCTTTTCGAAGAAGTGGATCCTATGACCCTGACCTTTGACCCTGTGACCTCAAAATCTATAGGATTCTTCTCCCACATAGTAGGTGAGCTATATGTGAAAGATCAAGAACTGGGATGAAAGCTTTGGCTTGAAATGCATCCAAAGGTTTTTCAAAGAAGTGGCTCCTGTGACCTTGACCTTTGACCTTGTGACCTTAAAATAATTGGTTCTTCCCCTGCCGGTAGGAGAGCTGTATGTGAAAGATGGAAGGTTTGGGATGAAAATTTTTGCTAAAAGAATTATTTCTAGGGGTGCAAACACACTACGTAACTTCGAGAATATAGGTCACAGTGACCTAATTTCAGGTTTGCAAGGAGATCTTTTGAAACCTCTAAGACTGCATAGAGTTCATGACCCTAGCCTCTACGGTTACGGTCTGTGCCCTGCTAACGGGCGGACGGCCGGCCGGACGGCCGGACGACAGACGGAAGGACGATGGACAAAGACCCATCGCTATAGCCAGGAATGACTGAAAGTCAGCTGAGCTAAAAACATGGTATATCATCACCACAGGGTTTCACCATGTTTTTTTATGAATTTGCATAATTTAACACCAAGGTACAAGACTTGAATAAAAATATTAACTACTCCAACGCTGTCACAAATTTCACATAGGTGTTTTTATGTGTATGAGCTGAAGTTAACTAATTTAGAAAATGTCAGAAAATTCGAAATGACATATGATCATAACTGTGTAATCCCCCCCCCCCCCCGAAATATAAGGGCAGTTTATGTATACACGTGTGAACAACTATCATTGTCTACATATACGGCGTGCACTAAATGTTACGTATATATCATGATGTTTAAAGTATATAGCATTAATATAGTTGATATTATAACTATACAATATGAATAATAACGTGTGTTTTGAGAGGTGCTGCTACTTGATAGTGTCGTTCAGAAAGTACGGTATTCTACCGTTATTTTACATCCCATAGCATACATCCTACAGCACACCGTTTTTAGCTCAGCTGACTGAAAGTCAGCTGAGGTATAGGAATGGCGCATTGTCCGTCGTCCGTCCAACCGAAAGTTGGCTAGAGGCTATTAAGTGAAAATCCAGGGAGGTCAATAAGATCTCCTTGGAAACCTGAAATTAGCTCATTGGAACCTTTATCCTGCGAGCTATTGGACTTGAAAGTATCCCCAAAATAATTTTAAAAATATCATTGATATATGATTGATACAAACCCTAAATTATCTTGATAATAAATGCATGGATTGCCATGAATCTTGCCGTTATTATAATAGCTGTTTTAAACAGAAAATGTAAATCTTTCTCTCTCTCTCTCTCTGAAAATACCCCGGCAAATAATGTTGCTTCATTTTAATCGAATTCTTTAACTAGTGTATGAATGAAATACATCTAAGATATGCTCTTCTAATAATCATTGGACTTTCATGATATAATCAATTTTTGCCTTGAACTTTCACACGCGCTCTTTTCTATAATATGTCTACAGCCGACCATCCTGATTCAGTTGACACATTCGGCATATCCCTATAAAGCCCTCCTTGGTCCGGTTGGTATAAGAAGTATGAAAAAAGTTTAGACACTTTGGTTTCCATATGTAAGTAGTATGTTAGAAAAATAATAAATAAAAGAAACACAATCCGGTGTAAGAAAACAAGGTTGAACGAAATCATTTTACAAGTAGGTAAATACAAAATTATGTCTCCGAGATGTCTCACAAGTATGTATAAGAAGTGATTCAGAATTTTTCTTAGATTTCCGTCTTTCGAGATCCCTTAACAAGTACAAATTCCAAGAGTGGGGAATATATACTCTCTATTATGGTTTATGGAACTTTGTATTGACAAATGATGGTCGAGTTGATATAAATTTTAAGATATTTAAATCAATTTCATGTAAATGGCAAAACAACTGACCCATGGTCACGACGCTCAGCCGACTGACATGTTGAAAATATGTCCTTGCATAGACAACTTATAAGATACGTGGCATAATTGTTCATGTATATTAGCTTAAGTTCATCAAGACCCATTAACACAACAAATTTGATGACAATCCAATCAGCCTTTCATGAGGAATGTGGCAATTTGTGTGTATTTGCAATATTTCTGGGGTGCTCAAAAATACCCCAAAACTCTGAGAATATCGGTCATTTTGACCCACTTTCAGGTTTCTGGGGAGAGCTTTTGAGTTAGAAGATTTAGGGCCCCATGGTTATGATTTGTGCTCTACGTTGGTATCAAATTTTTAATTATTCTGAGGGGTGCTTATAAGCCCATAGCCCAGAAATATGAGTAAGAGACGTTAATTCACATTTCCAAGGAGACCTTTCACTGATCTCCCCGGATGTCAAGTTTGAAAATTCTAGGACCAATGGTTACAATATGAGCTCTGTTAAGGGACGACCGCATCTTTGAGGGTCTCATAAATAGAGAAAAAAATGTGTTATTTTTTTTTAATTTAGGTGGTGCCACAAGTTCGCAAGAACTGATGAAACACTCCTTGATGAATATGCATGCAAAGAATCAGGGTGATCAATGCAATAGTTGTTTAGATACCAGAGCTTCTGTTTAATTTCTGTTATTCTTGGCGGGGGGGGGGGGGGGTAACAGAGACCTAATTCCAGGTTTCCAAGGAGACTTTTCATGGGCCTCCCTGCATGTCGAGACAGAAGATTCTTAGTCTAGTCATTAAGATTTGCGCTCTGTTAACAGATGACCGCATCTTTTAAGGTCTCAAAAATAGAGAAACAAGGCCTACAGGCCTAATGCGAACCTGTGCAAAGTTTGGGAGTATGTATGGAAGTTTATTTTTAAAATTTAATATTGATCTTTTTAAGTCCTGCATAACTACCTTTTTCATTATGATTTCAGCAAAATGGACATTTCGGACCTGCAAGTTTCAGACTAGGACAATTTAAAACTAGAATATGGGAAGTCGACAAGCGACTATGTGTATCCGCAGAAATCAGAGTGGAACGGGTGAAGTGAGGCATGGATTAATTGGCAAGGGGAATAGAGTGAAGTGCGTTTCATTTTAGCATGGATGTCTGCAGCATAAACATGATTGTAGGTGGTACCACCTGTCATAAAGTCGAGTAAATTGTCCAGGATGTATAAACCTACAAAATTTCAGGTGGATAAGTCAAACCACTGCTGAGATATGAGTGATTTTATCCCAAGGCAGATGAACAGATGGACAGTGTTCATAAGTGGTTGCAGGTGGCGTCACCAGTTTTGCTTATGATGAAGAGCTATGTGAGATCTATTCACAAGCAAAATTTATGCCCAATCGGTCAAACGGTTCCCGAGATATGAGCGTGGATGTCTGCAGAGTGAACATGTATGTAGGTGGCGCCACCTGTCAAAAATGGAGAAAGCTGTCCAGGATGTATAAACCTGCAATATTTCAGGTGGAAAAGTCAAACCACTGCTGAAATATGAGTAATATTATCCCAAAGCAGATGAACAGATGGACACTGCGCAAAATTGGTTGCAGGTGGCGCCACCAGTTTTGCCTATGATGAAGAGCTATGTGAGATCTATACAGATGCTAAATTTTGGCACAATCGGTCAAACGGTTCCCGAGATATGAGCTTCGATGTCTGCAGAGTAAACGTGAATGTAGGCGGCGCTACCGGTTATAAAATCGAGAAGGTTGTCAAGGATGTATAAATCTGCAAAATTTCAGGCGGATAAATCAAACCATTGCTGAGATACGAGTGATTTTATCCCAAGGCAGATGAAGAGATGGACGCTGTGCAAAAAAGGTTGCAGGCGGCGCCACCATTTTAGTGTATGTTATAAAGCTATCAAAGGGCTACATTTGTGCAAATTGTTTAGCCTGATTGGTCAAACGGTTCACGAGATATGTGGGTTTATGTGTGGAAACAGACGCACAAATGGAGGAAAGGGTCAGAGGTCAACCAAAAATAAGGGTGCAGCAGTTCACATGTGACCTGATGATAAACCCAATTCGCTTAAAATGCAAACCAATTTTTTTTCAAACCTACAGAAGAATAATAAAACCTGGGAATTATGCATTTAATCATTGTGTCTGAACGTCTAGACGCTGTGTCTAGACGTCTAGACACATTGTCTAGACACCCCCCCCCCCCCCAGAGCCAAGTCAGTTGCCATGGTGATTTCTGAACCCCACCTGTTTGTACTGTGGGACGTCTTGACTTGGCTGCTGAAACTCAGCATTTTGTCAAATCTGTTTTCAAATACAGAAAGCCTTTTTCAATTGGCTACAATGATTTTTTAAAACTGTATTTACCCAATCTATTCCTGTAAAACTGACAGAACTCTACCATAGAATAATTCTTGTAAAGTTTAAACCAATCAACGTAACAGTTTCATCATAAATCAGTGTATAAGCTAGAAGAGTTTAAATTAATATTTTCGCTTGAAATAAACAGATCAATGTAGGTGGCGCTACCAATACCTCAAAATCAGATATGACATATGTGACAAACATTTGTATAAAATTTGGCGATTATAGCTCTAGCCGTTTCTGATATTTTAATTTTAGTGTGCTTTTCTGGACAGATGACTAAGTTCAACTTCCTGTAACTCGGCTAAAAATCTCCGAATTCGAACCATTTGAAAGACTTGAGAGAGATTGTTCCAGGGATCATTTCTGTGAAATATTGGACAATAATTGGCTTGACAGTTTCAGAGTAGAAGATTTTTAAAGGTTTTAAAGCTTTTTCTCTATAAAATCTAAATTCATGCAGATACCCAATAATAAGCTACAGGGCACCAAGTTTCACATGTGACTAATTCTTAAATGTAATTTGGAGCTGCTAGTTCCGACGGTTTCTCACTTACAGCCATGGACGGCGGAAAGCCAGCCCTGGACGGCGGACGGCTAACGATGGACGGACGACGCTGCGCCATCGCATAAGCTCACAGGTTCGCTAAAAAAATAGAAAAATACAGGTGCCGCCCCATTCTGCAAAAACTAATGTAACACCCCATGGTCAATGTCCATGCAAAGAGTTATGGTGATCAATGCATTAGTTGTTCAGATACTTGAGCTTATGTAAAAATTATTATTTTTTTTTTATTCATGGGGGTATTTCGGAGCCCCATAGCTTGAAGAACATGGGTAACAGAGACCTAATTCCAGGTTTCCAAGAAGACTTTTCATGGACCTCAATTGATGTAAAGTGAGAAGATTCCAGGTCCAGCGGTAATGAGTTGTGCCCTGTTAACATATGACAGCATCTTTTGAGGTCTCAAAAATAGAGAGAAAAAAATAGATAGCGCCACCAGTCTGCAGAAACTGATGAAACACTCCAAGATCAATATCCACGCAAAGAATCAGGGTGATCAATGCATAAGTTGTTCAGATATTTAAGCTTTCGTATGAAATTTTTCATTATTCTGGGGGGTACTTCAGACCCCCATAGCTTGAAGAATATTAGTAACAGAGACCTAATTCCATGTTTCCACGGAGATTTTTCATGAACCTCCCTGGATGTAAAGTTAAAAGATTCCAGGTCCAGTGGTTACGATTTGTGACTTGTTAACGGACAGACGGCCGGATGGCCGTACGGCCGGACGGACGACGGACAAAGAGTGATCGCTATAGCTCAGATGACTTACAGTCAGCTGAGCTAAAAAGTATTTCAACATACATGCTGTACACATAGAACACATATGGACATCATGCTTAAATATGGGTAAAAATCGTCGCACATTTCCTAATTTAGGGATCCATTCTTTCAAAATTATAATTCCATCGGATATCAAGTGGCAATGTAGTTGAAGAAGGTTCTTTTATTAAATTTCAGCCATTAAAAATGTACATAGGTTAGAATTAAAGTACGGTTTGCTTTTAAACTGATGTATTTACAACTGCATATATTGATAATTAGTTGTTTTCAACAATTAATGACTGGTAAATATCGACCATATATGGGAAAACACCACATATATGGGAAAATACCACATTAAAGGGGATCTAATTGTGCTTTCAGAAGACGAACAAGTCAAGTGGTCCGAAAAAGCTAAAATCTGAAATACTTTTAAACACACTAATGAGACAGTTTAGGGTCCTTAGAGTAACCATATAATGTATTTTCGTTCAGAGTTTCCAGCTGCAATCAGTTTGTCATCAGGGCCATTTTTGAATTCAATCCCTGTGTGAAGCGGCAAACCACCGACGGCGACGTGAGGTGGAACAAGTCCCATGTTCCCAAGAAGTGGAAAACAATCCAGGCTCACCAACGTCCACCACTTAATATTGCTCTTTTCTAACAATACTCTAACCTTACATGCCACGCGCAATCTGACCAGAAATGCAAACGGCAAAATTAACAGTAAAGGAAGAAAAAATAATCCCCATATTCCCGCAGTTAATCTGATATCATTCATCAAGGCGAGTCGCCATCTTGGCTGTTCCTCCCTGCAGAGTTCATGAATTTTCCTCTCGATCTCCTCCTTATATTCATCCGAGGTGGTACAGCCTTTCTTGAAGTAATGAGCCACGGCATGCACGCCTCCATGGCGTACCTCTATGTGCGAGCCGTTCGTACTGAATGGGATAGTTTCCCTATCGTTTCTATCACGATCGACTAAACAACGGAAGTGGAGCCAGTCGTATTTCTGTGTGAGGAACTTGAACATAGTTTCAGTGATATCTTCAAGTGACTCACTCGAATTGTGTTTAACGATATTGTCTAGGTCTCTTTGCATGTTGCCCTCGGCTTCTCTCACGCAACGGTCACGTAGAGACTCGATGGCCAGGACAACATCTTTCAGACGTTTCCCGTATTTAACCTGCAAATCTCGGGGTCCATCAGGTCCATTTTCCAATGCTTCCCAAGTCATCAGCGATATAGTTCCACCTATAACTAACTGAAGGAGGCGAGCGCTCAACAGCGTTAGCTGAGGTCTGTCCCCTTTGCTCTTCTCATAAAACTGTTCCAGAATCTGATTTTTGAAGAAGTCTTTCTCTCCTGTGATACCATCCAACAGCATCCTAAGCGCCAGGGTTAGCTCCTGGGTTTGGTTCATCTCAAGCAGTCTCTTCTGGTAGCGGCGTCTCTTTTCCTGGTCGTTGCCACTGTTTCCTATCTCATAGGCGTACTCCATCGCCAGTTCAATCCTGCTGACACACTCTTGGTAGGACACGGTTGTAATCTCCCACTTGATCTCTGTCTGTAGTTCTTTAATATCCTCTCTTACTTCTTTTATTGAGCGATGAAGATCTTTGAAGGCTTCCATTATCTCTTCGTGATTTTGGTCAGGCAGAAATGACTCTACCATTGATAATATAATACCTGCATATGGAAATACAACAGCGCCAGCTTTGAGAACTTTAAGCAGCTTTGGCATTGCATTCGGTCGTTTTTCTAGCACTTTAACTGCTAGCTCTAGCACGTTGCCGATGGCAGCCACTGCTTCCTTCACCATTCCAATGTCCATTTTAAGTCCGTGTCGGCGGCGTTCACTGTTTGACTGTCAGTCGGTTTACACGCATCAGAACAGGGCACATTTATCAGGCTGGCTCTGGGGCATTGTCTGTTGTCTCAATATGGTGTTAAACGAACTCGCTCTTCAAGGGGGTCTACGTTGCTTTCACTATCTGTAACGAAATAAAAATGTTTCCAAATATCAGTTACAGAACATGAACACGACATTTTTTATCAACATTTTGTCATGCATTAACCAATGCAAAACACTTTTAACAGCATTTTTCACAATAATAAATTATTTTTTTTAATATATGAAAACATATTGTCAACTGCATATCGTCTACCAATAATTTCACATTAATTAAGCAAATTCAAATTTTTTTATCTTTGAGACAGACAAAACATATTGTAAAGGATGCTCTCCTCAATTCATTATTCTGTGCGCTTTTCCTGTGTATCTCATACACAGGATATATATATATACCAACCGAAGTCCCAAGTCCCTGTAACTGCAACGCTGTGATACTGACACCAACTGACCCCGAGCAGATTCATGATAACATTTTCCCCTGTGATGACCCGACTCCAGTGCATGTAAGCAGCAGATACCGAATGCCCGGTGTACCGAGTTCTGATTTCCCCGGGGGATTTCATCCTGAGCTTACGATAAGAGACTACTCCTTCATTCATTGTTGCCTTTATGTTTATTTAATTAGAATAATCTTATCGATGTTTTTTGTCTCCTTGATTTCTCAGTGGAGGTTGAATCTTTCTACATGTTTATGTAGTGCGTGATTAGTAAATATCAACATTATCAAAATAAAAAATATATATATAACCAAAATATGGTTTTCTAGCAGTTTTTTTTACAGAAATCAATGCGGGCGGGCGGTTTTTTATTTTTGATTTTTTGGTATGTTTCGATAAAAATGACAAATGATTAAGGAAAAGCATGATAATAACAGATTTATTTTAAAGCCCTACATAAAACAAGAAATTGTATGATTTTATCTCCTTGAAAGAAATGTCCGAGCGGTTGCAGCACAAAATTGGTAAGTTTCTATTGAAAATCAAAATAAAAATTTTTGATGCGGGGGTTTAAAACCTTTAATTTTTTTTGCCTAATGATTTTTCTTTTGAATTTTTCACAAATTGATTTTGGTTTTATTCTATTCTGTCGTTCACGTGTTTTGTTCAATTAGCACAATATGAATAACAAGTCTAAGAATTTATCATTTAGATAAATCAGCGAGTGAATAATCTGGACATTGGGGGGACTCAAGTTCAGGATATCGCGCCTATCATTTTATTTTCAGAAAAAAAATTAACAATCCTTATTCAATACAGGTATACATATCACCATGTCAGATATGCAGAAAATTAGCTATCTAGAAAATTGTTATCAACGGAGATAGCTCACAGATATTAGAAAGCGTCGCAACTTTATTTTTAAAAAAATGTGACTCAAGGCTGTACTCTAAATTCATAACTTTGTTTAATAGTAGTAATTTAATTTGAAACTAAATTAAAAGGATATTATATTAAAATATAAATTTCAACATACTTTTAACATAAATTCCCCTACCCTTACTTAAAGTAGACCAATACTCAATCTTAATCATCTTGTGATTAGCTATAAAAATAGAAACAGGTAGACTCATCGCACTCAAAACATATACTCCTACTGATTGAACCTTAGTAATCAGTATATTCTGTGTATATAGACGTAAGAATGTACTTGTATTTTTTTTATTTTAATTCATGTAAGTATTACATTTTATTTTAAACAGGATCATATTTACTGGTTGGGGCTTAGTAAACAGTGGGGGTATATTTATTTCAGTTTATGTACTCAAGTGTTAGCATTATTTATCAGGACCTTACAGAAAAAAAATATCTGTATAAAAATATATGGGTAAAAAATAATAAATAAATAGACTGGTACCCAAGGTAATTATTGAAGCTAAATTATAAGATGACAAATGTATCGCTTTCAAGCGAGGATTCCTTCATTATCCGTTTATGTTTACCGGCTAAAACACAGGAACATATTTACTGGTTTGGGGCTTAGTAAACAGTAGTGGTATATAATATGTTTAATGAAATCTGTTTAAGCCAATATTGTATTGAAAGAGATTGAAATACCTGTGACGCAACGCACTTTGGCTAGTTTAGGGAGACGTGGGAAAAACAACATTAGAATATGGGCTAATTTCTTTCGCTCTCGGGTTCAGGGGGGGGGGGGGGGGGGCGAGTGGGGTTTTAACCGATGGAGGTAACAACTATCTGATTTTCATGAGAGTAAGTGCTGATATATTTTCAGATATACTGAACATTAACTGATTAAGGTACAATGTATGTCCCAGCTGAGTCAACAGAACTAAATTATATCTAATAAGTAGGGGTTTTTTTCAGAAAGAACGCCGATTATCGTGATCTGAACTACTTGGTCAGAAATGGCCAAACAATACATGGTAAATACATGGTATTTTTGGGACGGTAACGCAAAAAAAAAAAAAATAAAAAAAATTGTGTTACAGGCCTGCAGCTAATAGTTAACCCGCCGCTTCCCGTTTATATATTTAGGCGTTATCAGCATCATTGCTAAACTATTCTCACTATATACATGAACTGCGAGCAACCAGCAATCATACTGCTACGTGCTGATGAGCTTAGCCCTCACGGCGATAGGAAATTATGCCTACAAAAGTGCAGCATCAGCAAGGAGTTAGCGTCACTTTCACAAACTCAGTGTATTCAGATATTCACCTATTATCGCCACCGGTAATTCATCGCGGCGGACCAATATTGTACAGTTTTTAGAGAGAGCATACGCTCTTTACACAGCGCTTTACCTATAGGCCTTCCACCTATATCGTAAGCGCTGTTTGTTTTGACCTCATATCATGTATCGCTACACCAGAGGGGAGCACTTTATTTTGGTCCAATTATATGAGACCCTGTGCTGCATGGAAGACACGACCTTTATGATTCTACATAGATTCTAGGAATTTACATTATTATCAGGACGTGTTGCTAGCAATAAACGGTTTATCAGCCGAGCGAGAAATACGCGGAGCCAATGTTGGCCATTTCGTTTGAGTGACAGCTCTTCGCCCGGGCAACCGTCTGAACAGGCCACAGGCTTAGAGAGAAGGATTTGACAAGGCGTTTTCACAGTTCCTTGTTTATATCCCACTAGCTGTGGTTATAGAGTTAATTGTTCAACATGCAATGAACTGATGTGCTCTATAAAAACAGATCCTATACTCAAATTTTTAGTGACGTCGGCAACAGAAAAACCGATTGTGACAATAATGCCCAGACTAAACAGACAAAACAAAAGCAAATACAAACTATGAACCCATAGGACTCGACGCTCAGCTGTATTTGTCTATAAAGATATTTTCCAAGAAATTTTTTAGAATGATGAGCCTGTGGGCTAGAAAATGACCTTTTGACCAATCAAAAAATCTGAGAATTCATTTTCCTTGAACTTGCAGCATTAGATTATCGTTACAATCTTTTTTTTTAAATGTTGGATCCAGTGAACTTGACCTCTGACCAGGTAACCTCAAAATCTACAGATTTCTTACACTTCGGGCAAGTAAACCATGTTATAAAAGATGGAAAGTTTGGGATGAAAAGTTTGATTTACAGTGCATCAACAATCTTTTCTAAAGTTGTGGCTTCTGTGACCTTCACCTTTCTTGGGACCCTAAAAAATTAAAGTCTTTCTTACTATAGTTGTTGGTCATAAATAAATCAAGTTTAAAGCCAATCTGTCTATCAAACCAAGAATTATCATCCATAAACTAATTTGTGAATGGATGGGTCCTGTGACCTTGAGCTTTGAACCAATGCCCCCTAAATCGTAAAGAATCTTTCCCTATTGGCGAGTGAGCAATAATTTGAAGATGGACGGTTTTATGATGAAAAGTTTGGCTTGAAATGCAAACAATTTCTTTTAAAAGAAACGGGTCATGTGGCCTTTGAACCGTTGATCTCCAAAATCGAAATTGTTCTCATTTAAGTGGTGGGCCATACATGAGTTAAGTTTGAAAACCAATATGTCAAACTAAACTGGAGTTAACATCTTGAAACTAATTTGTATTCAGATGGCCGCTGTGACCTTGACCTTTGACCTCGATAGAAGGATAGAAAGTTTGGGATAAAAATCTTGGCTTAAAATGCAGCAATAATCCTTTTTCTGACCTTGTGACCTTCACCTTTGTCCTTTGACCTAATGACAAAAAAAATCATGCAGGTTTTTGTTTTAGTGGTGGTCTATATGTAAGTCAAATTTAAAATATATATGTTAATCCATTCTGAAGTTATCATCTGGAAACAGACAGACAGAGAGACGAACAGACGGACAGGCAGGGGTGATTACTTAAGGGCCTCCACTTATGATCAATAAACACACATGTTTTATAGCACTAGCTGGAATCACAGCTGACAAACTGACATGATTTTTGTCATTTAAGAGTAAAACTAGGGACCCATGGGTCCCGAGGCGTAGCTGAATTTGTCTATCAGGATATTTTTAAAGAAATTTTTCAGACCTTGTGACCAAAAAAAATCTGGGACTTATTACCCTTGAACTTGCAGCATTTTGATAATTGTAACATTCTTTTAGAAAAAAAGTGTGTCTAGTGACCTTGACCAGGTAACCTTAAAACAGATTTTTTCACGTTGTGCAAGTAAGCCATGTTTGAAAGATGGAAGGTTTGGGATGAAAAGTTTTATTTACAGTGCATCCACAATTTTTTAAAATGTTGCTCCTGTGAACTTCACCTTTGATCTCTGGACCCTGAAAATCGAAATGGTTATTACTTCAGTGGTGGGTCATTAAAAGATCAAGTTTGAAGCCAATCTGTCCATCAAAAGCAAATATATTATCCATAAACTAATTGGTGAATGGATGGGCCCTATGACCTTGACCTTTGACCCTATGACCCCCAAATCAAATATAATCTTCCCCTATTGGCAGGTGAGCGATATCTTGAAGACGGAAGGTTTGTGAAGAATGATATGGCTTGAAATGCATACACATTCTTTTTATAGAAATGGGTCCTGTAACCTTGACCTTTGACCGTTGGACCCAAAATTAGACACGGTTCCTATTTGAGTGGTGAGCCATATATAAGTTAAGTTTGAAACCAATATGTCAAACTAAACTGCAGTTATAATCTGGAAACTAATTTGTAAACAGATGACCCTTGTGACCTTGACCTTTCACCTTGTAACCCGGAATTCATTCATGCTTTCCCCATACTAGCAACTCTGCTAAATGCGCAAGATTGGGAGTTGGAATAAAAAGCTTGGCTTAAAATGCAGCTATAATCTTTTTTAAATAAGTGAGTCCAGTGACCTTGACCTTTGACCTCAAGACCCAAAAATCATACATGTTCTTGCTTTAGTGGGGGCCATATGTAAGTCAAGTTTGAAATCCAAGTGCCAATCCAACCTGGAGCTAGTATCTGAAAGCATTTTGTGTGGATGGACGAATGGACTGACAGACAGACGAACAGCCAGACAGAGAGACAGGGTGATTAGTATAGGGCATCCACTTGTGATCAATAAACAACCCAATTTTTGGTACACTAGATGTAATCAGAGCTGAGAAACTGACATGATTGTTGTCATTTTATTGTAAAAATAAAAAATATTCGTTAAAATAAGAAAAACTACAGGTGGCGCACCAATTATTGGGAACTGACAAAAGTAGTCATGGTCAATATTCAAGGCAGGATTCATGACAATCCATGCATCAATTATTGAGATACTGGAGGTTTTGTATCAAATTTTTGATTATTCTGGGAGGTACTTACAAGCCTCATAGCTCGGAGGATTTAGGTCGCATTGACCTAATTTCAGGTTTCCTGGGGAATATGTTATTGACTTCCCTAGATTTTTAGTTACTGGCTTCTAGGGTCAGCGGTTACGATTTGTGCCCGCTCACGGACTGCCGGACGGACGATGGATAAAGCGCGATACCTATACCTCAGATGACTCAGCTGAGATAAATGACATTTTCATCACCTAGTTTTCGGAGAAGTGTGTATTGATCAATTAAAGAAGGGAAAAAATGTATTGCTAAATTAAAGTAGGGAAATAATGTATTGCTAAATTTAAGTAGGGAAACAATGTATTGCTAAATTAAAGTATTTCTAAATTCAGTCTATGAAATGCAAACGTTGATCTGCAGTGGCGTCAGTTATCTTTAAACGTCGGGGAAGTCGTAATCAATCTTGGAATTATATTTTACGAATCTCACACAAACACAAAGAGGCCCCCCCCCCTTGCCAAAAAGTGTGTGTTTGTGTAAAATATATATATATATATATATATATATATATATGTCAGGATTATTAGTGAAAACCGTCAGGATAACCGACGCCCTAGGTGACGGTAAATGTCTCGATACAGTGAATGTTTGTTAGTCAAACGTACCCTCCTTCTTCTAAGACACGCGGTTGTTTTAATTTTTCTTATATAACATCTATACAATTTCCTGTAACCGGGTCTCTTTAAAAATAAATTCTGGTATTAAACATTTCCTTACCTGAGAGTTTTTTTTTTATTTTTCAGTCCAACAAGACCAAGAAAATGGGGGTGGTGTACCTCCTTTTCAAACCATCAGTCCCAAATGTGCATTTGACTGCCACAGCTTAAACAATATTTGATCGATACTGTCAATGTAATTGGAAAGTATGCTTTACATACATACAAAATCAAACCATGGGGTGTTTTTATGTCCCTTCGCATTATGGCAATAACCAACCAGAGTAGGCCATTTACCACTCTATTTCAGGTTATGTGGAAAAATAGGACCACGTGACCTCTAGCGCGGACGTGCAGACTGACAACATACTGCAGCTCTTACAAGGCCAGGCCTTGCAATAAAAGTGATTAATAAAAACGTGAGGTGAAACTTATTATCACCCATATGACGCATTTCCATCTTAACTTAAATGCATTGCTATGCCAGTAACTATGCATTTGCGTATAAAAAAAAAATTGATTTCAAGTGCCATTGTAGATATGAGAGTCCATTTAAACCTAGTGGTCAGTAAAATAATAATGCTGATATACTACCAATGCGATATTTATATTGTGTTTTAAAAATAATGTATGGGTTTTCATCACAATGTATCAGTTAAGTGTATGTATACCTAGTGTATCTAAAAAATTGTCTTTGAGCACTTTCTTGATATTACTGAGCACTTTTTTATAATCGAGCTGGAAAACAAACTGCATTTATAAATTAAAATTTAGATTTGAACAATTAAGTATTACAATGCTGAGTACAGGCCACTTAATTATAAAATTAAGAAAATACGTCGAACGTCATGAGAGTGGGTTGTAGGTGGTTTTCTCCGGTTTCTCCCATCTCTAGTCTACCGAACATCAAAATCTGAGCCACAAGAGTGCCGTGATTAGTTATAATAACTATTTGTACAATCCATGTAAAATAAATCAGTCAATATATTTTTTAATACTAAATAAAACATTTACCTAAGCACACGAAACTTGTCTTAGGATAAACGTTGCAATCAAGAAATGACACACTTTTAATGCCTTGGCCTAGTGAGGCCTTGGTTTTTATCGCTATTGTCTGCAGCCGCCGTTGATCAAACTGGGTCAGCGAGGGCACTGATCTAGCACGATCGCTGATACGCCACAACAGCTGTTCACTTGTAATAAGTGAACCATGGGGGGGGGGGGGGGGGGGGTGATCACAACGTTGTAAGGGTTACGGTGTAGGCTGTTAAAGCGTTCCCTGTTTTTTATATGAAAGGTGTTTGCCCACTTCAATAACAATATAAATGTATAACTAAATTCTGGCACAAGACCCTGACGATTTGTTTATTGGTGGTAAATTTGGGGAGGTTGGGTTGTCGATAAATTCATTTCAAGAATAGGATATGTGGATATAATGCAACACTTTGTGACAAATTAATTCAGAAAAAAAACTTGGCCTAACGACCACCTCGGTTTATCGACAAGGCGCGGCTTTACAATAACCTACTAGTATCCTTCTATAGTTTGCGGATGAGGGCACGCTTTCCCCAATGCTTTCCATCAGAAACGGATTTAGGTACCACCAAATCTTCTCCACAGATAAATTCCATTCTTGAGACTGTCCTCGGAGTTCTTTTCTGTCGTATGTACGGTCCTTTCAAGGTCTGACATCGCTAACGTTGCGACACCACTCATGGGGGCTACGATTTTTGGTCATGCGAATTAGTTATAATGTTGATATTAAACGTACTGAGGTATGATGCAGGTCGAGGTATCATTCTTAGTGCCGTGTACTGGAATAAGTGACACCGACATATGACGTTGACCGACGGAGGACATGTATACATCACAAGATCTGCCAGCCACTTGTGCACTTGCCAAGTTTACTGGTGTCAAGGGTACAACTTCTCCGAAACATACTGGTCTATAAATGTAAAACTTCAGATAGAGAGGGATTTAGAATTATGGGCCTTGGTGCAAATGCTACCAAGAGAACCGGCAAACCAACAAGAATGAATGCCACAATATTCACAGCAATAATATATATATATATATATATATATATATATATATATATATATGGGTGTGGTTGTTTCTTTGTGTACGTTTATAAGTCCTTAAGTTTGCCATTATCTGACGTGCCAGAGTGGTTTAAAACGGGTCAAGTTTATATTAATTTTCCGCCTCCTTCAAGGCAAAAATAATTCTACCGGTTTTATCCTTTTAATCGGGTCCTAATAAAAATCGGCCATCCCTGATCCATATACCCAACATTGTTGTGGAAGATCATGAGTCAAGATACTTTAATAAACGCACAAACAATTATATTCAACCAGAGAGTAAAGTCAAAGAAGTAATGGAACAAATGACATAGAGAGGTAATAAATCAAACAATTTTAGAAAAAAAAAGAAATGATGAAAGCCTATAGAAAAATAAATACAAGCTCTGAAACAGGAACATTGGGGGTGGTTTGAATCCATATTTGATAGGATAAAATATTTTCCCCGGCTAGATAATGATATAGAAGCCCCGCATGGAATATTGTCCCAAAGGATAATTACAGGCTTCTGTGGTCATTCGGTAGTGTACAGGACGAGCTTTGGACAGGCCACTACAGCCCATTATCATAGCCACGCCCGGGAATCGAACCCGGGTCGCCAGCGGAGAAAGCCGAGCTTTTTACAACTCGCTGTCCAGGCCCAATTGAAATATTTGTGAAATATGATTTGGTGAATTTATTTGCAATGTGTCAGGCAGACGCTAAAATGCGTCTACTGAATAAACTGAACCCTCGCAAAAAACTGACAAGCCGAAAATCACGACATTTTAAACAGCCCAGATTTATGAAGCCAGCCATAGTAATTCTACGTGTTAAAAAATGCCAGCCACTATTATTATACCTGTGTGGGTAGAACTGCACACAAATCAAATAACCAAGGGTTCATGTTATATTCATCCAGGTATTAGGATTGTGTGCAATTCTACGCACAAAGTGGTGAATAAATATTGATGAAATTTTGTTTAGAGTTGGGTTAGCAACCAAGAAACATATCACTGAATCTTGGAGGTAATCTGGATCTTTATTATATGTTTTTAATTCAAAGGATTCCGCCAAATGTCATAATATTACAGCAATTCTTCATACTTACATGCCAGTTTTGTCCCAGAAATGACCTAGGCTGGACTTGTTGGAGCGTTACAGCTGTGCAGGCCTGACGACAAAGTCTGATGTTGATCCTACTGGTAGGAGTTGGCGGTGACTATTTCTTGTTTATAATGTAGGCCTACTCAGTACTATACTGCTTTGAGGTGGGTATACCATGGTTATTCAGAGAGGTAGAATTCAGCACTGACTTATATATAAATACATCAGGAATTACCGAGAGCAAAACAGAAGAGGAATATTAGAAACCGCTGCAGTTTTTGCGCCCTAGTGGTTTTGGCATGGTTATATACACGCAATATGAGAAGCAGGTTGCATTTAACTACCAGTGAGTTCCACAGCAGCGCCAATTCAACATGTATGCGACAAGCGTACTAGCGTCAGTGTTAGGCTAAGGCCAAAAATTAAGTAAAAGAAACGCTTCTTAGGCACCGCCCGCGTCTATTTTTAAACCCAAGCATCAAACATTTTTATTAAGATCTTCAATAGAAACTTACCAATTTTGAGATTCAGCCGCTCGGGCATTTCTTTCAAGAAGATAAAATCATACAATTTTGATAAAATTTCTCTTTGTTATGTAGTGCTTTTACTTGTTTAGCAAAATAAATATGTTATTATCATGCTTTTCCCTGATCATTTGACATTTTTATTGAAACAAACAAAATAAAAATAAATAAAATATCCGACCGCCCGCATTGATTTCTATGAAAAATGTGCCTGAGAACAAAACCTTATTTTCTTGGCCTAACCAATCAAATATAAAAGCCTACTGAATAGTGTTTTCCCCGGCAAGATCTTTGATATATGTGGGCCAATATATATATATATATATATATATATATATATATATATATATATATATATATATATATATATATATATATATCGTGAAAAGGGGAACGATATCGTGACGCAATAAGTCTCCAATAAAAAATAACTGTCCGATGTGAACATGCATAGCATTTTTTTTAGATAGTGAAGGCGAAATTACTTCCAAAATATGCCTCAATTTTGTGAGGGAGTCTAAAATCGACAGCGCACATTCTGTTACACAAACAAAATTAGAAAAAAAATATCATTTGAAAAATAAATCATAGCAAGAAATCTCTTTGTCGGTTTTTGAGATAATTCTCAGGCTATCAAAATGGCTGTCATGTCCGAATATCTAATTTCTATTCATAATGGCGTATTCCTCACAAAGGGAGCAGGTCCTTGGGACTTGAGTATCCAGAACAGTTCCAAAGGCATCATCAGGTTTAGTACGTTCCCATATCACCATATCTTTGCGTATATATGGCAAATACATGTAAGAAAGGACAGTAGTTGTAACGAAGACTAATTGCTCAGGGGAAAATTTTTGGCCGATCCGGGTTTCAAACCCATGTCGATGGATATCCAATCGCTTCATTAGAAAACGCAAGCTTCACTAGCGTGAAAGTTCGGTTCGCTTTCATGTCAACCCCCCCCCCCCCCCCCCCCCTTTAAGAGCGTTCTGCTATCAGAACAAGACTATCCTAAGGTGTCACACCTTCTGTGTGCTAGGTGGCGGTATCTGCCCAATTACTTCAAACCACTATTCCTTGGGCGAAAAGTTTGCCGTCATCTCGGACGAACCCCCATTTTTTACGAAGACAAATTGCTCAGGGGAAAATATCCGGGATTTGAACCCATGTTGGTGGCGCACATGTCCGGCGCTTCAACCGATTCGCCAGAGAAGCAGGCTTCGCTAGATAGAAAGTTCGTTCCGCTTTAATGCTACCCCGTAACACACTGCATCAGTATGGAAGTTTTGTGAAAAAGAAAAATAATTGAAAGCAATTGCTGCAAAATTGTGGCCTCTAGAGTGTACACAGACAAACAGACAAAGCAACAAACAGACATCCGCGACTGACCAACCTGCTTGCCGAAATCGGCTTCCGGCAAGCAACAAACAGAAATACAAACTGATCAACATACTTGCCGAAATCTCTGATTCCGGCAAGCAACAAACCATGAAACTGAAGTTGAAAAGTTGCATAAGTTTGAAGTATGATTTTCTACATGTATTGTTTTAATACAACCCTTTGATATCACCATGGATTTACCATTGCTGCACCTGTAATATGATGTAACCTATTTCAAATTTGTTAATCCTATTTTAAAATACCAACTGTGCCTTGCAGGTGTGTTTTAGGTGAATGTCACCATAATTTGAAAGAAACAGCAGACAAATTTCGCCTGTGACAAATTTCGCGCAGGTGTTTTTATGTGTATGAACAATGTTTAGTCTTTTTCTCCACGGCAGTTGTTGATTGTGAATTTATGTTTACTGTTTATTAACTTATTTACATGCCTTTCTGACTTAAGCTGATGTTAACTTATTTAGAAAATGTCTGAAATTCGAAATGACACATGATCAAAACTGTGTAAGCCTTTTGCACCCCCCCCCCCGAAGTATAAGGGCAATTTATAAATACACATGTGTGCACAACTATCATTGTCTACATATACGGCGTGCACTAAATGTTATGTATATATCCTGAAGTTTAAAGAATAGTGTTAATATAATTTAAAATTACATCTATACAATATGAATAATAACGTGTGTTTTGGGAGGAAATAAAACATTATTAAAGAGCATACCGTGGAAATACAGTATTTTACCGTAATTTTATGTGTTGTTCGCAAAGTACGGTATTCTACCATTTTACATCCTACAGCATACATCCCATGGCACACTGTTTTTAGCTCGGGTGACTGAAAGTCAACGGAGGTCTAGGAATGGCGCTCTGTCCGTCGTCCGTTTGCACAGCACAAATCATAACCGCTGACGCTTGAGGCTACTAAATGAACATCGGGGAGGTCAATAATAAGATCTCCTTGGAAACCTGTAAATAGGTCGTTGCGACCTATATCCTCGGAGCTATGGGGCCTGTAAGTATCCCCAAAATAATCTAAAATATATAATTGTTATATGGTTTATACAAACCCTAAATTATTTTCATAATCAATGCATGAATTGCCACGAATCTTGCCGTAAATATGCTAGCTGCTTTAAACCGACAATTTGTTCATGCATCTCTCTCTTTCTCCGAAAAGACCTCAGTACATAATTTGCTTCATTTTAATCAAATTCTTCAACAAGTGTGTCAATGAAATATATCTTAGATATGCTCTTGTAACACTCATTGGACTTTTTGAAATAATTTTTTGCCATGAACTATCGCATATGCTATGTTCTATAAAATGTACACAGCCAACCATCATGGTTAGGTTAGCACACTCGGCAAATCATTATAATTCACTCTTTGGTCCAATTGGTATTAAAAGTATGAAAATAGTGTTGACGCTTTGGTTTTCATATGTAAGCAGTATGTTACAAAAAAAAAGAAACATGATCCATTTAAAGAAAACAAGGTTGACTGGACTTCATTTGACAAGTAGGTAAATACAAAATCGTACGCCAGACTCTTGCTGGTTCATCATTCATGTCTCGGAGATGTCTCAAGAGCATGTGTTAGTATTGTTTAAGAGTTGTTCTTAGATTTCCGTCGCCTATTATCCCTTCACCTGTACGTATTCCGAAAGTCGGGAGTATATCCTACATTATGGTATGTGGAAACTTTGGGTTTATTTTAAATATCTAAATTAACTTTATGTAAATGACAAAAAAAAATTAGTTCAGCATACATGCTGTACATATAGTATAACCATGGGCATCGTGCTAAAATATGGTTAAAAACCGTCGCACTTTTCCTAATTTAGGGGTGCTCACTTTCCAAATTATAATTCGGGTATCAAGTTTAAATTGTATTTGAAGAAAGCACTTTTATTAAATTTTAACAATAAAAAAAACTGTACATTAGAACTAGAATTAAAGTACACTTTGCTTTTAAGCTCATTTGTTTACAACTGCATATCTTGTTAATGGACTGTTGTCTACAATTAATAACCGAGAAATATCGACCTAAAATTAAAATGAAATGTAGATATAACCAACATTTTGTTCTAAATATTTTACAATATCAACCATATATAGGAAAACCAAATTTCCACATTAAAGCGGATATACTTGTGCTTTCAGAAGATGTACAGGTCAAGTGCTCCTAAAAAGCTAAACAAAAATCTGAAACACTTTTTAAACACACTAATGTGACAGTTTAGGGTCCTTAAAGTAACCGTATCTTGTATATTCTTTGAGAGAGTCCAGTTTCAATCAGTTTGTCATCAGGGTCATTTTTAAATTCAATCCGAAAACCATCGACGGGGTGAGGTGAAGAACAATCCAGGCTCATCAAGGTCCACCACTTAATATTACTCTGCTCTAATAATACTCTAACCTTACATGCCACGCGCAATGTTATCAGAAATGGACGAGGAAGAACTAACAGAAACGGAAGAAAAATTAATCCCCATATTCCCAAGAGTAAGGTGATATCACGTATCAAGGTGAGACGCCATTCTATTTGATCATTCCAGCGGATATCACGAATTTTCCTCTCGATCTCCTCCTTATCTTCATCCGTAGAAGTACAGCCTTTCTTGTAGCAATGAGCCACAGCATGTACGCCTCCATGGCGTACCTCTATGTGCCAGCGGTTCGTAGTGAATGGGATGGTTTCCCTGTCGTTTCTATCAGGATTGACTAAACAACGGAAGTGGAACCAGTCGTATTTCTGTGTGAGGAACTGGAACATAGTTCTAACGATATGTTTATGTGACTCTCTCGAATTGTTTTTAACGATATTGTCTAGGTCTCTTTGTATGTTGCTTTCGGCTTCTCTCACACAACGATCAAGCTGGGACTCGATGGCTATCACAATATCTTCCAGACGTTTTCCGTATTTAACTTGCAAATCTCGAGGGCCATCAGGTCCATTTTTCAATGCTTCCCAAGTCATCAGAGACATAATGCCACCTATAATTAACTGAAGGAGGCGAGCGCTCAACAGCGTCAGCTTAGATCGGTGCCCTCTGGTCTTCTCATAAAACTGTTCCAGGATCTGATTTTTGAAGGAGTCTTTCTCTCCTGTGATACCATCCAACAGCATCGTAAGCGCCAGGGTTAGCTCCTGGGTTTGGTTCATCTCAAGCAGTCTCGTCTGGTAGCGGCGTCTCTTTTCATGGTCGTTGCCACTGTTTCCTATCTCATAGGCGTACTCCATCGCCAGTTCAGTCCTGCTGACACAATCTTGGTAGGACACGGTTGTAATCTCCCACTTGATCTCTGTCTGTAGTTCTTTAATATCCTCTCTTACTTCCTTTATTGAGCGATGGAGATCTTTGAAGGCTTCCATTATCTCTTCGTGATTTTGGTCAGGCAGTAATGACTCAACCATTGATAATATAATACCTGCAAATGGAAATGCAACAGCGCCAGCTTTTAGTACTTTAAGCAGCTTTGGCAATGCATTCGGTCGTTCTTCTAGCACTTTCACCGCCAGCTCTAGCACGTTACCGATGGCAACCACTGCCTCCTTCACGATCCCAACGTCCATTTTAAGTGCGTGTCGGCAGCGTTCACTCAGGCTAACAAGTTGAATTCTACTGACTTTCACTGTTTGACTGTCAATCGGTTTACACGCATCAGAACAGAACATTTATCAGGCTGGCTCTGGGGTATTGGCTGTTGTCTCAATATGTTGTTAAACGAACTCGCTCTTCCGTCAAGGGGGGGGGGGGGGGAGGGGGAGGGCTCTTTGTTGCTTTCACCATCTGTAACGAAATAAAAATGTTTCAAAATATCAGTTACAGAACATGAACATGACTTTTTTAATAACATTTTGCCATGCAATAACCACTGCAAAACACATCTAACAGCATTTTTACAATAATGAATTATAATGGATTATTTAATATTTGCCTTTATGTTTATTTAATTAGAATAATCTTATCGATTTTTTTGTCTTCCTGATTTCTCAATGGAGGTTGAATCTTTCTACATGTTAATGTAGTACGTGATTAGTTAATATCAACATTATCAAAATACAATATATATATATATATATATATATATATATATATATATATATTTTGGTTATATTCACTTCTGTCGCACGTATTTTGTTCAATTAGCAAAATATGAATAAAAGGTCTAAGAATTTATCATTTAGATAAATCAACTTATATATATATAGGGGAATATATATATTTACACATGAACAGCGAGCAACCAGCAATAATACTGCGACGTGCTGATGCACTAAGCCCACTTGGCGATGCCCTGGCTTGTTTTTAGGAATCTACGCCTGCAAAAGTACAGCATCCGCATGGAGTTAGCGTAATATTCACACACTCTGTGTATTCAGATATTTTCCTATTGTCGCCGTCGGTAATTCATCGCGGTACACCAATATTGAACAAGATTTTTAGGGAGAGCAGAGGAAATATAACACTGTATTGATAAATAATAAATCACATTTATACCATAAAATACCCATCCGCATCCATGTGTAAGAAATGAAGACTTGTAAAAAACGAATACTAAAAGACATTTTAACTTATAATTAAATGAAATAATTAAGAGAATTTAATTAATGGAATTGACTACCTATATTGACTGTTTTATACAATATACGTTCACATATAATTAATATTATATATATATATTTATATATATATATATTTAATTATTACATGTAATATCCATCGTTTTAATATTAAATATAATATATTATAAATTCCCTAGATTTCGCCGCTTTCACAAATATAAAAAATGTATTATCTGAAAAATTGATTAAAAAATTCCTTTTGAATAGGAACATTGGTATAAACTAGGGACCCATGGGTCTCGACGCTCAGCTGCATTTGTCTATAAGGATATATGTTTATGAGGTTTTCCAAAACATTGGTCTTGTGATCAGTTTGAAGCTATCCTGCCTACCCAAACAGGAGTTATCATCCACAAACTAATTTGTGAATGGATGGGCCCTGTGACCTTAACCTTTGACCTTGTGTCTCCAAAATCAAAAGGAAACTTCCCCTATTGGCAGGTGCACCACATGAGATGAAAAGTTTGGCTTAAAATGCATCCACAATCTTTCTAAAGTAGTGGGTCCTGTGACCATGACCTTTGATCTCTTGACCCAAAAATCAATAGTTCTTACTTTAGTGGTGGGCCATAAATAAGTCATGTTTGAAACCAATGTTTCAAACCAAACTGGTGTTATCATCTCGAAACTAATATGTAGATAGATGGCCCCAAAAACCATGACCTTTGAACTTGTGACCCCAAAATCCATAAGTTAATTACTGCCACTATTGGCAGGTGAGCAACATCTGGCAGATAGAAGGGTTGGGACAGATGAACCCCTGTGACAATGACCCTTGACCTTGTGACCCCCAAATCAATCAGGTTCTTCCTCTATTGGCAGCTCAGCTATATGTGCAAGATGGAAGGTTTGGGATGAAAAATTTGGCTTAAAATGCATCCACAATCTTCCTAATAAGTGGGTACTGTGACCTTTACCTTTGACCTCATGACCCCGAAATTGAACAGAATCTTCCACTATTGCCAGGTGAGCAATATATTGAAGATGGAAGGTTTGTGATGAAAAGTTTGGCTTCAAATGCATATGCATTCTTTTAAGAAAAAAATGAGTCCTGTGACCTTGACCTTTAACCGTTGGACCCCAAAATCTACAAGGTTCTTTCTTTAGTGGTGAGTCATATATAAGTAAAGTTTGAAACCAATATGTCAAACTAAACTGGAGTTATTATATGGAAACTAATTTGTGCAGATGGCCCCTGTGACCTTGACCTTTGACGATGTAACCCATTTCATTTATGCTCTCCCCAAACTGGCAAATCAGCTAAATGCGCAAAATGGAAAGTTTGGGATGAAAAGCTTGGCTTAAAATGCAGCCATAATCTTTTTAAATAAATGAGTCATGTGACCTTGACCTTTGACCTCGTGACCCAAAAATCAAATATGTTCCTGCTTTAGTGGTGGGCCATATGTAAGTCAAGTTTGAAATCCATATGTCAAACCAACCTCGAGTTATCATCTGGAAACAAATTTGTGTGGATAGACAAATAGACAGACAGACAGATAAACAGACAGACAGGGTGATTTATTTAAGGCACCCACTTGTGATCAGTAAATACAGCAGATTTTGGGACACTAGATGTAATCACAGCTGAGAAACTGACATGATGGTTGTCATTTTATAATAATAAAAATATAAAAATATTCGTTAAAATATAAAAAAAAATACAGGTGGCGCCACCAATTTTCGGAAACTGACAAAACTAGTCATGGTCATTATTCAAAGCAAGATTCAAGACAATCCATGCATTAATGATCAAGATATTGGAGCTTTTGTATCTAATCTTTGATTGTTCTGGGGGTTAATTTCAAGCCCCATACCTCGGAGAATATAGGTCACAGTGACCTAACTTCAGTTGTCAAAGGAGATTTTTTATTGACCTCCACTTAGAAGTTTCTAGGACCAGCAGTTACGAATTGTGCCCTGCTAACGGACGGCCGGACGGCCAGACGACCGGACGGCCGGATGTAGGACGGACAAAGCGCCGTTCCTATACCTCAGTTGACTAACAGTCAGCTGAGCTAAAAATAATCAAAAGTGATGGATTTGCTGATAAAACAGGTTACATAAGAATAGGCACTGACTCCCACAGAAATTGAAATCTTATGCTTCCGGTTTAGTGAATTTGCATCTCCGCAGCGTAAAAGTCAAAACTTGTAGGTCGTGAATTTAGGGTCAAGGAAAGGTAGTCTAAATCCCACTAACTTTTTTTTATAGAATTTATTGTTCAACATTAAATGAACTGATGTACTAAAACTAACAAAAATATTTGTAGTGAATTTTTTCTCGAAATTCTTCAGAATGATGGTCCTATAGGCCTAACAAATGACCTTGTGACCAAAAAATGTTGGGAACTTTTTAATCTTGAACTTGCAGCATTTAGATTATTGTAAAAACTTTAAACAAAATGGTGTGTCCACTGACCTTGACCTCTGAAGGGTAACCTTAAAATTTACAGCTTTCTTCGACTTTGGGCAAGTGAGCCATGTATGGAAGATGGAACTTTTACGATGAAAAATTTGATTTACAGTGCATCGACAATCTTTTTAAAGTTGTGGTTCCTGTGACCTGCACCTTTGACCTCTGGAAAATCAAAATGTTTCTTACTTAAGTGGTTGGTCATTAATATATTACGTTTGAAGCCAATCTGTCTACCCAAAGCACAATTATCATCCATACACTAATTTGTGAATGAGTGAGCCCTGTGACCTTGATCTTTGACCCTATGACCCCAAATTCGTAAAGAATCTTCCCCTATTGACATGTGAACAATATTTTGAAGATGGGAGATTTGTGATGAAAAGTTTGGCTTGAAATGCATACAGATTCCTTTTAAAGGAATGGGTCCTGTGACCTTGACCTTTGATCTTTAAGCCCCGAAATAGACAGGGTTCCTACTTATTCTTTAGTCGTGAGTCATATATAAATTTAGTTTGAAAAAAGTCAAACTAAGCTTGATTTATCATCTGGAGACTAATTGGTGATCAGATGGCCCCAATGACCATGACCTTTGATCTTGTGACCCCATATTCATTTATGCCAACCCACTACTGGCAAGTCAGCTAAATGCGCAAGATGGAATGTTTGGGATGAAAAGCTTGGTTTAAAATGCAGCCATAAACTTTTTAAATGAGTCCTGTGACCTTGACCTTTGACCTTATGGCCCCAAAATCACAGAGTTTCTTACTTTAGTGGTGGGCCATAACTAAGACAAGTTTTAAATCCATATGTCAATCCAGTTTGGAGCTGTCATATGGAAACAGACAGGCAGACATGCGAACAGACGGACAGACAAGGTGATTACTGTAGAGCATCCACAGGTTTTGGGACAATAGATAGAATCACTGCTGATAAGCTTACATGACTGTTGTCATTTAATAGTAAAAAAAATTGAGGAAATAAGGAAAAAAGATGGGGCCACAAGTTTTCCTGTCAAAACTGGTAATGGTCAATATTAACAGCATTGATTCATGACAATCAATGCATTAATTATCAAGATATTGGAGGTTTTATATCATTTTTTTATTATTCTGGGGGTACTTACAAGCCCACAGCTCGGAGGATATTGGTAGCAATGAAGTAATTTTAAGTTTCCAAGGATATTTTTTATGGACATCCACGGATTTTTAGTTACAGGCTTTTAGGGTCAGCGGTTACGATGTGTGCCTTGCTAACTCGCGGACGACGGGCAAAGCGCCATACCTATATCTCAGATGACTCAATGTAAGCTGAGCTAAAAATGACATTTTCATTACCTAGTTTTCAGGGAAATAATGTATTGATAAATTAAAGAAGGGAAAATGTATTGCTCAATTAAAGTAGAGAAATAATGTTTTGCTAAACTGAAGTAGGGAAATAATGGTTTGCTAAATTAAAGTATTTCTAAATTCAGTCCATGACATGCAATACGTTGACCTGCAGTGGCGTCAGTTATCTCCAAAGGTCGGGGAAGACTCGGGTTGGGAGGGTTATCAATCTTGGAATTAAATTTTACAAACCTCACAAAAACACACAGATCCCCCCGCCTTGCCACAAAGTATGTGTGCGTGTGTATATTTATATACCCCCGCCCCCATCTCTAGTGAATTGACGCCCCTCTGACGAAGTGTCTAGATGTCAAGGTTATCACTGAAAACCGTCAGGATAACCGACGCCCTAGATGACGGTAAATGTCTCGATACAGTGAATGTTTGTTAGTCAAACGTACCCTCCTTCTTCTAAGACACGTAGCTGTATTAATTTTTCTTATATAACATCTATAAAATTCCCTGTAACCGGGGCTCGTTAAAGATATATTCTGGTATTAAACATTTCTTTACTTGAGGGTTAGTTAATTTTTCAGTCCAACAAGACCAAGAAAATGGGGGTGGTGTACCTCCTTTTCAAACCATCCTGGCCCGAATGCAGTGAACCCAAATAACCCCTCCAAGCAGTCCCAATTGTGCATTTGACTGCCACAGTTGAAACAATATTTGATCGATACTGCCAATGTAATTGGAAAGTATGCTTTCCATACATAAAAAATCAAACCATGGGGATTTTTAATGTCCCTTCACATTATGGCAATATACAACCAGAGTAAGCCATTTAATACTCTATTTCAAGTAATGTGGATAATTCGGACTAGGGGGGCCTACGTGACCTCTAGCGCGGACGGGCAGACTGACTACATACTGAAGCTCGTACCAGGCCAGGCCTTGCAATAAAACCGATAAATAAAAACGTGAGGTGAAACTTATTATCACCCATATTACGCATTTCCATCTTAACTTAAATGCATTGCTATGCCAGTAATTATGCATTTGCGTATAAAAAAACAAAATTGATTTCAAGTGCCATTGTAGATATGTCCATTTAAACCTAGTGGTCAGTAAAATAATGATGCTGATATACTATCAATGCGATATTTATATTGTGTTTTAAAAATAATGTATGGGTTTTCATCACAATGTATCACGTTAAGTGTATGTATACCTAGTGTATCTAAAAAATTGTCTTTGAGCACTTTCTTGATATTACTGAGCTCTTTTTTTATAATCGAGCTGGAAAACAAACTGCATTTATAAATTAAAATTTAGTTTTGAACAATTTAGTATTACAATGCCGAGTACAGGCTACTTAATTATAAAATTAAGATAATACGTCGAACGTCAGTTATCCCCGGCGTGTCCATGAGAGTGGGTTGTAGTTTCCCGTCCAAGGCCGGTGGTTTTCTCCTGCTTCTCCCATCTCTAGTCTACTGAACATCAAAATCTGAGCCATCGAGAGTGCCGTGATTAGTTATAATAACTATTTGTACAATCCATGTAAAATAAATCAGTCAATATATTTTTAATACTAAATAAAACATTTAGCTAAGCACACGAAACTTGTCTAAGGATAAAAGTTGCAATCAAGAAATGACACACTTTTAATGCGTTGGCCTAGTGAGGCCTTGGTTTTTATCGCTACTGTCTGCAGCCGCCGTTGATCAAACTGTGTCAGCTAGGGTACTGATCTAGCATGATCGCTGACACGCCACAACATCTGTTCACTTGTAATAAGTGAACCTCAACCTTGGGGGGGGGGGGGGTATCACAACGTTGTAAGGGTTACGGTGTAGGCTGTATAAACGTTCCGTTTTTATATGAAAGGTGTTTGCCCATTTCAACAACAAATATACATGTATAACTAAATTCTGGAACAAGACCCTGACGATTTGTTATTGGTGGTAAATTTGGGGAGGTTGGGTTGTCGATAAATTCATTTCAAGAATAGGATATGTGAATATGTGGATATAATGCAACAATTTGTGACAAATTAATTCAGAAAAAAAAACTTGGCCTAACGACCACCTCGGTTTATCGACAAGGCTCGGCTTTACAATAACCTACTAGTATCCTTCTATAGTTTGCGGATGAGGGCGCGGTCATCTCAAATGCTTTCTGTCAGCTTCTACTTGAAGGAAACGAATTTATGTACCACCAAATCTTCTACACAGATAAATTCTATTCTTGAGACTGTCCTCGGAGTACTTTTCTGTCGTATGTACGGTCCTTTCAAGGACACCACTCATGGGGGCTACCATTTTGCGTACAGACGAAAACGTCGACGTCGCAAGTCGGATACAGGAGTTAAGGGTAATGCGCTAGAATGGCACATATTAAAATGGCAATAATATATCGAACAGGCACAGCTAGTGAACCTCCCCTGCCCCATTCTTGGGTAGCAAATTTTTAAAATATATAAATGAAGTGAGCTTAGAAAATTGGCCAAGGATATACAGAAAAAACTCTTTACCATAATCTGAAATTAAAGCACACCTTGCTCCTTGACCCATGTATATTACCTGTCGTTATCAAATGAACTCTTATCTTATCATTAACTTTCGCGATTATGACTGGATATCACTGACAACCTGGCCAAGGCTTGATTTTCATATTTATCAATAAACCTTTTACATCGCATAAGAAAAAGTTTCGAGTTTGTTATAAAAAAGATAGGCATGTCTTACAAAGTTACATTTGGCACTTCATGAAGCAATGCACAGCTTCATTGCGTGTTTGTTTATATTTTTATAAACTGCTGGTTGTTTTTTTATGGTATACCACAAAAGCCACTAACCGTGTACATGAGATTTCACAGTCACAAATCATTGGGTTTCACAATATTCATATTATGTGCAGAATAACGTTCATGTTGACCTTTATAGTTAAATGATACGACGCCCTGTGGAGAACTGGGTATAAGTTATACCTTGGCAGAATATACACAAATTTATGCTGTTTCAGGATTTTTAAAGGGATCGGGAGCTGCAAGATTAATAGTGCCTTTTCTCCTTTTTAAAAATCTTATCCCTTCGTTGAAAAATGATAAGTCCATTATCTGGAGGTTGCCATATGAGTTGTCATAGTAACAGTATTTGCGTTCAAGTAAGGTTATTCTAATGGACCACCCTCGATTCAGCCCCAGAGAGGGTGGTGAGTATCCAGGCATTTTAATGCAACCGAATGAGGTATACTATTTTCTTCATTTAGCTTTGGGAAGAAGCAAAGCATCCAAAACTGACATGAAATATATTTCCAGATTTACACGCGTAAGTCTAACATTGGACACTATATATTAATTATGTCAGGGTCCCTATTGTTGGTTGCTCCCAAAACCGTGTTAGCATTCACTTTTTCGGCCCATATTCCAAGGTTCATTCGTGCATAAGTGATTATACATTTGTGAATACTCCTTGATGACTTTGCTTAATTCGGATCATGTGCAAGATCCACAAAAAAAATCCAATCGATTCTCCACTGCCCTATTCCCGACACCACAAAAAAAAATCCAATCGATTCTCCACTGCCCCATTCCCGACACCACAAAAAAAAATCCAATCGATTCTCCACTGCCCCATTCCCGACATGCCCTGAAAATTTCATGAGGTCCCCTGTATGACTGCGTGAGTTATGTTGAGATCAAACACACACAGGAAATTGAATATATCAAGATATAATCCAGGTTGAGGTATGATCGTTCTTAGTGCCGACAACCGACATATGTATATAGATCACAAGATATGCAGGCCACTTGTCCACTGGCCGAGTTTTCCTTTGTTAGCCTGTTGCTAAGAGCTGATACACAGAATTTACAACGAAAATGTTCAATTACACATTAACACGTGTTTTCATGTTGCCGTGATCATCAGATGTGAAATTTTAAGGAATGGTTGGTGACATTATGTATTTACGATGAAAAATATTGATGAAATTTTGTTTAGAGTTGGGTTAGCAACCAAAAAACATATCACTGAATCTTGGAGGTAATCTGGATCTTTATTTTATGTTTTTAATTCAAAGGATTCCGCCCATTGTCATAATATTACAGCAATTCTTCATACTTACATGCCAGTTTTGTCCCAGAAATGAACTAGGCTGGACTTGTTGGAGCGTTACAGCTGTGCAGGCCTGACGACAAAGTTTGATGTTGATCCTACTGGTAGGAGTTGGCGGTGACTATTTCTTGTTTATAATGTAGGCCTACTCAGTACTGTACTCTGTTTGCTGCTATGAGGTGGGTATACCATGGTTATTCAGGGAGTTAGCACTGACTTATATATAGATACATCAGGAATTACCGAGAGTAATAGCAGAGGAATATTAGAAAGCACTGCAGTTTTTGTGCCCTGGTGGTTTTAGCATGGTTATATAAGAAGCAGGTTGCATTTGAACCACCAGTGAGTTCCACAGCAGCGCCAATTCAACATGCGACAAGCTTACTAGCGTCAGAGGCTAAGGCTTACGTGTTAGGCTAAGGCCAAAAATAAATAAAAGAAATGCTTCTTAGGCTCCGCCCGCGTCAATTTTAAACCCCAGCATCAAAAACTTTTATTTATATCTTCAATAGAAACTTACCAATTTTTGAGATCCAGCCGCTCGGACATATCTTTCAAGAAGATAAAATCATACAATTTTGATAAAATTTCCCTTTGCCAAATAAATATGCTATTATCATGCTTTTCCCTGATCATTTAACATTTTTATCGAAACATACAAAATAAAAATTAAAAAAATATCCGCCCGCCCGCATTGATTTCTATGAAAAATGTGCCTGAGAACCAAACCTTATTTTTTTGGCCTAACCAATCCAATATAAAAGCCTACTGAGTCGTGTATTCCCGGCACGTTCTTTGATATAATTTATGTGGGCCAATATATATATATATATATATATATATATATATGTATATATATATATATATATAAATTTTAATGTTAATTTGAGACTGCCAAGATTAACATTTAAAAAAATTAGATTCTGAAGAGAATCTGCCTAAAACTTCAATATTCATGAAACATTTTTAACATTGATAAAAAGAGATAAAGTTGTCATAGCATAAATTGTCAATAATTACAATCAGTTTAACTTTGTAACTATTTCTTTGATGAACATGATTCATTATCACGATTCTCATGAAACAAAATCAGAAATAAAGGCCCCAACATAGATTCCTTCTAATCTTTAATTTGTTGCAAATGAAAATATACATTGATTAAGCTAGATAAAAACATGACCAATATTGATATTTTACACTTCTCCAGTAGGTATATAATGTTTGAAAAGTTTATCATCAATATAATATTCTAAGTCTGACAGCAGTACCTTGTAGCACCACCTTTGCTGAGGGTCTGTGTTGACGAGAATATACCATGGTTATAGACCCGCAGCACAGGAGTGAGGTCTAATGTATGTATGTGTGTGTATTTTTATATATATATATATTTATATATATATATATATATATATATATATATATATATATATATATATATATATATATTGCATGAACAAGGAAAATATATCGTGACGCAATTGCAAAACTAGTCTCATATCCATAATTCAGCTGTCCGAGGTCAACAGGCATAGTATTTTTTTTTTGGAGAGTGGATTCGAAATAACTTCCAAATGATTGCCTCGAGTCTGTGAGGGAGTCTTAAATCGACAGCGCACATTCTGTCACAGAAACGAAATGAGAAATTTTTTTTTTAATATGTCATAGCATGAAATCACCATGATGGTTTTTGAGATAATTCACAGACTTTTAAAATGGTTGCCATGACCGCATATCGAATTTTATAAGTAATGGCGTGTGTCTCGTAAGAGATCAAACTGGAAACAACGAGACATTTGGCCTGTAGTCCTTTCCACTGAGTATCCAGAACAGTTCGAAAGGCATCATCAGGTTTAGAACGTTCCTATTTCTCAATAACTATGCGTATATATGGAAAATACATGTCAGAAAGAAAAGTACTGCATCAGCATGCCAGCCCTGTGAAAAAGGTCAACGTTTTCTAAGACTGTGGTTGTATTTTTTATTATCGATTGTTTTGATATTCTTACTACCGGTTATCGCGAAAATAAAACCTTCGCGAACAAGTGGCCTCATCGTCAAAAGAAGTCAAAAAGCAAAAGGTTAACATGAATAATAATATATCTTTTATTTCTCCCGCTAATTTAAAATTGCTATTATAATTGATATCAAATCTTTAAGCAAATCTGAAAATAATGAAAAAGGATTTTAATTTGTCCAATGTTCCCTGAAGCCCCATTCTAACTCTAAATAAATGCGTTCATATTAATCAATATAACAAATGCATATAATAATAAGCATATTCTGTCTACGTTACTCTATGGTTAAACCACGATGGAGCCCCCGCGGAAAAAAATGAAGGGCAAAAGAATTGCAAAATTTAAATCCCGCGTATATAATGCCAACCACGACAATTCCACGTGTTCAACGGAGAAAACTGGGAGCCACTAGCTATCATTTAATGTTTTACCCTTGATTAACCGGTTTGTGTGCAATTTTTATCAAATATGGATGAAACATTATTAAGGGCCATTTTCACAAACAAAAGAAACAATTAATTAAATCTTGGAGATAATCTGAATCCTCATAAATTTTTGTTTGATTCAAAGGTTCGATCTCATTATAATACAGCAGTTCATCAGGTTATAGGGGCAGGTTTTGTGCTAGAGATGATCTGGTTTGGGACTGGCGAAACAAGGTTAACGGTGAGCGTACTAGTGTGAGATAGTAGTGTCTGACTATTTCTTGTTCAAAATGTACCGTACTTTATTTTTTGCTAGGAAGTGGAGGATTTCAGTATTGTTTATACCCTGGTGATTCACGTAACAGGGAATCAGATTTCACCACCGGTGGTTTTGGCAGGGTTATAAATAAGCAATATCAGAGACGGATTATATACCAGTGAGTTGTATAGTAACATATCTATGAACCCATGTTTGTTCGCGTCAGATTATTCTTAGCCGCGTGTATTTTAAAGCCAGCCATTTACGTACCTATTTTTAAGACTTTATGAGATTTATGGCTTCCTCGTATATGAACTGTAGTAATTTCCAGTTAACATGTTCTTAAATCTTCTCTGTGATAGGCGCATGAGCTTCTTAATTTACAAGTTAATTTGTTTGTAAATACGCCATTGTATACAAACATGAATCCACAAATCCTGTGATGATGGCTGGTTATGTATTTGCAAAAGTTAGGAGTTCACTAGTTACACAAAGCGTTTGTAAAACCCTGGTTCGTCAGGCTTGCCGTCAAATTAATTGTTGAATGTGTTTTTGGTAATTTTGGAGGACACCAAACATTCTGTAACAAATGGATTTAAGCAAAACTAACAGCCTCTCAATCACGATATACCTTTTCTGGCCTATTTTTATTTGAGTTTCATTTAAGGATTAATAAAATCGGATATCAAACTAGACCCCTTTAATCTGAAGTCTTTATGACGTTGGGATTTTTGGCGAGAAAACACCATAGTTATGGACCCGAAACGTGGCAGTCAGGTTACGTGCGTATATACATACACATATAACAGCGGTTGCTCATGTTTAAGACACTCATAATCCCCATTCCAAGTAGATACAGCCATAACGGACCCCGGCGATGATCATGATCTTCCGTAAGTTTGTATTTCTAATGTATGAATTAGTTGATATTACATGAATAAGGCAAAACAAAAGTTTGGTTCTCAGTCACTTTTTCCAGATATTAATGCGGGCGTGCTGATTTCTTTTTTTAATTTTTTGTATGTTTCGATAAAAATGTCAAATAATAAGGGAAAAGCATGAAAATAATAGTTTGTTTTGGCTTAACAGGTAAAACATAACAAAGGAAATCATATCAAAATTGTTTTGTTTTATCTTCTTGAAAGATAAAAATCAAGATAAAAATGTTTGATGCGGGGGGTAAAAATTGACGCGGGCGGTGCCGGAGAACCATAATGTTTAATTTTTTTGGGCCTAAGACGTATTATTTTTCCATGTATGTATAACCATTTGCTCATTTGGACACATAATCAAATATTGAGCGGAGAACCTTGAGTAATGCATTGATATTTGCATCTATGGTTTCACAAAAGACGGCAGATTCTGCATTTCAAAATGACGGATTACCAGATATTGCTGGTTTGATAAACTACCTTGCATGTATTCGTTCATCCGGTACGTTTTCGTTGTGAGCAAAAAAGTGCAACCGTCTAAGTATGACATGTATCCCTCTCCGAACTTAAGCTTGCCCGTTGAGTTTATATATATATTTGTCGTATAGAATTAGGCCAAAATAAAAAAAGGTATGGTTCTCAGTCACTTTTTTTCAGAAATCAATGCGGGCGAGCGGTTTTTTTGTTTTTAATCTTTTGGTATGTTTCGATAAAAAATTTCAAATGATAAGGGAAAAGCATGATAAAAACATATTTATTTTGCTAAACAAGTAAAAGCACTACATAACAATGGAAATTTTATTATTTTTATCTTCTTAAAAGAAATGTCCGAGCGGCTACAGGTCAAAATTGGTAAGTTTCAATTAAATATCAAAATAAAAAATTTTGATGCGGGGGTTTAAAATTGTTGCGGGCGGTGACCGAGAACCATACCTTTTTGTTTGCCTTAAGATAACTATATAATGTATACATTCTATGGCTCAAACCATAGAATATGTACATTCTATGGATTATCTATAAACTGTATACATTTTATAGTCCAAATCATGGAATGTGTATATTCCAAGGCCAGGGTCATGGAATATGTACAATTCAACTGTGTTAACCCTAGTATCAGTACTCTTGTTGAGTGAGTAAAAAATATTAGAGTATAAAACTTTTTAATAAAACATACTTATTCATATATCATATTTACAGTTGATTCAGTGAAGAAATATACCTGATATCCATATATTTTAGTTGAGAAAAAATATTTATGTGTCCTTTATATATTCTATGGCTTCAGTCATCGAATATACATATTCTATGACTTAACCCATGGAATGTACACATTCAATAACCTTGGTCAATAGAATGTACAGATTACATGGTTTGGTCATGGAATATATGCATTCTATGGTTTGACCATAGAAATAACATATGCTATAGTAAGGTAAAATCTATACGATATATATATATATATATATATATATATATATATATATATATATATATATATATATATATATATATATATCACTAATTTTGCATTCCCTTTAATTTGAGGCTTCCCTCATTAGGCGACAGACTGGGTGCCTTTGGTTTAACTGGTAAAAGGGAGACTACGCGGTTTCGATAGCTTACTCCCCCTATGTAGACAGTAGATAAGAGGGATGCGCGATATTATCGACATATCAATATATCGCGATACGGTGATTCGCATATTGCGAATCGCAATACAGTTTACAAATATCAATATATTTTAATATTTTTTAGACGTGCCTAAAACTGATTATAATATATCAAAATTAGGCTTTTGTTGCATATTTAGATAGTGAAATGGATTTGGATTAATGACAGGCTTAAAATGAAAGCCACTTTCGTGTCTTCAGACGTTTAGAAATGTTCAAGTAGGCCTAATATACCATAGATTAAAGTCCCGTCGCAGGAAATATGGATGTCATATTTCGTGTCTGAAAAAAAAATCAGATTTGCATATCCTTTAATTTTATTGACTCACTACATTCAATATGATAAAGATCGATTAATGATGACCAAATTTATTAATTATACATATGTATCCCACCACATTACCTATGTATGTTATACAATACAAATATTGCGTTACGTTTCCCAGTACGCTATCGCATATATGCAATATATTGCAATACGAAATTTGTATTCGATACTCAGCCCTATTAAATAAGCATAAATGGAATGATGTTCAATCCAAACAGTTTGTACGCTCTTTACACAGCACTTAAACTATAGGCCTAGTCCCTATATCGTAAGCGCTGTTTGTTATGACCTCGTATCCTGAATTGCTACACCAGAGGGGAGCACTGTATTTTTGTCCAATCAGATGAGACCTTGTTCTGGAAGACACAGCCAAGAGAGGAATACACGGAGCCAATCATGTTCATTTCGTCTTGAGTGACAGCTCATCGGCCCGGTAAGCGTCTCAACAGGCCACGGGCTCAGAAAGAATTGCCCCAGACGTGGTTTCCTTAGGGCCTTGGGCACATAGGATGCCCGGCCGGTGAGTTGTAATTCAAACGAAACGTAACAACAAAGGCTGCGTGCACACCTCGCTGGCTGGTTTCAGTCCTGCAGACAACAGATACATGGCCACGCTAACACAGTCATAATGTCATAATCGAATCGGTCGATGACGCGAGAACACAGAGGGTGCAATTAAAATTCGACCGTGGACTGTCTTCAAGCGGCGCTTGGAGCGCAGCTTTTGGCGGGGCCAGGATGCCTGTCGAGTGTTTGTTTATTGGCATCTGGTTGGCTGCTTGTCACATCATACGCACGTTTTTTTCAGCGGACAACGAACCGCTATCTCGTGTCTAAATATATCATAAACGGTCAAAGCTGGCAGCGTGAAAATCGATTGCTTCTTTAGAAGCGCAAGATTTCCGCTGCCTCGGGAGCGTAAACAGTTTGGAGCTAAAAAACGGTGTACGCCGGGGCTGGAGGTCGTATTATTCCCCCTTCTGTATAATATTTTTTATGGATGAGCTTTTTAAACGTCTCACAAAAAAGGGAAAAAGATATTGTATTGGAAATTATTTTGCTAGTATATTATATTGGAAATAATTTTTTCTTACGCTCTAATGTCCGACTCGGAGTGCAATTCTAAAGATAGTTAAACAATGTAAACATTTTTCTTAAGAATTTGAAATGTTATATAACCCAAAGTAAACAAAATGTGTTTTTTCAACAGGGTGTATTCAGCTAGACCGAGATAAGATAGTTTTAAATGGTGTTTCTCTAGAATGCCAGGACTCTGTACAGAACTTTTGAGATACAATAACTTGGAACTTCTTAGATAACAATGACGTCTTCGGTGTAAGAGTAAAATTTATTGCAAGTTTCAACACCTTAATGTCGAATTTCGGATGTCTGTCTGGCTAGGTATAGACTGGTTATTTCACTTTTATTGTTGTTCCTTTTAGGGTTGCCAGACATTGTTGTTGAGGCATAAGTCAATTGAGCGATTGAGTACATCATATATATGTAATAAGGCTTTGCGTCGCCTATGGCACTTACCATATAACTCGCACAAGAATATTGTACATGACTAAGCGGGTTTTTGCGGCTCTGATAGATATAATCAGCTCAGGCTTTGTAAACTCCTTTTCTGACAAAAAGAGCTCATTATACAACAATTGATGTTCTATGAGACAAATAACGATATATGGAAAGTCAGATGCGCGACCATGGTGTAAAGCGCGACGTAAGAAATATTAAAATCCTTAAGAGGCATCTGATGATCGTAACAAAATCCATGAATACTGATTTACTTTCAGAGCTGATTGAATGCAAAGATAAAATATGTAGCTCATATTTGACCTACGATAAGGTTAACATCCTTATTGATTTATTATATACTGACTTTGTTAAAAGTATAGAGTGAACTTGTTCCTTCCCCTCCCTTCTGTATATTTTCATTCATTTCATTTTCCATTCATTTTATATTATACTGGACTTCCTTGTACGAATAAAGATATATATATATATATATATATATATATATATGTATATATATATATATATATATATATATATATATATAAAATACAAAATTCAAAACCACCTACCAGATACGTTTTCAAGGTGTTACGGAACCTAATATAAACAGATCACGTATGCGTGATGAACACAAAACTTTGTAATTGAGATACAAAAAAAAATCAGATTCTCTAACACTAGGCGGCGTGAAATGTCCAGGGGAATGAATAAAGAAGTCAGTGTTTTTTTGTTAACAAATAACTATAGTTTATTCTTAAAATAACCCTAACATTACAAAACACTAAATCAATACAATGAAACAGTATAACAGCGGTATAACAACAAATCACTACAATCACACAGTAAAATAAACAATGTGCACAGTACCTGGATCATAATTTTTCATTACATTTTTAGAACTACACCAGCGATCAAACAACTGCACTTCTGTCCTAGCATTTTGACGTAGGTCTGTTCTTTGTGCTTTTCCCGATTTTCTGAATTTCTGCCGGTAAGCCTCTGGAACTAACTCATAACCTTTTAGGATTAACCGTTTTACCAGGTCATAGTCAGCAGCAGCTTCTACTGAAAGCTCTGTATAAATTTCTCTGGCCTTGCCAGTCAATACACTTTGTAACAGCATATTCCAATTTTCCTTAAACCATTTTAAATTTCAGCTACCTTCTCAAAGAGTAAGAAATATTTATCAACCTCTTTTTCTTGAAAAAGGTGGGACAAGTCTAATGTGTTTAGTAACATCAAATCTGTTGGTTGGGGCAGCACGTAGACTATATTCTAGTTTAAGTCTTTCTAACTCCAGTCGTTTTAACTCAATTTCTTTTTCTTTTTCTAGTCTTTCTCTTTCTAACCTTTCATGTTCTTCCCTCTCTTCTCTTTGCTTTTCTAATTCCCTCTCTCCTTTTTATTTTTCTAATTCACTCTCTTCTTTTGTTTTTCTAATTCTAACCGTTTTAATTGTAGCTCATGTTGCATTTCTAACTTTTTAAATTCTAATTGCATAGCAAGGCTGTCATTTTTTATGTTTCAACTTCACTCTCTTCAATTAAACCTTTGCTAACTAGATCTTGCATGATTTTAGCAATGATATCAGGCTTTCTCAAAGCTTTTTTCACACTTAGCCCTTAGTGTTGTCCCAAACGCAACATCTGTTCCTTTGTCAACTGTTCAAATTGATCAGGGTCGGGATCGTCAACAAATGTCTCATGTTTGAAATCTGCCATGTTAAGATGTTAAAACAATAACAAAAAAAAAAAAAAAAAAACACTGAGATAAATCCTGAAAACAATGTTCTGTAAACAATATGTAAACATCTTGTATACATGTAAACATGTATGTAGAATTGGGTTTTATAAGGACTGTGCGAACCCAGCTCTAAATTCAACAAGTCTTTATTAAGTAGCCATAATATCACATAGTACAGTTTCTTCTGGCTATCAGTATCACTGATACTTCTACTGCTGACTTATCACAGCTGCAGTCATTGCTGTTACTGCTGGTTAGCTACAATTAATGATATAGCTTCATAAGTATAGTACATACTTCGCTCTTTAAACATAACAAATACTAAAAAAATGGTAAGTTACAACATATGGGATGTACAACACATATGCTTGTGTCACAGAAATAATAAACATGACCAAATAACAACAAACTGTTCAATAACTGGCCTCATAAAGTTCTGTGCATTCTATAGCATACAATATAGAAAGTTACAAAGTTTTACATTGGTTGTTGCTGCTTAAGGGATAAATAATAGGTTACATGTCTGATATTAACTTATAACACAGAAAACAGGATGGATGATAATACAGAAGCACATGGCTCTGGTACAAATGGCTCTGACATCAGCAAATGTCTATTGTATTAAAATGACCATATTAAGTCAAGAACATACATATAAATAATTTCTGGCATTAATTAACATGGGTCCAATTATCTACATGCCCAAAAAAACATATGCTTACCACACTGTAGACCCTTAAACCCTCTGTACACCTTCACCATACATAAGAGCTTGGCCCTTTCTTTGAACACAAAATAAATGTGCCTGTCCTACTGACAGCGCCCTCTACTGGCAATACCCCTCCCTAATATCCAGCAACATACATCGCCTCCTACTGGCAACTCTGGATACTAAACAATACTAATTGACCTTTTAAAGACTTTAAAGTTATGTAACCACTTTACCATATCATAAATACAAAATTTAATACAAATTCTACTTTATACATGTTTTTATACCTGATGGCCATTACAATGTAAACATGTATGATAAAACAATGTGTCTAGGTCAAGGCCTAATAAATTTCAAAACTATCAAGCCTCCCAGACGAGCCCACAATTTTATGTTACCGAACCTAATATAAACAGATCACGTATGCGGGATGAACACAAAATTTTGTAATTGAGATTAAAAAAAAATCAGATTATGTAACACTAGGCGGCGTGAAATGTCCAGGGGAATGAATAAAGAAGTCAGTGTTTTTTTTAAAACAAATAACTATAATTTAGTCTTAAAACAACCCTAACATTACAATATACTAAATCAATATAATTAAACAGTATAACAGCGGTATAACAACAAATCAATACAATCACACAGTAAAATAAACAAAGGGCACAGTACCTGGATACCACCACCGTCAAAACGATAAGTTCTTTAAATGTCTACTCTCGGAGAATGACAGTCCAGTGTATAACTCTTGTAACAATCCAGAGAGTAAACTTGAGGCATTCAGCATTAAATTGTATAAAGTTAGTAACAGTAGAATCCCTGAAATTACTGTATAATCGGTCAGGTCCTACAAACTGACATACACACGTCTGTGTCCGCTGGAATCTTCTTTAACCTCTCTCTCTCGGCTCTAAAACACAGCCCCCTATTTATAACGACCCTGAATTTTCCACTTCTCGAACAGTCTAAAGAATCCAACACAACCCACAAACACGCGTTACAGGCAGCAATTAGAAAAACATCGCTGTGCCTCTACATATTAGGGTTCACATGTGACCTCGGCCAGGCGAGAAACACCGGCTATGACGCTTTACAAGAGCAGATATATAGTCAACATCGAATAAACTGGCTACACACAAAACAAAACAAAATCCTCAGTTATATACATAATTCGGTCAAACAGTCTCTGGACGTCCTGGACTGGCGGCGTGGTCCATGACTAGCGGCCCTGGTTCCATACAGCCGGCACTGGTCTCCGACAGACAGTTATTATCCCCGACTGGCAGTCCTGGTCCATGACAGACGGTTCTGGTCCCCGACAGACGACCCTGATCCCCGACAGACGGTTCTGGTCTACGACTGGCGTTTATGATCCCTGACAGACGGTTCTTGTCCCTGACAGACGCTCCTGGTCCCCGACAGACGGTTCTGGGCTCCAACTGGTAGCACTGGTCTCTGACTGGCGGCAGTGGTCCCCGACTGGCGGCACAGGTTCCCAACTGACGATCCTGGTCCCCGACTGGCGGTCCTGGTCCTTGAAAGACGGTTCTGGTCTCCGACTGGCGCACTGGTCCTCGACAGACGTTCCTGGTCACAGACAGACGGTACTGGTCCATGAAAGACCGTCCTAGTCCCCGACTGGCGGCACTGGTCCCCGACAGACGGTTCTGGTCCCCGACTGGCGGCACTGGTCCCCGACTTACGGTCATTGTCGTAAAATTGCGGCACTGGTCCCTGACAGACGGTTCTGGTCACCGACTTGCGGCACTGGACCCTGACAGACGGCTGGTCGCGCCCTATGAGAGCGTGTCTTGTAATTTTCTCTAGGCGTGTGTATTTTGTTAGATTCTTTGGGATTGTTCGTGAAACAGAATTTTCTAGAATTTTCGCATAAAAAGTTATAAATAGGGAGCTGTGTTTTGGAGCCGAGGGGAGAGGAGAGAGCGTACAGGGAAAAGTGCGAGTCAGTTTGCGGGCCTTTCCGATAACTGCAGCAGTTTCAGATCTTCTTCGAATTTGTGACGGATTTTAATGAGTCTTCAGTTTGCCTTTGGGGTCACTATCAGAAATTCACTTTTGAAATACAACAAACTGATTTAGTGATTGAACTGGACTGTTATTCCCTGAGAAGATTTATGTGAGTTGTTCATCTGGATAATATTGTTTGAAGGACTTGTTGTCTCTGTGACAGTGGTCGTATCCAGGTACTGTACACTTTGTTTATCCTACTGTGTGATTGCATTTATATACTGTTATACTGTTGTTATACTGTGTAATTGTATTGATTTAGTGTATTGTAATGTTAGGGTTGTTTTAAAATAAATCATAATTACTTGTTAACAAAAACCCACTGACTTCTTTATTCATTCCCCTAGACATTTCACGCCGCCTAGTGTTACAGAATCTTATATTTTTTATCTCAATAACAAAATTTATGCTCGTCACGACTACGTGATCTGTTGATATTAGGTTCCGTAACATTATACATATGACAAACAGATACATGTGGCTTTCTTTAACGCCACAGGTTTGTAAAGAAAACATAAGAGCGTCATGGAGGAACGTCATCGAGGCTTTACTTATCATGCTACAATCCTTTATGTGTTGACGGTAAGATATTTATTTCTTTCATCAAATGTATGCATGAACAATAACTAACAAGGGTATGTCATAAGTTCTCTTTCAGATTAAAAGGTTAAGAACAATATTTTCATAAAAAAATAATTAAGTATCAATATAGACTGTTATAGAGGCTGGATGTATCATGAGATGGGAGCAAATAGTACAAATTATACAGGCTGGTTTTATTGAATACGAGGCAGCAGTCAATGACCCCTGTTGCAGCCTAGCTGAACTGGTGGTGTTTTCTTGTGACTTTTTATTTGGGTCTTTCTCGGAATTTTACTGCAGATAAAGGTCATCCAGTCAACAAGTGGCACTTACTTATATGGAAATGAGAAGCAATCACCAGTTCATTATATGCCGTGTGACGATATATATGTAAATATTAATGTTTCATCCTTATTACATTAGCAGTATGAGCAGTCAAATACATTTCAGACTTGTTGAAGTTAATCATGACAATGGATTCCGTTTCATTTAATTGATATTAGCTAAACATAAAAATAATTACCAACGGCCTGACAGGAGATCAATCGGTATATATCTACATTTTAAATATCCATATAATTATGAGAAAATCTTCTAAAGGTTTTGAAATAAATTTTGATTATAAAAATTGTTGATATTTTCTTACGCTTTGGCTCCTTTGTTGCCTGGGTCTGTCTGATACTATGAAATATTCCCTCTCATAGTTTTCAAGCCTGAAAGGTTAAAACTATAAAACACATTCAGACAAGTTGGAACACACTCTTCTCAGGTTTCTAATTTAATACTGCGAAATGATACTTACATGCAATATAAAATATTAAATTATATATATATATATATATATATATATATATATATATAATATTTACATATATATTCCTCACTTATACATGTGCACATTTCTTCTTTGTAGATATATCGATTAGTAGTAGGTGAGTTCTGCGTAAGTTTTTTTTATTTGCACGCCGTTTATCTGGTTTACATTAAGAATGTGCATCATGGATGTGTCTATGTGAAAAGTCTTCATTTTTTTACAATAAGAAAAATGCAAATAAAATACATTGACTCGACTAACACATAACTGGTCATGCTGTGTTAACACTTCTCTGAATCGAAACGTACTAATATGTTTCAGCCACTCGGTCAGTTGAGGTTTCAGAATTCCAGGTAATTCATGCAAAAGACACTTCCGTCCAAGCCATTAGGACCTGTGGCGCCCTCCTCGGCAGCAGATGGAGTCTTCCGTGCACCGCCCCAGGTTTTACGTACGAAGAAGTACATGGAACGCTTATTGAGGCCATGGAAAAGACCGGACTTGAGGAAACGTGGATAGGGCTCAGAAAAACAGAATTTCATTCCTGGATTAACAATGATAATACAACATTTGGTATGTAACATTTGATCTACACTAGGTTAGTTAAAAATTGAAAATTAAATATGTGTGCGTTTATTGATAAAAAGTACAGTGTATATTAGCAATCAACCGTATCCGTTGTCTGTCGGGGGGTCCTACCGTCCGTGCACATCTCCATAAGCGCACATTTATTGCAAATCATGTGAAATGTTAACCGGTTTTTCCTCGCTATGAGCCTTATCGTATTTCTGCCATATCAGGAACACAATATGGTGGCTAGACAGTGATTTCAAATTTACTTTTGCACGCATTAGCTCAAAAACGTTTCCAGCTGTTGATGTTAATTTTATCAGTGCTTATTTTTTCCCTTTTGGAGGATTTCTTCTATTAAACATGATGAATCAGTTATGAGCACCACTCAGTAAGCTTAGGTTTAATTGTGCATGCATTTTCTTCAAAGTTGAGAAGTATTCAGGTATTTGAAATCAAATTTAATCTTAAAATTTTTCTTTATAAGCGGAGGGGGCTATCTAATTACAACTGGTTATTACATCATCACCAAGTCTCTTTCCTTTGTGTAATCCCGTCACATGATACCTGAGTATACCGTTGTGTAAATTATTGTTACTAAGGTCTGTTACTGACTTAACTAAGGTCACAGTCTGATTTTATCACAGTAATAATTTACCTGAAGAAGAAATGGTTCAAGACTAATCAAGAAGAAAATGGTAGTAGTACAAAGGCAAATAGGAGGTTGGAAATATTAAAGTCTGATCATTTAAGGGTATAATTTCAATATTAATACAGTGAAGCTCATATAGAAAATATCACAAATACTCCTGCATCAGGTTTAATATGAAGATTTTCAAAGACATTGTTATTTTGCAGCTGGGGTAGTTCAGGAGAACGGAAATTCAAAGAAAACCTGCGGTCTTCTCAAACTGAGGTACGAGGCCCTGGTCAGCGACGCTTGTCAAACTAAAAGCAATGGTTACCTCTGTCAGATCAGAGGTAAGTTCTTCATCCTGAGAACATTCGAAAGAAAATATTATTTATCATAATATCCTGCGGGTAGCCTTAATCAAAGTAAGATTGTTTACAAAATTTGTCTACTTTATCATTTTAAAGACTTTCATCAAACATTGCGGGCCGTCCGATGAGGTGTTTTAGAACATACTGGATCGGAGAGTTATGGTGGAGAAGGCTAACCTAGCATTTTTTTAATGAGAGAAAATTTTTATTTAATTATGATATACTATTTTTTATCATTATTATAATTATTATTATTTTTAAAATTTTTACTGAAACCGCGTTTGTGAATGTATTTTATTACTTGGAAATTTATAGTCCAGGTTATTTATTAATACTGGTGTTAAAATATTATTTTAGACTGTAACATATGCCCAGCTAGCGTGTCGCCAACGAATTGTCTCAAGCAAGGCTCTAGATGTTATATCACCGGATGTGACGTAGCTAGTTGGTTTAATGCAGCAAATCAGTGTCGTCTATTTGGCGCCGAGCTGGCGACCATCCAGACTGAACACCAACTGCAGCAAATCGTCAGATGGATAAAACATCGCAAAAATCCCTGTCACCATTACTGGGTTGGGATCCGGAAAACTGACTGGGAATTTACAGATGGAACATTAGGTAAGTTCATTTATATTAGACCTTGAAATAACAGGTATTTCGTGCTAAAAAGGTAACTACTTTTAAAACAGCATGAGCAAATATACACTAAATTACCATACAAATGTTAGAGAGTAAAATGCAAGCAGGAAACTTTACATACCACAAAGACGTCTAACCTTGCATTTTAGTGAAATCTTGTAGGAATTAAAATCCTACTGGTACTGATAAAAGTTTTTATTTCCACTGGGCTTGTGGTCTGAAGAGGTCCACTTACGTGAGTGAACGACACCTCCGCTACGAGTATGTCGGTGGCTCTGCATTAGATTATTCTTAGTACGTACCGTATTTTATGAGCCTTATTTTGATGGGAGACCATGATTTATGATAAAGATTCTGAAAACGTTCATCCTGTCTACAATATAAACGTGTCCTACGCGAAGACAAAACCACATGTTTATAACTAGTTTTCTGGAGCCCCCACACGATCCGTTGTACTCTTTTATCTCAAAGGACCATAATGCATACTCATGTGCCATGAGTCCCCGTTGATCTCTCCCTAGCTCCCCGTAAACCGGTGCTCTCTTCCTATATAGAAGGGTACTGTCTACTGGTTGTGCGCGGGGCTGGTTTTGGCCAGCGGACCGCGGGCCCCCGCTCAGGATACTTTGCTGGGCTGCTAACGGGTCTGCACGGGTACGGGCGGGGTGCGGGTTGATATGCTTGTTTGGCACTTTTCATACTAATATTTCCAATTGTAATGGTTATCCGACTCTATGTAGTGCGTCGACTGTGTGGTTCTGTTCTCGCTGCCAGACCACTCTCTCACCATCCACTTTCAAACTTCGCGTAATGTTTGATGTCCCACTAGACACACATCAGGACCACAATAACGGCTTCGCGGCTTCGTCTGCCGTAACACAACTTGGTCCAACCCACAGATGTCTATTTTCATGTCTATGTGGCCATCTCATCAGCAGCTAACAGGCAAAACGCCTGTTAATCCTAGAACGCCGTTAAGAAACAGCTGATTAATCCGGATTTGATCGGTATTTATCCGATCAAATGCACGTTCCATAATAAGTACGTAATATGAAGGTTACACTGTATACCATCGACGTTTCAGGTCTGAGAAAGCCGAACTCCTACTACTGGTACAGCGACCAACCAGACCCAACCAGAGGATGTGCTGTTCTGAGGAAGTTCCCGTCCGGCTTTTACTGGGTTTCACAGACCTGTAACAGCAGTCACCCCACCATCTGTCTGCGACACAGGCAGAGGAAAGGTAGGTGGTCTGATATACATCACAGCAAGTAACATACCGTGAAGCCTCGATATTACGACCTCCAGCGGGCCTCGATACAATCGGCTAAGCGAACCTCTGATATAAAGAACAAACAAGAATTGTGTGTAATCTGGACGTTTGCTTTAATTTACCCTTGGTACACCAGACAGCATTATTAAAGATGCATCTACGTAATGGTTGATATAGTTATCAAGTCACAGAGATACTGATAAATGTGATAATTTAACCCCCTTCCCAAACCCGTTTGAAGGGAACCACATTCACATAACGTAAGTGCCATTTTGACGTCTTGGACACCCACGTATGTTATTAAAACGATCATCCATGCAGTCATTCAATTGTCACTCCATATGCAGTGAAACACTTCAGCAGCGTAAACAGGTTATGGACGGCTCTGATATTTCTGGACGTGTTGAAAATTTAGGATGGAATTGAAAAACAGGACGTACCGAAATTCTAGGACGTTCCGTTCAATCAGGACAAATGCTGATATTTTTGCCCACTCACCCATCCACCAGAGGTTGTCTCTATTCAAAACGAATCTCTTCCAGTTGGGAATTGTGGGGAAGGCCGGGACTGCGTGTCTCAAATGTCAAACTTCAAAATCAAACTTCCTTACGTTTCAAGGAAACACCTGCTTTCTTGCGCATGCTTACAAAATTTAACTTATTCCATGAAATTTGCATTACACCCTCTCCAGGCAATTATACATATGCCGTCGGTGTACCTAGAAGCCCAGTTCATTGCCGGACTAGTATTGCTCTTGCGAGTTCGATTCTGCGCAGTATGGGTCTCACCTTCATCAGTAGCTGTCATCTGTACGACCTTAGGCGATATTTAATCAGTATTGGAGCCATTCAGTTTGATAATTGAATGTCATAGGTTTAGTAATGGGGCGGTTTTTGTCCTAAACTCTAATTTCTTTGAAATTAAATTGTCCGCTTTAAATGAGCAGATTAATCGCCTGAAAATGAACGCAGACTTAAGTTTTCATGATCAGACTTTGTCAGAAGCATTGGTATGGGGGAAAATTATCAAAAATGATTCATTGGTTCATGGAGATCCTACAAATTGCTGACGAACATAGGAAGAACATATTAGATGAAAGAGGAAGCGCAATGTAGTTTGTTTATAAATTTTTATATATGTCTAGTTGCTAATTAGAGAAAATGTTATTCCCTTATTCTCATGAGAAATCAATAACTGCATGTTTTCCAAATTGATTTATTGCTTATGCCCTTATGGTTACTCGTCGTAATAGACTTGCTCCCAGGTACGCAATATGTTGTCGTAACGTTGTTCCCACAGGTTCGTCAGAATTCTTTTTACTCATCTTTTCTTGATTTCCAAACAATCATTGAATAACTAAATTATTTCTGAACTCTCTTCCCAGTCAACATCGTTCAAGCTAATAGAGGCGAATCAGTACGTGATATATAAAGACCATAGCCACTGGTCCGTACGTGGCTCGCATTCACGATGCGTATGTAACTCTCGGTGAGGGGAATGAGACAGACGTAAGAGGTCTCGCTGGCCCTGTTGGTTATAGGATCAGAACGACCTTGAAAGATATCATGCCATTCATTATGTAAAATTAAATTCAACACTTCAGTTCTACAATTTAAAAAAAAAAGAAAAGAAGAGTTAATAATTTTGAGCATTGACAATGATCCGCATTCGTCGCTTACCCGGTGTTAATTTGCTCTGGGCCAGCTGTTATGCACATTTAATTCTCTTATTTAACAACACTATATATAGGTCACCATCATTATGTAATGATTTAGGCTGCGGCTGAATTACACGGTAGAAATTTAACATTTTTGGCAAAAAGTGTAATGTAAATATGCTCTTTCCAAATATAAACATGAAAAGTTTCGGAAATAAATCACTTTTATCGCATATGTATGTCATTATGGGCCTTATTAAGCATTCTGAGGGAACTGTCACTTTCCAAAGTCTGTATTTGCACTTTTCGAATACCAAACAGTTCAAATTAGCAACGAAAATGGGAAAAGGCGACACCTTCACATTTCCTCGGTATGTTGCAATAAGGTGACTTTAGTCGTGTAGTTGACTTAGGTCAGGGTTTCTATGGTAACCAATAAGATATCATTATTGTAACATTGTCATATAGACCACCCATTGGACCATAATCCAGTATAATGTTATTGTAGCAGGTCCCCGGGGTCCTAGTATGATGTCAGTTTTATCCATGGGCGGTGCCTAAACTTGGTACAGTGACGTCACACGTGCTCCAAGTCCATTTAAACCGGCTAGCACGTGAACAAGTTATGTTATTGCTGACTTCACAATAAAACTTACGTCACGCAGTTTGAGGTTGAACGCGAAAGATGCAAATTTCATCTCAGGGCTGGCGGGTTCGACCTTTATACACTCAATCTGGTCGATAGGTGCCTAAATCTAATGGTTATCCGGCGGGGATACAGACTAGTAGACTCGCATCGCATCACGAAGGTCGAGTTCCTTTTTCATACACACAAACAAACACACAAAACCAACATCTACACACACACACTTAGGTAAAAATAGCATTTATAGCAGGAACCATGCTTGAAATATTCAAGAATACTTTTAAGAAATATCCATTATATTTTATCTCAATGAACCACTGACCTCTGAGTCGCTGTATATTTTCTCTGTACCGCTGCAGATACCACTCAGGCCTCAACAAATGCAAATATTGTAATAGAGCCGACACTGCAACGAAGTGGTGAGTGACTCTAGCACCATATATATCTATATTATACGTCTAAGTATAAATAAAATGTATATGTAATATATTATAAATATATAAATATACCCGTGACGTTTTAACAAATAAATTCAACGCAAACGGTGCCCTCTTAATTTTTCCTAAATAGTTTGTGTGTAATTATGCCCTAAATTCATATTTTTACTTCAAAGCTAATTTCATCAGCTTTTCTGACATTTTTTTTTTATTATGATAACATTTTTTTATCCTTCAGGTAACGCGCAGATACAGAGGAACAACCTTACCCAGCAAGAATGCCATCAGTTAATCCACACCAATAAGACACTCAATATATTAACGTTACTGTTACTTACACTGCTATGTGTTATGACATTATCGCTTGCGCCGCTGAAGTTGCTTATCCAAAGGTAAAATTCCTTTAACCGTCTGAATGTTACAGTTATTTTTTTTTCTGGGTTGAAAGTGTATACTGGGTATATCCTATAACGGTTAGTGGTGGGTGTTTCTCTGTATGTCATGCAAGGGGTAATCGTAATTATTAAATCACAAAAGTTTTATCTTTTATATTAATCGTAATCATGGGGATTATATATGATTACAGTGATAACTGTTTGTTTCATCAATTTCACGGGTTGTTTTTTAACTCATAAATAAGGTTGAGAAGACGAAGCCATTCAAAATTTAGTAATGAATGACATTTACAACCACAGTCACATTGACCTTGTGCAATTTTTTGGTGAAAATCACACAAAATATTATACATCTCAAGAAAGGTTGGATGGAAAGTTCTGAAACACCCCCTCACAAAACGCACTGGTTTATGAATTATTCTAGGCTAGGGGCACAGCCTCCCCATTAAGCGTGCAGAGCGCTTACCCTGGATGGGACCGGCCATAAAGAAAACACATGTCTCCTCTGCCATGGACTGAGCTCAAGAACCCCCCGGCCTTGAGTCCTGGGCTCTACCAAACTCTACCAAAGCCATTACGATAAAAATATATTGAAATTTGTAATACTAAGAACTCATTCCTGGAGCCTGTTTAACAGTATCCCATACAGTAAAAAGGTTTAAATTTTTGCATTGGTTTTTACTTTACGTTCACATTTTTCCCCGTATTAATCTTTATATAACCGATATTTGAGCAGGGATGCTGTTCCATTAAGTTTTAGTTAGAAATTCATTTGTATTAAGGCACGTAATTGTAATTACAATCAATTCATTTGGAATTGTTATTGTAATTATGGTCATTTAATGTTAAGGTACTGGTAATCAATCACTTTTACAGAGTAATTGCCCCATGTGTGCTGTTTACTCCATAGTACCTTTCCAGATTTAATTATTATTCTTTTCTTTTTGTTAGTCACTTAGTCGATTAAGACCATACGATAAGCCCATAACAAGAGGAATCCTGTCGAACTAGGTGTTTTTTTCTTTAAAAATTGAGTTGTGGTTTCATCAGGTAGTATGGTAGGATCATGAATGTTATATATAAGGCTGTAACCTTGACAACGTTGAAGTTTAATCATATTCGCTTCATATTCAAATAACAAATAACCCAGAAATGCATGCTGCATGAAAGCACGAAACTCTCGTTATCGGGCTGTGTCTATAACGTGGTTTTAATCATATTTGGTATATCTGAAGGTGCAGAGAACGCAACAACTCTGGAGATGATGAAGAAACAACCCCCCTGTGTCTCCCTTAGGTAACCCACATGTAAGTACAGTTTTTTTAGCCCAGCTGACTGTAAGTCTTCTGAGCTATGGCGATCACCCTTTGTCCGGCGTCCGTCCGGTTATCCGGCCGTCCGGCCGTCCGTCCGTCCGTTAGCAGGGCACAGATCGTAGCCGTAAGACCTAGAAACTTCTAACTCTACATCCAGGGAGGTCCTTGGCAAATCTCCTTGGAAACCTGAAATTAGGTGACCTATATTTTGCGACCTACTGGCCAAATACATGATTTTGAGCTCCCAGACAGTCAGGCGGGGCACAAATTGCATCTATTAGGCTTAGAAACCTCTAACCCACCATCATGAGAGATCCTAGGCAAATGTCCACGGAAACCTGAAACTAGGTCACTGTGACCTACATTCTGCGACCTATAGGGAAAAGATGTCATATGTGCACCCTGAATGTCAGATGGGGACAAATCGTATTTGTGAGGCCTAGAATCTTCTAACACAATATGCTGGGAGTTTCTAAGCAAATCTCCTTGGAAACCTGAAATTAGGTCATGGTGACCTATATTTTATTACTTTCGGGGGGGGGGGGACAAGGTATTTTAGCATCAGACAGTCAGACGGGGCACAAATTGAATCGACAAGGCCTAGAATCATCCAACGTGACATTAAGAGAGGTCCTAGGCATATCTCCTTGGAAACATGATCGAATTAGGTCATGGTGACCTATATTTTGTTACCCACAGAACGAAAACATGATTGTTAGTACCCAGACAGTCAGATGGGGCACACATAGTATCCATTAGGCCTAGAATCCTCAAACATGACATTAAGGGAGGTCTTAGGCAAATGTCCTTAGAAACCTGAAATTAGGTAAGTGTGACCTATAGTCTGTGACCTATACGGAAAAGATGTCGTATGGACACCCTGAATGTCTGAACGTAACAAATATTATCTGTTAGGCCTAAAATCTTCTGACACATTTTCCAGGGAGGTCCTAGGCAAATCTGCTTGGAAACCTGAAATTAGGTCATTGTGACCTACATTATGTGACCTACAATACAAAAACCTGATTTTGAGCCTCCTGAATGTCAGATGGGCACAAATCATATCTGTTAGGCCTAGAATCTTCTAATGTAACATTCTGAGACGTCCTTGGCAAATGTCTGTTGAAAACTGAAATTAGGTCACTTAACCTATAATTTGCGACCTTTAGGAAAAGAAGTCATATAAGCACCCAGACAGTCAGTCAGGGTACACATTGTATCTGTAAGGCCTAGAATCTTCTAATGTAACATTCTCAGACGTCCTTGGCCAGTGTCCTTGGAAAACTTAAATTAGGTCACCATGACCTATATTTTGCAACCTATCAGAAAAGATGTCATAAAGGGCACAAATTGTATCCGTCAGGCCTAGAATCTTTTAACATAAAATTCAGGGAGGTCCTAGTCAAGTGTCCTTGGAAACCGGAAATTAGGTCATAGTGACCTATATTGTGTGACCTATGGGCTGAAAAATGGTTTTGCGCAACCAGACAGACAAGACACAAATTGTATCCATTAGCCCTAGACACTTCTAACATGACATTCAAGGAAATCCTTGGCAATTTTCTTGGAAACCTGGAATTGGATCATGGTGACCTTATATTCTGCTAGCAGAAACATATTTTTGAGCACCCAGACAGACAGGGTACAAATTGTGTCTGTTTTCCTTGGAACCCTCTAATGTGAAATCCAGGGGGGTCCATGGCAGGTCCCTTAGGAATCCTGAAATTTTAATTTTCTGTCCATTTTTTTTCAACAACGTAACTTTAGCCATAGGCTATTCTCCGAATAATATATAACATTAATAAAAAAACATGAGCACTAAGTCAAAATTAGCTGAGCGTCATGGCCCATGGGCCACTTGTTTTATACAAAAATTTATAGTTTATTACATTTCCTATCACCTACCAAACAGATCATAGTGAGTTATGAAGGCAGATTATATATTAAATATAAGTTGATATTTATTTAGCAATGTATAAAAATATATGTGTGCGTGTACAGAATAGTCTACGTATAAACATATTTAACGACTGTTTTTGAAAAACCGTTTTAAATCTTTTAATTAATAACAGGAGCCATATGCAATTGCAATTAGCACGTAATTGGATAACGTATTTTTTTCCATGGATAAAGATACAATGGGCCCAGAAGATCAAGCGAAAACAGAAACAAGCGGAAACAAAAACATTTACACCATGAACGTGTTTTGCAGGTGAACATTTCAAAATGTAAGTTAATGCAATAGTAACAGTTGTCTTCAAGGCCGTTCTAAAGAAGAAATGGGTTTATTTAATTGTAGATGCGGCAATAAATTCTGATAAGAGTTTCTGAATGGAGAGTTGTGATTATACATGTAATATATTATTCTAGTATTCTAGAAACTATGTAAATGAAGAGAACGTAAATGACAGTTCCAGATCGACCTTTTTAGTCGTGTTTGACCGATAAATTGAAATAACACCCTAAAGCAACTATAGCTCTAAGGTAAACCATACCGTAGAAATTAAACTCAGATATGGATATTAATAAATTGAAATATGCAACAACACAACTCTTGGTAGTTTTTAAATGAATAAATGAAATTTCTACATATGTTTGAATATACATCTGAGTAAGGCACAGATTTCCAATACAATTATATATAATTGATGTTTTTGTTTTACAGATTCCCAGAGGACCATGTTTCAGATGTATTTGAAGTAGCGGCAACCTGCAAACCAGAAGTCGATTTTTAATTAACTGAAGGCGTTGAGCCTCTATCAGTTTATTTGAAAAGGTCCTGCATGTCATGTTGTTTCGGCTATTTCTGAAGCCGATTCGGAGACGACATGCATATCTGACGTAATGATGGCGGTATAGCATGCTGTCTGATAAAATGAATTGAATATATTACCTTCAAAGATGTACTTCTTTTTCTGGTTTGGCCATGGAATGTATACTGAATTCGCCAAAATATACAGTTCGCTAAAATATAAACGACACATACACAGATTTACACATACATAATATATGATATATATATAAATATATACATATTTATTTATACGTTTTAAAGTTAGCTAAAATATATCGTTTTTTATTACGAATGTTGCTCCTTGTATGTTTTATGCACTCAAGATGAACAAAAGAGCATTTCCTATTACACAGCTATTGTTATCCCATTGTATTGTTCTTTTTGTCTCAAGTGCTTTGCTATCATATCACAAAGTGTAAACGAATAGAGTAAACATGTTAAAGTGATTGCTTTTAATGTGTGTATTTATCACAAATGAAGATCTTCCGAAAGCATGAAACTGAATTAAATCTGTGTAATAAATATATCTGTTCGATTGAGCAAAAGTGGTCTTAAATCCACAGGTGGTCTTATTAGATAGGTCAGTTATGAATGCTTTCGGTTACTCAAGGGTGGTCTGAAAAAACAGGTGGTCTTAGACTTATGATTGAGTCGTTCTGACAAATACCAGTATATGTCAAACCAGTTACTGATGATAAGCCCATCTATACCCCCTTTAACGGGTGACGCATTCAGATCTGGACAGTCATACACACTTTGTTGAATAACGCTCCGTGACAAAAAAAAATATTTATAACTATTTATAACATAAGTCCAACTGTTGTACATTTATTATTAGTCAAACTTTAATATTTTTTTATTTTTCATGGATTGTACAAGGTTTACATGAAACTCATTTTAAAAATGAGCCAATAGGGTTTCGCAACTGGATTACATTCTCAACAAAATTTAGTCATATTTAATGAGGTTAATGATGTGTCTTCCCTGGATACTGATAGCTCCTTACAATCAAAGCACTGTACACCCATGCCCTTCCATGTTTGTGTATTATAAGCAACTGAAAGCCTGGTCAGAACCCAATCAGGCAGAACACCAAAGGTTAACTCGAACATGGGGATTGCTCCCCAGCTAAAAATGTTTACTAAAACTGTAACTGTTTTTAACACAAATATGTGATTATTTCCTATTCAAGCTTGTGGCTTTCTTCTGTGACTTTATTTCCTGCCTAAACTGAGCTTATATTTCCTTTCCGTGACATAATTCTTCCATTTATACTGTCATGTTATAAACATGACCAACCTCCGACGAGGTGAAACTTTATGACAACAGTGACTTATCCATAATAATGCTAGAGTACATTTGATTTCAGGCAGAAAATGTAATTTAAATGTTATCTTCAGGAGTCAGTGTTTCTTTCAAAATTAATTTATGCAACTGCATTCAATTGCAATTTACATTTTGTTCAATCACAAAATTGAATGATATTCAGTGATGTGAAACAGGTAAATAATAATAATCCGTATGAGATACTTCAGCCCCGGGAAAATCTTTGGACCAGATCTTTACCATAAATCTATGTAAAATGGGTGAGGGGATAAAACGGCTGAGTTAAAAAAAGGGCTAAATTAAAAATAACAGATAACAGGATTAAATTTGAAATTCAAAACAGTATATTTCAGTATCAAATTGTCTTTAACCTAGGTCAAGCAATACCATATGTATTTTGCCTTTTTTTATTTTTTTAAACATTAAATACTTATGATCACACTGTTAGATAAAAGATGTTAATCTGCACTTATATACGGGGCACTGGTCTGTTTAGATGTATGCATCTGGACACTGTTGATTTGCGTGTTTGTTTTACAATATATGCCACACACTAACCTGGCGTTAGGAGACCACCCTCCCTTTGACCAGTAAAAAGTTCAAGATGAAAGGTCACCTTGTACAATTAGATTATATATACCTGGTTGATATATTTACATTTTTCAAATTTGTTTCAATCCAAAATATGTAAAGAGTCTTTTATTAGATAAAAACCAGGTTTGTGAGAATAAATTTGTGGTCTTGACTTAAATTTCCTTAATCCTTGATATTATGAGAACATTTAAATCAACACTACTCACTAAAAACTCAGCATTTGCTTACTCACATATACAAACAAATGTCTCCACATATGCTGAACAGTTATTCTTATTTCTGCTGAAAGAAGCTAATCATGAAAAATGAAATAGTATACGCACGTTCTCTGTCCAAAATATATTATATATAAACTGCTGATTGTTCGATATTTCAAGCAGATCTGTGCTATGATATGATGTTTGATTATCAAAATAAAAAAAAATTGCAATCCTGCTATCTGTTAATTTTCATTCAGCAATTTCTACACCAGCTATTTTTACCTCAGCCATTTTTACTTCAGTAGTTTCTACCTTAGCCATATTTACCTCTGCCATTTTACCTGGCACCGTTGCCACCTGGGAGATTCAACATTTGAACAGCTTATTTAAATCAGATGCAATGGACACTTTATTTAGTGGTTAACTATTCATGCATCATTTCTTGTTTATTTTAGTGGCTGGTAACAAATTTTATAGTGTGGCTTATATGCGGTCAACATACAATACTTTAACATTAAATATTTTTTTGTTCATGGAGTATTTTACTTGTTTTTGTTGAACCAGTAATAGTCAATGGTAATAGTAATAAGAGTAAAGTAATAGTAATAGCCACCTGTTACTTTTAGTGAAACACTGATAATAATAGTTAAAAGTAATAGGCAAACACCTAAAGTAATAGTACTAGGCCCTATTAATGAAACCAGTTATAGGCCCGATCTCTGATCAGAGGTCACACGATATACGATGGGCGTTTCGTGCACCATTTGCGGTGCTCCTTTTTTTTACAACGCCTCATGAACTATGAGTACCTCGTCACTTGACATAAACTACACCAAATTGTTAGTCTTTTGGATGGTGTTACCGTGGTATTGCCTATAAATTTCACACACACACACACATATATAGGGGGTAGCTTATTACTTAGGTATCACTTTGTCATTTAATTAAATTTATAGAACATATAGATACATGTATATATGTAAATATATATATATATTTATATATATATATATATTATAAATTGGTCAATCTAGTGAAGTCATTAATGATTAATCATTCATGTTAAATATAGTAAACAATTAAAGTTATGCAGATCAGTTTATTTCAAATACGAAATATGACAATATTACTTCCTAAATGCATGTGCTTAGTAATATACACACGTGTTGCTTACAATACTTATAATCAATGTAAGTTCTCAAGGTATTCAATGTATAAATAACATGACTGGACTGTTGTTTAGCATAGAGCGGAACAGGTTGCGGTACTTAACATTTGATCTTAATGCAGTTATCATAAGATTTGAGGAGAAAATATTAATGAATCTCTAATTATTACCAGCTCGGCACTTCTTTCTCGTATATTCTCGTATTCTCGTATACCTTTAAGTCATCGAGCAGACATGCATATTTTTATTAACGTTCCTTTGATCTATAGATCTATAGATCAAACGTTAAGTGGGAAAAGGAGAATTATGATGTACCATATATGTTATATCTTCCCACTAAACGATTGGAGACACGGTAGCGGCTTTCACTTTCTGCCTGTCATTAATACCAAACCATTTAGATGACTAATATAAGAATCATAATGTTTTTGTTACCAAGACACACAGTTTACGTAGGTTTAAAAAAATATCGGAAAAAAATATCGATATTTAGAAAATGTATCGCGATACGCGATATGCTAATTCGCCGTTTCGCGATATACCAATATATCATAATTTAATGTAAAATATCACTTATGTATAAACACTTGATATTATGCAGTATATTCTGTGCATTTCACCACATTTTGAATAAAAATCAATTTATTTGTCAATCTTAAACATGTCATATATATAAAAAAAAAATCACTGCACATTCTCGATGACCTTTCAAGGTCATTCAAGGTCATTTCGAAAATGCCTCCCTATCTGAAAATGAATATTAAGAAATAACCAATCACTCCTAAAAATTTCATACATTTATTTTAAAATGCATAATTTTGCCAATATTGGAGCATACGTCGTTTAAATATAAGTAACAGTAAATAGTCATTTGTTGTTATTAACTAATGACTGGGATGACTAAGTGACTAATTTTTCAGCACTTGGATCATTACCTCACGCTGCATTGTTTAAAAATATAATTAGAACAATATCTATACATTCACAACATAGGCATGTGTATATACTCTAAATATTAAATGATAAATATTAGGTTAATTGGTTTTCTATTTTCAAATCGCATTTATACCAATCAAGCACTGTTCAACTTATGACTAGCTATAGCCATCCTCGCCCAACAAATGCTTTGAACCAGCTCCCCCAGCACTGCACATTTTGGTTTATATATTGAGCACCATGTCCCGCCAGTAACTCGAAATTTTCTATTTTGTCCTTAAATATCAGATATGGAGATTCGCGTAAAGATTATAATATTACCTTAATTGCACGGTCTGCTGTTTGTGATATTCGGTTTTGTTAAATATTTGAACAAGTACTGGATAACATATATGGAATAAAAGCAGAATAAAAAGCTACAATTTTAATTTATTTTAATGATATTTTAACAATTGGACCAGACCCCTTGGACCGGTCCACCTACTGGACCCCACCGTCTACAGCTGGGCAGGACTAGGACCGGACCGCTTATGTGATAGGCCGGACCACCGGGGTCTGTTAAATAGGCTTTTAGATAAATTCATTTATTAAATTGTGATGTGTTTTCTGCTGACAAATCTTTATCCGATTGATAGTAACATGAATGACACAAATGCATGTTACATTAAGACAGTAAAAAAATCATTAGCATAAACGATATCACAGACTAGATGGGAATCCAGGTCACGATTAGTACAGTAGTATAAAAGACTAGTATATATATACATTAGGATTACAACATACCATTAGAATACATTAATAGGATGTAAAATGAGATGACAAAATACCATTGAATTACTGATTATCGACAGGTTGGTTAGATAATACAATATACTTATTATTGTTACTTTATAGCAATTTTTGTCGATGCTTGTACCTTTAGACAGAAGATCAACACTATCAACCTCATGTGTTTCTTATGTACTTTAATTAAATATTGAGATTTCACTGACGACGGTGTCTTTTTGTCTTTACTCCGGGATGGCTTTGAATTTCATGAGTGTACTAGTTAAACGATTGCTTTTCCCAACACCCAAACAGTAAGCTTTCAGTAAAGTATTACGATTAACAAATGCCTGAATTAATCAGATATTTAAATTGAGGAACCGAAATTTAATTATATTAAACAAAATTTAAAAAAATAAAACATTCCTGTAGTATAAGCAAGTAAAGAATACATATAAAAAATGGTATCCATAACCTCAAATATCCGAATAAATTTTATGTCTCCAATGCATTCGGATATTCGAGGTTCTACTGTATATTAAGAACCCCACTATTCAAGGGAAACGATTTCTTTACCCACAAGGCCAACCAAAAGATTCGTACACTAAAGAGTACGCTTCACCGTAGCGTACTGTTTTGAGAGCCTGTGTATTGAAAACATGGCTCTCACTAGTTCTAGATTATCTACGATATTGATACCAGGGGGCCTGAATATAAGGGGTGGGGTGAAGATGGGGTTGTATAGCCCCCCCCCCCCATTCAAAGAATAATATCTATATATATTTTTCCTGGTGCCGTTTTACTTTCATCCAAATGAGCCCTAATGAATTCCGTAATGGAGCATTGTTTGCCAGCTTGTGACTGAAGAGCTGTTATTCTTTGGTCCATTCTGTAAAATGCGTCAATACCGGACTGTTCGCTGTAGTTGGGGCTCTCGAAATATCATAAGACTGTCTTCATGGCCTGACGGACTTCGGCGGATGTGTGCGGAAGTGGAGAACTATTTCCTCAGGTTCAGAGGTCGGACGGGCTGTATGAGTGTATCATCGTTTTCTGTTACTGTTTCCACGATGTCTTGATCTCTCAGAGGAGGTGCTGTTCCCATATTCTGATCGCCAATGACGAATTCCTGATGAGACATGCGTGCACTGTGGTCAATCCTGAGGCAATCTGCCACTCGTTGTAGAAGCGGATGGATACTATTTGCTTCTGGACCGCCGTGCCGATCTGTTTCATTTAGCCGGTTAACCCTGGGTATATATCCTTTGTGTTTAAAACAATGGCCGATGGTGGCACTGCTGACACGCTTCGTCCAGCGAACTGCGTCACTAAGGACAAATCCCCTAAGTACCCTGTACACCATATGCGTACATGCACCGCTTGATCTCGTACACCTGTTAAATGCTCCAAACTCCTTATCTGGTTTGCCTCATTAAATGACACTTATCCAAACAACTAGGTGTAAAATCAAGACCGGTCACTCGGTTGATGACAGCTATCCCTAAATAACTCAAGGGCGTTAAGTCTTTAATGAATCAGTGGCACCGGGTACTAGATCCATAAGCAGTGAGGCGTGACATGTTGTAAACACAGACGCGGCCAGGTCAGTTGAGTCCAAGCGATAACACCCCTGCTTGTCGAAATATTTCCAACTTGTCTTAAGCTGGCATCAGGAAGTTGGCATATGATCAAGGGAATGTGGCACATTTGGTTAAGAAAGCACCTGGTGGATAGCGAGGCTGGCAAATGAACGAGGTAAATTAGTAATAAAGAAATAGAGACTTTGGTCTCTTAGATTAGTTTGCTATGAAATATTAGATCTAAACTTGGTTTAAAATAACTTATATTGGAAACATAATACCTTTTTTCTTAAACCATTTAATTAATTTAATTAGATATAAACTTGGTTTAAAATAACTTATATCGGAAACATAATACTTTTTTCTCTAAAATCATTTAATTAATAGTAATATATTTAAAATGTGATTCAGTATATAGGCCTATATATTTTTAATGTGCTATGCAGACTCTAAAAAGGCATATGTGTGTGTTTGTGATAGCCATCCCCCACCCGTGAAGAAAAATTGGTGCCACTGATTGATACATCTGATTGAATAAGATTATGCGTAATGCTGTTATGATCTAATGCACAGAGAGACCTGGGTACGGAATGCCTCGCCCGAATTTGTTGGACACCTGCCGTCTGCTGGAAAGTCCTTGCTCTGGTTTGTCAAGTTTGTTTCCATTAACAGATGTAATGGTTTCGTTGGTAGTGGCACCTGACGTCTGTTGCAGAAAAAGACAAATGCATGTAAGTTAATATATGTAAATACGGTTGCCTCTGACACTGGCGCCCATCGTTTGAAACTGGTGGAGTCACAGTATTCATGCTCAAGCCATTTTTTGTTTCAAAACGTCGTACCCATGTAAAATACCTTATGATTACCCCGCCAGATTAATCATGACAACGTGCTGCATGTCCTGACCGACTTCTCTGGGTCGGAGCGCAAGGTTAGAGCACAGGACATAAAGCTTGGAGATCGTGACTTCGAATCCCAGCCGGGGCGGTGAGATTTCTTTTTACGGTCGGTCCTCACCCAGGGCGTGGCTCTCTGCGGGCTTAATGGGGATGCCCAGCGGTCGTGTTTTACTCTCGATCGAGTGCGCTTTTCGGGGCTCCTCGGTGGTATGACCCAGCCATGGGGACCATTAAGCCTCGGTCACAACCGGGATACGGTCGCCGTACGTCGAGTGTTTTGAGCTATTCCGTGCGGTACACGCACGGCAATCGTGCGTTCTTCAAAGGCCGCAGGGACTCTGCAACGACCGTAACTGACATAAGCGCAAGCGCTTATGTTGATGCGGCGGCCGTGCGTCAGGCAGCCACCTACGGGCTCTGTACGGGCACCGTACAGTAGACGTAGGAAGGTCGTAGGATACCCGTGCAATTTTTTACCCCAACTCGGCTTCGCGAGAGACGTACGGCGTACCTGCGGCTGTCGTAAGGGGTCTTTGCGGCTTCCGCAAGGTCAGCTTACGGCGTCCGCAGGGTTAGCTTTCTTTACCGTGCGAAGGCCGCGAGAAAGACACCGTGCCGTTCCCGCACGTCGGCCGCATAAGTATTCCTGCGGTCCCAAAAACCGTGCGGTACTCTACGGTGTGCGGTGACCGCAGCGGGTTGTGACCGAGGCTTTTTACGCAATCAGGGCCCGCAGGTCTCCGGGCCCGGTTAACACCAGGATATAAAAATGAGAGGACGCGTTTAATACTGCCCTGTACCCTAGCCCATTACCGGAAAAGAATTCTGCAGATGTACATATACTTCGTTTAGCCCACAATAGAAAACTTCCAACAATTAAAACATTAAAAAAAAAAAGAAATAAAAAAATATCAATAGGCTTTTGCTTCCTTTCCATTAACGTCTGGTATCCATATTTTTCCAACCAGAAGGTCACGCTTAGGTCTACTACGTATTAAGTAAGTATTAGGTAAAATGGAAGTTAAATAAATCAATTTTAACAATAAAATAACCCTATCCGACTGCCCTGGCTCTTCCTGATCCACATTAATGCGTGATCTAGCTAGTGTCAAGGATATGAGCCTGTCCGTGCAATGCAATGCATGTTTTGACGTCAATCCGACTATTTGCCTCCGCCAATATTGTTCATCCTCTTGTTTGTGTGTGTGTTCACATTATAACTCAAGCTATCATCAATGGAATCTCATTAAATTCTCAGGACATGTCGGTAATTGGCCAATGAATAATCTATTATTGTGTCGATCCGGCCCAGATTGCGGACTCGGGAACCTCATCAAGGAATATGCACACATGTACAGTCACTTATGCACGAATGAATCTGGGGACATGGGGTTTTGAAGCATCCCACTTGGGGATCCACATATGGCAGAGGCTGCTTGCATTCTTTAAAGTACAGAATTGTAGCATGTGTATGCATTGTAATGTACACCAATTATCCAGCACATGAATCAGAAATGGCATTCGTTTCAAATAGCCAAATCAAGCTTTTAGGCGTTAAATGTGTTTTTATTTACAAAATATACCATACTGGTGACATGGTGATATCATGTAAAAACAAACAATCCCAAATGCGTCGTCTGTATCTCAATTATGGAATTATTATGAAAGAGGTTGATGGGAACTTAAAGATACACGCATAACACAAAAAAGGTAACACACCAGCCTAATGTTACATTTGTTATATACTAATAACGTATGGTGTGAATGCGACTGCATAATACAATGGTACATGTGTTGTTCTTTTACCAGTGCACTTTGCAACAAGATCCACCGGTATTTTGCCTTGTCATGTTCAGTGTCTATGTTAGGTCATGACTAACGTCATGATACCTATTACATTCAGTTAAAGAGCTATTGGTGTTTTTTTTGTTTAGTTTATTAAATAATGGCCGGATGACGCCACGAGCCAGACAGTCCGACAGGTACGTGTTGTCCACAGAGTTCTTCATATGCCCTCTAGATGTCGCTCAGTGCGGAGGTTGCAATAAGTCGAACAGGGCATATTCATAGACCATTTTGAAATAAAAAATAAAATAATCTCCAAATCGAGTTGCTTGACTAAAACTTAAGTTCGTTATCATAACCGCCGTAACATGTTTTAGGGTTTAACCTTTGATTAACCAGATCTAACTGACTTAGATTTCCTACCATAATGGTTTTTCGCGTTTTGGTTAAAATCCAGCAGAGTCCCATAAGATATGATCAACGTCAGATGAATACATCCGTGTAAGCTTGTCGTTCAGCCGGGGAACCCACTTAAAGATTATCTTGAAAGCTTCTCATACCTGGAGGCATCATTGAATTGATATGTAGCGCCCTCTTTTAGTTAATTGACGAACTATTATACCATATCATTAAAATGATCAGCAATTTAAAATGTGTATTTTTTCATCGATTCGTTTGCAGAAAGGTTACCTTAACAAGTAGCAAACTTGCCAAGAGCTGTTAGGTGTAAAGGGCATCTTGAAAAAAAAAATCAAAATGAAGGATAACATGGGATTTAGCGAAACTTATAAACGAATTCATGTAATGTGTCAATTGGTAGAATACTCCAAATAAATATTTTTTTAGATAAACTCAAAATATTAACGAGGGGATAGTTTCCTCATGAAAGGATGGATATTTGTGAGGGAGGGCCCCACATAATAGTTGTGAGGATACGGAGTTAGAGCCGGTCACGAAAGTTATGCTCCACCTTGGCGGAGGCATGCGCTCAATTGACTACCGTTCTAATTTGTTTATCGTCGGACATCCTGTCGCCCTTTTGTGTGACCTAAAAAGATAGCGTCGCTCCCCCGTCCCATGTACAAAAAGTTCAGGACACATTGTGTCAACGTCACCATGAGAAAAAAACAATCTGCCACTATACCTCATAAAGACCACAGTGCTGAGAGTCGGACATACAATTAACTGCCAGGTTCTCAGGATGGCTGCCTCTTTTGGAACACCATGCGCACTTTTTTGTAAGTTTTACTTATTTATTTCCCCTTATTAAATATAGTTCTAGGTAGGTAATTCATTCATGCTTTATTTGTAAACTTGTCTATGCGTGCGTGCGTGCCCAGTCAACAAATATTGCTGCCAGATGGAAAATACCCATGTGGTTTAATGCACATACGGGAATCTTTTTAATATATATATATATATATATATATATATATATATATATATATATATGTGTGTGTGTGTGTGTGTATATATATATACATCTAATGTGTGTGTGTGTGTATCGGAATCTCACTTAACAACTTACCACGTTTCAGCACATATTTACAGAGAATTTTAATGACTTTCCTTGACAAATGGAATTTATCAATCCTGTTCATCTAATCAAGAATGTGTAAATGAAGTAACGAAGAGAACATTAAATAAGCCATAGAACATTAAACTGAAACAATGTTGGAGTGAATAGACACCTGTAAATAATTGATATATTGCATTTTTTAATATTAAAGTCTACAGCAAGACTAAGTGTTGATAGATATTTTATTAACAAATCAAGGGGCAGAAAATATAAACGAATTTATTAATAGAAATGTTAATGCCTGTTATCGGCATGAGATGATCAATGAAATGAATACAGAGGCTATGGTTAGAAAATAGCCAAATACCTCTCTATTTTGATGAAAACAAGAAGAGGTTAAATGATTCAACAGCGTTAGCATCTCCTGAAAATTCGGGATACAGGTGTCTCAAAACAGTCTCAAGACCTGTACCATTACATGTATTAGATATGAACATTTAAGCCAGGATTCCTTTTACTCGGTTGCGGTTGCGGCCGCGGTACGATCGCGGTTGCGGATAGAGTCGAACATATGCTATTATAAAGGACTGATTTCTTTTATGCGGTTGCGGTTGCGGGCGCGGTACTAATCCGACCCGTCATCCGACAATTTTTTTGTCGGATTATGTGGCGACCGATCCAACAAACAATTTTAAACGGATGGGGTCGGACGAAAAACCCCACCGAACTGTATACGTGACATAGGGGTTTCCCCATGATAATAACGTGTTTATCAGTATATGCCACAAGAAAAAACGTTTTCCGCCTGAAAGCATTGATTTAAATTATTGTGAAAATGGGAAACATTTGTCTGTCATTCACTGGTGAGTGGTCTGCCCAATACATGTATATGTTTCGATTCAAGCAATTTTTGTCTACGACAGAGTTATAAAATATTAATACATTTTCACTTATCTGAGAATAAAGGGAAACCTCATTTCAGCAAATAGAAATCAGGCAAATACAGGTGCATGGCGCCACTTGCATGTCTGCTTCGTGTGTCACAGGTTACAGCTTCCATTCCTTGAACAACCCTGTTTCTATTTTCACCTGTTACAAATGGTGTCAGGAGTTGGATTCGCTCAACTGGGTGTTGTGCCCTAAAATTCCTTCATCCATTTCAAACTCTCTGCAACAAACATTCCTGGTATTGCCGATGAAGCTTGCTTCCGTGGTCTTTGGGCAGAGCACAGGGTACAAAGCCGGGAAATCGTCAGTTCGAATCCAAGCCGACGCGGCGAGATTTTTCACGGTCGTCCCCTTTATCTTGGAAGCTGTGTCACAAAGTGTAATTTCATTCACAAACGAGTGCGCCTTTTTTGGGGTTCCTTGTTGATATGACCAAGTACTGGAGACGATCACACACCCAAGGCACGCAGGTGCAGTAGTCACCAAGTCTGGTTCACACCAGGGTATAAAATGAGAAGAAGCGTGTTATTCTGCGTTGTCATGTAGTCCGAAACCGGCATGAAATTCTGCAAATGAAAATATACTCAAGAGTAAAGCTAGCATTATAAAATGGAGGTGGTTACCCCCAAAAATAAAAAAATATATTGAAAAAAAATTAAAATGACACATGCTTTTTTGTGTGATCAATGTAACGCTCTCGTTACATGGTCGATTCTTGTTTATCTATCCACCTACTGGGTCCTACAAATACATAAAATATATAGCAATACACTTAAGCGGTAACAACTTATACGTTTATAGTAGAAACAAAACGTATCGGACAGAATACTGGAGAAAATCAAAGTACTAACGAAAACAAAAAATATTGCACGACGTCATTTATATATTTAAAAATATATACATAATAAATTATATATATAATACAATTAAAATTGATAATATATGTCAGGGAAAACATTGTATAGCTAATACGCAATTCTGAAAATAATATTTGTTTTAATATTTCAGGTGCTGGCTTTCTGCTTCAGATCTCCACGGTGTGCAGCCAGACAGGTGAGTATCATGAAAAAAAACATTTCCCGCTCATTTAAAGGTAAGACAAATAATTTTGAGATAATTCCCTAAATCGTTTTGTAGTTTGGTATAATGTCCTCAAAACCCTTTCAATTATACATCTCATGTTGAGAAAAAATCAGGATTTTGCATATGTCAGTGGCCTCATTGAATTGCAATTATAATAACATGTTATTATCAATATTGTATATGGCTTTCGTTGCAAGATACAAATATACTAACGAGAAACATGCATTCTAACAAATGCAAGCCTCCGCGATTCACTTATTCGGCCCATATTCCTAGGATCATTCGAACATTAGTGAATATTCCTTAATGAGGTTCCTGGATCTGGATAATGTGCCAAATCTACATGAAGTTCTAATCGATTCTTCATTTGCAAATACCGGAAATCATCTGAAAATTCCATGAGATTTTTTTTTCATTATTGCCTGAGTTATGTTGTGAACAAAAACACTAACATGTACACACACAGACAAACACACGAACGGGCATGACCGAATACCCACCCGGCGGAGACCGCTTATAATGCTTTAAGATTTATGTAACATGAGTGCCTTGTTTTCTGTTAGGTCATCTCTCCTTTCAGACCAGGCCTCGTTTGCCGCAAATGTGTTTGACAGGGCCGGGAGCATGGATCCCGTCGACTTTGATGCGCTCGTTATCAACCGACTCGGCCAACTGAACCAGGACACGTGGCGACTGACTGTTCCAACTGAAGGGCTCTATCTGGTCAGTCTGTCCGCTGGTCATCCGGGAGACGGCAACACCCATTACAAACTGCAACATGGCGGGTCAACCAAATTCGCTATATACCGCGACCAGTCTGACGATACGGCGCAGTGCATCATGGGTAAGGATGTCGTAACGTGGTTGAACAAAAGCGAAGAAATCTACGTGCAAAGTAACGGCACCAGACTGATCAGCAGTACAGAAACTCTCGCTACGTCATGGGGAACTTTCGCTCTCTCTGGGGAAATGAGAACAACGGTTGGGTTCGGTGTTGGTCGCAGTACCAATTTTACCGCCGGCAAGATAACCTTTGATACGGTTTGGGCAAATGACGGAAACGGCTGGGACAGCACCAACAATGTTTTTAAGGTGCCTGTAACAGGCATATATTATTTCAGCTTCTCAACAGGGGTGGAATCTGGAAATACCGTTGATACGTTCTTACAGGTAAACGGGCAGAAGTTACATCGCTTACACAGACACCCGGAAGTTTCAGTTAATGTCGACAGCTTTCAGCGCGCCGTCATGTTCAGTCTGTTCGAAGGCGAAACGGTAGAGGTCGTTGCCGATCATGACGGTTATTCTAACAGTGATTATCTGACCAGCTTCAGCGGATTCTTGTACAACAACACCAGAAGCATCCGTCTGGCGTGGTCGGTGTCACGCAGCACTCCGTTGCTAGGGGAAGAAAACCCGTTACAATTCGAACAGGTCGACGTCAATGAAGGTTCAGCTTGGCAGGACAACCGCGCACAATGTTTCTTCACGGGACTTTACTATCTGCACGTCAGCGCCATTACGTCACAAAACGATCCACTGCTGGTAATTTACATTACAAATTTTTCTTCTCTTTTTTTTTTGTCCAGAATGGATATAACACTTAACTTGACTAACAGTCCACGTTGTCTCAACTAGAAACGGAAGGATTCTCAAGTAATTCCATATCATGTCTGAAACTAAGCTTGAACACTAAAGATGTATTAACTTTATTCATATTTTGAATTAACTGAAATGGCGTGTGTACGCCATACGTATATATCTACACACACACACACACACACACACATATATATATATATATATATATATATATATATATATATATATATAGAGAGAGAGAGAGAGAGAGAGAGAGAGAGAGAATAATCCTGATTTCTGACATTACTTTCAGCTGACGGTTCTTAGGAATGAGGTACCAGTTGGGTCACTGGTGTTTGAGACTCCCTCCAGTTTCGAGACTCTCAGCAGGTCGGTGATCGTAGACTGTTCACAGGGCGATACTCTCAGGATTTCAGCAACTGGGCACATCTATTCTGCGGACCAATCTAGAGATATCAACTTTTTAGGATTTTATATGTTTGCCTAAATAAAGATAATGTCATATAAGTTTATGACTTTGTTTTGTGAATGACCTGCAGATTCACGTTTCTGTTATACTGGAACCGTCAGAGGAACATCTGTAATCTCTCAAGACCGGGTTAACCTTGTGTTAATTATATATAATGTTAAGTTACGTAGGCATTTTTAAAGGAAAATATCGGGTCAATCCCGGATTCGAACCCGTATCGATAGCGCACATATCCGGCAATCCAACCGCTTCATTCCAAAAGCAAGTTTCATTAGCAAGACACTTCGGTACCCTTTTTTATATGCATACCATAACACACTCCCAGTCAAGAGCGTTCTTATATCAGAACGAAATTAATAAACCCAGGAGTCACACTTTTTTTGCGAACTAGGTGGCTCTAATAACCAAGTTACTTCAGACCACCATATAGCTGGGCCCCAAATCTTGGTGTTATTTTGGAAGAGCCTCCAGATATTACATACATATTTTAGCTATGTCGATCCCTTATTCGAACCATTGTGGGGGGCTTCCTTAGCCAGACACTTCGATACCTTTTTACATGTACCTAGAAACTATATATATATATATATATATATATATATATATATATATATAAATATATATATATATATATAAAACAATATATATATATATATATATACATATATACAAACATATATATATATACATATAAACACACATATATATATATATATGTATATATATATATATATATATATATATATATATATATATATATATATATATATATATATATATATATATATATATATATTTGGCTTCATATTTGCGAGGCTGAAATTTGTACAACCGTATTTTCATTTATTATAAAATAAGAAAAATATACTACAATACCTGTCTTATTTTTGTTACAGTCATTGTATTATGACCTGCGCCACAGTCAATGTTTTGACAATTTTTAATACGTGTTTGCATTTGCCGGTCCCGATACCATCTACAGATACGGTTGTTGATTAACTAACCATATTTCAAGAGGTATTGTAACTAATCAGTTTATGCTAATGCATCAAACTACCCTGCTTATCCTTATTAATGGTGTATCTTATTCCCTAGAATTTCATATTCGCGGTTATTTCAAATTTGCGAATATCGCGAAATAAAAACCCTCGCGAACAAAAAGGCAGCCATAGTATATGTATATATATTCATGGGTGGATTCCAATTTAGTTTTTGGAGAGGAGGGCATGAGATAAAGGACATGATCACCTTGTGTGCATTATCAATCAATCGTCAGGGCTCCCAGCTAATAGAGACTGAATTTCATACAAGCTAATGCTCCTCGTTTAGGTTTCCGTTGACATCGCAAAAATGAAACCTCGATAAACCTTTAAAAAAGAAAAAGATAAAAAATGCGACCTCGCAAATATAAGGCCATATTGCTTTGTTCAAAAGTGTACATGTCACCTGTCAAATACATAGAGGATATGGCTGAACTATATAAACCAATGAAAGAACTCACAATTTGTATGGAAACAGAGCAAGTTGGCACTTGCTTGATGGAATACCCTCCCGCATGAACGTAGGGCAGCAAGCTCTATTTTTCTTACATATAAGCAATAAAGGCTCATTTTTTCAAACTTTGTTGAAAAATGGAATATGTAAATTGAGCTATCAAAATGTATTTATAATATTGATTTTTTTAATGAAAGCAAAGGCGCTTGATTTGCTATTAGTGTCAGATTTCGGTTAAATATATTACTTTTCCGGGCCATTTCTGTATTACTATTACTTATTTGACATTTTTCTAACGTTTTTCTTACTATATAGTCCGACAGCCATGGCACATCGATTTCAGACTAAGTCATGCGTGATTAGCTGAACTATTGTTCCTTCAGCCGTGTCACCATCTGAAGACTTTAGTAGTAGACACATCAACCAATCAGAAAGCGCGTCCTCGGTTGCTATGCCATGGCTGTCGGACCTTACGACGAGGGCCAGCCTATCTTAAATATTAAGTAAATAATAAAGAGATGGACCATATAGTGCGAAAAATGCTAGGAATATGTCAGATAAGTAATAGTTATAAAGAAATGACCTAGAAAAGTAACAAATTTAACTGAAATATACACTGATACCAGCCTCTTTTAGATATATAATATTTCATAGTAAACTGAGAAATGGAACCAACGTCATTATTTTATTAATATATTTCATTCCCAATGTATAAATTTCATTCTCTGATTACATTGCCCCCCCCCTTGTTCAAAAGTTGGGGAATATGTAACCCCAACCCCGACCCCGTATATACGCCCCAAAATATGGTGGCCAGCGCGTGTGTGGACATAAAAAAAATTGATTGAGTGCTCGGTTCATCCTGTTCGGTCATGGGAAAGCCCAACCTGACAGTCTAAATATAGATAAACTGGTCTATAAGATATCGTTTTTCACATTTTATCATCCCCAGTAGCCAATGGCCTGTGTACTTGAAGGTATTGGGTGCGTTTAATGTATATTATATAAGTCACTGGAGCGTCTCAGTGATTTCAATTTGTGCAGTTAATGCAAACCCGCGTCCTGTACAGCAATACCTTATCTTTGTTTTATATGTTTTTTGTATATATACCCCCCACTTTTTGGCAAGGGGGGGGGGGATGGCCAATGTAATCATCCCCCCAAATTTTCAGAGAATAATATTATAATATAGCAAATGAAATATATTAATAAATAGAATTAAAAACTTTCCATTTACTAAAAAATGTTATATCCAAATCTTGCTTAGAATTCACAAAATAACTTATTTTCTATTATAATATTAAAATTATTTGAAATATAATTAAGTATATATATGTATAAATATATAAATATGTATATTATAATCGTACACACACAGATATATTTATATATATATATATATATATATATATATATATATATATATATATATATATATATATATATATATATACAAAGTCATCCCCCCACCCTGGAAGAAAAATTAACGCCACTGCCTCTAATCGTAATAAATATATACCGGTACACGTAGTTATTGCTGGGACCGACTTGGCAACACAGCTATCGGATCAATTAATGTGTTCGGGTCTAGTGAGCCGGGAATGTGAGGTTTTGTCTCAAATACAATGAGATCTTAGCCAGAGGTTCCGATAGGGAACTAGACTTAAAGACAAATGATAACTTTAAAATTTATCGTTTGAAATATAAACACAATTTCATCTGCCTTGTCAATAAAACGGACCCGAATACCAAGTCATCGCCGACAGGGGCCACCAATGAAGTTTGAAAGGTTTATTGGGTGCGTTCAGTGCAAGGGGCGCCAATTCAGGTCATGGGTAAGCGCAACCTGTTTCTCTAAAAAGTTGATCAGTGTTGATAAGGGGTTCTGTTTACTGGTATGGGGTGAATCGTTTGTTTAACAAATCAGTAAATTGAGAACAAAGCTAAATGATGAATCGATGTCTTCGGACCTAATGAGCCCGCAATGCGAGTTTTTGACTCAAATACAATAGGCCTGAGAGTCCGAAAGCGAACTCGATTTAAAGACAAATTAGAACTTTTAGATTTATCATTTGAAATATAAACACAATTTCATCTGCCTTGTCAAATAAACAGGCCCGAATACAAAGTCATCGCCGACAGGGGGCACCAGTGAAGATGGAAAGGTTTATTGGGTGCGTCCAGTGCAAGGGGCGCCCATTCAGGTCATGGGTAATCGCAACCTGTTCTTTAAAAAAGTGAATAAGCGTGTCTGTAAGATTAATGTTTCCACGTTTCATGAACCTGGTAGATAAGGGTCTGTGTACTTGTATGTTTCCTCTCAAACGTGGACAGGGCTTGTATTAATTACTACATACAACAAGGCAGTTCAAATATGTATCCATAAAGTAATTCAATGAAAAGCACATTGCAGGCATGGTTGATGTAATGTATGATATCGATTTAGTGTGGTGATGATAAATAAATCACGTTTGTGAGTTATGTGAATTGAAAATATGGAAATGACCTGTCTAAATTGATTGCATTATTATTTGATTATACATATATATATATATATATATATATATATATATATATATATACATTTTTAAAGGTTTAATTGTAGGGAAAATGTTATGTATAACGACCTAACATGATACTGATTTATCCACGTCATTCTGCACTCTGTTTAAGGTCTAGTTTCTTACACAGGCACACGATGGCGTTCCGCTACCCGTAGTAATAACTATAAACTAGAATAATTACGTTAGGCGTAGGCTTTATTCGGATATTTTCGCTATCTATTGGAAAATATACACCCAACAAATCAAAATAAAGTCACGTGGACAACAACAATTCCAAGGATAATCCAACAGATTAATTGCATGTTCGAAAAGATCACACCGAATGACATGCAAAGAAGCAACCCACAATAAAATTATGTCAAAATTTGTTTCACATTATAATTAAGGCTTTATACTTAAAAAATGGATTTTTATGAATGCAAGCCCCGCCATTCAGCTAATCTGTCCATACTCCGAGGTTTATTCGAGCGTAAGTGACTGTACATTAGTGAATATTCCTTGATGACCTTTTGGTTTCGGTCCATATGCCGGATCCACACAAAAACCAAATCGATTTTTCAATAGCCATTCACCCACGGCAATTTAATCAATGTGTCCTTGTATCTTTGCAGAGCTATCATGAAAATTTAATGGAAATCCTTTTTGATTAACGTTGCTAACAGATAAAGAGACAGACAGACAAAGCAACGCCGCAAAAAACATAACCCCTACCGCTTGGCGGAGTTAATTATGTTACCTCATCTGAATAGCATTCCCGTTGTATATGCCAGTAGACTCAAGATTCAATACTCAAACGATGGAATGTTACTTATAAATTATATATTGATATCATTTTTAATGCCATATCACTTAAATTATTTGATAATGAAGTAGCCTTTCCAGTCATTTCTATTTTCTTAGGTCGTTCCTTGTGAAATAATTAATATATCGCGCATACCAAATAATTGATATAATAATGCTTGGGTATACTATGCAGTTTACTCAATGAACAAATCACTATAAACACTATACACGTGAAAATCGCGAACCTTTAACCCAACTAATATGAAGCTATCCACAGTCTCTAAAAAAAGGAAAGATTTAGTGTGAGCGGGTTTGATCCTAGGTTTCCAGGTGCAGTTATGACGAAACCAAAGGTGTCCGAAGTTATATACCAAAGCACAGCTAGGCCTGAGGCCACGTTAAAAGGATACAAGGATACAACTATGTCCCACAGTTCTGGGAAAGGGCCACACATTTTCTAATCCACTTTATATGTGACCCTTGTGAACTTAAGTTTTTGTTCTGTTTTACGTATTCGACTCTTTTAAGTGACTGAGGCAATTACAGCAGTTGGAAACAGTACTACCAGGAACTCGGTGCTCTTCGCACCACCCCTCCCCCCCCCCCCCGAAAAAAAAAAAATCCACGAGAAATAGTAGCTTGGAGTCTGTTATCTCTTAATACACGACTCAGTAGCCACTACTATTGGGTTTGTAAGCCAAAATTGAGTCTTGATACAAGCTATACTGGGAATGTACTGCAAAGGAGGACCGGGGTTCATCAGTATATAGGACAGGCTTGGATGTGGATTGAGGCACTGACGGAGGTGTGCGCTCTGTGAGTACTTTCTATTTTTTTTCTATTTTTAAGTGGTGTAAAGAATATTTATATGTTGTTACTTACTACCCGTGGCCAATATGATTCATTAAATATTTGTATCTTATTTATATTTATACCAATCTATTAATTAATTTAACCAATAAAATAAATGTTAATCGTTCTTCCAACTTACCGGTCACTGATGTTCGTTTGATCATTAATGTGGTAGTTTCTTTGTTTAATTCTTTGTCTGTCTAATAACAGGCTTTCAGAAGGAAAAAAAAATAATAACTACACGAAACGTTTCTAAGGACTGGATAACTGTCAAATAAAGAAAAAAAACACAAATTTGGTGCGAATCCAGATAAAGGAGGAACCTATAGTTGGGCTGTTATTTTGGCGTAGGTATGTGTTCTCTTGAGTGCATTTTAGTTCATGTAAGCTTCTCCTGGGATATTAGATTTTGTCCCGTTGGCTATCCTAATTACATATGAAGTTAGATCATTAGTCCCAACATGCGGCCAGTCTAACAATGATGAAAACACCAAGCAATCACCGGGTAATCATATAACGTACTTTAATCATTCATGGACACAGAAGACCATATCATGCATGTACTCACCTTATTAATGGGAAAACGAATGGGTAATTATCAGCTTTACCGCTCAAAGTAAAGTCGCTAATATCACGGACAATGATCCATTTTGTCTGCTCGGTATATTTTTAACACTAATAAAAGACTCGAGTATTCTGAACATCTGCATCAACAATCCTTTAATCATAAACTTGTGAATACACTATCTTATATTATCTGATGCTTTAGTGCTTTTGGGTGAACCTGTGAGTGACGAGTGACAATGAGTAGTCTTTGAATTCATCATGCTGTTCCATTACTAATTATTAAGGCCTCCATTTTCCCGCAGAGTTTAATCATATTCGGTCTTTTAACAAAATATCAAGCAGTGTAGGATTAGCGTGCGTGCTTGTACCATATCCTAACATACAATAAAATATAAAAATGTCATAAAAGGACAGAACAGATATAAAAAGATGACACCAAATTATATCTTGCAAATTTTTTTTTTTTTGCGTTTAAGTCAAATCAATATACGAGAAAACAATATTTTGTCTTGCATCTATATTTAAAGGAATAAATTAAATCGTGCACTTACTGGTGGAACAGAAAATTTTGTGCGAATTTTATACATTTGACACATTCACTGCCAAGCCCATGTTCATGCATGCCCAGTGTCAGGGTCATACACACGGACCCCAGCAACCCCTAGCCACCGAGGGTGACTAAAATGTTTAATGTATCTGTGAGTACATTTTAGTCACCTACCGACGTAGGCACTTGGGTGGGATTCTAAGCTCCGAACGATGTGTCAATAAAAGAAAGAAACCTTTCATGATCTCGTTTATTTTATTTCATTAAGACGAATGTCTGTTATGGTAACCTGCGTATGTCATAGCCATTTTGAAAAGCACTTCCCGTGTCTTTTTAGACAAAAAAAAACACACACACACAATAACTGACGTAAAATGCACTTCCAGTTGCCAATATGTTGCAGCTGTATTAAAAATAAAATACATTTGCCATGCAGAAGAATATCACAATGAAATCCTAAGCATGGCACATGAGGCTCCTTCATTTGGCCATTTAGGTATAAATAAAACTTACCAGAAAGTTAGGCACACTTCTATTGGCCTAACCTCAGGATAGATGTTGCATAATATTGTAAATCATGCCATACATGCCAGATGGTAGGCAAGTCCTATAAGAATCTTCCTAAGGCCCCACTAAGGCCTATTCCTGCTTTCGAGGATCCTTTTAGTACGATTATTGTTGATAGTGTTGGACCACTGCCCACTTTCTGACAATTATGTGCGCATCACGAGGTTCACTGAAGCAATACCATTGCGCAAAATTAATGCCAAAAGTGTTGTCAAAGCTCTGACCAAGTTTTTGTTTTACAAATTTTCGGTCTGGCCAAATGTCTAATTTTATGTCTGGCTTGTTCCAACAAGTAATGCTTGAGCTAGTTATAAAACAATACAGCTCTTCGCCATACCATCCTGAAAGTCAGGGCGCCCTCGAGCGTTTTCAACAGACATTAAAAAACATGATTAGGACTACTTGTTATGACATACAGAAAGACTGGGACTGAGGAATCAACCTATTGCTGTTTGCTGTGAGAGAATCCTTTCAGGAGTCCTTGGGTTTCTGTCCCTTTGAACTAGTTTTCGGACACTCAGTCGATGTCCATTAAACTGCTTAAAGAAAAACTCTTGTGTGAAAATCATGATTCTCTTTGCAGTATGTCTCAGTTTATTGCAGTATGTCTCAGACTTTCGCACCAAACTACACAATGCTTGTGAGATTGCAAAGTCTAATCTAAAATCTGTACAAAATAAAATGAAAACAAAGTAGCACAAGCATAGTGAAAGACAATGTACTTGCTTATTGCTTTTTTTTTATATTTTTATGAAATATTTTAAACGAGATGTTTATTATGTTGTAAATAAGAGGATTTTTTAAATTAAAAAAAAAAATAAGTAATTGTGATCACAAAAAGAAAGTTTTTTTTTTAGAAAATTTTCTTTTTTCTAACAGGAAGGGGAGTGTTACGGATGTCTCTTTTATTGTGCGCTGTTGGCATTCTGTTTCATGTTAGGCTCAATCCATGGGCGTCAATTGGTATGGCTTGTAAAGACACAGCGCTAATGCTCTATGAGCGCGTGTCTTGTTCTTTGGGAGTGTTTGTATTATTTTATGTTAAGTTCTTTGGACTGTTCGTGAAATAGAAGTTTCTAGGCTTTGGGGTGAGAAGCTATAAATTCGGGGCTGTGTGTAGAGCCGGCAGAAGGGGGAGAGAGAAAAAATATTCCAGCGGACACAGAAGAGTGTGATTCAAATTGTGGACCTTTCCGATAATTGCAGCGGTAATAGATCTTCTTCGAAATTTGTAACGGATTTTATATAGTCTTAGGTTTGCCTTTGGGACTACTACCAGAACTTCACTTTTGGATTACAACATATTTTTTCGGGATTACATTGGACTATTATTCTCTTAGAAGATTACGTGAACTGTTCATCTGGGTTATATGTTTTAAAGGGCTTATTGAGCTGTGACTATGGTGGTATCCAGAAAAGCCTAGGATCCGGACACTCGATCTGGTATTGTACACTTTATTTATTATACTGTGTAATTGTATTGATGTACTGTTATATTGTTGTTATACTGTGTAATTGTATTGATTAAGTGTAATTTATGCTAGGGTTGTTATAAGGATAAATTATTATTATTTGTCAACAAAAAAAAACTACTGACTTCTTTATTCATTCCCCTAGGCATTTTACGCTGCCTAGTGTTACAGAATCTGAATTTTTTTTATCTGCATAACAAATTTATTCTCGTGACGACTACATTATCTGTTTGTTATTAGGTTCGTAACAAACTATACATATCTTTTAACTTTTCATTCACTTTCACATAATTTTATAACATTTTATTTTTCTTTTATTTTAAAAGGTACGATGCTTTTAACATCCAATAGCAGTAAGCCATTCTTTCTGGACTGAAAGATTTTTTGTTTGTTTTTCCTCTATCATGTTCCTATCTACTCGGAAACTGAAAGTTTAAATATTGATTCAAAAAATAAATTTTAAACTTCATTTTTCAACCAGATAGATGGATACGTTTCTGAGGAACACCTAGTGACTAGCATTTCCTTAATTATACTATGGTCATTGGAGCCGAGTGCCGAAAAAAAAACCTGGTAGAAGCACTGAGAACAACAATTAAAAAGATAAATTTACTACTTGGTCCGATCTGGGGGCTGACCAAACTATATTAAATCTGCATTCTACCGAACACAAGCCTCCGCCATGTTTGAGTCCCTATTGTGTGATGCTCTTAAAACCTTTTTTGTTTAACTTCATTCGGCCCATATTCCCAGGTACAATCGAATATAAGTGACTACACATTTGTGAATATCCCTTGGGCTTGTGCAGGTTCAATATTTTGGCCATGGTACATACTACACAGGTGTATAAGGGAATATTCATACGGATGCACATATACAGGAGTGGGCACATCCTCATGGGCACCTCTGTACTAAGGGCACCTTCTATTTACAGCCACTTAGGGACAGTCCCTTGAAAGCAGATCCCGAAATCTATAAGCTCTTTACTAAGAGCACCTCTCTTTTGCGGGCAAAATATCCGGTCCCGCCAGTCTACGTAATTTGGACTTTATATTGTATACGGGTATATTCATACGATAAGACACACAGGTGTTTACGGGTAAATTTATAAGGATACACACATACACAGGGGGTGTGTACGGATACACATGCACAAATTAATATGATTATATTCAAACAGATACACACATAAAAAGGTGTATATGGGTATACACATACACACACATAAGCGTATATAGATATATTTATAAGGGTACACACATACATATATAGGTGTATATGGGTATAACATTCATCCTGATACACACAAATACACATATGTATATAGATATGTTCATACGGATTCACATACATGCACAGTGTATATATGCGTATATTCATTCGGATACACATCTACACAGGTTGTGTATATTCATGTGGTAACGCACATACATAGTTGTAGTTGTGATACGTGTATATTGATTCACACAGTCATCTCACTATGGAGTCTCAAATTAGTCTCACATCTCACTCACTCTCTTTAAGTTTAGCGGCAGCCTGCCACCCAAACTCCCATTGTTAAATATCTGAAGACGTTGGGGTGGCAGTACAAGCTACAGGGTTCGGATCAATTCTAGTATAAGCAGACGTTCACGCCATTTCTAGCAGTACTCTTTCATTCCAATTTGGTTATCGAACTGTCATTTTCCCGAGGTAAGACAAAAAGTGACGTTATTATTATTTTTTTTTTGGGGGGGGGGATAATAAATATAACATTCACTGTCGACTTACGTGTTTTAATGCAGCAGTTATTATTAACGAAGTTGGTTTTACTTGGAAAGAATGTCCCTCCGTCCGTTATGACGGCTTGTCAGCGTAAACAGCGGTAGCCGAAACCGCTTCAAACTTCAGATCTTGCTGCCAAATTTTGTGCAACAGCATATTTTCTTAATTATTTAGTAAATAAAACACGATTATATACGCCTCTGATGTAAAATAGTACCACACTGCAAATATTGATTGGACCCTTGAAATGAATGTTCAGTTATGACCTTTAGCCTATCATAACTCGCTATTCCGTATCAGATTATTTTAAAAAGGGGTGAATGTCATGTTGTCATGGCTACTTGAAGTCATGTTATTACCAAGTCAGTTATTCATCACTACTAGCGAGTGAAAACTTCTGGTACAAGCCGTGGTGAAATCGCGTATGGATAATGCCAATTCAAATCTGCTTGCCTTAAAATAAGATTGGCAGACTGGAAAGGTTTCAGAACGCTTATCTCAGGCACCCCACGGCGAGCTCACATCAAGCCATGTCACATAGAGCTGTACCTAAGCTGCCGGCAAACAACAGAGCTCGCTTTAAAGTGCCTTTCCTTACCTATAAAGTCCTCCATGACTAAACACTTTCATAGCTTGCTGACATGATCATCCTATGCCTGCTCTAAGCTCAGCCAGGAATTCCTTCTACGAGGTGCCCAAGGCCCGGTCACGGTACGGAAGATCAAGAGTATCGTGACTATTGTCCTTTCCTTGCACTCAGCTCAGCCAACAATTGCCTCCCTGAGGTGCTAATTAAGGGTCTGGTCAGAGTATGGAATCATATTCCTCAACATATCAGGGATGCCCCAAGTGTTAAAATACGCCTTTTTAATAGCTGACCTATTACTAATCCATGTCATCGACTGTGATATCCACTTTGTGTCTGAAGTCACATCTACTTAGCCTGTTGCGAAATTATTTTATTCATTACAGATTATGTTGTTTTATCTGGATTGTAATCCATTTTTTAATTATGCATATGTATTTTCACGTGAAATGTGGGTTTTTAATAGGGTGGATTTTCCACTTTAATATACTTAATTTAAATAAAATCAATATCCATATGGGTACACACATTTATGTGTATATATATATATATATATATATATATATGTGTGTGTGTGTGTGTATTCATATAGATACACACACATACGAAGGTGTATATGGTAATATATTGATACAAACACACGTAGGCCTTTGTGGGTCCCATAATACGGGTTCCCACATAAACACCTGTATATTGGCAAATTCATATTGTTACAAATATCCACCCGTGTATATGAGCATATACAAACGGGATCACACATACACCAATGTATTTCTATATGCAGACACGGGCACACCAAACAAGAAAGTTTGTGTATGTTCATACGGACACACACATACACAGTTAAATATGAGTTTATTCATATTGATACAAATATACACAGGTGTATTTTGGGTATATTCATACGGGTTTATATATACACAAATATTAATGTGTATCTTTATTTTGATACAGATATACACCGGTGATTTTAGGTATATTCGCACTGATACACACATACACGTGTGTATGGTTATATTCATATGGGAAATACATACACCTGTATATGTGCCATAATTGCATTTCTGTGTGCCACGGTAGCAATTTCCTGCAGTGGTACATAATTGTGATTGCCTTGGACCGAGTCTGCTTTGTAATCGATGCCAAATACATTGACAGAAATAATCGGGATGCGGTGAAACAGTTCATTATTGCCCTTATATATCATTTATGCTTTATTTTGTAACACAACTATTTGTGCCCAAGGTAACCATTCACATGGCGCAGGTTCCGCACAATTACAATAAAACTTTACGTTTTAGGCGCTACCTCATTACAAATTTTGTAATTATAATATTTTCATTACAAATATATATTTTATGTTATATGTAATGTCAGGTTTAATAACCAATACAATTAATAATTTGGACGATTAAATTCTTCATAAATAATTCCAGCTTTTTAATCTAGTATTTTCACTTGGTTTATTATATTAATACATTATGACCTAAAGACATTTATTATTCGGTTAAATTGGCACCATAATCACGTCCAGACTACCCCGGGGGTAACCCCTTCGATTTCAAATTACTGGGGTAACCTTAGATGGGGCTGTATCTTTACACCAGCTTTCGCCGAAGTGGCAGGGGAATCGGTCATCCAGTGCAGTCCCATAATGCACCTGATATGTACCTGGGACAGTCGTCATGTATGTAGGTTAGCGTAAAGGTTTGCGTATGCAGCTTGCCTGTTCACATGACATATGTACTAGATTTTAACCCGAAGCCATTCCGCTAAAGTACACAAGACCTCACAGCGGACACTGTCTCACGGAATGTAGTAGAGTCCACACAATCCGAGTCCCAGTGCAAGTCCGTGTCGGAGCCACTCGAGACCAAATCCAATTTGAGTACAGGTCCACCCTCGTCGGTCCGAGTCTTTAAGAACTTGAGTTCAATTCCGAGTCTGAGTACAATTTTTTTTTTAATTCGACTTTGAGATCACCATGTGTATTTTGAAGTCGGTTTACAAATGAATTTTACTATATTGTTGCATTACATTTAACATCTAATGCAGAAATTGAGATAGTAAAAACTTTTTTTATAATGTTCATCCTTCAGATTGCGCACATAACTCTATATAGTTGTTTTTCTAAATTGAATTCTAGGCCTCACGTGACTTTTTTATCTGCTGGACTCGAGATGGACTCGGCCTGATTCATCGAGTCGGGACCTCCGAGTCCGAGTAAAAAATCGGAGTCAAGGATCCTCGAGTCCCAGTCCGAGTCTCTGAAGAAGTGGACTCCCGTCCTACATCACTGCTGTCTCAACTGGTGCAAATGAAAAGAATGAGAAAACAATTGACCTATCCACCAGAGCCCAAATGCTCCGCCCTTTTCACCTAATTATTATAATGAGCCCCGAAAACGCTCCTTCACAGAAGGTCTTCCATGCCCATGGTAGCGAGAGCTTCTTACAATATAATAATGACGTCAGAAAGGTCGATGACGCATGACGTCGTATTGACTGACGTCATCAACTGGTATCGCTGTCCTCATATCGCAGTCATTGTACGCTGTTTTGCAATATTTTTGATTATTTGTCTCTTACGAATTACATGCCAGGTAAGACGTTATTATTTACACGGTAGTCAGAGGAACGGCTTCTGCAGCCTATGGCCTAGGTTTTTTTATACTCTCTCCTTTGTTTAAAAAAATATCCCGGAAAACATGCCGATATGGATACTGGTAGTTTTTACAGACTACACGTGTTCTGTTTGACAGAGCTCTGTCAAATTATGCAAAATTTTGTTTTGTCAGATGATTGAAGCTTTACAATGTTTAAGGTCACCTGATTGGTTGCTCGTTAGTCCAATGCTTATGATTATTCATAGAATGAATATGCGATTAAGGTCATATAGAGTTCATGGATAGGTCAATTCTGAACAAGGTGTGGTTAAGATCTAAGAATCCTTCCTTAATGATAATAAACCTTAAACGTAAACGTGAAACACGCTTTTTTTCTTATATACAGTTCTATTTTAAAGGTAAATATTCATTTTGCAATAATATGTGTATTGTCTCACGTTATTAGCTAATTTTGGCTGAATACAATAATTTTTGGCAAAACATCACGGCGTACAGGCATAATATCTCCATTCACCTGTTTTATACGTTGTTATGGTTCTGTGTGTGAGTAAACACAGTCCACCTGCGTAGATATAGAGGCCTGATCTTGCGCACGGCGACCGATGGCAACCAACCAGAAGAAACCTGACAAAATATTCTATCAAAATGTTTTGCCTCACTAATCAAGCCCGGCGCAAATTTTTTCCACTTCCTACAGGATTTGACTAACCGTAAAGAACGAAATATCGAAATAAACCGTATTATTTTGAGAAGATCCATTATTTTTTTCATGTATAATTAGTATAACTGCTATGTGAATAGGCCCCTTTAATGGAGACAGGATACGAAAAGCTATATGGAAGAAACCTTACCATTATTCTGTTTTCCTACCTCGGACTGCAGTTTTTTTATAATATCCCTTTCAAATGCAACTTAATTTTTTATTGAGGAATTGTAACTATAAAAATAAAAGTGACCTATATTAAATTGCAGGAATATCAATCCTAGAGAATAGCTGTAATTATGATAATTATGGCACTAATAATTATAATAATAACTATAATTATAATAATTTTATGTGCTTCCAGCATTCTCATCCGGATTCTTTAGCGTCATCAAAGAATATTCACAAATGCAAGGTCACAAATGGACGAACCCAGGAATATGGACCGATTAGTAAGAGAATGCAGACAAGGTCCAGGCACATGCGCCTATAGCCAACTGTTCAAGTCACGTCGAGCGCCCAGCACCTCGGAGTTACGGTGTCCAGTGTGTTTGCATAGCGTGTTTGAAACTTGTGCTCCCGCTATAGGGATCTCAATATGGGGAAGGCATGTATTCATTGAGATGCAGATTTTTAGTTGTCACTGCATTAGGTGTGACTTCATTGGACTTCCAGGAATATTTATAAATATAGTCGAATAAGTAAATGCAAACATAGGTTTTGGGAACTTCTAAACGAAAGAACCTGGGAGTTTGGGATAAATAGGAAAAAAAAAACACCTTTTGGGAGCATTCCAAATTATGGACCTCCCACACAGCGGAGGCCTGCCTTTCTGTGAATGCATATAACTAGTTTATGCATATGCGTATCCTGTCTCCATTAAAGGGGCCTATTCACATAGCAGTTATACTAATTATACATGAATGCATATTACTAGTTTATGCATATGCCTCCCAAACAAGTGTTTGCTTTCAATTATCCCGCCAAAATTCTAATATTCAGTCGTGCATATATACTTCACATATGTGAATATTCCTTCAGATCATAGTATCTAACCGCCTCTTCATCAGCCCATTCCCTAGGTTGCCTGGAAAAAACATCCCTGGATTCCATTCATGATTGCGCGAGTTATGTTGTGAACGAATTCACATCCACATAAAACTACACACACAAACACACACAAACCGACATGATCGCTTACTCTCCTGGCGGAGGCAATGATATAAATATACATATATACACACACACACACATATATATATATATATATATAAATATACATATATACATACACACACACACACACATATATATATATATATATATATATATATATATATATATATATATATATATATCATGCTATAATATCACTAGGTAGTAAAGACATTAGGTATCCTTTAATATTTTAATATGTCATGGGATAATAAAAAAATTAGATTAGCTAACTAAAAGGAATATGGATTATGGTTGTTGCCCTTTCAGTTAGCAGGGCAAAATTCATAACTGTTAGACCTAGATATTTATAACATAAAATCTAGTTAGACCTAGATATTTATAACATAAAATCTAGAAAACGTTTCACGTACATTGTTCCATAGACAATGTGATTGGGACATTCGATAGTTCCCAGGATTATGGACAGAGCCCCTTAAGAAAACTGTAGAAATATTCTCCAGATACGGCCCTTATGACAAAGATGACATCAACCCCCATCCTAGGATATCATAATTTGTCTTCACTCAAGATATTTATTATGGATTTATTTGCTTATATGCTTATAGGAAAGAAAGAAATTTTGTTCAATTTTCAACAAGGTAATGTCAAAAACAAACATGTAGCAAAAGCTTACACGAATTCATTGAAAATTATCTGGAAGTCACTTTGTTAAAATGAATGGTTTAAGGCCATACAGGTCAATGAAACAAATGGTACATTGTCCCAGACCCAACAAAGTGTGGAGGAGACATGTCCCCAAGTCACTCAGGAATCAAGATTCATGAGAATTTTTATTTTTTTCTTTTAATTTCATTTTTATTGTTGTCGGAGGAAACCGCCAGCATTTTTTAAATGCAAGGTTAACAAGTTTATGTTCATCTGCATAATTGCGTTCCGGGTTCGGACTCCGTGACAGTATCACACACTTCTTCTCATTTCATATCCTTGACTGATCTATGCCCGGTTACCTGAGGGACCTGCATGGGTACGTTATCGTACTATTGTTTTGTCATATCAATTAAGGCACATTCGTTTGTGAGTAAATCACAACGACAGTTGATGATCTTCTTACGGATCCGTTGGTGGGCTACTGGGATAGCCTCTCTGCAGAAAAAGTATGGGAATACACAAAACAATATGTCTTAAAGGGGGAGACACGGTGACGTGGATGTAGAAAGGAAGATAAATTGCCTGGATCCCATAATCACCTTTCGGCTGCATTGGTGCACTTACGAGACGATCAAACACTTTTTCGTTCACATATAGGGAAGCATATTGAGACGTCTGATCAACGACTTCCTTGAGAAGGAAGGTTAATTACATTATTACCCAAAGCAATACAAATTGGGATGAATATATTATTTCCATGAGGTTATGAAACCCCAGGACTTAAGGGGAGAAAATAGAGAGTAACCACACGAGAGAATAAGGTGATAAACAGGCTGGCAGACAAAACGTGTAAATACGGGACCTGCTGCAGGCTTCGTTTGTGGCAAGGATAGAATATCATCTGGGTAACTTAATGAAGACATGGATAAAAAAGAAGTTTCAAGTTGACAGAAAGATGTGAACATGTAAAAAATACAAAATTTGTGTGGCATAGGAACTATTTAAGACCTTCCCGGAGTAACAAATTACCAGATCAATATATAATACAACAGAGGCAGAAAAAAAGAAGTTTAATTTATAACGAACTCCAGGCTCTATTAAGATAAGGGAGATCATTAATAGGTTAAATACTCCAACAGCATAGGTAGTTTAAGGGTTTCTTTTAATTTATGGGAACATGTAAAACCCTAAGAAATTGATATCTCTGTCCTGGTTGCCTGAGTGCGCCCTCTCCTCTGCCCTCACTCTGATAGTCTCCCCCGCGGAACATTCGACAATCATCGACTTGCTTACAGTTTCGTAGCCCGCTGGAAATTCATAACTGATTCCCCCGACAAATTCTTCATTCTTCATAACAAGAAGCTGAAAATAAAGTTCAAAATTATGAAAGAAATTTAGATATTCTCTCATAGTGCTTTGATAAATGTTCAAATATTATCTCAAGATGCTTTAAAAATGTTCAAATATTATCTCATGACGCTTTAAATATCTACAAATATTCTCTCATGACGCTTTCATAAATGTTTAATAAGCTTTAAATGGATCCCTTTTTATAGAATATATTAATAATAATAATAATAATAATAATAATAATAATAATAAGACTAATAATTGAGTAAAACCTTTAATTTACGACCACCAACGGCATTTGGGGTCTTCTAAGCGAGGTATTACATAAAGAGCAAAACAGAATCGGGACCGTCAACAAGTGGTAGTTATTTTGAGGTGGTCGCTAAATTGAGGTAGTCGTTGGGCGAGGTTCTACTGTAATAATAATAAAATGATAATAACAATAACAACATTCCTATTTATTACGATAAACAGCCACAATGCTAGCTAGATACATAAATGGACGATAAAGTAGTGATTTCCCTTCGGTATATTATATTGGAGGGAAAATAATAGTGCCTTAGGAGAAGGGCAGGCATGTTCCGTCATGCTACAGGTCCCGATGTTACCACGATGTGCCTCTATGTCACCCCGATGTCTTCCGTAACCTACACTTAAACTTATTTAATCGTCTACACTATCCAGATGTAACCCTTTTAACCCCGGTGTTCAACATACATGAGATCGGGACTCAAGGGGCTGATGTGGAAAATTGGTCTCACCCTGAATGGCCGATTGTCTGACGTCACTCCGCTAATGTGAACGTAGTAAAGACCAGTGAAGCCACAGACTGCTCGGTTCTCCTGCCAGGCCCCACCATCGTTCACTTCAGTGTGCTCGAATTCTAGAGGATCCTCGTCTGCCCTCACCGGTCTTCCGCGGAAAACGGACCAGGCCAAACGGACAGGTCTCTGTGTGCTGTACTGGAAGCCTCCGAAGGTCGTAAGATAATCACCGTTGGAAAAGCCATCGTGTTCAGAATACAACTGGACTGTATCGCCTGCGAACATGCTCAACATTACCGACCTCTGGAAGCTGTGCACGTCGACTGAAACCTCGGGGTCCCTGTGTATGCGGTACAAATCTTCACCATTTATTCGTATATGTATGTCTGCCCTGTTCCCTGCTGCTACCCCTGTCGAGAAGGTGAAATAATAGATCCCCGTGTCGGGTACTGTAAAAGTGTTTGTGCTGGTATTCCAATTACCATGGGTATCTGCAAATATCGTATCGAAAGTGACTTGACCAAAGGTGAAAGTCGTGCTCTTGCCTACCGAAAACCCGACCGTCGTTTGCATAAGTCCGGATAGAGCCAGCGATCCCCATGATGTGGCGAGGGTGTCCACGGAACTCCTCAGCATCGGTCCGTCCGATCTGATGGACAGTTGGTCGTTGTAGTTGAACCAAGTGATGAAGTCTCTGCCCATCACGGATTCGTCGAAAGTAGTATCTGATGCGTCGCGATAAATGGCGGTCATGGTGTTGGTTCCTCGCTGCAGTTTGTAATTTGTTAAGCTGGTACCGGGATGTCCAGCAGACATGCTGATGAGATAAAGGCCTGAATATGGTATGGTCAGCTTCCATGTGTCCTGGTTTAAGTGACCGCCGCGGTTGATTACGAGTCCATCAAATCTAACCGGATCCTGTGCACCCGCACGATTGTAAATATTGGCGGCAAAGAAGGCCTGCTCTGTAAGAATAATTACGATGATAAAAACATAAGAAATGTATACATTAAGCGCCTTGCTCACAACATTTTACAATGAGCTTAAAATAATGTTAGCAGATTCTTACAAAACTATCAGAAAATAAAGGTAGAGCATTAACATATAGCAGGTAATTATTAACTGCATCACCGGCGAAATACTCTAAGACATTCAAAGGTGCTCCGCCACATAGGGTTTGTTATGTATAAGTTTTGGATTCTGTCGAAAAGTATATTTTCTTGCAAACATAATTTTCTTTCACAAAGTTTGGACCATTATGTAACTTAAAAAAATCAATGTTTGCACATTTTCTTCCGCAACCTGGATAATTGGCGGCCATGTTGAAAACAGGCCAGTGGCTATATACCGATCATATAGACAGGGCTTACCAAAGAAGAATTCAATAATCCGTAATAAGTAATTAATTTATTATCTGTATAATTAATACGCAATTTTTCTCTAGACCTCCGTTTCCATACTTCTTCAACTCTAATATAGACTTACAAATTCGGCGTACGAATCGTCGACGGGGCCTGCTGGGAAAAGTTTGTTTTCTTTTCTGAATATTTTGCTGTTAAACCGCATATGTAATATTTCTAAATATTTCCCCATATGGGGGATTTTTTTTTCCTGTGCTTTAAAGTCCGATACGCATATCGTGCTTTTTCAGAAAGTGTCTTTGGAATGTTCTTGCATTTCGAGGTCACTAGCCTATTAATACAATGTCTAGCTGGTGCCGGGTAAGTTGCGGTAAAGCGGGTCTCGTGTACTCCCAATTGACCCAATATTCATCATAACGCCTCGAAAGGAATTACTTCCGCCAAAGGATTTTTTTTTTTTTAATTTCAAACACTAGACAAAGTGTTTGTATCTTCACTTTCATTGCGAGGGTTTTACCGTTTGGCTATCGCTAGGAACTGCGAGTCCAAGTCGGCTCTGGAGTCCAACATCACTGATTTCATAATGCCTAATCACTTTTTCTTTTAATTGTTCACCATATTAATAAAAGGCATCGGTGAATTACATTGACTCTCAACCAACGATCTATTAACTATTACATATAGGTACCCGTCCCACCTATTATGTATGACATATCGAAAGAAGTTCCAATTTCGCTCTCTCGGAGTGTGATATATTTGATACCAGGATGTCATGACTCCTTTTGCTTAATGAGATCGCCAAAAACCGTATAGTGCATATAATGGCTGTTTTCGTGTTATGCTACCCTAGCCTTAAATACACGACAAGGTAGTTATTAATTAAGGCTAGAAAGACAAACTTGAGTCGTAATACAAGCCATACGGAGGAATGTACTGCAGTAGTCTTCCGTCCTGTTGCACCGAAATCGTGGTAAACAGTCAGAGATCCTCAAATTAGGCCACTGTGAATGTTGAATTTACACAAAAGTATACTTGAGAACTCACATTACAAACTGAAATTCCTTTTCCATGGTAGAGAGTCAATTCCTGTATCACTTATATGTTGGCACTCATCCTGGAGTAATGATGCAGAGTCATTTGCCCACATGTTGATATTAAAACATATATTTTCTCGAAGGTAGGTCATGACAGAAAGTATACTGAAAAAAAGCTAACAGTTGGTCTGGTTTACGTCAAATGACATTGTACTTATAGCCATGAGGCGTTGTCAAAAATGACGAAAATATTTGCGTAGAAGATGTAAAGGCACTCTGACACTAGTTCGCTGGTCGTAGATTGTGTAATGTTGGAAAGCTGAACATGAGCTATGTGGGAGGCTGTGAATAACTATAAGAATAGATAAGATCAGGAAATCAAAATATAGTCGTCAGTGATATCAGCTCTTCAAATGTCATGTTCTCTAGCTATCAGCCCCTCACCCGTCCGTGTCATGCCGTCCGGTTATATATACGTATGAGAAAAAACCCGCAAAGTTTTACTTGCCCGTTGGCTCTGGCGTAGTCGGTACGAGCGTGGTCGTTGGTGCCACTAAAACAATAAATATGATTACAGACTATATTTTTTGGGGAAAAACACATGAAATGCATACACTTTTATAAATAATATATTACACGGAACGTAAGACTTAATATATTTCCGTTCAATATATTAACAGAGGAATATACCTCCAAAGCTCTGCTTCCTCTGTTTAATTTTTAATATTATCTTTTTTTCTGATAATCATTATGTTGTTCAATCATTCTATCATACCAAAGATAATATAGGAAAAGTCTTTAGACAAGACGCTATGACAGTATATCAGACATGGCAGAGAGAAAAAAAAATATTGTTGTTTTCATGAGTTCGTGGTCATGTAAATATAATGTGACAACTTAAAAAGCAAGAAAGTCCAGCGATTATTTTAAAATGGACCATTCCCTTAAATGCCGGTGATCACTTACAAAACTTACATACCACAGCCTCCATCCTTAAATAAAAAACAGTAATCAGTCCCTCACCGAGACACGACAGTGTCATGTCGTGCGGTTATATTAACTTTCGAGAGAATAATTTCCAAATTGCAGTGGATACCTACTGGCGCAACAGATTTAATCATTCCATACTGTTAGAACTACTTACCCGTTGGCTGTGGTGTCGTAGTCGGTACGGGCGTGGTATTTGGTACCACTAAAACAATACATATGATTATATACTATATTGTTAAATGTGGAAAAAAAACGGTAAATGAAATGCGTGCACAAATTAAATAATATGCTAAAGGAGATGAGAATGAAACAGCTTAATGAAAGAGTTGACCATTTATAGAATTTTAGTTCAAAATGAGCCTTACAGAGCCAGAGGGCTTCAATTTTGGCAGGATAGTACACCATTATGGTGCTGGTGACAAAGATGAGCAAACCAAAACCTACTGTATACGGAAGATGGCAGTTAGAACAGCTGAGAGGATCATTGGGGTTTCTTTACCCACAGTTGACTCTATATTTCAAACACGATTGTTGAAGAAAGCAAACGACATTATAGAAGACTATAGTCATCCGGCGCACTATTTGTTTAAAAAAAAAATGAAACTGGGGGTTCGCTATAGGTCGCTATCAGGCAATTCCAAAAGAACTCAAACTAGCAGTTACGCGTCAGCCTTTCGGGAATTAAATATATCACTTGCAGCACAATAATCTAGTCAAACATTCTTAGTCATACGTCTTCCTTTTTATACACATTTTATTTTATTATTTCTTGTTTAATGTGTTTGTTCAAGCAAGCCAGACAAGCAAAATACTATTGTATGTGATGATTTTATTGTATATATATAGCAATAAACTATATCTTATCTTATCTTAAGATATAAATGACAGTTGATCTCTGGGTTTTGGAAATAACAGGAAACTTGCACTAAAGAATGACTGATTCCACATTAATCAAAGACTTTTCTTTTTACAAAGCAGCAAAGTATTCATTGATTATGCATTAGGCAGGGGCGTATTGAGGGAAAAGAGAGGGCCGAAATCTGAAATATTAGGCATGGCATATATATATATATATATATATATATATATATATATATATATATATATATATATAGAGAGAGAGAGAGAGAGAGAGAGAGAGAGAGAGAGATACATAGATGGGTGGATGGATGGATGGATAGATTGATAAAAAAATCATGTCTGCATGATCAAACTTGATTAAATGTCAACTATTACAATTAATGTAGCTCAAGTTTCAAGTAACTATCATGATATACCATGAGGAGCGATCTTAATATTGTGTACATATATTATTGCGTAGCCATTCTAATATAATGTGACTACTGTTAAACATAGTCAATCAAATACGTAAAGGCGAAAATGGTCCATGTCCTAAAATCACGGTGACCGCACACATAAGTTATATCATCCAATTTTCTATCCTCAAAAAGAAACAAGACAATTCTTAACAGACTGCATGCGACACATTATATGTAATCATAAAAAATATCTTGGATTGTAGTGCGCTTTGTCAGAGTTTTGTTTGACTCTTTAAACTCAAGATGCAGTAGACCTTTAACTTTATAATAAGATTTCACAAATTGCAAAGATGTGAGATGGATCTTTTTTTTTTTTTCTCAATGGGAATAAACTCTATGTACAAACCTGTAGGTCCTGCTGTAGTTTCTGGCACGGCCACTAAAAATAAAAGAGAAAATATTCTGTTTCGTCTGCTTTACTTTTTATTTATATATCTTTATCTCAAAATCATTATGTTATGCTATTCTATCAAAGCCACAAAAATAACCAAGGTTACTTCTGCAGAAAAGATGATGTGACAATATACAATATATAGCGAAATATACTTTTTTAATTGATGGTCCTTGTAATATGTATCAACTTTAAAAGCAAGTAGGTCATTCGAAGTGTCTATAAAATAATTGTGAAAAAGGCCTATGCCCGTAAATCATGGTGACCAATTACAAACTTTGTTACCCATTCTCTAATCGGAAAAAAAGTAATCATTTTAGACCGCATGCGCTACATTACCTGTTAATGTAAACAAGTAAACCTTGCCCTTAAATCACGGTGACCACTTACCAACGTTGTTACCCATAATTTCGCATTCTCTAATCGGAAAAAAATGAAATCATTTTAGACAGCATTGGCTACGTTACTTGTCATAAAAGGTGTCTTTCTTTGATTGTGATGCGCTTTGATTAGAGTTTTTATTAAACTCCTTAAACTCAAGATGTAGCAGACCTTTCGCTTCATTATTAGATTTCACAAGTTTGCAAAAATGTGAGACGGATCACTATTTTCTCTAAGGGGTCAACTATATATGTACAAACCTGTCGGCGCTGCTGTAGTTTCTGGCACGGCCACTAATAATAATGGTGATGATATTCGTCTTAAACTGCTTCACTTATTTTCTTTTATCTTTTATTCAAAACCATTTTGTCAGATTATTCATAGCCACAACTAATCTAGGAGGTCTTCTGTTTTATTATAATGTGACAACCAAAGAAAGATAGTTATTCGAATAATTCAATGTGAGAATGATCCATGCCTTTAAATCACCGATACCATTCATACAAGTTATATCATCTAACTTTCTATCCTCGAAACGGAAAAGAGAACAATCTTCATAGATTGCATGCGACTCTTTACGTGTAAACATAAAAAAAAAAATATCTTTGATTGTGATATGCTTTGTATGAGTTTTGTTTTGTTCCTTCAGCTGGAAATACAACAGATATTTTAACTTAATGATAAGATTTCACAAACTACAAAAAAATGTTAGACGGATCACTCTTTTTTCTGTGGGGTCAAGTATATGTACAAACCTGTAGGCGCTGCTGTAGTTTCTGGCACGGCCACTGAAAAATAATGTTAGTGAAGGTATTGTGTTTTGTCTGCTTCACTGTTTTTCTTTTATCATTTATTCCAAGCCATTTTGTCATGTTAACCTACAAAAGCCACGACTAATCTAGAAATTCTTCTGTTTTAATATAATGTGACAATAAATGAAAGTTGGCTATTCGACTAATTCAATGCGAGAATAATCCATGCCCTTAAATCACGGACACCACTGATACAAGTGATGCAATCTAATATTCTATCCTCGAAACAGAAAAGAGAACATTCTTCATAGTTTGCATGCGACTCTTTACGTGTAAACATAAAAAAAAATATCTTTGATTGTGATATGCTTTGTATGAGTTTGGTTTGTTCCTTCAGCTGTAGATACGACAGAACTTTTAAATTAATGATTAGATTTCACAAGCTATACAAAATGTGAGACGGATCACTCTTTTTTCTGTGGGGTCAACTATATGTACAAACCTGTAGGTGCTGCTGTAGTTTCTGGCACCGCCACTGAAAAAATGATATTGAAGGTATCGTGTTTCTTCTGCTTCATTGTTTTTCTTTTATCTTTATTCCAAGCGATTTTGTTATGTTAATCTATTAAGCCACAACTAATCTAGGAAGTCCTATGTTTTAATACAATGTGACAACTAATGAAAGTTGGTCATTCGAGTAATTCAATGCGAGAATGGTCCATGCCATTAAACCACGGAGACCATTTATACAAGTTAAATCATCTAATTTACTATCCTCGAAACGGAAAAGAAAACAATCTTCATAGATTGTATGCGACACTTTACGTCTTTGATTGTGATATGCTTTGTATGAGTTTTGTTTTGTTCCTTCAGCTGGAGATACAACAGACATTTTAACTTAATGATAAGATTTCACAAACTACAAAAAAATGTTAGACGGATCACTCTTTTTTCTGTGGGGTCAACTATATGTACAAACCTGTAGGCGCTGCTGTAGTTTCTGGCACGGCCACTGAAAAAATGATAGTGAAGGTATTGTGTTTCGTCTGCTTCACTGCTTTTCTTTTATTGTTTATTCCAAGCCATTTTTTCATGTTAATCTATCAAAGCCACAACTAATCTTGAAATTCTTCTGTTTTAAAATAATGTGACAACTAATGAAAGTTGGTCATTCGATTAATTTAATGCGAGAATGGTCCATGCCCTTAAATCACGGACTCCACTGATACAAGTTATATCATTTAATATTTTATCCTCGAAACGGAAAAGAGAACAATCTTAATAGATTGAATGTGGCATTTTACGTATAACTATAAAAATTATCATTGATTGTGATATGCGTTGTATGAGGTTTGTTTTGTTCCCTCAGCTGTAGATGCGACAGAACTTTTAAATTAATGATTAGATTTCACAAGCTACACAAAATGTGAGACGGATCACCCTTTTTTCTGTGGGGTCAACTATATTTACAAACCTGTAGGCTCTGCTGTAGTTTCTGGCACCGCCACTGAAAAAAAATGATATCGAAGGTATTGTGCTTCTTTTGCTTCATTGTTTTTCTTTTATCTTTATTCTATGCGATTTTGTTATGGTAATCTATTAAGCCACAACTAATCTAGGAAGTCCTATGGTTTAATACAATGTGACAACTAATGAAAGTTGGTCATTCGAGTAATTCAATTCGAGAATGGTCCATGCCATTAAATCACGGAGACCGCTTATACAAGTTAAATCATCTAATTTACTATCCTCGAAACGAAAAAGAAAACAATCTTCATAGATTGCATGCGACACTTTACGTCTTTGATTGTGAAATGCTTTGTATGAGTTTTGTTTTGTTCGTTCAGCTGGAAATACAACAGACATTTTAACTTAATGATAAGATTTCACAAACTACAAAAAAATGTTAGACGGATCACTCTTTTTTCTGTGGGGTCAACTATATGTACAAACCTGTAGGCGCTGCTGTAGTTTCTGGCACGGCCACTGAAAAAATGATAGTGAAAGTATTGTGTTTCGTCTGCTTCACTGTTTTTCTTTTATCTTTTTTTCAATGCAATTTTGTCATGTTATTCTGTCATAGCTACAACTAATTTATGAAGTGTTCTGTTTTATTACAATATGCAAACTAATGAAAGTTGGCCATTCGAGTAATTCAATGCGAGAATGGTCCATGCCATTAAATCACGGAGACCACTTATACAAGTTAAATCATTTAATTTACTATCCTCGAAACGGAAAAGAAAACAATATTCATAGATTGCATGCGACACTTTACGTCTTTGATTGTGATATGCATTGTATGAGTTTTGTTTTGTTCCTTCAGCTGGAGATACAACAGACATTTTAACTTAATGATTAGATTTCACAAACCATAAAAAAATGTTAGACGGATCACTCTTTTTTCTGTGGGGTCAACTATATGTACAAACCTGTAGGCGCTGCTGTAGTTTCTGGCACGGCCACTGAAAAAATGATAGTGAAGGTATTGTGTTTCGTCTGATTCACTGCCTTTCTTTTATTGTTTATTCCAAGCCATTTTGTCATGTTAATCTATCAAAGCCACAACTAATCTAGAAATTCTTCTGTTTTAAAATAATGTGACAACTAATGAAAGTTGGTCATTCGACTAATTTAATGCGAGAATGGTCCATGCCCTTAAATCACGGACTCCACTGATACAAGTTATATCATTTAATATTCTATCCTCGAAACGGAAAAGAGAACAATCTTAATAGATTGAATGTGACACTTTATGTATAAATACAAAAATTATCATTGATTGTGATATGCGTTGTATGAGTTTTGTTTTGTTCCCTCAGCTGTAGATACGACAGAACTTTTAAATTAATGATTAGATTTCACAAGCTACACAAAATGTGAGACGGATCACTCTTTTTTCTGTGGGGTCAACTATATTTACAAACCTGTAGGCGCTGCTGTAGTTTCTGGCACCGCCACTGAAAAAAAAATGATATCGAAGGTTTGTGCTTCTTCTTCTTCATTGTTTTTCTTTTCTCTTTATTCCAAGCGATCTTGTTATGGTAATCTATTAAGCCACAACTAATCTAGGAAGTCCTATGGTTTAATACAATGTGACAACTAATGAAAGTTGGTCATTCGAGTAATTCAATGCGAGAATGGTCCATGCCATTAAATCACGGAGACCGCTTATACAAGTTAAATCATCTAATTTACTATCCTCGAAACGGAAAAGAAAACAATCTTCATAGATTGCATGCGACACTTTACGTCTTTGATTGTGATATGCTTTGTATGAGTTTTGTTTTGTTCCTTCAGCTGGAAATACAACAGACATTTTAACTTAATGATAAGATTTCACAAACTACAAAAAAATGTTAGACGGATCACTCTTTTTTCTGTGGGGTCAACTATATGTACAAACCTGTAGGCGCTGCTGTAGTTTCTGGCACGGCCACTGAAAAAATGATAGTGAAAGTATTGTGTTTCGTCTGCTTCACTGTTTTTCTTTTATCTTTTATTCAATGCAATTTTGTCATGTTATTCTGTCATAGCTACAACTAATTTAAGAAAAGAAAACAATCTTCATAGATTGCATGCGACACTTTACGTCTTTGATTGTGATATGCTTTGTATGAGTTTTGTTTTGTTCCTTCAGCTGGAAATACAACAGACATTTTAACCTAATGATAAGATGTCACAAACTACAAAAAAATGTTAGACGGATCACTCTTTTTTCTGTGGGGTCGACTATATGTACAAACCTGTAGGCGCTGCTGTAGTTTCTGGCACGGCCACTGAAAAAATGATAGTGAAAGTATTGTGTTTCGTCTGCTTCACGGTTTTTCTTTTATCTTTTATTCAATGCAATTTTGTCATGTTATTCTGTCATAGCTACAACTAATTTATGGAGTGTTCTGTTTTATTACAATGTGCAAACTTATGAAAGTTGGTCATTCGAGTAACTCAATGCGAGAATGATTCATGCCCTTAAATCACGGAGACCACTGATACAAGTTATATTATCTAATTCTCTATCCGCGAAACGGAATAGACAACATTCTTCATAGTTTGCATGCCACTCTTTACGTGTAAACATAAAGAATTATCTTTGATTGTGATATGCTTTGTATGAGTTTTCTTTTGTTCCTTCAGCTGGAGATACAACAGAGCTTTTAAATTAAAGATTAGATTTCACAAACTACACAAAATGTGAGACGGATCACTCTTTTCTCTGTGGGGTCAACTATATGTACAAACCTGTAGGCGCTGCTGTATTTTCTGGCACCGCCACTGAACAAATGATATTGAAGGTATTGTGTTTCTTCTGCTTCATTGTTTTTCTTTTATCTTTATTCCAAGCGATTTTGTTATGTTAATCTATTAACCCACAACTAATCTAGGAAGTCCTATGGATTAATACAATGTGACAACTAATGAAAGTTGGTCATTCGAGTAATTCAATGCGAGAATGGTCCATGCCATTAAATCACGGAGACCACTTATATAAGTTATATCATCTAAATTACTATCCTCGAAACGGAAAAGAAAACAATCTTCATAGATTGCATGCGACACTTTACGTCTTTGATCGTGGTATGCTTTGTATGAGTCTTGTTTTGTTCCTTCAGCTGGAAATACAACAGACATTTTAATTTTATGATTAGATTTCACAAACTACACAGAATGTGAGACGATCATTCTTTTCTGTAAGGGGTCAACTATATGTACAAACCTGTAGGCGCTGCTGTAGTTTCTGGCACGGCCACTGAAAAGAAATGTGAGTGAAGGTATTGTGTTTCGTCTGTTTCACTGTTTTTCTTTTATTGTTTATTCCAAGCCATTTAGTCATGTTAATCTATCAAAGCAACAACTAATCTAGAAATTCTTCTGTTTTAAAATAATGTGACAACTAATGAAAGTTGGTCATTCGACTAATTTAATGCGAGAATGGTCCATGCCCTTAAATCACGGACTCCACTGATACAAGTTATATCATTTAATATTCTATCCTCGAAACGGAAAAGAAAACAATCTTAATAGATTGAATGTGACACTTTACGTGTAAATACAAAAAAATATCATTGATTGTGATATGCGTTGTATGAGTTTTGTTTTGTTCCCTCAGCAGGAGATACAACAGACATTTTAACTTAATGATTAGATTTCATAAACTACACAAAATGTGAGACGGATCACTTTTTTTTTCTGTGGGGTCAACTATAAGTACAAACCTGTAGGCGCTACTGTAGTTTCTGACACGGCCACTGAAAAAAATGATAGTGAAGGTATTGTGTTTCGTCTGCTTCACTGTTTTTCTTTTATCTTTTATTCTAAGCCATTTTGTCATGTTATTCTGTCATAGCTACAACTAATTTAAGAAGTGTTCAGTTTTATTACAATGTGCACACTAATGAAAGTTGGTAATTCGAGTAATTCAATGCGTGAATGGTCAATGCGCTTTAATCACGGAGACTACTAATACAAGAGATGCCATCTATTATTCTATCCTCGAAACAGAAAAGAGAACAATATTAGTAGATTGCATGCGACACATTACGTGTAAACATTGAAAATTTATCTTTGTTTGTGATATGCTATGTATGAGTTTTGTTTTGTTCCTTCAGCTGGAGATACAACAGACCTTTTAAATTAATGATTAGATTTTACAAACAACACAAAGTATGAAACGGATAACTCTTTCCTGTACGGGGTCAACTATATGTGCAAACCTGTAGGCGCTGCTGTAGTTTCTGCTGTAATTTTCGTCTTAAACTGCTTCACTGATTTTCTTTTATCTTTTATTAAAAACCATTTTGTCAGGTTATTCTGTCATAGTCACAAATAATCTAGGAAGTCTTCTGTTTTATTATAATGTGATAACTGATGAAAGATAGTCATTCGAGTAATTCAATGCGAAGATGGTCCCTTCCCTTAAATCACGGAGACCACTTATACAAGTTATATCATCTAATATTCTATCCTCGAAACGAAAAAGAGAACATTCTTCCTAGATTGCATGCGACTCTTAACGTGTAAACATAAAAGAATTATCTTTCATTGTATTATGGTTTGTATGAGTTTTGTTTTGTTCCTTCAGGTGGAGATACAACAGACCTTTTAACTTAATGATTAAATTTCACAAACGACACAAAATGTGAGACGCATCACTCTTTTCTCTAAGGGTTCAACTACATATACAAACCTGTAGGCGCTGCTGTAGTTTCTGCCATTATTATTCTTCATTGTTTTTCTAATTTCTTTATTAACGACATTTTTTTTCAGAAAGTTTCTGCGATTGTTGTAACTAAAACAACGTGGCTGCATGTTTCAGAGTTAACCCCTTTGAAATTCATCACCAGACAATCAACCCCCAACCCCACACACACATAAACCAACCCCGGCCATAAACCCGAGTGATATCCCATCCGAATCATATGTTTCTCAGGCCAATTAGTTACAATCCAACAATTTATCCTCCTGGACATGACCCCCGGATATTTATCCCAAAGTACACTTATCTAGCTGTTATCTATTTGTATGTAAGGTTATGTTATTCTGTCGAATTTTCATATAAAATTTTGCAAACAAACTTTTTTTTTTAACTTTGGATCATAATGAGACTAAAAATCGATGTTTATATTTTTTTTCATTTTTCATCTTGGATAAGTGGCGGCATATATAAAAAAGGGCTTTATAAAAATAAAAAACCAACATTTTAGACCGGGCAACACAAGAACAATTTGATATCCTCAATAGAAAAGCTGTCTTACTTGATCATGCGCTACATTTTACTTTAAAATCGATTCCTGCATCCAAAAATATTGCATTTTACATATTTAATAAGATGATTATATAGTATAAATATGCACATATGAAAAAAATGGTGGAACTGTTTATATATTAAATAATTATTTTGATTATTTTTTTTTTTTCTAGAAAGAATAACAAACTTAGGGTACAAGTTTTAGTTTTGATCAGATATAACGTTTGTCTGTTAAAATGTCTATATTTTTTAATTAATAAAATGCAGATAATTCATGCAAATTAGACAAATTATTTGAGTAAAGGTAGTCGTTTTTCCTTAAGAAAATCCAAAAGGAAATAGTTGCTCGTTATTTTACTTATTAGCCGTAATATGTTTTAATATTTATTTTAAAGTGTATATACATATTTGTGTTATTTTTTAACGAATTTGCATATATAAATATATGTCAAATGAAAAAGCGATACTGACTGAAAATATAAAAAAAAAATATTTGAGACCATATATTCAGTGCGATTAAACAATAGGTCTGCTTCCAATCAAGTTTTCCATTTTATTTTTATATTTCTGTGTGCAATTAACAGCTGGTGGAATCCGTATCAATCGTAAGGTGTTTGGTGCGAAATAATACAGCAACTGGGTATTGATGTCATGATGTGAAAAGCAAGGATTGTACATGTACCTTATACGTCATGCATCAAGTTAAGAAAATAATTTAATTCATGCGTATCAGCATAATTAATAGACATTTAAAGAACAAAGGATGTTCAACTTATGTTCGTATGATATCTCGCTGAAAATCAATATGTTATCCATGTGTATAAATGATGTTTGCAGTGTATGCCTTTGAGCATATTTACATGAGTAAAATCAATTTTAACTTAAATATTCAGATTTAAATTTAATCTGATAAACAACCATTTTCCAGTTGGACGGTTTCTGTCAAATTGTATTTTAATTTGAAATATAATGGTTAGCACTTTGTTTTTTTTAAGCATATTTGTTCTGTTATATATTTTCTTTGAGTCATTATAATACAGTATTAGTTGAACGAAAACAACATACTATGACATTAATTGACATAAGTTAATTCCATCTTATTGCAATTTTCTTTTAGCGTTTTCAGACAAAACCAAACCCGAATGTATGCTATATATATTTATTTGTTCATAAAACACATTATATATTGGAAAAATATATCATACGAGGTGATTATTCGAGGAGTATAATTGTCCTAGGGGAATTATCGGGAGGGGGGGGGGGGGGGTTATTGTGTTTGGGATAAACTTCATTTGGGGATGTTGGGGGGGATGGTAATATTCTAAGGGGCTTATTGTAGGGGTAATAAAATATAATAAGTTAGACATAAGACACTAAATTGTGACCCAGGAAAGTAAACAACGAAATCTACACGTCAACCCGTTGTCAATTTACATATTAGATGTTATATATGTAATGATTGATTGACAATGACAAAGATTGTATAGTTCCGATGGCAGCTATATTGAGTATAAAAGTCAGACATCTCAGAGTCAAATGCGTGATAATGCAACAGAAAGATAATGTAAAATATATATTTATGTCATTATAGTAATGCATAATCTATTTTAATTGTATTGTCATAATTTATAAGAGTGTTGGGTTTAAATGCAAATGCAAGAAATTCTAACCTGTAATAGTAATAGTGTAGTAATAAGACCCCTAATAATTTAATGATAGCTATTACTTTTACTATAAGCCTTGGCTTAAACGGGTTAGGGCGGGAGTGTTAGTTACCGCCACCAAAACTATTAGTTTGCGATCATGGAACTTAATAAATGTGACCTCCCCTAGATGGCTCCAGGTTGAACCCACTGGACCATGACAGGTCCAGAAAAGCCAATCACTTAGGTACCTCTGTTTCACAGCGGGTGCAAGCGATCAACTAATCGGCGACAACTGCGCTGCACGCACACGCCCTGTTAATCGCTCTTTGCTTTGTGTCTTTTATTACAATGCGACGGAGAAATACGCGGAGACACACTTCTCAGGGCCTACTCTCACGATCCTGTTGAAAAAGAAATGAATGTACCACAGACGTGACAAGAAGCAGACATAGGTCTGTGGTCAGCTGAGGCTCGACTCTCATCGAAAACTTTCGACATCCTCCCTGAGCAAGTCTGTCTTGAAACATCTGACAACCGCCGACGTGAACGAGTTCGATTTCGCAAACTACTATTAGCGGGAATTGATGGACTGAAGAAAGCAGACAAGTAAGAGGACAGGGTGGTTAGCGGCTCCACACAACCACAAATCACAGAATCCGAGTTGACGGGTCCAACCGATTTGGCGGGAAATCTGTCTCCTCCGGACGCCATCTTGGGTAGTCTTGCGCGACATACAAGAGGAAAGTCTATGGCCAACCCCCCCCCCCCCCCTCATACCAGTTTATGTGGCGACAGGTAAAAGGGACTGAAACCAGTACACCGTCAAGTCAATGAAAATGTTGGTATGAATATAGGTTGTCTGGAAACTGATATGGCTGCTGCCGTGAGTGCGGCATTGACAAGTATTTCGGAAACACAACCGTAGCTCAGCCCTCCCTACCCACATCTTCTGATACAACACCACCTGATACTGAACATTCTGGTCTGGTTTTTCAACTTATATCACATCTGATCCCTGCTATTTCACAAACTGTAACTGTAGCAGTTACCCAAGACGTTACCAGGGCACTCGATCACTACAGTTACAAAATCTTTACACGAAGCTATCGGAGAGCGTATTCTGGCACTGCTGAATGAAAACGATATTGGCTTGAACAGTACAATCACGTTAATACAAAGAACTTAGCTGTGTTTGTTAGTACATGTGAGAAATAAACTGTCTATATCTATTTATATGTTGAGTATTCGGCTTATATCGCCGATCGCACAAACGCTGGGTATAGCTGGCATAGCGTCCTAGATTATGACAACGAATACCGTTTCACGCAGTCCGCTTTGGCATTTGAATAGGGTTACGAGCCCACTCACCCCGCAACTTTGAATTTAAAGCTAAAACAAAGCAATCCATCGGGGCCTCCTAAGCACAAAAAAAAAAAATAAAACACGAGCGAACGAACAGCCCGTTTGCCGACTGTATAACTTCATTAAATGCAACTTCGGGAACTGTTAATACAGACAAGTTTGTAAAAAACCGGGTTGTAATCGGTCATATCTTCAAACGCACCAAGAGAACCCCCATCATAAAATCACCACATCTTTCATCTGATCTTAAAGCGAGTGTGTGGTGCACGGAACTGGAACATGACCCTGACAAAATGTTCCTTGTTGAGGAATTCACAAATGGGTTTCGGGTATTATAGAGCCTCCCGAAACATAAAACAGTTAAAAGTCAATAATTACAAATCGGCTATCGCCCATATAGACAAAGTTTAAAAACAAATTCGCGATGAATTGGTTGAATGCCGTTATGTCAGTACCTCTACATTAGGATCATTACGAGTGCCTTAGGTAAGGTCAACAAAAGCACGTTATTGGATATCCATTTATTCCATGACTGTAGTCGTACCTTCGGTCAGGCAGAAAATGACCACGCGACTATCCACGAAAAAGTACGTTATCAATCCGTCGACGGATTTTCTGAACATAAATAGGTTAAATTGGAATCCTATCAGCAGGAGTCACTATAAGTGCGCATTGTTTGTTCTTTAATTGTAGGATATATTATATATATATATTATATATATATATTATATATATGTTATATATAATTAAGAATAGTACATACATATATATTACTGGATTTATATAACTCGAACTGTTCGTGTTGGTGTCTATATATATATATATATATATATATATATATATATATATATATAGAGAGAGAGAGAGAGAGAGAGAGAGAGAGAGATATGATACTTACCAGTCGTGGCTGCCAAAGTCGTGCAGAGAAAACTCGAACCTGTAATACAAAAGGACGTAAGGCTTTCACTGAACGGTGTAGAAACAATCAATAGTTTTTACGTATTTCATTCATTTAAGTGTGACATAGGCACATTAAATGAATAAACCGGAGGCATCAAACATATTTTCAACCATAACTATCTAGGAGTTCATGATTTCACCTTTGTCTATTGTTTTTTTTTGTCTGTTGTGCTTTTTGTCTGTTGGCAGGATTATGGGAGACGTTTCCAAGAAATGTTAACATTGGTGGGGTCGAATGAAGGGCCATTACCAGGACGGTTGCTTTGTTGATATCATTGAACAATACAGTTTAAAACTTTCACAGACATCTGTCGTCTATAATGAAAAAGTGCTGTGGCAAGTTTGGATACGATATCTATAATAATTTTTAATGATATGCAATGTGAAAATGATGTGTCATCTTGTTCTGCTCATAAATGAAAACTGAAGAAGGAGCAACAAAATTCCATTCGGTGTTATAGAACTTTAGATATTTTCAGACTATAACAGGTAAATGAAAGATTAGTGGGAAATTCGGAGGCAGGGTTGTTGGGATATAGTGGAAGATTCTCGGGGGGGGGGGGGGGGTTGATACGCGGAAATCCGTGACTGTCGTATGTCAGTTAGAAGAAGTCTACTTAAGTTTGCATTCAGCACCCACTATGTCACACTCCAGCGACCTATTGCGCTATTTTGGTCCTTAAATCGTAACTACTATCCGGAAAAATGAGTAAACGAGGATGACGAAGTAATGAATCGTGCTGTGCATCTAAGCCCTTGATTTATAAACAGACTCTCAACAGAAGTACGGACAGAAGCCCCACCCTGAGACAATGACCCCACATCATCTGCAAAACACCATCTTTTGACACAGAGAACTAAAAAAAAACCTTAACAGAAAATCACATTTTCCTTCACTCATCACTTTTATGAAATATTTATACTGGTCATGCAAAATTTGTTTAACTTTCAGCATTCTGTCTTTTATTATTTAAATTTAACTTTAATCGGCTCTATTCAGAAGCATTTAACTTTGCACTAATATGGGGATCGAGCGGGGTAATGACAAAATGACAAGACATAATATGATGAATCTGCGAACTTGTTGAAATCGCTATGGTTAAAATAATGCATTTCATTTCCCTGACGGGTGGCATGGACAAAGGGTATCTTGCCCCAACTAATAAAAACGTGACTCCCCAGGTCCATGGCCCGAGATTAATCTTGACGAATATATTCTTATACATAACACTACAGCTGTTTTTTTTAAAATTTATTTGTTATTTAATAATTCGTTCCCATCCAATTCTAAAAAAGTCGTCATTAACATTTACGTCTATGGGTTATTCCTCTTTTTCACATATTACTCTTCCGCTTTGTTCCCGCTTCGTCTATCTATTATCACATCAGGACTATGTTATCGTAGCCATGTATCCGATGCTGGTAAAAAGGATACCTGCCCATTATGGACCACCCTAGGTAAATGGCAGCAAACCGGCCCAGCAAACTGCGTTCTTAAGGCCCTGTGTCGGCAGTATGCCATGCGAATATAGAAATATTGAACAGTCCAGCTTCTGGATAAGTTTCTCTCCGAATGTGTCGCGACAATGGACACCAAATCCTTTCTCGAACAGGTTGTCGTGGTTTTCAGAACCGATGTGCTAATGTCGTGTATAGCGTTGTCGAATTCTGGCGAGTCCACTTTAACGAAGAACAAATGCGAACAACACAAATCTCGCACGAACCTCGGGCAACATTCAGGGGATTTTTCGCGAGACAACCGAACTCATTGCGCATATTTTGCGAATAACGAACGTCGCGCGTTTTTCATGCAACATTCGTATATATTCTCACGATATTCTTGCGACCGGCGATCCGACCGACACTTGGACAGAATAAATGATTTGAAATGCATTTAAATGCACTGCCTGCATCATTTGTCACCCAGAAGTCGATGACAGGAGATTGACCACCAAGCTCTGAAACCTGTCCCGATCTTGGATAAAAAGGAAGCGAGTAACGAAAGTCGAAAGTCGATTGTCTTCCGACCTATTTCAAGGGCTCGCGAATGCTTTTCTGAGGAGGTCAGCTGTTCTCAAGAAGTAAGCGAATAGTTCGTCAACAGGTCGAGATATATGTTTGTGATTTCACAATGATTTTGCGAACATCACGCACGTCGTGAGTATAAGTTGCGCATATGACAAAGCTTAATAGATATTTCCGAGAGTACATCACGAGCAAATCACAAACGCGGTTGCCAGAAACGCTCGCAAGAAAATTTTACCTTTTTTTATTCCCGCCGAACTATGATCTCACGAACACATGACGGCGCTTCCGAACCCCTGAGTATGCTTGGAGAACATTTGGAACTTAAATTACGAATGTGGACTATCGACTATCTGTAGTCGTTATTAAGCTGGATGTGCGGCTGTTGGCGACTAGTTGGAAACAAAAAAATTGCAAAAAAAAAAAGCGAGAATTTGCGGCAATTTCAACACGGAATCACACTGAATTCGAACTTACGGATATTGCACGACTGTCGGATGAACCCTCTTCCAAAAAGTTCACCTAGAGTTCGCATATATAAGTTGCATGCTATTCACGTTATTTACTTTCGCTGTTTCGCGCCCATGGCATATCTGATTCCCATTTTTTCTCCAACAAATCACAATTTACTTTTACGCCAACCCCTCACAATATTGCTTCATTTTTCTCACACTCATTGACTAACGGAAACTAAAGTAAGAAGAGTTCGAGGCATGTGTCGCATGAATGTGTTGTTAAAAATTTAGAGCGAAGTGTGAACTAAGCTTTGCAACTCACGCAAGGAAATGGAGAATCACTGTGAACTTTCGCTCGGAGAAATTAAGGAACCTCCCTTGGATGCCGTTCGAAAAATGTCGCCAACAGTCGCAACTTAGTGAGATAAAGGATTATACGGCTATCACAAGCCCATCAGCAGCTCTTTTGCGTCAGTTATCTTGGACAACGCAACAGGGACATGAGCTGTGAGCGTCGTTGCCCTGCTCCCCTAACCTGGTTTAAACACATATATACATTAGCATGACCGGAGGCCCCTTCAAACAAAGGTATTACAACCACAAGAAATCATTCACGCACAGGACCCATTCAAACGAAACCGAGCTTGCCAAACACATTTGGACCCTGAAAGACAAGCAACAATGCTTCACTATCATTTGGTCTATAATCCAGCAGTCAAACACATTTATGACCTCTTCACTTCAGTGCAATCTGTGCTTGACAGAGAAACTAGCAATCATAAGCTCAAAACAAAAGAACCTTTTGAACAAACGTTCGGAAATTGTTTCCACCTGCCGCCATGGTCAAAGGGCACCCAACCGTGCTAAAAAGAAATTATAAAAACCAATATCGCAACTAGTTGAATTTCAGTCACCTAACGAGCGGACGAGGCGAAACCGACGGTCGTGATCCAGATTCATCACATACCTTCACATATATATTATATAAATATATATATCCCGGACAATTAACAAACTTTGCCGTTTACTTGATATGAAACAAAATCGTGCAGGGCTAAGCTGTTTGGCCCTCGGATAAAGAAATTGCACGATCTCACAAAACTGCGGATTTTTTTTTTTAAATTCAGAATACATTATTGTAATCAAGGGTACCTCTAGCTTCTAGTGTTTTAGAGATTATCAAATGTGTCACCATTATATGGTTCAACATATCATCAAGCGAATAACAACTTTAAAACATTATACTCTGCTGCCTGTTTGCACAGCTCTCTTTATTTTTTTGACTGACGCACTTGATGTAAGGTTGTATTTTTAATCATTTGCAGTCATTCTACTAGGAAAATTTCAAAAATTGACTGGTATCGCACTGAACCGGGTGCATATTTCTGACACGGAAAACAGTCCTAGTCACCTCACCCTTTAATTCTGCTAGCAGTTAGATAAATATACCAACGATCAAACAGGCATGATTTTAACATAACCTGCTCAATGGAGTTAATAAAATTAATGATAAATTGACCCTGCTTACGACATCACGTACTCGGGTCGAACTGCCATATGTATTCTTTACTTGTGCCCTGAAGTGCCACTCGACCTAGATTCGACAATAGAGCAGCTATATATCTCACCCTGTGTTATTTTTAGAAAAGGCAGGTGTGGACTTTAGGTAATTTTCCCAAAAGTAGTCAATGTTAGGACACTGGTTGGCACGTGAGGGGGGACCCTTTTTCAGAGGGTTTAAGGAGATTAGTGTTCGTAAAGAGTGTCATTTTCACTGAAATTTAATCAGGGGTGGGTCAAAGTTTCACAAAGTATACTTAAGAAAGGGTGTTCCTTGACACATGATATTTTTTATTTTTTGAAGTTAGACCCATTGCCTGGGGGGAGGGAGGTTGGGGGTTGGACTTCTTATTGAATGCGGATGAAGGGAACTATACGATAAGAATAATTCTTTTCTGTTTTTTTTTCTTTTGTTAATATTTTTGTTGTTGATAGAGGTAAACGCCTACGTTTATGAACTTAACTCGAAGTGTATGTACATCTGCGGAATTCTATTCGTATAAGGTAACAGGGCAGTGTCGCAAGCTCCCTTTCATTTTTTGATCCTATCTCAACCAGGCCCAGGGAATACTGCACCTGCTGGCTCTGGGTGTGTAATCGTCCCCGTTGCTGAGTCGTACCCCGAGGAACCCCCAAAACATGCACTCGTTTGTGAATGAAACACGGCCGTTTGGCAGGGCCTTCCCAATTAACTTGCACAGCCCTAACCCTCGGTTGAGCCAACCGTGAAAAATCTCCCCGCCTCGGTTGAGATTCGAACCTATTATTTCCCGGCGTTGAGTCATGAGCTCTGCACCTGAGAAAGAGAAGCCGGTGTTTCTGAGTTTATTTACAAGCGGTAAGAAACAACCCAGGGGACATGACCTCTCTTTAAGACATTAGAGCCAATCAAAATTCCGCTTTTTTCTCTTTAAGTTCTGGCGGATTTCAACCTTGCCCAAAGGTGCATAAAAGCGAACCTTAATCATTCACCTAGATTATCTGCTATCATCTGCAGTAGGTTGGCATCCATTTGTGATTAATATCTTTTTGATGGCAATTTTTTTCTGGGTGCTGAGTTATACAATTTTCTAGTGTAAATTTCGCCAGGTAATAAGGTTTGTCAGTTACGATTTCCTAGGTAAGTCTTCAAACTACTGGCCATGTATGTTTCACCGTTACATGAGGTGATTTTGTTTCTGGTAAAAGGCGTCTAGACAATATACTTACGAGCATTAGGTTGTACAAGGTTGTACATTTGGCCAGCCTCAAATTATAGGACTTTTGTTTATATTAAATTTAGTAGAAACGTTAAACAAGAGCCCTTCTCGAAAAGTACTTGTTCCTCCGACTTTAAAATAAACAGGGTATTTTAAGAGGAAACTTACAAAGGACAGCGAACAGCATCCCTGAACCGGTGGTCATCTTTACAGCGTAATCGTTGTCAGGCGGTCTGCTGCCTCGCACCGTGTATGAGACTTATAAGTGAGAAAACACCCTGCCAGTTCTCACAGTTTGTGTGTCTCAGATCGGGAAGGGTGTCATATCATATGGGGCATCTGGAAAAAATTGAGTGCATGTGCTTGTAGTTCATACACACGGTCAAAAGCAAATTTCCCATACCATTTATCGCACTGTAGTTTGAGGATTTCGGCAGGGCCACAACAAGTTATATTCACCTGATGCACGGAGCATTGCCGCTTGGTGGATGCATTCCCTCCTGGACTTTTTGTATACATCATACTTTCCGTTATAACAGCATATCATGATGGTTAAGTAATTTATAATTTGCTCCTAGTGAGAAACAATGATCACTTATTCCCAGAAATGTTTGTTGTTTTCTGACAATCTCGGTATATCTATTGGGAGTGACACTACTATATGCAATGGTCTCTAAAGCACCCGATAAATGTGAAGATTTCGTCTTTTTAATCGCTGTAGGCCATTCTAACAGACCATCCTCAGGTAAACTATCCAACTACCAATGTCCGAACCAACCGAAAATTTTATGTGGTCTTTCATTGCCCATCTGCACAAGATCCACTTTTAGAATCAGCTTACAGAAGACAGCAGGCAGGGGCCTGCATGGGTCAACAAGTGAAAAACCAGGGCAAATCAATACTACAGTACGGATTGACCTTTTCCAGATCCCGGACAAAACTATAATATTCATTTGGGTTTCCCATGCCTGGTCCCTCTTAAATGTTTCTTGGAAGCCGTTCCAGCAGTTATTCCATAACCAAACAACCAATAAAACAAAACAAGTGACCCAGGCTTCATGACTCTCAGCTGACTAGTAAGACATTGATAAAAGTAATTTTTATCTTCTGAATCGAAAAATTCTCATTCAACTGGATGTCATGTTAGGTGATTCTAGGTGCAATGGTTACAATTTGTGCTCTGTTAATAGAAGGCTGAAGGTCTCAACAATAAAAATTAAAACAAAATGTGTATTTTTTTCTAAATCTAGGTTGCGCAACCAGTCTGCAGACACTGATGAAACACTCCACGATGAATGTGCATGAAAAGAAACATGGTGATTAATACATTTGTTGTTTAGCAACTGGAGGTTTGTATCAAATTTATCATTTAAGACCAAACCGGAGTATAAAAAGGGCCCGCAAGATGGCGTAGCTGTCAGTCATGCACATTTAAATACCTGTCAAGACACATCGCCCAAAATCATGAAAAAAGTCATCATACTTGACTGCCCTAATTAGGCAAAAGGCAGTGAGAGCTCTAAAGATGATTTTGAGTAATTGCCCTTTAAAGTGTTTTTAGGTGTCCCATTAAGACCAATATCAGCAGGTACCGAACTTTATATTTTATATGTACAATATTTATAGCAGTATTTAACTGGTTACTGGAGGAAGCATTCCAGGCATTTGTCTTTTAAATATTACGAGAACTGTCTTTTGCCTCATAACTGCAGAAGCGATTATATATTACCTCCCAAAGACAAAAAGCTGTAACTGCACAGTCTTTGATTCTGAATTTGATTAATTACCCTTTCCAAGTGGTTCAAGTGTCACATCACGTCATTAACACAACAATTTTCCAGACTGACGTTAACATCATCTTAAAACCATGGCAACAAGCTCGCAAAAATGTAATTTTAAGCCAAAACTTGTAAACAAAATAAGGCATAATAAAAATAAACCACAGATGCACATCTGCATAGGGATTTCTACTTATACAAGTAGATGTCTTTTCCTCTAGGTATTTTGTTTAAAATATTCTATATTTTCTCTATATTGGTCGACTTATTTTTTTTTATTTTTTTTTTGTAATTGTTCCATCTCTTACATGATCAACCAGAACTTGAAAAATGAAGTTGAGCTATATTTTAATAATGACACAAATGTCTATTAATGTTTCCACTCAGACCATTATTTTAATATATTTATGGCACTGAGATCGACCAGAACAGTCAACAATTCATTGAGCATTAATAACATTGTTTCAAGAATGAAGATAATATTGATTATAAACATTAGGACATGATTTTGAAAATTTGAACCTAAGACTGTATTCAGCTACAGGTAAAGTTTGTTTAGAAATTTTTATAAAGGTAAACCATCATGTCCTTTGATGTCTTAAATCTGCTTAACCTGACATCATACTAAGTTCAGTTTCCTCAACGAGATTGTTTAACGTAAAGATCTTTTAACAAATATTTAAAAATTACTTTATTGGGATATGCCGGAAAAAAATACCACAGCCTGTCTACATGTAAAGTTTCATCTTCTCTGGGCTGATGGTCTAACTTTATGCTCGGGTAATGATCCATTTTCTGAGCTTCTGAAGTATTACAACTTGCGTCTTTGCTTCCTATAGTAACAATTTAGGACAGCTATTTACAGTCAGGTATGCTGAAATTTAGGGAAAAGTCGAATATTTCTTTACGTGAAGCGTGATCTTTGCGTCTAAACGAAGTGTCCTCTGTTTTGGGATAAATGAGTGTCATTTTCAAAAATACAAGAAATGTGATTAAATATGAAAACATTAAAGTGGTTGTACCTGTCTTCAGCAGCATTTCAAGATTTTCAGGGATCATTTTTTAGATCATATTTCATAAAAATATACATAGCCATTCCCGAAGTGTGATCCTGTATAAATTTACTAAATTTTACTTATATATACTGAAAAATTCCCCCCGTAACTGTATTAGTACATGATAGTTATTTCTTATCCCCATACCCAAGACAATCTAGTGGCATTTAAAGTTTGGATATGCAATATGCTGCCGATCCCATTTTGCCATTTCTGCTCAGTGTACGGATAGACCCATATAGCTGAAATATATGCGTCCAAAGTGACCTGTTAGGACGCTGTTTGTCAAGCTGGAACTTCAAAAGTACTGAGAATATTATTTGGACCCTTCTGAATGTAGAGCGAGAACTGTAATATATCAATGACAATTAGCATTCTGAATTCCATAACAATCAATCTGACTTATATTTGTTTGGTCTTTTGTTTGATGTTTTACTGAATGGATACTTCACTTCCTAGAAGCGTTTCTTTACCCAGAGAATATAAGTTAATTAACCTAATCCTGGATTTTCCATAGATTACTAACAAGGACTGTCAGCATGTTGACTTTCTGGCTTAATAGTTTCTATCTTCCTTATATAACCTAAAATGCCTCTCTCTCTCTATCTCTATCTCTCTCTCTCTCTCTCTCTCTCTCTCTATATATATATATATATATATATATATATAGTCGTGTCCGTATTTCACCATAGTGTCACGTTTTTCCTACTATATGGTTTCACAATCTATTATGTTTTAATTTGTTATACATCTTTCCTGCAGAGCCATAGAATTCATCTGCATGTCGGAGAAAGATCCATCCATCATAGTTTTTCAGAAAGAAATTTGTTTAACAATCACAAACAAATAGCAGTATCTTGATGTCAGTTTAGGGAATATATGCTCATCCTTAGGTTAAGAAGAGCAGTAAGTGTTCTTACTGCTATTTACCTTAGGATTTCCTAATGCTTCCTGTGCGAAAAAAGCAGTAAGTGAAGATACTGCTTTTTACCTCAGTATTGTGGTGTGTAAACGCAAATATGGTGATGTTACTGCCCTCATATCTCGGGATTCCCGAGGGCTAGGACTTAGCAACACATATATCTGATAGCACACATACTGCTATTGGAGATTTGAGCGCTAACTCGTTTTTGCCCAAACATGGACTTCCTGCCTTTTGCCTTAGCACGGCAGTTGAATTCTAGCCCATTTTCCAGTCTATTTTTTTTCTGACATACGCATTTTAACTCAAGGAATCAAATGTGACCATTAAAATTATCATACGTTATATATTTTCTTCAATATCTTACGATGTTGCTCACAAGCCGGTGAGCTGTCATGGCCGATCACCCGGCACTCTAAGCTAGGAAAGACTAGATAATTTTAGTTTTATCGAGCCAATTTCTCTCTCAAGCAAAACGTACACATTATTAATCCATTAAATATTATTATACTCATTTTGAAAGTGATAAAATCAAGAATTTTTTTAGATTTCCCTAGTTCTAGTGCCGAGGCGGACTGTCAGATTGCATAGGTTTGAAATGGCAGTTGGGAGGTCACGTGACATGAAACCCAAATGTAAACAATAACAGACTGCACGTGTTTTAGTGGGCGTTGTCTGATCCTGTGCCTTCTAAAAACGCGGTGGAATGAGAGTGGTTGTAATGAAACTCTACGTCCATTAACTAATGTTACTTATATTTCTGCTCATGAAGCACCTCATCGGGACATATATCTGCTTAATTATTGTTATAAACTCAATTTAAGGATGACTACTGATTTTAAGATCATCAAAAGTTGGTAGGATGGGATTGTTTTGTATGTTATTTAACAAAGATATTCATGAAATATTTTATTGAAACATAAATACCATAATTTCGTGCATATAGCAAAATACTGGAACTTTGGCGCTGCCTCTGTAAATTAAGTATTATTCATATTTTAAAAATTCTCAATAAATAGATTTATTTCCTGTTTCACAGAACAAATTAATAATCCTTTGTCGCCACACACATATATATATTTATATATATATATATATATATATATATATATATATATATATATATATTTCAATCACTTAAACCACTTATTCTGATTACTTATTTGAACTTTTCTCTGTGTTAGTGAATGAAGTCTGCATGGTCAGTAAACATATTCGGCGAATAGCCATTCTGGGTTTGGTCCTTCGCCTAATTAAAAAAAAATCATAAGAAAAATGCTATTGGTTTATTTTCCAACTGTCAGGATAAGGTCATCTAACTGTTGTAGTGTTCGCGGAATCTTTTGCGTGGGGAAATAGAAAACACAAAGGATGAGACGTCAGTTGGTAGAGACAGAAGAATATTTTAAGATGGGTCTTATAGAAACCCAAAATGATTTTCATCATCACAAAACATAACCATGTTATACAAATATTAACTTAAAGAAGAAGTGTATTACTCAAATTAATGTTTTTTTTTAGTGTAGTGTTACTCCGGTATGTTAGATAAGGAATGGGTCGTGTACATGTACCGGTAAGTGTGTGTGTGCCGAATATTGTAGTAATCCTATAAATAACATGTATAACTTATATATCACTTTAAAATATTTTTTATTAAAAAAAAAAAAAAAAAGGTTTGCCTAAATTACCCATTTTATTTGTTTCTGCATTGCTAAAAGATGTATAATCTTGTTTATGGAACAATTCTGGTTTAACGATCGGCTTCATTTTTTTAACATTCCCTAGCGAGGTGTCTTTGAAAACATAGATGTTCACGTTTACAGCAATAAAAACATCAGGTTTGTTCATGCAGGTTTCCCTCACCGGGTTAAAGCACTTTGAAAAAAAAATGTACGTTTTCAATAAGGTTATGTTATTATCCCTTTTTCTGTTTGTCTTGCATAACTTCATGGAAACCTTGAGGAAAGAGAAGTTTTGCGACAAGGAGAGATTTGGTTTAATTTTCACTTGCGAATTTTAGATTCTTCTTGCTCGTCTTCTTCACTGCTCTTGGTTCTATAAATATTTGTTCCTCATATTTCAAAGCACACACTGATCGATACATTCATGTAGGTATGCCTGTGTGTAAATATACGTATACATCATGTATACCCAAACGTTTTTTTTTTTTTTTTGGCAGGGGAGTTTTTAGTACTTCTTGCAGAGAAACACACACCCGTGACTCCAAACCATCTCTTTTCAGATATGAACCCATAACAAACCTCCTCCAAGTGTCATTCAATATTATATTGCCTCATGGGATGACACAACTGTATTTTTTACATATAGGCCTAATGCTGGTCATAACAAACTTTCATTTGTATGTGCACGCACGCGTTGAACTTATGATAGTTACATTGTTACATATCAAAACCGTAATGTTACAAGTTCAAGAGGCATACAAAAGAGCTGAAAATAAAAATACACATTCTGTGAACTTATATTAATTTCTGCCCATATAAAGTAACAACGATAACAGTCCAGTGTGTGTATCTGGTAAAAATGGGGATATTTCGTAAAAGAAAAAGTTGGCTGACATGTGGTCGATAATCAGAAAAACCAAATCAGGTTAATTATATTCTCTATGGAGACAATAATGTGTGAATTGAAGTTATAGTGTCATATAACATATTTTCTTTCAAAATAATTCTTGATGACAAAACTTTCAGAATCTTCGAAGTCAAACGAAGTCTTGTTTGAGCAAACTCCACAAGTGCCATAAAAAATCTGTCTGACAATAAATATATTTTATACCTTCATGCCGATACACCAAAATGAAACGTTAAAAAAATTATTTCAATAGGCCTGCTTCTACAAAACTGCATATAAGGCGCGGTAATCATACGTGCATACAGTATAAGTGAGTCGATGCTTTTGCCGGTCATTTCCATTTTTTTTCCACTGCCGCCGGTCATGTTCGTTTTTCTACTGTCGTGCGTGGACTGTTATTACAGTATATTAAGGACTCGTATTTAAAAGAAATTTATGTAACGGCCAATACGTTATAATACGCCTACCTTGTTCACTCGATGTGTCATTTTATAAATCCCTACAAACAAACGTGTTAAAGAATTACTGCGTACATCACTCGCCAGTGTCGACATGTGCGAGTTCGCGTTTCGAGGTCATGTCAAACCGGAAGGCTGACGTAATCCCACAATCAAAAGGGACATCAAAGTTTTTGGATTTGGAGTAGCGCTGCGAAACCAAAATTGATGTTTTTTTTTACATTTAATGAGGATACATTTCTGGTCATTCGCTGGTTATATAATCCTGCACTGCAATAATCTGCCGAGCTCACGCAACTACACGTGCTAGATATTATTGCCAAACACCATGTCACTCCGCCGCTATTACCATATAAGGTAGACGCGCACTGCGCATGCGACCCGATCCCGCGGGATCGGGTGGTGGGTCTTTAACTGAGGGGTATTTACAAGCCCGGTAGCTTAAAGAATATGAGTAACAGAGACCTAATTTAAGATGTCCAGGAAGATTTTTCATGTACCTTCTTAGATGTTTAAATAACAGATTCTAGGTTGAATGGTTACGATTTGTACCCTGTTAACGGACGAATGCATCTTTGAAGGTCTCAAAAATAGAGGGAAATAAATCCGTAAAAATTCGAAAAAAATTCAGTTGGCGCCACCAGTCTGCTGGACCTGATAAAGCACGCCATACACTCAATGCATTAGTTCTTCATATACTGAAGCTTTTGTAACACATTTATAATTATTAATTTCCTTTTAATTTAATAATTTCAGGTTTCCAAGGAATTTTTCATGGACCTCCTTAGATATCAAGTTAGAAGATTCTAGGTCCAGCGGTAACGATTTGTGCCTGGTTGACGGACAGACGGACAGACAGACAAACAGAGGGACGGACGACAGACAAAGAGCGACCAGTAAAGCTTAGGCTGACTGAAAGTAAGCTAAGCTAAAAGCTGTTGCGCAAAACGGCGTGCTCACGGAAGTACCCGTTCAGGCATGTGATCGTGTACTCAGAAATTTAGCGTAACTCGTTCAAGGAGAACGCAAAATTCTAATTTAACATACCTGTTGTATCAATAAACATGACCGAAATTGGCTGAATACACGCTCTCTTAAAAAAATGTCAAATAAAGAACGGTGATAATGCAATAGGCTGCTGGTGTTCTGGTTTGTCAGATTTTTACCAGTTGGTGGTACTGTTTACAGAATAATGGGGAACGTAACATGATAACGAGGACACCATATACTGAAATGAACTGGGGTAAGGGAAATAGCATTGCATTAAGTGGCAATTATAGTAGTTAATTCTTTTTAGCCAACCACGGGGACCCGACCGCGGGAGGGGGGTCGCGTCACGCTTCACCGATCTTTACTATTGTTGCCACTTGGCAAAGTGAAAACACGCCAGTTGCTCGGTCGCCGTGGTACAAGAAACCACGTGTACCGGTAGTTAAATTTTCGTAGGTTAAGGGGCCTTTAATTGCGTCTCACAATATTTAAGCAGAATGAACCAGGAAGAGAACCAGGAATTAGAACAACAGAAACCTCGCCTTTGCACCTCTTGTGGTAGGCCGTGTAAAGGCCACGAGGGGCCTTATGGCCCTCAATGTAAGCACCATGTCCCGCAGGGCACTCCAGTGATAGAGAGCCAATTGGGAAAGTGCAGTGATTTTCAGTATTCTGCAGACTAAAAGAATGACAGTATGAACATCCTTATGGAACAAATGCAGAAATCTCGCCTTTGCACCTCTTGTGGTAGGCCGTGTAAAGGCCACGAGGGGCCTTATGGCCCTCAATGTAAGCACCATGTCCCGCAGGGCACTCCAGTGATAGAGAGCCAATTGGGAAAGTGCAGTGATTTTCAGCATTCTGCAGACTCAAAGAATGACAGTATGAACATCCTTATCGAACAAATGCAGAACGTGAATTTGGACCTTACGGCTCTCATAGAGACACAGGCCACTCTTACAAAACTTGTTATGTCGTGCATCAAGGGCTAGCACATTCAGCTACTAACCAGTGTGACGCAAAAGAGGCCGAGCAACCAGTTTCAGGTCCCGAAGTGACAGTGCAGCCTAAGACGCCTCAGCTAGGCTTGTCTGAAAAGGTGATAGCAGTAGCCCAGCTTGGTGAGTACGTGAACTTACTTGACTTTTTATCTAATGCAGAAAGTTGTAGTCAGGAGCTAGAAGCCATCCTGGTGAATGGTATGTTAGAAATGCACCCTAAGAAGCCTAAACCGGTCATAGACAATTTTAACTGTTGGCTATCTACATGGACAAACTTTGAAAGAGTCGTTATACATAAATACCCACAATTGTACACAAACTTGGCCGTGTACCGCACCTTCGTGCAAGAGTGGGATAAAAAAATACGTTTGGCTAGCGGTTTACGCGTATGACGTAAGACATCGTACAAAACTCTCAGGGACGGCTCACCCATTTCAGTTCCACATAGTAAATACGGACTTATACGCTACAATTTTGGAAGCTACAGCCATTAGGAAAGGTGATATTAGATGTTTTAAGTGCCGTTCTCATTCCCATTCCGTTCGAGAATGCCCCTTTCGGGCAGAGCTAGCCCAGAAAGAGGCGAGCGACACCTATCATCAGGACCAGAGTGCCCCTCGTAACTCGAGTATCGGGCGTAAGGCAAGCTCGGAACGATGGTTTCACAATGGGGCAGAAGGATGCAACAACTATCAGATCGGTCGATGCAGTTTCCCAGCTTGTAAGAGAGCCCATGTGTGCCGGAACTGTAAAGGACCTGACCCGTACAACCAATGTAAAAAGTGTAATCCGAACTACATCGCCATTAAATTTACCGGCATGGAAGGAAGCATTACGATTACATCCGGACCAAATTTCGTAAACAGATTACTTTATGGTATAGAGCATGGAGTGAGAATAGGGCACAATGGCCCCCGAGAAACACGTGTAAGTCCCAACTGGCCATCCACGAAAACCCACGCGGCCGTGGTCAAAGAATCCATTGATAAAGACCTGAAGCTCAAACACAGGGCAGGGCCATTTTCACAACCACAATTCCGACATTTTGTCGCTTCGCCGTTAGGAGTGTATCACAAGAAGCGCTCAGACAAATATCGTGTCATACACGATCTCTCGTGGCCGCCGGGCCAAGCTGTAAACCATTACATTACCGATAAGGAATGTGCCGTACGTTATATATCTATGGATCAGGTGGTCACAATCGTGAAATCCTACGGGAAAACGCCTTACTCGCTAAGCTTGACCTTAAGGACGCTTACAGACATATCGTTGTCGCTCCAGGGGACTGCGAACTAGTTGGAAGTTCCTTGCCAGTAACGGACTCCGAAGGGATAGAACGCGTAGAATATTTCGTCGATCTTGTGCTCCCGTTCGGGCTTCGTAGTTCGGCTCGTCTCTAACGATTATGACGACGCTCTTCAGTACGTAATGCGCGACAGGGGAGCGGCAGTCGTGGAGGATTACCTAGACGATTACGTCACTTGCGGATCTCCGGCATCAAGCCAGTGTAATGATAATCTGAAGATTATGCTGAAGAGTTGCGAGGACCTGGGTTTTACCGTCCAGCCTTCTAAAGTGACCAGCCCCTCTACACGTATGGAATACCTTGGTATTATTATTGACACAGAAATGATGGCGCTTCAGATTTCCGAGGAAAGAATGTCCGAAGTCATAAGCGAACTATGACTTTGGAGGGAGAAGCGCACCTGTAAACCCGCGAGCTTCTATCTTTGATAGGAAACGTTTGTCGCTAAGGTAGTTCGGCCGGGTAGAACATTCACTAGACGCCTTATTGACTTAGCAAAGAAAGTCAAGCATCTGCATCACCGAACGCGGCTAAGTAAAGCTGCACGTGGAAGACATCGGCTGGTGGTTAGAGTATTTGCCATCATGGAACAGATTAAGCTTGTTCTACGATTCCGACTGGACAGTCAATGCAGATTTGTGGTTCGTTCAGTGACGAACGAGGCGGCCTCGCACAGAAAATTATCGCCTGGCGGGAATTGCATGCTCTCGTTTTAGCGGCAGCCACGTGGGGACATAAATGCGCCAGAAAAAATGTTTTGTTCCATTGCGATAATATGACAATTGTGAACATTCTGCAAAAAGGCGCGTCTAAAAATGATAAGATTATGTCATTACTGCTATCACTATTCTTTATATGTGCTAATAACAATTTTATGTGTAGTGCCGAACACGTCCCAGGGGCCAAAAACCCGGCCGCCGACGGCTTCTCTCGCTGGCAAATTGCGAGATTTAAAGCGCCTGATCCACAGGCTAATGAGCACATGACAGAGATTGGGCGTATCCCCTTGGATGTTTTATCTTAAACGAAGGGTTAGTGGTAACTTACTTAATTTCCTTAAATGTATATCAGTTTATTTCAGATGACAGTCGACTGTTACAAAGCGAGGCCAGAGAGCTGGTGAGAGGAGGCCTTAAATCATCCACCCCACCAGACGGAAATATGAAGTAGGACAGAAACAGTATTTGGACTTTAATGTGAGATATAATCTAAGAGCTGTACCGGCATCAGAGGACACGCTCCTCATGTTTATAGCTTGGTTGCATCGCCGCTCTCTTAAGCATAGCACTGAGTCCGTATATCTGGCTGCAGTTAGATCATTACATATTGAAGAAGGTCATTTAATTCCACTTACTAACGCCCTCAGGGTTAAGAGGGCACTTTGTGCCAGCCATCAAAACTATTAGCGGCCCACCGTCAAGAAAACTGCCGATAACATATAATATCTGTTAAATGTCATTACTACTTCTTACCAACACAAACTATTGTGGTCAGCGATGACCTTGGCATATTACGCCTGTTTTAGAGCAGCTGAATTTACTGTGTCTGGGAGTTTTGATCACAGACGCTACCTTTCATTAGGTAGTATTCAAATACTAAATTCGCCGTCTTTGCATATGAGACTGCATTTAAAACAATCCAAAACGGACCGGCACTGCCATGGCGTCGACATGTACATTGGCTGCTCCAAATCACAGGTTTGCGCAGTGTGTGCAATGATCCAGTACTTACAGGTGAGAAATGGCTTGCCTCAAAATTGTGCCACATATGCCCTTTATCGATTCCAAAACAATGTTATCTTGTCAAAGTCATTATTCTCAAGTCAAATGCGTTTGCTACTGGCGGCCGCGGGATTAACTGGGAATTTCTCCAGTCACTCCATGCGTCGGGGTTTCGCCACTGATGCTGCCGCGGCACAGCTTCGGGACTGGGACATTAAATCTCAGGACGCTGGAGAAGCCATGTCTACCAATCATACATAGAAACGCCCGCTTACATTAAGCTGAGTTGTAAAACGCTTGGCTCTCTCCGCTGGCGACCCGGGTTCGATCCCCGGCGTGGCTATGAGAGTGGGTTGTAGTTGCCCGTCCAAGGCCGGTGGTTTTCTCCGGGTACTGCGGTTTCCTCAACCCCTGCAGACTACCGAACGCCATCACCTGAGCCATGGAGAGTGCCTCGATTAGTTATAATAACTATTTGTACAATCCATGTAAAATAAATAAGTTTTTATCAAAATCGGCATCGCAAACAGGGTAGCTAGCTATTGTGACTCGAGACTCGCGGTATCTTAGGTTGATTCGGGCTTTTATCTGAGGTCCAAAATATTTCAGAATCCTCATTTTTTATGTGCGAGAAATGCGTGAAGTGGTTTAGTGGCAATTAAAGTAGTTAATTCTTTTTAGCCAAACACGGGGACCCGACCGTGGGAGGGAGGACGCGTCACGCTTCACCGATCCTTTACTATTGTTGCCACTTGGCAAAGTGAAAACACGCCAGTTGCTCGGTCGCTGTGGTACAAGCAAAAAATAAAATAAACCACCCATGCCCTCCCAGCTATTCCACTGCGGCTCATTGCACACATTTCTTATATCATTTCCCCTATACCTCCGTGTTTTGATTTTTTGGTTCCTTTGCACTTTGTCTTTTATGCACCATTCTTTGTTAGCTGGGTTTTATTCAGGCCCTACGAACCGCCGATATCTGTTAAAGGTCTGGTTCTGAGGTCCAAAATATTTCAGAATCCTCTTGTTTTATGTGCGAGAAATGCGTGAAGTGGCTAAGGGATTAATCAACTATAAGATGGTAAAGAGGATGTCCACTGAAACCAGGGTCCCCTTATGATCTCTTGTTAGTCTTGTACATTAGTTCTGATGTACTTAAAACACATAATGAAACACTCGTGATGCTCCTTTTTCCTGTTTTAGGCTCACCTTGAGTCCAAACTCGCCCATCTGGAATCATATTCTATGGCAGCAACCATGCTCCTTAGAAATCTCTTTACAGAGCAAGAAACCTTAGGAAAGACACTGAAGGGTGCAGGTGGGAAACCCGCCGTTTACCAAGAACAGATGTCTATAATCTACAGTGAGTATGAGGATTTACACAAAAAAAAACATTGTGTAAATAGGATGAAGATTTAAAATAGTTAGACCTTTATAGGACTCCTCAGATCGCGATTGGTTCAAGATAAATCAAAAGCTTTGTAGAACTAAAATAAGTATAGAATTATGTTGCATTAATATTGCTTTAAATCATTTCATATTATTGACTACAGTTAATTATTTGCATTATCAGTAACTTATTTTTTCTCCTTTCCGGGTTTAATCATCAAGAAGTTTAGCAAATCCCAAATACAGTACAAGCTGAGTGACCTGCTGAAACCACCAAGGACGAAAAGAACTGAAAAAAAGCACATATGTTTCAATAAATGATCACTTTCCTTTATCTATTCTGTTCGTTTATTATGTACATCAGTACATACAGCTGTGCCAATACTTAAATATTAAAGGGATATAGAAAAAGGAATATGAACGGTATCCGTTTGGAACAATATGAGTGTTGTGATAATATCACTAGTGGTGACTTTACCGTCTACTGAATTTGTCATGTCTGCTTTTCTAGAAAAAATGTACAAGGGTTCCGTGGCTTAATGACTCAATACTAAATATTCATGTTAAAACTACTAGATTTAAGGGGGTGAATAGATGGTTATTAGTAACATGCTGTTGATAACTAAGACTTAAAGAAATATACATTTTTTGTTATAAGAATTAAGTAATTTAAATTTATGATTTTCTATAGATTTGTTCAGTTGTAACCACTGGTCAAACATCCATATGCTCTGAGATAAAATCCAATTATATCGCATGCCCGTGGCGTCATCCCTCAAATGGGCTTCCACATAAAACCAGGTCATTCACAGACCGTCCATCCAGACTTTCGGAGATTTCTCTCTGTAACATCAAAACCGTTCATATCAACTGCAGCTTTAAGATTCAATTGTTTAGGTTAAATTGTCCGTAAGCAACTCAGTTCTTGATAGCTACAGCATATATATATATATATATATATATATATATATATATATATATATATATATATATATCATTTCAGGTTTGTCAAGCTTTTTTATATATTAAAGGATGTAATCTATAAATTCATGAATAAATAAATGGAAAGTTCCAATTGTTTTGTAATTGACGGTGCATCCAATTTAACTTATTTTTGTACGAATAGTTAATTAATATAAATGAAGTTATTAAATGAAAGTAAACCAGCGAAATGAAATATTCAATTTTTTAAATTTATCCATTAAAAGTTGTGAGCAGATATGTTTCATCAATTGAACTGGCAGCGAAATATATAAACCATGATCTCCTTTTAAAAAAAATATTAGTAATTCTCTTCAGTAACAAGAATTAAGCCCATGAGTGATGACGATCAACTGAATCTTACCCACCGCCAAAGAACATAGCACATACACATGGTTGGTTTACACCAAAAGCTGTGGGTTACAAAGTGCCTTTTACCAAAACATGTGTGCATATAAGGTTTGAACATCTGAGGTTTAATGACTATGATTTGTTAACACTGAGTACGTTTGTCTTTTTTTCTCAAAAAGAGACAAAAGGGTCTTACATTTACTCTGTGTATAGGACTGTGCATGATTATGGATGAATGTAACACAGTGTAAAGTGAATATACTTATTCACCTCTATCCCAACTATTACAGTCATGATATTCAGTAAGTGTAGAATATAATTTTTGCTCATGTGAAAAAAAGGTCAGCATAATTTTTGCCATATGATACTAACATTCCAAGATCAATGTATGGTAAGTAAAAGTTCATCTTATAGTCGAACATTAAAATCACCAGATAGCAAACTAGGTTAACTGAAAGTTAAATAAAGCTGCAAATATGAGTACTCACAAGGGCTTTCTTCTTGTAAGATCTCCCCTCTAGATCTTCTTCCAGCCTACTAAATGCATCACACGTCTGCACCGGTTGCCCAACACAGAATTGTGTTTCGGAATCCAACAATTCGTCTGATTACATGTCCATCTCCATGTCCCTTGCAGACAGACCACAACATTTCAAGATACTTGCTGCTTTTTAACTGCTTTTACAACTGTGATAATTTTGATATCTAGCCTTTTTAGTCTGTCGATAACCTCGTCATGTCTCACTTTCGGTTTAGCCGCAAGTTTTGCAAGTAGCCTCATATTTACTTTTAGAAGCAGTTGCGTTCATCGTAGATTGATCGCTGGTATCCATTCCTGAACGTCCACTATACGACCCGATCCCTAATTCTTCTTTTCGTTGTAGAGAAGGATCTTATCCCTGATCTGTGTTGTGAATGGAGGGAGCTTGCCTGCTTGATGGTTCATGTTTTTGAATATTTCGGCAACATTTTTCTTCATTGCTATGGTAGTTAATACTCTAGATAGATTATGCTGCTTGGAACTTCAAAGTGTGTTTGCTAATCCACCATCAATCAACCTGACAAGCAGCAAGTCCTTTTCATGTAACAGCGAAATGAGTTTGTTTTGCTTTGTTTTTTTTTGTTTTTTTTTTACCTGGCCTATAATACCCGACGTATTTGGTGCTTTTCCTGTTCTGTCTGTTGCCACGCCTAAGTGGCGAAGTAGTTTCGTAATCTTTGGATCGGCCAGACTGTTTTTATCTTTTGATATATCATCAGTTCCAGACTCAGTTTTCGATATCTCTGTTAGAAGATGCTGGGCTACTGCAAGCGAGTTAACGCTGCGCGTGCACGATATGAGAACTTAAGAAGTCCAAGTTTCCCCTTCTGATGTCGCTAAGCAATTTTGAAGTGCTGTTTTAAAATTAAAATACTCTTCCTTAAGTAGAGTATGGGGCGTTTGGGTTCGAGAAATTCATAGTTGATGTACAGTTTGTAATCTGACATATTTTGACCTTAAAACTTAGATGGCTGCTGATTTTTGTTTTACCAAATATTCTTTCTCTCATCCATAATTGACTGTTACGGTTCGTTACTTCATGCATCTGTTTTCTCTGAATGCTGATTCGAGAATTTGGTAAGAATGACACCCGAGACTTCCGGTTCAATATGGCCACATGAGTGGACACACTTTTATTTGCTCTCTCAGTGAATAAGTATATCACGGGATATAATGTCACAGGTGTCTCAAATTACTACAAGGTCAAAAAGCAAAAGTGATATGTCATCTTTGGAGCAACCATGTATGGAGAAATATTTGGAACAAGGGCATAAAAAGTCCACCCTTCACAGAGAGACGGGCGAGAACAAGGGTTCGCTCAGGCAAGTGGTTCAATAATAGATGTTGTAGATGTTGTAGATGCTAAGTGCACCCAACTTCAAGAGGTAATGCAGACTGCTCTGAATGACTTTAAAACATCACTTTGTGAAGAGATTTCACATATTAGAAGTGGTCTAGAGAAAGCAGAAACTAATTATGCTGCACTGAACTCAAAGGTTGACTCTGTGGTGAAATGTCTTGAATTTACACAGGCTGAGCTTCAAACAACAATGACTAAATTGGCAAAAATTGAGGCAGAAAATAAAGCTCTGAAATCTGAAGTAAATGAACTAAAAAAAATAATGAGAAAAATCAGGAGATTACTTCATTAAAGGAAAAGTTATTGGACTCGGAAAGATATAGCCGGGAGTATAACTTGAGGCTCATTGGGGTCCCAGAACAAAACAGGAGGACTGTAAAAAGATTGTTGCAGAGCATATTGTTAACAAAAAAACTCCTGAATGATAATTTTGAAACAATTAATGTGCTGGAAGCTATTAAAAACGCTCATAGAACCGGTAAACAAAAATCTGAGGGCCATAGAAATATTATAGCAAGATTCCATGCAAGACCGGTACGAATCACGATACTAAAAACACAAAGAGAGAAACGAGGTCAAGAGGACAAAAACTTCGTACACTTTGTAGAAGACTTGGTCAGGGAAGATTATTATTTGAAGAAGAAAGCCGGGCCACAAATCAGACAGGCATCCACGTACAAACAAAAAGTACGGTTCTGGCACGGCCGGTTGATTATTAACGGGAAAAAAAGTCCCTATCAACGATGCCTAGACACCGCAACATGGGCATATTATGCCAAACACAGCTGTCACTAAGCCTCTTCCTTCAACGACGACACGTGGTTCTCCCGCTGGATTCTCTATACTTCCAATACTTGTCACCAGGGCGGAGAGTGACAATTAGAACAGTCTGGCCCCCGTTTTATATTCTGGAATTCGTGACGAGTCAAATCTATTATGGCTATGAGAGACTATCAATGGTTCACAGAAACTTTACTCATTATCGCCTGGTCGGTACTAGAGGACTTCAAGTAAGTTTTGATAATGAACACTTACCAATAGATTATCTCGCCCAAGGTTGATTACTTTTTTTTTAATTTTATTCAGGTAGTTTTTCTTTTTATTAAACGCATCAGGAATGCTAATCAATAAAGTACGCCCTCAGATGTAGTTAAGATATTAATAACCATAACTTTAATGATATTTAACTTATCACGGAAGCATGATGTATGTCCTTAATCTTGATAACTGATCCGGCATATTACATATTGCATCATGCACATAACAAATTACTACATATTATTTCAGCTTTCTCAATTTAAACATTAATTCATCCTCATATAATGTGTCTTTGGGACAATTTTAATCTTTAGGTCAGGGTAGATTCTGTATTTCTGTACAAGAAGTATCTTAACACATATACATGTATTTCTATGATGATTTATTGTTGCATAATATCATTCATTATAGAAAAATGAGTGGCAACAGGATTCGCACTAAGATGAAAATACATATTTAACAGTCTGTGACTCTGTGAAGTCATTATATTATATTATCTAAAAATACATTTTGGGACAGATTTTAATCTTCAGGTCAGTTTATATTTTGTTTTTTTTTGCACAAGAAATATCTTAACATATATATTCATATATTTCTAAAATGACTTGTTATTGCATAATATCATTTATTATTAGGATGCAACATTATAAAAATGTATGGCAACTAGATTTTCACTAAATGAAAATACATATTTAACAGTCTGAGACTGTCTGCTGTCATAATATAAAGTTAGCCTGACTTGGTTAAAATAAAAATGTTATATCTTTTATACAGCCCTGAGAATGAGCCATGAGCAACCAAAAACTTAAAACATCTTACTATCACCACTATTACTGTATTTCCAGTTTTCATGATGGTGATGCAGGCACTCTTTCTGCCCTAGTATTCAGCAGCACTTACTACCTGTAAGGGCTTGGAAGAAAACTTTGTGTTCCTATACACTTGTTGTTTCTTTATGAATTTTTTTTTTGTTTTTTTTTTGTCTTCTACTTGTCCTGTTGTTGTTAGAGTTATAACATCTCACTGGCATAAGGATGTGAAATTAGTTGAACTGTTTCACAACTTTAGCAGAATAATACAGATCAGCAAGTTCTTTTATGTATGCAGTCCAAGTTGATTGCTGTATTTTAGATATAATCTTCCTGCTTCTGATATACATGTGTACATGGAACCGAATATATGTAGTACTTTATATTTATTTTTTTATGTCCAACATAGATATATTATCATTGAATACAAGGGGATAACGTGGGTGTAAGAAAAGGAGAGAGCTTTTTCATTGGCTCCAAGGTAAAAAATATAGTGTTATTATGTTGCAAGAAACGCACAGTGTTCCAGAAGATTTTATGAAATGGTGAGCTGAATGGGGTCATCATTAAACTATTAGTAGTGGAAACCATTCTTCAAGAGGCGTAGCCATATTGATAAAAAACAATGTTATTCATGATATACATGATGTATACTTTAATGAAAATGGGAGATTTTCACTTTAGATGGCACTAGGGTAACATTATGTAATCTATATGCACCTAACAATTCAGATATAAATTTCTTTAATAATTTTTTTTTCAAATAGAAAACGTGCAATGAAAATGTTATTGTGGGAGGTGACTGGAACATTGTAATGGAGCCTCATATGGATCGATTAGATGGTTATCATTCTGATAAAAACCAAACACGTAAATTGATAAAGGAAAGGATTTTAGATTTAGACTTAATAGATGTCTGGAGACACTTTAATCCTAATGTTAAAATGTATACATGGTCACGCAATAATCCAATCTTTACAGCAAGTAGATTAGATTATTTCTTAATATCATTAGGACTGGTTGGTTATATCCACGTAGTAGATATAGTCCAAGGTTATAAAACGGACCACAGAGGTATTGTTTTAGGTTTAAAGAATCCTCACAATGTTAGATGATCTGGATTTTTTAAATTTAATAATTCATTATTACATGATCAAGATTATATAAGAATGATAAAATACTTCAAATAATAAAGTAAATACATGGTCACGCAATAATCCAATCTTTACAGCAAGTAGATTAGATTATTTCTTAATATCATTAGGACTGGTTGGTTATATCCACGTAGTAGATATAGTCCAAGGTTATAAAACGGACCACAGAGGTATTGTTTTAGGTTTAAAGAATCCTCACAATGTTAGATGATCTGGATTTTTTAAATTTAATAATTCATTATTACATGATCAAGATTATATAAGAATGATAAAATACTTCAAATAATAAAGTAAATACATGGTCACGCAATAATCCAAACTTTACAGCAAGTAGATTAGCTTATTTCTTAATATCATTAGGACTTGTTGGTTATATCCATGTAGTAGATATAGTCCAAGGTTATAAAACGGACCACAGAGGTATTGTTTTAGGTTTAAAGAATCCTCACAATGTTAGAGGACCTGGATTTTGGAAATTTAATAATTCATTATTACATGATCAAGATTATATAGAATATATAAATGATAAAATACTTCAAATGATAAAGTAAATAATAAATATTTCAGATACAATTTCAGATAACAAAGAAGCAAATCCTTCCCTGTTGTGGGATACTATATAAATGTCCATCAGAAGATTTACAATAAGTTATAGTTCTCAGCTAAAAAAGAAAAAGAATTGCAAATAAACTTTCTTAGAAAAAGAATTAAAAGGATTGCAAAACTCAGAATTATCAGACCTAGAAAAAAAACACTTTGAATCTATTAAAAATGAATTTTATAAATTAATCGAAGAAAAAAAAATAGGGGAGCTACGTTAAGAATTAAAGGAAGATGGTATGAGGAAGGAGAAAAATCAACAAAATATTTCCTTAAACTTGAGAAATGTAACTTCAATAGGAAAGTAATAAATAAATTAGATGTTGATGGTAAAAATAATTATTGATCAGAGAAAAATTGTGAAAGAAGAAGAAAATTATTTCAATAAAATATATACTTCTCATATTAAATACAATGCAAACAAATTAAATAGCTTTCTAGATAAATATACCCAAGACTGATATAACATAGTCGGAAGAATTAAATGATGAAGAATTATTTAAAAACTTAAATACAATGAAAAATGGAAAATCTCCAGGCACTGATGGCCTTACTACTTAATGTTATAAATTCTTTTTGAAAGATATAAACAGTTATTTTATTAAATCTCTACAATATTCATTCCAAGTTTTCTTTAATACAGAGACAAGGGATTATAAGCTTGCTACCAAAAAAGGGAAAGATTTAAAATATTTAAAAATTGGAGACCACTCACTTTACTAAATTCTGATTATAAGATTATTACAAAAAGTTTAGCAAATAGATTAAAGTGTGTGTTAGCAGAATTGATTCACAGTGACCAAACTGGATTTATTAAAGATAGATATATCAGAGAAACTATAAATAAAATTATTACTATAATTAGTTATGCAAATGAAAAAAAAAATAAATACAATGTTGATGGCAATAGATTTTGAAAAGGCCTTTGATTATTTAGAATGGAATGATCTGTACACAATACTCAGACATATGAACTTTGACTTTTATTTCATCTCAATGATAAAAACAGTAAACAATGACGTTACAATTTGTGCAGTCAATAGTGGATGGATATCGGCTTTTACCCTGTATCAAGGGGGATGCGGCAGTGTTGCCCCTTATCACCCTACTTATTTATATTATATGTTGAAATATTAGCATTAGCAATCAGGTCAGAAAAAGGTATTAAAGGTATAAATATATATGGTGAAGAAAATAAAATTTTACAGTATGCAGATGACACCACATTATTTGTAGAAGATCATAAAAATATAGAAAAAAATATATGTTTGAAGATTTTAAATCATTTTCTGGATTAAAAATCAATAAGGACAAAACTGTTATTATGTAATTAAGGAAAGGTAATAACCATATGAAAAATAAGTTAGAAGATTTAGGCCTTGTATATACCGATAAAGTAATAACATTATTAGGAGTGAAGGTATGGTACTTGAAGATATGGTACATGAAAACTTTGCCTCAGTTAAAAACCAAAATAAATAATATACTATCAGTATGGAATGCTCGAAAACTTACACCTGTTGGTAAAATCACTGAATTAAAGAATTTTGTCTTATCACAGTTGATATATCATCTTTCAATTCTACCTACACCCAGTCAATCATTTATGAAACAAATTGAGAGACGTATATATAAATTTATTTGGGGTAGACGTAAGGACTTAATAAAAAAGACAAACTCTAATAGCATCTATTGAAAAAGGAGGCCTGGATATGATAGAGATTTCAATAAAGAATGTAGCTTTAAAATTGGTGTGGATAAAGCGTTTATTAGATAAAAGTCTACAAAGTGTATGGAGGAAAATTGTTTTAGGATTTTTTAAACTAGGAGAATCATCTTTCAGTTGTAATCTAGCACCTACACATGTAAAATATATTATGAAATTTAAACATCCTTTTTTGGGAAGAAATTATGCAACACTAGAACAAATACAGCTTCTACGATAAAAAAAACTTACGAAATTGTCACAATGTATATTGTTTAATTCTCATATAAAAATTAATGATACAATTTTATTTTACAAGTCGCTTTTCAGTAAAGAAGTCATATTTGTAACAGACTTAGTTAAAATGGTACAAGGTACAACTATGTTTACGAGTCATAAAGAAATTATTAGTAAGTATGAGGTCAAACTAATTTTTTAATTATGTAAGTTTACTTCAAGCAATTCCACGAAGGTGGAAACAAATCATAGTGAATGAGAACAAAGAAATAATATCACCTATAAATTTACATAAACTTCTTAATACTGTGTTAAATAATAAGAAAGGAGCAAATTTATATATGACCAACTGGTGGCCCAACATATAGTCCCTCCAGAAAATGCAATTATAAAATGTAAAGATGATTTTATCGCAATTACAGATAGGGATGTGTACCAGGGATTTTCCAAGATATATGGGACCTCTATATCAGCTAAGTTACGTATATTTCAATATTACATCCTTCATCGTAGGCTGACTTTGAATCCATTTCCCTGTAAGATAAATATTATTAAGCATCACAAAGTAGCTTAAGCAAACCTCCATAAAAAATTAAATAAATAAATAAACAAAACAAAAAACATAATTAAACCAACTAAGTAACAACAATTCGACTTATTACAATGGAATAAATAGTTTAATTCTGTGTTATATGATCTTTTGTGTGATTCTTTTTTTATCTGGTTCTGTCATTTCTAAGGTTAAATTATAGCCAGTGATATGTTTGTTTTCATGTTTATGTATTGTTATGTTTATTATGTATTTGTGTAGATGCACATTTATGTTTGTATCGTTTGTATGTATCCTTATATAATCTTTTTTGTTAATAAAAAATGACACCCGAAAATGTGAGAATAGAACCGGGAGAAGCAGGAAGTCTTAGATGGCCCCCCTCCTCCATTTAGAATTATTTTTCACTTGTTTAGCCTATTTTACCCATCTGTATATGGTTTTTGGACGAGGCAATTTTTTTTTTTTAAATTGTGCTTTCGCTGCTAAGGACTTAGGGGGCATATCAATCTACAAGTGTCCACCTATAAGTATTTTTATAAAGAAATGTCCTAGAACTCGTTTTGGGATTAACAAGGGGCGCACTGGATTGTTATAAAAATCCTGGATATGTGAAAGTAGAAAATAACAATGGCTTTCAAAAATTAATCTGGGCAAATGTTGTAATTGGCCATAAGGTAAAAAACAATATTAGATTACGTCGTTCAGGTGGGATTTTCCCCACATCACAATGCCTTTTTAAGGGGTACAAAGCATATAGGAAACCAAAAATAAATACTCGATTTTTATTAAGATATTTAATTACTCAAGAGTAAATCTTAGACAGATCATCAAAATGGCGTCAAGAATGGTGTTGAAGTTATGCACCAATTTTAGTTAAAGGATACACTGAGGGTTTGTGACGTCCTAGGTATGGGATAACGTATGGGAGGCCCATACTAGAACGCCCAGGTAAGAGACAATCAGAGTAGCGTCTACAGCACCTAGATGAAACCGTCAGATTCGGTTGAGTCGTCTAGACGTCTTCCAGTTGTTCTGAAAACATGTTTTCAATACGCCCTAAATGAAAATAATAATTCATCTGAAAGTCATATACAGTAGTATAGAAATATTATATATCAGGAGTACCATCCAAGGCAGAACATCAAAACACCGTGTACATTGGTGTTGCAGCTCTGAAACTGTTAAGATGATGATTTTAGCAGTCAAGTGACAATAATGATGTGGTGGCAACAAACCCGGATAAAAACTTTAATCTCAGTGTCGGTCGAAGACGTCGTCGTCAAGAAGTCTTTCAAACGTTCTGCATTATGTAGAATCTGTAGAATACGTCCCCAGTGATAATTCTTCCAACCGTTCTGCATTATATACATGTGAAAAATACGTCCCCAATAATAATAATTCATATTAAATCCATATAAAATTGATGAAAGTAATGTAGGCACATACGATTGATGTACAGTTTGTAATCTGACATATTTTGACCTTAAAATCTAAGATGGCTGCTGATTTTTTTACCAAATATTCTTTCTCTCATCCATAATTGACTCTTACGGTTCGTTACTTTTTCACTTGTTTAGCATATTTTACCCATCAGTATATGGTTTTTGGACGAGGCAACTTTTTTTAAATTTTGTCATTTAGCCTTCTTAGTACACTCTGCTGGAAGACCTGATCAACCTGAGCATAATAATATGTCGCATAACTATGCTAGGTACACAGTGGTTATCTAATAGGATAAGAAGGCACAATTATAGAAATTAACCTTGCATAATACATATATTAGAAAAGTTTAGGCCAAGGCGAGGTAATTAAGCTCCATTTTATAGAAAACTTGAACCAGGCCGGTTGAGTCCAAATCGGAGCACTCGAGGTCAAATCGACTTACCAGTCCCACCCTCTTGAAACCAGTGATCGAACCCGAATCCTAGTCTGATTATTATTCTTTGAAATTTTTTTATTGTATAAAAAGATGTTAACGTCTCTTCATGCATTCTTGGAACTGGTCCATTGTTGAAATTTCTTCATTTACATGGTTTGGAAGAAATACCTATCTATATACACATCGTGCGAGGGAAAATTTTGTTATATTTAATTTAAACAAGAGACAACGCCTACGGTTCGCACCAGGACAGCCCCCGCTAATTTTCGCATTAACATTCACAAAACACAATCCTTGGAGAATCGCACCACTAGGACTTTTTTTAGAAGCCAATAGAACCAATATGATTTAAAATATAACCAATTTAACGTACAGTATTAATTTCCCTTATGCAACAATCCCGATCCTTGATAGTAGCGCAGATCACAATGTGGAAACAAACAGTTTTTGCAATATCAGACGGTGGCCTTTTTTACTTCGGGTATGTACGATTTCACCTCCATTTCTTTAATCATTTTAAACCAATTATTTGATATGTATTGTACAAATAACGGTATTAATAGCAACTGATGCGTGATATTCTCCATGGCTCAGATGATTCATTCGGTACCCTGTGCATATGGAGAAAATTCGGAACAAACTTGCCGCAAAAATCTCAGTTCTTTGAGAATGCCAAGAATCGAACCGAGGTCGTCAGCTTGTTGCCATTCATTATTGTATGGGACATCTCCTATAAATTTTAAATGAACATTTATAGAACCTATCTATTTAGGATATGAAAAAAATGGGACCTATGGTGAATGTAGTAGATCCTCTTCACGGCTTGGTAAGCCAATTAACCTAAATAGAGGGATACATTCTATACTTTACCTTTCATTCAAAAAAGTAATGTTATAGTCAAGGCTATCTCATCGTGTCGCGTGGCTCAGGGGTAGAAAACAGGACTCCATCCTGAAGATCGTGAGTTCGAATCTCAGCCTAGGAGCGGTGCGATTTTTACGGTTAGTCACAACCAACCCAAGCTCTCTGCAGGCTTAATGGGAAGGCTTTGCCCTACAGCCGTGTATCACTCATAAACGAGTGCGTCTTTTGGGGTTCCCCTATGTCATGACCAAGCAACTTGGAAGATTACAAACCCATGACCTGCTGGTGCGTTAGACGCCGGGCCTGTGTGACACCAGGATATAAAATAAAATGACAAGAAGTGCGAGCTACCTCCCAGTCACGTAGTACCAAATCGACATGAAAAGGTGTTAATACATAGCATAAGAATCAGAAAAGTAAGCAGTAAAAAACCGGGGGCGGAGGTTAAACGGAAGAAAAGAGGGAGACACATGAAAGAAGAAACATAGAGGAAACACCATAGTACAAACACTCCCCGCCGGAGGCTGGAGCGCTTGAAACTTGTTTACAATTTGTCAGCGATGCAGACTCATTATAATTAAGTACCCCCACAGCCGGGTTTCATAGCAACCGAAACTATTAGGCTTCATCGTCTAAAGGTGGAAACACGCTCTGTGCATAACTTTACCTGTGGTACAAAACTAACTACTAATAAAATGCCTGAAAAAAAAATTGGTTAATTCTAATAGAAATCACGATTATGTAGAACTCTCTCTCTCCCATTCTCTCTCTCTCTCTCTCTCTGTATACATATATATATATATATATATATATATATATATGTGTGTGTGTTTATATAATATATATATTTATATGTGTGTGTATACAAGAATTGAAAGAGCTAGGTACACCGCGTGACACACGAGGCCCATTTAAACCAGTGGTCCATTGGCCAGGACGCTCAGCTGAATTCAAGGAATGTTGAACAATGAGAAAAGATGACTGCCAGAGTGCCAAAAAATCATGAATTTTAAGAAGAGTTCTTAGAAATATCTGGTTTACGAGAAAATTCTCAAAGAAGGATTGACATGCAAAATTTCAGACCAATATATTGAACCATTCCTGAGATATGAGCAAATTTTCCGCAAAAGCACATGTACGTATGGACGTCACAGGAAAACGATTGTAGATGTTGCGCCACCAGTCATGAGTACAAGATGGAGCAGGCCAAATCTATGGACATGCGAAATTTCAGGCCAATACTGCACACCATTCCTAAGAAAAGAAAATTAATTTATTCTACAGAAACAGGAAAGTGGTGGTGCCAACTGTCTGGTTTAGGAGAAAACTTTCCAAGATGGATGGGCATGCCAAATTTCAGACCAATATATTAAACCATTCCTGAGATATTGGCAATTTTCACCAAAAGCAAATATACCGATGAATGCCACGCGAAAATGACTGCAGACGGCGCCAGCAGTCTTGTTTTGTTAGATGTAGATGTTGAGGATCTATGAAGATGCACTATTTCAACCTATACATTGAAGAACGATTAAGACGAACAGATGGCAAATACACAGATGGACTCTACGCAAAAAGTATTGTAGGTGGCGTCACCAGTCGCAAATAGGAGATAGAGAGATCCAAGATCTATGGACATGCAAACTTTCAGCACTACACATTAAGCCACTCCTGAGATATTGGCTGTTATCTAAAAGACACCCAGATTCACACTGCACAGAAAAGATTGCCGGTGGTACCATCTGTCTGTGTTAGGTACAACAACATAGGTGAAGGAACAACTATGCTAGGTTTCGAAAAGATCAGTCCAAGGGTCTCAGAGATGTTCTCTTGAAACTAACGCAGAGTTTTTGTATCACTTTAATTATTCTGGGGGGTACTTAGAGAGGTACTTAGCAAGTGCGGCCACCAGTTTGCAGGAACTGATAGAACACTCCATGATCAATATTCATGCACAGAATCATGGTGATCCATGTATTAGTTATTCAGATACTCTGGTTTTGTATCAAATGTTTAATTATTCTGATCAGAACCCAATAGTTCACAGGTTATGGGTAGCAGAGACCTAATTTCAGGTTTCCAAGGAGATTTTTTTTATGGACCTCCCTGGATGTCATGTTAGAAGATTCCAGGGCCAGAGGTTATGATTTGTGGTCCGTTAACAGAAGGCAGCTTCTTTGAAGGTATCAACAATAGAGAAAAAAATCGTAAAAATTAGAAAAATACAGGTGGCGCAACTAGTTTGCAGGAACTGACGGAACACTCTATGATCAATATTCATACAAAGAATCATGGTGACCAAGGCAGTAGTTATTCAGATACTGAAGCTTTTGTATCAATTTTTTTTATTATTCTGGGGGTACTTCGGTACCCCATAGCTCACAGCTTATGAGGAACAGAGACCTAATTTCAGGTTTCCAAGGAGATTTTTAATGGATCTCCCTCGATATTAAGTGAGAAGATTCCAGGTCCAATGGTTACGATTTGTGCCCCTTTTAACGGACGGCCAGACGGACGGACGCCGGACAAAGGGTGATCGCTATATCTCAGATGACTTTCAGTCAGCCGAGCTAAAAATTAGGTCAATAAACGACCAAGCAAAGACAGACGTCACTGTCAAAAAGAAAGTATGATGTGGGTTGATCAGTGTTGCTTTGTCCGTGAAATCATGCCTGTGTACATTATTTATATGTGTGTGTATATATTAAAACTGACAAACAGGCGTAATGTTGGAATAGTTCATGATGCCATAAATTATTTAAAATGTCATCACCATTCAGTATTTGGTCTTTATCTCGAGATATCCAAATGATATATCGAGATATTGAGGTATTGTGTTTTTTTTTTTTTTGGGGGGGGGGGGGGTATTTTCGCGCCCTCGAAACAATGTTAGATATTTAGAAAATATTTTGTGTTTTACCAGAAATTAAATGCACAACTTTCGTTAAGCAAAACGCAGTTAAGACAGAAATAGAAAGATTTAAAGAAAATACATTTACATCATGGTGAACTGGATCTGAGATTATAAATATATTTTTTTTAAATTGTTTATATGCTTTATATTTATTGACTCGTTATCTTGGATATAGTCCTTGACAGTTGTCAACTCGATAGCAGGGCAATATTCAATACGGTTATTTGTAACTCAGACTGTACACGTAATAGCCTTTGCAACCGCTGGACCATAAAGTTATATCGTGCCCCACGTGTATGATAAAAAAATTAACTGAACACAATGGTAACACGGAACTGGGTTCCTTAGATAGGAAGGGGAGTATATATAATAAATACAGTAAATGATTTTCCGAGGAGATATTTAAGCCTTTCCGGAATAAAAGTTGACTAGGTCAATATATAACACAACATTGAGGCAGAAAGAGAAGTTAAATACATAACGAACTACAGGCTTCATACAAATACCAAATAAAAATCATTTAGTGATGAAAATACTCCAACAGCTGAGGAAGATTAAGGGTTCTTTTTTTATTTATGTGAACATGTAAAACCCTAGGAAGTTGATGTCTCTTGACTCGTCGCCTGTATATGCCCTTCCAACTGACCTCACTCTGATAGTCTCGCCCGCTGAACATTCGACAATCATCGACTTGCTCAGAGTTTCGAAGCCCCCTGGTAAGTCAAAACGAACTCCTCCGACAAACTCGTTATTCTTCAAAACGAGGAGCTGAAAGTTAAAAAAAAAATATGATAAATGATAACAATATCTCTTGTGACGCTTTGATAAATATTCAAATATTTCTCTCGCGATGCTTGATAAGTGTTTGAATAGTCTTTCATACCATTTTGAAAAAAAAAGGTTTAAATATTCTTTCGTGGTGCTTTGCATTTGGTAAATGTTCAAATATTCTCTTGTGGTGCTTTTATTAATGTTCAAACATTATCCTGAGGAACTTTGATAAATGTTATAATAATCTCTTGAGAAACTTTAATAAATCGGTCCGACTTTGGAATCCTTGCTAACACAGAAAACGACTTGGTGGGACTGTAGGATTAGTGCCTGTCCTTCAGGACTCTTTATCCACAACGGATACATGTTTAGTGTACGTTAATTGTATCCTATGGCCTCTTCACTTATATCTTAGCCCGTAATAATGTATAATTTATCCTTTCTTCACGCGATTCAACTTGTCGTATCCGTCATGATTTCTCTGTCTGCTTGTTAACACAACTTAGCTCAATTGCACATGTCCTGCCTACGTCATTCATACGTGTATTGCGCCCTCGAGGCATTTGTATGTACACGGGTCACGGCTATCCCACGTCTATTTGGTGTATTACACGGGTCAGGGGTTAACAAATAAATTGGTAACTTCCCCTTGTCCGCGCAAAGCGCGAGACGAAGTATGCTTTAGTGACAGGTAGTTAACAAACGGCCTAGGGTTATTTTTTAAAGCTTTTTCGGCGTCCGAAGCGTGCGGACGACGCATACGCTAAACAAAAATTAACCCTCATTTTAACAACTAAGACCAAATCTCAATAGTAGATTTAAATATCTCCATTTGAACCCTTGTTTCAACTCGTCTTCCATGGCGCATTGGTCGCGCATAGAACGTGATATCGCGCGGTTGCTAGTTCGAGACCCGGTCAACAGATTCACAATTGCATGTTATCTGTATTAATAAATCATCAATTTCTCATTACAAATATTTTCTTGTTATTTAATAAATGTTCAAATATTCTCTCGAGGGAGACATTTGTAACTGATTATCCATTTTGGTTCGATATGACTAAATGAATCCGAATGAATAATAATAATAATAAAGATAATAATAACATTACTAATAATACAGCAAAACCTGGAAAACTGATTTAGTCATTAGGTGAGGTTTTATTGTAATAATAATTAAAAAAAAATAATAATAGAAATTATAATAATAAATATCCACAATGGTAGCTAGATAAATAAATGGGTGATACAATAGTGATTTCTGTTTATATTTTATAGGTGGGAAAGGAAGGGAATCCCAAAAGACCGGCTACTGTGGCTCAGGGTTAGAGCGCAGGACTCAAAGCCGGGAGGACGTGAGTTCGAATCTCAGCGGAGGCGGTGAGATTTTTCACGGTCGGCCCCCACCCAGGGTGAGCGCTTTGCAGGCTTAAAGGGTTTGCCGTGCCCAACGGCCGTGTTTCACTCACAATGAGTGCGCCTTTCGGGGGCACCTCGGTGGTATGACCCTGCAATGGGCCCGAAGGTGCAGTAGTCACCGGGCGTGGTTAACGCCAGGATGTAAATGAGAGGAAGCGTGTGAGATTGCCCTGTAGTCCGAAACCGGAATGGAAATCTGGAGATGTACATAAAGCATTAAAAAATATAGTAAAAAAAAGAGTGTCCTAAAAGAAGGCTACTCAAGATAGGTTATGCGTCGTGTCCCGATGTCACCTCAATATGTCCCGAATCTAAATTTAAAATATTTATCGTCAACACTTGCCCGATGTGCCCCTTATCATCCCACTTGTTAAGCCAATGGTCGCAAAACAAGGGGTTGTATGAAAGATTGGTCTCACCCTGAATTGCGCAAATTCTGACGTTACTCCGCTGATGTGAACGTAGTAGAGACCAGTGAAGGCACAGACTGCTTGGTTCTCCTGCCAGGCCCCGCCCTCGTTCACTTCGGTGTGATCGAATTCTAGAGGGTCTTGGTTTGATGTCACCGGACTTCCGCGAAAAACGGACCAGGCCGAACGGACAGGTCGCTGTGTGTTGTACTGGAACCCTCCGAAAGTCGTTAGATAATTACTGTTGGAAAAGCCTTCGTATTCAGAAAACAACTGGACTGTATCGCCTGCGAACATGCTCAACATTACCGACCTCTGGAAGCTGTCCACGTCGACCTCGACGTCGGGATGCCTGTGTACACGATACACATTGACACCATTTATCCGTAAATGCAGGTCTGCCCTGTTCCCTTCTGCAACCCCTGTTGAGAACGTGAAATAATAGATCCCCGTGTCGGGTACTGTGAAAGTATTGGTGTTGTAATTCCAAGTCCCCTGGGTATCAGCAAATATCGTATCAAAAGTGACTTGACCAGAGGTGAAGTTTGTGCTCTTGCCCACCGAAAACCCTACCATCGTTTGCATCACTCCGGATAGAGACAGCGTTCCCCATGATGTGGCGAGGGTGTCAACGGAACTCATCAGTCTTGGCCCGTCAGATCTGATGGACAGTTGGTCGTTGTAGTTGAAATAAGTGATGAAGTCTCTGCCCATCACGGATTCGTCGAAAGTATTACCTGATGCGTCACGATAAATGGCGGTCATGGTGGTGGTTCCTCGCTGAAGCTTGTAACTTGTTAAGCTATTTCCGGGATGTCCAGCAGACAAACTTATGAGATACAGGCCCGAATAAGGAATGGTCAGCCTCCACGTGTCCTGGTTTAAGTGACCGCCGCGGTTGAAAACGAGTGCATCAAAGTTAGCCGGATCCCTTGCACCGTCATGAGTATAAATGTTGGCGGCAAAGGAGGCCTGGTCTGTAAGAATATTTTTGATAATGAGATAGCATACCAAATGCTTATATTAAGCGCCTCATTCACCATGCCCTACAACTAGCTCAAAATAATGTAAGTAGCCTCATACATCACTTTTTTTTACAGATACAGATACAGCATTAACACAAAGCAGAAAATTATCAAATACATCTGCGGCGAACTACTCTTAGATATCAAAGGTGCTTACCCACGTCGTGTATAAGGTAATGTGAATATTCTGGCTTCTATCAAGGTTCTCTACATTATTTGCAAATAGAACTTTATTCAAACTTTAGACGTTATGTAACTTAAAATCGATGGTTGCGCATTTTCGTCCGACATGTTAGGTAATTTGTGGCCATATTAAACCCTGGTTGATTGCTATATACCAAGCGAATAGACAGGGCTGAACTATAAAATAATACGATACGCCTCATTAGAAAAAAATTGCTTATTTTATACTTGGGTATTTTGTCGATACATAGGTTAATTCGTTACTTACTCGCTGCGTAAATGAGGATGATATTAATACTTAAGTTAGCAGACAAATCATTTAATTACATGAAATATAAGCTTCCAAATAACACCCATTAAAAAAATCCTATCAGTATCGATAATACCATAGATATATACATAAGTCTATATGTAAATAAGCTGATACGAAAGGCATTATATTTTATATATATATATATATATATATATATATATATATATATATAGCTTTGAAAATTACAACATAATATATGTTACAACCAATAGAAAATAATAAGCAATTATTTCAATTATGATGTTCTTATGAAAACTCCTTTTAACACTTCAATAAGTTTTTTTCCAACATGAGCACGTATCCGCGTTTTGGTAATAGTAAATATCTTTTAATTAAAGTGTATGTTATATTTGATCATATTCGAATATCTTTAAACCGAAATACATTTTTCTGTATAAAAAGTGATAGTATCAACACCTTCTCTTTATATATAATTAGATTAATGTTTTCTGGTATGCAAATTTCAGCCAATTGTTACCTATAATATGTATAATTAATATGTTTTTGCGTTAATCTAGTAAAAAAGGACACCAGAAGAAACTCAGAAAGGTTTTCTGTGGAACATTATCGCATTGTTCTTTGTTTAGTGCTGTCTATGATGCATATCGTCGAGTGATATTTGACCACCGTTTATCCTACACTCATCACGAAGCACGTTTTATACTGCAGCCGTTCCTTATCTCCTTCCGTTAAAAAGCTGCTTCTTTAGCAAGTTTTCTGGAGCTTTAACACAGGTCAAGTACAAATGCAACAATAAAAAAAATACAAAAGAGAATACCAAACTCATATAGGTAAGATTACAGTTCTTTTAATCGCACAAGCTCTGCTGGTGAAACAGCAGAAAACTACTAGATTATGCCCATTAATCCAGTTGCATGAAAAATTATGTTAATGTTTCATTTTTAAATCTATTTCCATATTTGCGAGCTTACCGTACCGATATGCTGGTGATTTGCATATTAGAAATAGTTACTTTTAAGACAGTTATTTCATTATTAAATCTTAAGTTAGAAACGCACGTTCGACGATAACCGAAACTATCATCCACACAGTGAGCCTCAGGCTCTGGCTGTTTTTGTTTAAATAAGCAGCTAATAGAAGGTTAACTATAAATTAGCTTAGGAGTTAGTCCAGGAATCAAGTCGAACCTGACAATAACCTTGCGGACCCTATTGGCTTAGCGATTTAGTGATTTGAGTAGTTATTTAGTTTGGTGAACTCAGCAACTCAGTAAATCAATAAAAGGTATCGGGACTTGTTTGTTGTACCATGCGAAATTCTACGAATAAAAAAAATAAATTAATGTCCAGTCTCGAGACTTACATCTCTCATTCCATGAGTAGACCCCACTTTTACTTTTATTGCGCGGCATTTAAAAAAAAGATCTGTGAACTACCACTCTCAAGCAACGATTTTTAAACTTATACTTTCACGTACGCATCACTTATTTACGTATTTTAAACTTGATCGGTACATTTTACACCATATGTAAATTCTGACCGGGATAATAATGGTGTCCGACACAGTAACTATTTAAAAATATCGAAAGAAGTTCAAAGTTTAGCTCTCTCGGAGTGTGATATATAGGATACCTAGGAGTCACGACCCAATATTTATACATGAGATAGCAATACCTTCTTTTCCCTATAATGCCTACTTTCGCGGTATGCTACCCAGGCAGTGATTACACGAGTCAGTTCTCATTAATTTTGGGCAGGTGAGCCTAACGGAGGAATGTTCTGTAGTTGTCTTCCGTCCTGTCGCATTGATATCGTGGCAGACAGCCAATAATCTTCAAATTAGGCTACTATGAAATAAAACAGATGAAGTCGCATCCAAAACTGAAAATTCTTCTCTTTGGTAACGAGTCATTTCCTTATCGCGTACAAGTTGGTACACGTCCAGTAACCAGATTGAGCAATGCTTGCATTCAGACGGGTAAATATTCAACAAAAATGTACCAATATGTCGATATAAAACAGTATTTTTCTCGCACCTGGTAGGTCATGATACACAGTATGCTAACCAAGCTAAAGATTGGTCTGGTTTATGTCAAATGGCACCGTACTTGTAGTCCATGAGGAGTTATCAAAAATGACGAAACTATTCGCATTCTCAAAGATTTTACTCTGACGATAGTACGCCAACAATGAGATAATAATCCCCAGAAGCTGATAAAAAAATACGAGAATAAGCAAGACTAGGAACTCTATGTAAAGTCGTATGATTAATCTTCAAAGATTTCTCTCCCCCCCCCCCCCCCAATGAAAGAAAAATCAAGTGCTTACGGTGCGTTAATATTTACGAATAATCGCTAAATTGTAACGGACACCCAGTGGGGGAACAAATCTTAATTATTCCATACAGTTTAATTTTAAATACTTGCCTGTTGGTCCTGGTGTTGTACCCGGTGTGTAGGTGGTGTATCCTAAAACAATAAATATGAATAAAATCTTTATTGTTCACGTGGGATAAACAATGTCAAATTTAATGCGTACATATATATTTCTAACATATTACAAGGTAACTTTATCTTAGTATATCTCCTTTCAATGCAAATGTGCAGGCCAGAATGAAACAATGTGATTTAGGAGTTTACCATATATAGAATTTTCTTTCCAAATGAACCCTATATAGCCAGGGGGCCCCAATGCGGCAGTTTGGGAAACCTATTAAAATGTCGGTAAAAATATAACGAAAAAAACCCAAACACACGGTATACGGACATTAAGAAAGAGGATCGACTTTTGGCTCTCGGAATTACAGGCAATTCATGAGGCTAGTTTTAAACACTTCCTAAAACATCACAGGTACCACAAGCTATTCAATAGGAACAATCTGAAAATTAGCTATACCCGTTCATCTAACATGTCTAACCTGATCAGCAAACCTAATATGAAGGTCCTAAATAATAACAAAGCTGCAAATGTACCTCTCAAAACGATGTCACTGCCGTGAAAAAGATGGATGCCCTATGAATGGTCAGTGTCACCTGAGATGCATTGTCAATAAGGCAACAGTCAGAGCAGACAATGACGAGAAATACTGCATAGGGTGTACGGAAGGTGATTTCAAGACCAGATCAATAACAACAAACACACCTTCCGTGACAGACCCCACGCTAAAAAAATGAGCTGTCTAAACACATCTGGACCCTAAAAGACAAGAATATCAATTACAAGCTTACCTTTTGCAAGCAACTTAACTCTGTGGGACTAGAAAGTGTGATTTCTGTTTGTCTGAAAAGCTACTTATTGTAACCCCCCCCCCTCCCCGGATCATAGTTGAATTCAAGAGCTTAAAATCTCTCCAAGTGCCGCCTTCAAAACAAATTCACTTTGAAATGTTTTAAAACCCAGCATTCATACAAATATTAATGTGCTCGCTCACCCATCCTTATGAGGATTTGCTCGGCAGACTTTCCTGTTCAAGAAGATGGTCTTTCACTGCCCTGCAGTGTTGGGGGACATAGCCTTGCCGCTACCCCATGATGAGTTTGTCGAGTCGTGATCACTTGGTATAAGTGTAGTATATTTGCCTTTTATATTATGTGTATTTTTTAGTATATGTGTATTTTTATATCATATGTATATACAACTGAAATGTTCATGGGACCTGGGACGCTATTAAAAACAGCATACTATGCTGAATGGACATCCTTGTAAAATATCTTTGTCTTTTAAAAACAGCATACTATGCTGAATGGGCATCCTTGTAAAGTATCTTTGTCATAAATAATAAAATAATAAACAACAAAAACCTCTTTCCCCTATTATGTTCAAGCATCGCACGTGTACCCCGACTAATCCTATTGTGCCTCTGAGGACAAAAGGAACAATGTCAGTCATTTACTTGCTAATTATATATTTTATATAAGATTAATCTCCAAATCTTGATAGGTTATGGCTTTTCAAACCATGCCGTTAGCTTCATTTTTACAACATTCACCTGAGGATCGGGTCGCATCCCGTGAAAGAGTCTGAAGTGAATTTACAGTTTTGTTTTCTTCATCATTATATATATATATATATATATATATATATATATACTTTTGTTTTCTTTATCATTGTGTATATATATATATATATATATATATATATATATATATATACACACACACACATTTGAATATACATATGAAACACCTAACAATAATTCCACACATCATTCGACATGTTCCACATAACATGTTTTTATATCAGTTTTATAAGTTGAATAAGCAACAAAAAATCATATTTGCTGGATCAAACCTGAAGAAATTTACGATTAAAAGAAATGTTACTACATGTGCAATGCGTACATGTTTCACATTCACCTCAGCCCTCCATTACGTTTTTAATGTAAACAATATTTCTAGGGATTTAAACTGGCAAACTCCAACATGACACCCTGAGGATCAAGCTAAATGTCTTTGTGCACTGAAAAGAGTGTCAGACTAATGAGTCTCTGATTCTTCGTTGTGTTTTAGACAGGTTAATCAAGAGGAATTCCGGGAGGACGGGGGGTTACGGATGCGATAGGGAGGGGGGTGGGGAAGGGTGTATGGCATCTGCGAACTTCCTAGGCTACGTCTCTGTTAGGATATGGCTCTTATAGTATATTAACAAAGGAATATATATGAAAAGCCGTGCTTCTTCTACTTTTTTTATTTCTATAACCTTTATCTCAAATCAATGTTGTTATTTTACTCTATCAGAGCCAAACATTTGGCAGACAGAATAACAAATTGCATTAATCGGAGGATATTATAATCAAATGAGACAAGTTAAATGGCAAGATGGTCTTTTGAATTATTATAAATGCGGAAACTTGCATGCCCTTAAATCACCTTTAAACCTTTTAAACTTTATAATAAGATGTCATTCTTTTTTCTAAGGATGACATATTGTGGGGATCATAACCAGGATGCATTTGCGACAAACTCACACGTCTCTGAGTTGATGTAAAATGTCTTTTATTGTTACTATACAGGGCTTGGCCCCCAGTTTCTAACAGACCCTACACCTACAGCATGTCTTCAAGCAAGATTTACAAACAATTAATTAGCCAATCGGAGATTTCCCTGATGTATCCCAACAGATGCATTAAAAGAAAGGTGTGCACAGGTGCTGAATGAAAGTGCAATTAGACTGAATAGTGTTGCCATGTTATCAAGGCAACGCAATTTTAGTCATTATGTAAATACCCGGCAACTCAGCTCTGAAATTTGAATTCTCAATAAACTTAAAACCCTGCATCTTACATATTATAAAATCATGATGAAATGCAGAGGAGAATTGCAGTTAAATAGACTGGCCCTTGGTACATCACACAATGTATATACAGACCTGTGTACGCTGCTGTAGTTTCTGGAACGAACACTGAAAAAAAATATGAGTGAAAGTACTATTATTATTCATTGTTAACCTTATGTGTTTGATTGACAACAATTTTGCAGGACATTTCTCTGATTGTTCATACCAAAACAATATTGCTTAATGTTGCACGGTTAAGCTAAAAAAAAAATAGCCCCAGAAAAACATCGATCCCTACCCCCTTCGTCCCGGCCATTAATCCGATGCCCCTAAACCGTCAACCGAAACAAATGTTTTCCATGGCTAATCACACTCCAGGAATTTATCCCCTTGAACGATAACCCCCGGATAATTACCCCAGGTGGCACGTATCTAACTTTTATGTTTAAGTATATACGGTTATATTATTCCGTAAAATTTTCATATAGATTTTTGCAATTTCTTTTTCAAAATTTTGGATCATAATTTAACTAAACATCGACGTTTGCGATTTGTTGTCCCGCCATCTTGGATACTAAATACTGAGCCATACTAAATACAGGCAGGGCTAGCTCAAGAACAATGTGTTTAACCTCAGAAGAAAACCTTTCCTTTAGTATCGATTACTCCTCCCGAAAATGTTGCATTTTACATATTTCAAGAGATAATTTTTAAATGTGCACATACACACGTGCATATATGAATTAGTAGTTGTAATTAATGATATTTTAGATAAATACATTGATTAGTTGGTCTGTTTTAGAGAGTGTAAAGTCTTTCGGGAACAAACTGTTAAATTTGATAATTTGTCTATAATAATCTAGTATTCGTTAATTAATAAAATGCAGATAAATTAATCAAATCTGACTAAATATTGTGGTGTTTTTTTCGACAGAAAATAATATAGGAAATAGTTTCACATTTTTTGTTTCTTAATTTATTGTTTTTCAATTTAAAGCAAATTTACATTTTAGCGTAATTTATCATTTAATTTGCATACTTAAATATGTACAGTCTAACCTCTTTCATTCGCCCCTTGTTCATCCGCCAACGTCACCTATCGCCAACAAATGACAATGTCCCGATTTCCTTATTACATATTTACGCCGGGTGCTTTTTACCCAAACATGCCACATTCCCTTGATCATACGCCAACCTACTCATTTCAGCTCTGATTGTCGGAAATATTCGACAAGCAGGGGGGTTATCGTTTAGGCTCAGCTGAAATGGCAACATGACGTGTTTACAACATGTCACGCCTCAATGGTTATGGATCAAATACCCGGTGCCACTGATTAATTAATGACTTAACACCGGTAAGTAGTGTAGATAAGTGTCATTTAATGAGGCAAAACATATGAGTAGTTTGGAGCAATTAACAGGGGTACGACGTCAAGCGGCGTATACATATCGTGTACAGAAAACAGCGAACCCAGGGGGATTGTCCGTAGTGACGCAGTTCGGTGGACGAATCGTGCCTGGGATTCTGTCAGCAATGCAACCATCGGCATTGTTGGAAACACAAAGGATTTATACCAGGGGTGACCAGCCAAATGAAACAGATCGGCAGGGGGTTCCTGAAGCAAACAGTATCCTTCCTCTTCTACAATGAGTGACGGATTGCCTTGGGATTACCCACAATGCACGCAAGCCTCATCAGGAATGCGTCAATGCCGATCAGAATATAGGAACAGCACAACTTCTGGGCGATCAAGATATCATGGGAACAGTGAAAGACAACGATGATACAGCCCGTCCGACCTCTGAACCTAATGAAATAGTTCCCCACTTTCCCTCACATCCGCCGAAGTCCGTCAGGTCATGAAGACCATCTTATGATATTTCGAGAGCTCCAACTACAGCGAACAGTCCGATATTGACGTATTTTAATGTACCAAAGAATAACAGCTCTTCAGTCACAGCTGGCAAACAATGCTCCATTACGGAATTCTTTTTGGGCTAACTTGTTTTTAATATGACTTTTTAAAGACGAGCCTATGAAATGCATGGCCCGATTTTAGCTACCATGCACATCTCATTTGGACCCCTCGATCAACCGCCACCCTCGCTTACCGCCAACATTTCCCCAAGTCCGACGGTCGGCGAATGAAAGAGGTTATACTGTATATGACAAACAGAAATAGCGATGCTAAATCGAAAATAAAAAAAAAGCAAAAAAGAAAAGTTTTTGAGAGCATATGTTCATTGTGATTTAACAGTATGTCTGCTTCTAGTCCATTTTACCAGTTAATATATAATTTGCTTATTTTAATATATAGTTAGCTGCTGGTCGAATCATGGTCAATCATCGGGTCTTTAGTGCCAAATAATACAGCCATTGGTTATTGTGTCAAGGTTGAGAAGCCAAGATTGTAAATGTACTTTTTAATAAAACTTTAAACTGATGCACCAATTTCAAGAAATGAATTAATTCATATCTGCATAATTAAAAAAAAAAAACAAGGACGGGGGGGGGGGGGGGTTAGGTCGATGCCATTGCAAATGATTTAGGTCCAAACCGGGGACTAAAGCCCGGAAACCGACTTGCCTAATTCCGTGAAGTCCTGTCTTAGAGACTTGTCCAATAACGTAATATTACTGGGCCTATATATAGTTATAATTACTGGTATAACTATAAGTTAACGAGTACGATTTCAATGACAGTGACGTCGATTTTTTATTCCAAAGTGGTGGTGGCAAGGACTTCCACACACACACACACAATCTCACACATTGCAATTAATAATAAGGTTTTAGAAAATAATGTATCATGTAACCGGAATAAGATAGTTCTTAGCCAGGTTTAAACATAATATTTAATTGTCAACTCATTTATGGAACCAAAGTCTATAAATCATTTTTTTTAAATAAATTTTCTTTGAAATATATGAATTTTATTCTCCGAAAAGTGGGGGAGGTGGAATTATAATATTGCCCATCCTCCCCTTGCCATAAAGAAGCGGCATATATATATCCTCTATCCCCCCCCTTATATTGACGGCCCTGTTCAATGTATCATGATTATAAATTTTAAAGTCTAAAATTCAAGAAATTCATTTAAATGAAAGCCTTTAATATTTATTTGAATTGATTAATAATAGTTCGTTACATAGACCATGTGTTAACCAAAAATTAAAAAAAAAGTTTAACACCGTTTCTTTACTTTTGATGAGCTTAATAAATATTTTTTTTGTTATATTTTATAGCATATAATAGTCAGGATGGATAGACAAATCAATGATATTAGTACAGTGAAATATTTATTACAATCAGTATCTTTTTTCAGGAATAGATAATCTGTATATCGACCATTATGTAGCATTAAATCCTGTTAAGGAATGACAGTTCAGGAGGAACAGGAAACAACTGTTCCGTTCAGTTTGTCACACGAATGTCAAGGAAACTGCAAATTTTGTTCAGCAACCAAGCTACCTCTGAGCAAACAACTGTCAGTTTCATTAATTAAGTAGACATTTGCAATTATTTTGAACTGCTGATTACCTCCTTAGGATCTACTAGTATTTTGCACCTCGCCCGCCCCGCCTAGCATAAAGAGAATGAGTACCGTGACCAGTTGCACTGCGAGCATCAGAATGCCCGTTCTGGGAAACCAGAGACAGGCAGTGACCTCCCTCTCAACAAATATGCCGGTACGGCGATAGGCAAGTATTGCTTCCCGAAAATACCAAATCAAGTTGCATTTTGTGCCGGGAATGCCTCAAAACGGTGTGTAAGGTGGTCATGATTTCTGGACTTAAGCCTGCTACCTGACAGCCTTCGGGCTAAAACCCGAAAGCGGACATAAGTTATTTTTGGTATTTTTATTGAATCGGGCTTAACTCTTCATCTCGATGGGTTAAGTCACATTCGGTAATTTTCGGGCTTAACTCAGTTTATTTAAACACAACCCCAAGAAGATGGTCAACTTATGTTCGTGTGATATCTGGCTGAACGTGGATTAATATATCGATTAATGTCTGCAGTTTTTTGCCTCTGGGTCTATTTGGTGGAGTTTCTTTGCAATTGAAGCAATTTGAACGAAAATGCAGATTTCATTTGAATGTATCAAAGGGCGTTCAATTAATGACTACGGATGATGTGTACACAGGAAAGTGCTCCTTCGCTTCCAATTGGTAAGTCTTTATGGTTGAAGAAAGACGATTATGTGAACCATTTGAGTAAGAACAGTTATTGAACTCCATGTAATCACAGCTGCTGGATATGGGTTACTCTTTTCATACAGAATTTAAAAAAAAAATAAATGCTTGAGTAAACGTTAATGAAAAATGGTGATAAGTGGTTGTTGAAACTGACTTTTTATAACGACACTTGAAGATAAATGTGTAAATAGGAAGCCTACAAGTAAGTGAATATATTTGGATATAAGACTACTACATAAGGGTCTATATTTAATAATTTGATATATCAAATGATATACCTTGAAATGACATTAATTCCAACTTTTCATGTTAAAGAAATATAAACTTATAAAGAAATATAAATCGTTAACAGTATGCTGTCTCCATCGTTACCTATGCTTATAAATGTATACCTTACATATTAGGGCTGGGTAATGCCTACAAATTTCGTATTGAAATATATTGCGGTCTGTCTCAACGTATCGCGATATTTTCATTGTATTAAATTGTTAGTAAATGAGTGTGTTTTCTATATATATATATATATATATATATATATATATATGTATAAAAATGAGGGATATATAATGATTTTTCCTTTTTTTTGGGGGGTATATATTTTTATAATATGTTGTAACTCGGAAATATGGACGTTAATTGTGATCGTCCGCCATAACGTTACTCAATACGTCGCGGACGTCAGGATGTCGTATTATATGCCGTATTTCATTTAAAATTTGTATTCGACTTGCAATTTGTTATTCTCCTTATTTTGTAAAAACGACTATGATTGGCTTATTCTCACAAACATTGACATCCCATAATATCAACAGCGATGTCAGGATTGATTTTAGGAAGAATTTGACATTATAGTGGATGTATAATACAAACAATTGCTCAATATAATGAGGTCACGCTTTTTTTATAAGATAATATTAGATATAAGCCAGATATACCCTGATTTTACCTTTGTAAATGAGGCATCAGACATGTAAATATGTGTTTGAATGCTCTAGTTATATATATATATATATATATATATATATATATATATATATATATATATAACTACTGATAGGGAAAAGATGGTATCGTTCCAATACAGTCTCATTGAATATAAAAGTCAAATATCACACACTCAATTAAGGGAAAATGCAACAGAAATATAATATATGATATATTTATTTTATTGTAATAATGCATTATATATGTTTATTTAATTGTCATAATCTACAATAGATATTGTTGAAATGTATAATTTATGTTTTTCATTTTAATAATGTAAAGAAATACGTTTACTGTATTTTAACAATATAAAATGCATTTATTATATATATATAATATATATATATAATATAATATTATATATATATATATATATATATATATATATATATATATAAATGTGTGTTTGTGTGTGTACAAGAACATGATACGTACCAGTCGTGGCTGCCAGAGTCGAGCAGAGGACACTCGAACCTGTAATGCAAAATGACGTAAGGCTTTTACTGAATGGTATAGAAAAACTCAATAAACCTCAGGCATTTAAAAATGTTAACAACCCTGTCAAGGGGGTCATGATTTTCTGGTTGTTTGCTGGTTTGATTTCTGTTGGCGAAGGTATGCAAGACATTTTCCAGACTGTGATAGCGTCCTGTGCTGGACAAACGTAGATTAATAACCGATGTTTACGTGTTGGATCTACTGTTCCTAGATGAATGTCACATGGTAATGTCCCTGAATCCAACCGATCAGTAAATGTTGGGATACTGTTCTCTTCGTGGAAGGTACTACTACTAGTCCGTAGATAGGAGCAAAATTCTTAATTTGGTGATACAAGCACCAAATTTAGTATGTGCATTTCTCAGGGCATATCTAAATCATAAACAATCGTAGGCCAGCGAGAATTTCAAGATGGCAGTCATTTTCTTCTTGAAGGCCGCCATTCGCCGCTCTTATATCAGGCGTTTGGACACAAATCATTTGTTCTAATTCCTAGGATTTATTACATGCTCAATCCAATGCAAACAGACAAAGACGTATGCATGCATGCGTATAATATTGTTTTTTAAATACTCAACGTAAGTATGTTGACTTTCATAAGAAAATGGCAGTATACCTTCTATATGTTGCTTCGTTGTTTGCTTAATTTCCCAGTTAAACATCTAGGCGTGGTCCAAAGAAAGCATTTAACTGAATTACTGAGTTAAAGAAATCTTGAGATCTTTATACGTCGTAGTTCACAACCGGATTACCGATATGTGTTTTAACTTGCACTATGAAAAAATACACATTTTTGTCACTTAAAATAATGTACAGCAAACAATGTGGACTATTTATAAGGTTTTTAACATCTGAACCCTCAGAGGAAGATCTCTCATATTGAAAATGCAAAAATCTTAATGCAACCTTAATGATTATCTTGCGACCAACAGGCTTCCGTTTGCTTCTTTGCGAAGTCACCTGTTCTCATGAAGTAAGCGATCAGTTCGTGAATAGGTCGAGAAATAACTTCAAACTTCGTTGCTTTCACTTGATGATCTCAAAACTATCGAAATCTGTTCATGATTTCACGATGATTTTACGAACATCATGCACATCATGGTAGGGCCTGCGAATATATGACGAAGCCTGTCAGATATTTCGAGACTACGTCAAGAGCAAATCACGACTGGGAATTCTTGAAACGTTCGCAAGAAATTTCTAACTGTTTTGTTAGCCAATTATTACCATCAAACCTAAAACGAGACCAGCATGAACAGCTGACCATACTTACTAATCCCCCTGAATGTTTGCGAGATTTTGAAGCTTGGATAACAAGTGTTAAACTTTTATTTATTATTTTTTCGCATTCCCATTCTTAAATGAATATTTTGCCTGCCCCTTGAAAACACATTTCTTTGTGAGCCGGTGTGCTGTCATTCAAACCAAAATGCTACAGCTAAAGGTTAAAGTATGAACAGATATTTAACAAAGATGGAAGTTAATTCACTTAAGTCTGCAGACTATCTTAAGCCCCTTACCCACTGGGTCTGGGACTGTTGGCGACTAGTTGGAAATACAAAAGAGCCAAAGAATACGTGAATTAACGACAATTTCAATTTGGAATCATACTGAATTTGTACTTAAGATTAATACACGAATGTCGTAAGAGCCATCTTCAAAATGTTCACCTTGAGTTTCCATACATGTGTTGCATGATTTTTTTTTTGTGTGCACTTCCGAATGTTTCGCCCACGAGTATGCCTGAAACCCATTTTTCCTCTTATGAGTCACAATTTAGGTTCCTAGTTCGCCAACATATTACAAAGTTGTTTCATATATCTCACACACTCTAAATAAAAGAAAAAGAAGTTAGGATATTTCTAGGTGGGTTCAAGACTATGATGATTTGAGAGAAAATAAGTCGCAGGATTTTTTTTTTAATTTAATCGAGAGGAGAAGCGAGCCTTGCGACTTACGCATGGAAATTGATAATCCCTTTTTGAGTCTTCAAGGAACCTCCCTCTCCAATGCTTTTCGAAATTTGTCGCACCTTTGTTATTCTAGTAAAAAATGGATTGAACCCGGAACAAATTGTTATATAAATGTGACCAAGTGTATTTTACTCATAAACCTTTTAAGAATAACATTTCAAAAGTCACAAAGCGTCCCATTTGGGGAAAGTTATTTGCTTTGATGATTTAAATTGGCTAATTAACTATAAAGTTTTACTTAACTCATCTATATAATGTCATATTAAGTTTGGTATGTATCGAAGTATCTTAATAGCCAATTAGCCAATAAAAATCCTCAATTTAAATGAATTTCTCCATTTTTCTTCGGGGGGGGGGGACTTTTGGCATGTCATTTTCAAGAATCGTCTGGTCATTATTAAAAAAAAATATTTCTGTCGCAATATGTTCCGGGTTTGGCCTAAATTACAAAAAATATGACTAGACTAAGTGAGATACGGGCTTATGCGGACAGCTTTCGCAAGCCCATATGCAGCTGTTGTGGGTGCCATCTTCACGGCGTTGAATATGAAATCCCTAAATTAGACGACAACTTGCGGGTTCTCACGTTTACGTGTCACAAAGAAAGAAAGAACGTTTTCGTGCGTACCTTGGATCGGGATCTTATAGTGCAGCTGTCGAAACTGACTGCCTGTGTTTACCCGTGGCAGACATCCCCTAGAAGAACTGATTAACCATCTTAATGTTTTATTATTATTTACAAAATATCATGAGATTTAATTAGTTGGTTAGTTGGAGGCCCAGGTAAATTACATATTTATCTTTAAATCATTAATATAACATCACTAGGCAAGTAGTTTCTCCCTCTCTCTCTCTTTCTCTCTCTCTCTCTCCATATATATATATATATATATATATATGTGTGTGTGTGTGTGTGTATGTGTAGTACTTTGCCGTGAACTATATGTGAAAGAAAATCGTGTCAGGACAAAGACGGTACCTAATACAAAATTAAATCAGTAATGATGTGACCTGCTTACGTCATCACGTACTCGGGTGAAACTACCATATGTATGCTTACCAGTGCAGTAAATTACCACTCGACCTGGACTCGACAACGGATAAGAAAAATATCACACCATGTGTTATCTTTATAAAAAGCAGATATGATCTACCCCAAAGGTAGTCAACGTCAGTGCACTGGTTGGAAGGTGAGGGGTTGGGGCACTCTTCATAAGAGGGTTTATTGGACAAGTGCTTTCAGAAAAATGTCACTTTATCTTAATTTAATTTAGAAAGGGCCTTCCTTGACACATGCGATTTTATTATATGAAGTTTCTGATTTCACCTGACTTCAGAATAGCTATTCCTTCGTGTGAAATACATTTAGTCATTATTTAGCGCAATCCCGCACATAGAACGAGGTACCAACAGTTAAACAGTAATGAGTAAAAGGTAAACGTCGCCGAGGTAATAACATTTGTGATAATATAGTGCCACACATTATATACCCTCTCTACACAGCGCTTTACATATTGGCGTCCTACCTGTATCGTAAGCACTGTTTGTTTTGACCTCGTAGCGTGAATTCCTACACCAGAGGGGAGCACTGTATTTTGGTCCAATCAGATGAGACCCTGTGCTGGAAGACAAAACGGTTTACCTGCCAAGCGAGGAATACACGGAGCCAATGTTGTTCATTTCGTTTTGAGTGACAGCTCATTGCCCCGGCAACCGTGTGGACAGGCCACAGGCTCAAAGAGAATGGTCCAACAATTGGTTTCTTGGCGGAGCCTGATGCCTGTCGAGTGTTTGTTGACCACCATTTGGTTGGCTGCTAGTGACATCAGCAGTTTTTTTTTTTCAGCAGACAGGTACAACGCCCGGTGTTAAGTGCATCATAAACAGTCAAATCAGGCAGCGGGAAAGTCAGTAGCTTCTCCATAAGCGCACGATTCCCGATGCCTCGGGAGCGTACACATTATAATTAACTAACACTGCTCGATATTAGAATATTAAAGTTCCTTGAAAGTGCTCAGTCTGAATAGGACTGCCTTCTCATAAAATACTCATAAACTTCTTTATCAAAGTATCATAACTGATAAATACTGCTCTTATAATGATCACTTTTCAACCAGGAACATGATCAAATTGAAAAGTTTTTTCCCCTCTGTAACTACTGGCAGCTTAATAAGTGATAATAAGTTATATAATGCATGCTGATGAGTTTATGTTTTCAGTGTGAGAACATAAGATAAAAGCTGTGACAATTGTTATGATTTATAATACTGGGACTCGGTTCCAATAAGTTTTGATTTACTCGTTAGTATACCGTTTAGATCCGATTTAAAAGAAAAAAAGTCACCTTATGTATTGAAGAAACGCACATCCTGGCCAGTAGATAAAAACTTCCGAGGTAATCGTAACTGATGAACCTTATTACCTAGCAAAATTTACATTACGAAATCGTATAACTCAGCATACAGAAACAAAATAATTAGGATCAAATACACATTTATCACACTGACTGAAGATGCAATTCTCATGAGCAATTCTCGAAAAGTACTTGCTCATCCGACTAAAATAAAACACGCGTATTGAGAGAACACTTACAAAGGACAGCGAACAGCATCCCTGAACCTGTGGTCATCTTTACAACCTAATTGCTGTCAGGTGGACTGCTGGCTTACATCGTGTATGAGACTTATAAAGGGAGAAAACACCTTGCTTTTTCTCACATTTTTTGTGCCTAAGATCGGGAGAGGCTTCATATCATATCGTGCAACTGGGAATATTAAGTGCATGTGGTTTCTACGCACGGCCAAAAATCAAATTTCCTTTTACCATTAAAGGTACCAGAATTAAAGGATTTGTGCGTGGCCACAACAAGTTACACCACTCTGAAGTCACCCGATGCATGCCCCATTGCCACTTAGCGGATACATTCTCTCCTGGACACTGTCCTTCGAGTATTTCCATGTATATATAATTCGTTTCGTTATTCTAGCATACCATGATGATTAAGTAATAACTGATTGGCTTTACCAGGAATCACATCCATGTGAAAACAAATGATCACTTGTTCCCGGTAATTTTTGTTTTGTTCAGAGATTTCAGTATCTATTGGGAGTGACACTACTACAATGGTCTGGATGCACCTGATAAATGTGAGGATTTGGTCTTTTTAATCGCTGTCTGTCATTCCAACAGACCATCCTCAGGAAAACTATCAAACTATAAATTTACTTTAAATCAGAGCCAACCTAAAGATTATGTGGTTTTCGTTTGCACAGAATCAAATTTTAGTTTCAGATTCAACTAACTGAACTCAGCACGAAGGATATTGCAAGAGCAAACTAGTAAAAACCAGAACAAAACAATTCTTCTGTACTGAATTGACACTATTCCAGATCCAGGAAAAAATATAGTTATAATGCTGATTTTCTTTAGCATATGCTCCACCGTTTCGATAAAACGTTTTCTGGAAGTCGTTTCAGCAGTTATTGGATAATTCAACTACCAATAAACCAGAGCAATAAAAAAATCACGCATGGTAAAAAACATAACCTGCGTGACGGGGCAATTAAACATTTAATTTAATTAAATTACAATCGCCAGGTCAATGTGTACTCTGGTCGAACGCTCCTATACACGAGCTACAAATGCACTTGACAACCTGTCGACCTAGACGATGAAATCGCTAAATATATCTCATTGTGTAATTTTTATAAACAGCAGATGTGCCTTGCGTTGTTTTTTCCGAAGATGATTAACGTACCAGACACTGGCTGGCACTAGAGGGAAGGTGAAACTCCTTATATCTCAGTAGGTCAAGATGTTGTGTCACCTTCACAGAGGTTCCTTGGACTAGAAGGCTGACTCAAAGGAAAGGTCTCTCTCTGATCACCAAAAAAAGCTTGCGTTGTTTTTATTTTTGTATTGAAGCCATCACATTGGACTTTTTTAATTTTTGTAATTTTTGTAAATAGCCGTTACTTTGTTATTCAAATAGAGCATGTATTCTGTTAAAGTACCATAACACAAATCTTACATATGTGATGTATTATGTCTGGTGTAAGTATATACACATCACAACCATTCATATTTTTGGGGGAAAGTTTTGATCAAATATCTTGTCGGTGGGCGTTCTGTTTTAATCCACAGTGAATAACCATCGGATACAATTATTTTTTTTGTTCTTGCAAATCTCAAATACGGGTAAAATCACATATTTGCAACTTATATTCATTTTTGACCTTGACCTGATACCATTCGTCCTACACACCGACACCCCGTTATCGCGTCCCCACGTATGACCTGTGCTCACTGCACTGCAAGAAAGAAAATGAGGCTGGGTCTGGAAATGTTCGTATTTAGACCCTACCCAATAGGCATCCCCGATACATCAGTAATTGTTCGGAAATGTTCGGTTATGAAACTGCAACAGTTCTGGGTTGCCAAAAAGATGCTGGGAAGCCATCCTAAAGTTCCCAGGATAATCATAATTCAAATTTATTATTGGACTGTTCCTTTTTACCCGCAAGCAGGCTCAGCCCATCGCCAAACTTTCTAGTCACCGAACATCACAAGAAGCCAAAACCCAAGCGGGGCTTAGGCATAACGTAATTTTTACGTAATAAAGGTCAATTTCAATGTCAAGGAAATGAGAAAACGAAATTCTACAATCACTACAAAACCACGATCAATAACGTGTTATATATATATATATATATATATATATATATATATATATATATATATATATATATATATATATATTAGCATTACGTACACGACAGTGGGGGATGTTTATTTGACAATACCGAACAGTCCATAATGTTAAACTGAGTCTTATTTTTGCTAGAGGCAACCGCCTACATTTCATTGCTAGCGTAACTTAATACAGTAGAACCTCTCCTGATTGGCACCAATGTTGCTAAGGCACCTCCTATTTACGGCAGTCCCTTGAAAGTAGGTCCCAAAATATATAACCTCGCTACCAAGTGCACCTCTCTTTTGCTGGCAAAATGTCGAGTCCCCTTAGTGTCCGTCATGTGGAGGTTCTCTTGTATATGTATATCTACAGAATTCAACTCCAGTATCGGACTACAGGGCAGTTTCACCAGCCTCCTTTCACTTTATATCCTGGTGTTCACGAGATACGGTTGCTAGAGTACCCTCAGTGTAATCATGCCCATAGCTTGGTCAAGCTACCGAGAAACCGGCGATGAGGGCGGTTGTTCGTTAGAAAAACATGCCCGATGGGTACGGCCTTCCCATTAAGCCTGCAGAGCGCACACCCTAGATGGTGGCCCGCCATGAAAACTCTCACTGTCTCGGCTGAGATTCGAACCCCTGATCTCATGGCTTTGTGTCCTGTGCTCTACCCCTGACCCACAGTAGTCGGTCTTGTGTTAGCAGCACAATAACTTTATACCAAGGTCAGCCGTATCAACCGTACCATGAATTTCGCTTGCTACAAAATGGCAGTAGTCGATTATTATAGTCAAAGTTATTCCACATATGGGCAACAAGCATTTTAAAGACCTTTCCTCGATCAATTGAGGACACTAGCAAGCCTAGCCTAGCCTAAACACATTTAAGCGAAGGCCTTTTGACTGGTCTCCAACTGACCCATTCTCCAAATACAGGTGCTGATGTGCGTAATGTTAGGCAAGTTATTTTTTAAATATTTTACTTTAATATTCTTAATATTTTTCAAGGAGCTATGAAAATTAATACAAGGCACTCTCCATGGCTCCAATAGTTGCGTTAGGTATTCTGTAGATAACAATTAAAAACCAGTAAACAGGAAGTCAACAAGTCACTACGTGTTTCCTCCGAAAACAGAGTTGTTTGGGTCAAGTGAAATAGAGTGAGGTGTGTTGCATAAACATGATTGTAGATGGCGTGACCTGACATTTGATAGAGGAAGCTCTCCCAGGTGTAAAACATGCAAAATTTCAGGGGGATATGTTGAACCACTGCTGAGATATGAGTGATTTTGACCCTAAGCAGATGAACATATGGCAACAGGCAAAAAATGGTTTTAGGTTGGGCCTCTGAATTTGTATTAGCTATAAAGCAATATGATGTCGACTTTAAGGCCGATACGTCAAACCCGACCTGAGGAATTAGCATGTATGTCTGCTGTGTACACGGGTCTATAGGTTGCGCCACCTGCATACGCAACGAAACATCTATCCATGATGTATTTACAAGTTAGATTTCAGGCGGGTAATTCAAACCACTGCCTATATTTGAGTGAATTAAACCAATGGTTGAGTAACAAATGAACACATAAAAATAGTTGTAGGTTGGGCCATCAAATTTATAATAAATGTAGGGTGAAGTAAGATCTATATACATGCAACATTTCAGGCCTATATATCCAACCAGTTCTGAGATATTACCATACATGTCTGCTGGGTAAACGTGTTTATATGGGGCGCCGACTGCCATCTCAACGAAAAATCTATCCAAGATGTATACACATGCTAAATATCAGGAGGATAAACAAACCACTGCTGAGATATGAGTTGATTTAAACAAGCTATAAAGCTATCCAGGATCCATATCTATGCCTAATTTCAGTCCGATTGATCAAACGTGTCCCAAGATATGTGTGTTATGTGTAAAAACAGACGCCCATATGGAGACATTGCAAAAGAAAAAGGTCAACCCTGAATGAGGACGCAGCAGTTCACATGTGGCCTGATCACAATTCCTAGCTTCATTAAGTTCCGTCCAGTTGTTACGGAGGAGTTCTCCGGAAATCTATGTGGCGGCGGCGTTTCCCGGCTTAAATTTCCATTTGCCGCTGCAGTAAAGGGCTTTATGTGACCTCGCTACCTTGTGGGGTGACCCAATGGTTGTTTGTTGTAGTTTAACTGGTGATATATTTCATCATTTTCCTAAGTGGAGGTTCCTTACGGTCCCATTGACCAATGGGGAATTAGCATTTCAGTTACTCCTGATAAGGGTCAGGGGGTATACTTGATTTTACCTCTTTCTTCGGTGCAGCCAGCATACACAATTTTACTCAGTTTTTATCGTTATTTTCCGTATTTGGGACTTCGTTGCAATATATATATAAATACATATTTTCTGTATCATTATCTGGGCTGGTTGATGTGTGTTCCACCTTATTTTCTTCAACTTTTTATCATGATGTGTGTCCTGACTTTTTTTCGTAATTTTGTACCAATTGGTTTGGTATATTTGCTGGTGGCAAAATATTCTGGATATGTATCTCACCCTGACATTAAGGGTATATGTCTTGGAAGGTATCCTGTTGCGGTTTCGCTTTATTTTGCAGATGCCACAATGGAAGCGACGTGCCCCTCAGAGACTGGTTGAGGAGGATGAGCCATCCACTATTGGGACCAACAGCCCAGCTTCAACTTCTATCACTAAAGAGGACTTGCAGGCCATGCTAGACAGTATGTCCACCTGCTTAACAAATGACCTGGACAAGCTACTGGATGAGAAGCTGGTGGAGAAGGATCTGGTTCCACCAGATGGCGGCCTGGATGGTCCAAGCCTACAAGTTGCGGCAGAAATAGCGGGTGAGTTGTCCTCATCTCCATCTCATCCCGACAACGAAGACATTATCAGCCTTGCTGATAAATTTGCTGAGACCAGGGCGAAGATCTGGAGTGGGGAGTTTTTTGAGATGTCTACAATCGCTTCCATTCTACCGAAGGACAGCACCAACAGCTGTGTACGTATATGGATGCTATCCGACACCTGCATGATAAAGAGTGTCAGTGGCATCAGTATAATGTGAAGTTCCGGAAGTTGCGCGAGCGCAGAGGTACGCGCTGGGATATGCGGCATACAGACCTCTGGATGGATGCCTTATCCTCCAAAGAGCGCCCTTTCGATAACAAGCAGAACCAGCCCTTTCGTGGGAACGCCTCATGCTGGGCCTTCAATAAGGACAGACCCTGCCCCAAAATTCCGTGTCCGTTTCGACTGTGAATTCAAGCATCCTACCACGAGTTGTAGATTAAAACCACCATTTCACCACAAGGGGATCGCCAGGTACCCCCCCCCCCCCCAAGGAGCCTCAGCCATCTAGTAGACTAACACAACCTAGATCTTCAATCCAACAACCATCTACCGACATCATTGGAAGTGGACAAGGTAGATAGGCTACACCTAGACTATTTTTACGAAAATGGTCTCCGCCAACAATTTATTAAGGGTTTTCGTTTTGGTTTTTGTGTAGGAAGTGTCAACACACCAGTAAGTGACAGCAAAATTAATCACCTATCTTCCGTGGTAATTCAACGGTGGTTGATCGGAAATTATCCTCTGGATAATAAGCCTCTGGTCGCATAGCGGGTCCGTTTTATAAACCTCCCTTTTCCAAATTTGTGTGTTCTCCACTTAGAGTTATTCCCAAAAACAGGAAGGCCAATTCAGGCTAATCCATAAGTTGTTCATCTTCCTGTCAGTTATTTGAAATGTTCAGATCTTCTCCTGAATTTGCCGCTCGTAAAATAGTCCATTCGGATAGAATTATTCATGTGTTAGATGATTTTTTGTTTATTGGTGAATCTGCATGTGATGTATTTTATAATATGTTGCAGAGTTTGTTATCAATGTGTGCAAATATCAAGGTTCTTATTGCTCATGAAAAGGTGAAGGTCCCAGTCAAGTCTTGACATTTTTAGGCATTGAAATTGATATTGCTCATCAGTGTTTAAGGTTACCCATGGATAAATGAGTGAAGGCCAGTAAACAACTCTAATTCTTATTAGGTAAAGAGAAAGTTACGTTAAGGCAACTAAAGGCAACTTGGTTATGGGCTTCCTCAATTTTGCATGTTTTGTTATCATTACAGAAAGAGCTTTCCTCCGGCGCTTGGTTGACTATACCTGTGGTATCAAGAAGCTGCATCACCATGTTTGCTTCAAAAAAGAAATCAGATTAGACCTGGTCTTGTGGCTCAGTTTCTTAAAAAAATTAATGGCAAATCATTTTTCTTTGATGAAATGTGGCTTTCAAATGCAAATCTTTAGCTGTTTACAGATGCTTCACAAGGCATAGGTTATGGGGCTATTTTTCAAAATTAATAATTGGTTTGCCCGGTCTTGGCCAGCTAGTTGGCGCAACATTAACATTTTTACACAAGAACTCTATCGAATTGTGATAGCGCTTGAAATTTGAGGTTCTCAACTGTCAAACAAGCGGATACGCTTAATGTGTGACAATCAAGCTCTTGTATTTATTATCAATAAACAGTCAACACCTTATAAGCCTACCATGCAGCTGGTTAGACGCCTTGTGATCGCAGCGATGAATTTTAATATTTATTTAGGGCTCAATATCTTGCAGGTATCTCAAATGGCATAGCTGATTCTCTTTCTCGCTTGCAGATAGCGCATTTCAGAGAGCTGGCTCCCACGGCAGATCTTCAGGCAATAACAATTCCATCTGTCCCAAGTACGCTTCCTTGACGGCTGCTGACCAACACCTTATTCTTTGTAGTTTGTCAACTCAAACAAAGAGAACTTATCAGGGTGTATGGTCAGTGTCACTCGGAATGGGCAGCCCTCCATGTTTCCAGTTTTACTATATTCCTTTCTTTTTAGTGAGTGTTCGCTCTCTGGACTTCCGGGCAGTTCCCTTGGAGCTATGGCATCTGCCATATCATTACCACACAAGTTACCAATCTATCTGACCCTAACAATACAGAAGCTTTTCGGTGTCTATTTTTGGGCGCAAGGAAATTAACTAAGAAGGCTGACATCCGTCTCCCCATTTACCGAAACATACATCACAGTTTGGCCGTTGCCCTTTGCTTTGCAACACAATCTCCTTACCCACTGGCTCCTTTTAAAGCTCTGTACTTGTGTTGTTTTCATGGATTTTTCCGGTTTGGCGAGTTAATTCCCCGTTGCAAAGCAGATTTGGTCAAAGCCACTTTCAATGCACAGCTTACAGGTGATCTAATGTTTTGTAGTTTAAATTATAACAAATTTAAAGGCCACAGTTTCCGAATAGGTGCTACAACTGAAGCAGCTGCAGCAGGGCAAACTGATGCCCAAATCCGACACCTAGGAGGGTGGAATTCCAACACATTTCATAAGTATATAAGACTTCATTGTCACAATAATGGTTAAGTACGAATGCATATATATTTTAATATACCATCTAAATATTTTTATCATATACAAGTTTTAGTTGAGTTATTTAGGTTGACCAAAGAAATCGTACAGTATCCCAAGTGAGCATTGGTATTGTTGCTTCCCATTGGGTTCTTCCCAATTATATATGTTTATACCATTATCACTTCGATTTTTTCTCGGTCGAACTAAGTAATACTACAATATCTAATATGGGCATTTATATTGTTGCCTCTAATTGTGTACATCTCACTATATATATACCGTTTTCAAGGTTAAACAAGTAATAGTACAATATCCCAAGTGGACATTTGAATTCTTGCTTCCAATTGTTAGCTTATTTCATATCATCTCAATTATATATATTGTATACCTTTTTCGCTTAAAATTTGCTATGTTCAGCACGTGATAATACAATATCTCAAGTGGGCATTTGTATTTCTGCTTCCACGTAATATTTGGCTGCCAATAGCTATAGTATATCTCTTACAATATCTGAAGCATTGCCGAGTAACTCAAGTGAGCATCTCGTGCTTTGCAGTAGAATATAATGTTTTTGAGTGTTTATGTCACTGTGCCAATACCGGCGCAACCCTGGGCTACTTATTACCTGTTATACATGGTTATATATCTTTGTATGTTATATACATTTGCTTGATATATTTTTAGTCGGAATTAATCTGGTGTATACCCTAGTAAGATACATTTACAGGCTTATTCTTACAGGCTGTTATATAGGTTCAGGAGAATGAGTGTAAAGCGGAAAATTTTGTCAGTTATGGCACTTATTTTCCAGTGCGTCAAGTGGTGATCCCAAGTGGGTAGCTGCTGAAGTAACTGCAATTTGTATATACATATATATTGATATCTATAGAGGTTAGGATTAGAACAGTTAAAATCTCGAGTTAGTACAGCCATGTATATGTAGTCATACCCATTCTGTTTTCAATTATTTGATCTAGTCTGTTGCATTGCTTGTCCTTGTATACAATACAGCAAATTTTGCTTATTTATGCACTTTCTCAATTCGGTTGAGCATTTTCCTTATTTTTGAATGTTGATTAATAATGTTAATGTATGTTGATTTACCACTGCGATATAGGACTTTATGCGAACTTACTACCTTGTGGGGTGACCAAATGGTTTATTGTTATAGTTTAACTGGTACTATATTTCGTCATTTTCCAAAGGGGAGTTTCCTTGCGGTCTCCTTGACCAATGGGGAATTAGCATTTCAGTTACTCCTGATTAGGGTCATGGGGGTATATAAATCTCCCCAATACTTGATTTGATCTCTTCGTTCGTGCCACCAGCAACCCAGTTTTACCACCGCAACCCTACCATCCTCCCACCTAAGAAGGATATTTGCATTCATCATTTTCTTTGTTATAGTCAATATATTTTATTAATATAAGCTCATTTATATATAAGCTCATATAAAGATGTGTTGACACTTACAGTTATTGTGTATTTGCTGATAATATATGCAACTTTATTTCGTGATGCAATTTTTTTAATGGCGATTCGGCCCAAACCATGCATTTATTCCTGTCATTCATAATCAAAAGAGGGAAATTTAGTCACTGATTATCCCTCTGTCCCTTAATGTACTTTAATAAAATTTATTAACTGGCCCCACGGGGCCCTTTACGACAATCTTCATTTTCTGTCATTTGTGCATGAGTGCAGCGAATGAGCATACAACATAGTATCCGCAAACTCTACTGGCGGATACAGTTACTTAAAACAGCTTTTGTTTAGATGTATAAACAATTGTGAATAAGCGAATGGTCATTGAGATTGTAAAATAGGAATGTATGGCAACAGCTGCAAGGGCAAAATGCTCGCCAAACTGTAAAGAGCCGGGTTGCTGTTTTAAAACCAGCGGAATGTTGAATGTCGACCAGGTTTTGCGCCACCACAGTGGATTTTATATAAGACAATGTGATATTCACAGATGTTATTATGTTTTTATAGCCGCTGGTTGGTTGGTTTGTTGGCTACTTCCTTGATTTGTCTGTTAGCAAATACAGTGAAACCTCTATTATGTCGGCATGCACCTTATTTGGCCATTGTATGGAAGTAAAGACAGAAAAACAAACAATGAGAGAAAATGGAATTGTTAAAACTGCTCACTATATAGAGGTGCCAAATTTATGAGGGTGGCACTGATGGAGGTTCCATGGAAATATTAACAAGATATAAACCAATTTTGATTAAATTTATCAAATGAACTTTAATATTAAAACGAATAGTATCACCACTTAGCATGTATTACTAACGCAAGTAAAATATTAAATAGTTTCTTGTTTGTTTGGAAGGGTGCAAAGTCGGGACTAATTAATGTCGGGAGAAGTGTTCTTAAAAAAAATGTTATGGTAATACCTGGTAATTATGGTAATATTATGGTCATCATGTTACGGGGAATTGTGTATATAGGATTACCACAACTACAAGTGGTTACACATCTCAGGGACCATGGATAAGTATATTGCGTAAGTCTGATATCCAGTTGTCACAGTTTTGAATCACCGAGCTTATCATTATGCTTAACTTTTATTGTAATGCCATGTTGTTTAAAGTAAAATTAATGGATACTTGTTTTGATTTTCTATTTGTTACAGAATAACAATCCTTAATAATGTTATCTTTTAAACATATATCTCACAAAGAACATATGGATTACCAAAGTCTTTTACAAAATATTAAAAGATATGATTTTTTTACCAATTTACCAACACAATTTTTTTTACATATAGCCAACTTGCAGTAAGGATAAACAAGTATCCTAGTTTTCTCGATGGGGCAAATGAGTAACACAAATCCTTTTTCAATGATAATTTTCAGAAAAATAGTTACTCATAACTGATATACGTACTGCTTCTTTTGTATATGAAAGATAAAACCAACGAAAAATAAAATGGTTTTCATTCAATACATAATAATGATCCATGAACAACAGATGTTTATAAATTTCGGTTCCGTTGATTATATATTTCTGGTGTACTCCTACAAAACAAAAGATCCAAAAATTTTTTTTAAGAAGCATCCATATTTAGTACTGTGTTGATTTATAATAAAACAAATATGTTATTTGCACGCAATGGAAAAACAAGAGGTAACAGTTGTGCTAGAACCACTGTGAAAGGATATGGTAAATGTGATATATATATATATATATATATATATATATATATATATATACATATATATATATATATATATATATAATATTTGTATATGCGTGTGGTAGTTTCCATTAAAGAACAAATCACGTGTCGAATACTTTTTCATCTCTTAATTTTATTTAAACCTCCTGGGTTTTATCCCGTCATTTTGTGTTGACCTTTAATTTTCCAGACAAAGGAGGCCAGGGTCATAACTTCTTCACATCGTAGTACACTTGGGTTGGTTTCCTGTTGGGAATTTTGTTACCTTAAACGTACCAGTTTGCTGTTCATTAGGTTATTTTCCCATTTAAATTGCTGAGACGACTTAACTATGAGAAATTTTGAGCGAATATACTAATGTTCTGACTTTAATGCATTAATTACGATATAGTAACAATAATACTATTTCATCACCTTTTTGCTTATATCTTTACAACCAGCGATTCGATTCTTCTGTTTTCTCTACCGATGACAAACAGAAGAGATATTTTTTTCTTTGATATTGGAAATATTTATATATGACAAGACAATATACCCTTTATTTCAGGAACAGGTGCAAAAATGAGGAGGGTAAGACCTTTTTTAATTGTAAAAATGCAAATATTAGTCATGCAAATGAGGAATACTTACAAGTTTAGAGTGAATGAAGCCGTTTAATTAAGAAAAAAGGAGATTCTGAATACATGTCATTTTAACAATTAAATTTGCATATTTCTGAATATATCGTTGTATTATGTTGTATTATGTTGTGTCAGAAATCATTTCATGTAAGAAACCCCTCTCCATTGGCTGCATTTTTTTGTTTAATTCAACTTCTTATGTTGATTTTGAACAGATTTGTGGCCATTTATTTGAAAACTTCGATATAAATAATGTGGTTGAATTTTTAACAAAAGGTTGCCATGGAAACTAGCTCATATGTTACACAGTGTCACCATCCTGGTCATTAATAAAGTAATTTACTTAAATTTTTTTATTAAGATTCCAAATGCTGATTGAATAACATCCTCGACAGCATTTGTCATTGATTTTGTGCTGACTTGCCTTGTTTTTAGGTCTGCCTAGTAGAGAAGCAGTAACACATGCAGAAAAATGCATATTTTGGAGGCTATATTAAAAATTAAGATGGCAGCCAACAGAGGGCGCGAAATTTTCGGGTCTATTTTTTTTCAAAGATGGCTAGGGGCAGTTGTATCCATGTGCAAAGTTTAATGCCTTCTGTAAAATGTTTGCAATAGTTTAAGGCCATATATTTTATCACTTTGATATTAATAAAATTATGGCACAATTAAATAACGATGCCATGGAAACCAGCTCATCTGTTACACAATGGTACCGTCCTTGCACTTTAATCAAGCATTTTTATAATGCAGAGCCCAAACCATGACTAAATATTAACATCCTCGACAGCATTTTCTTCCTCCTTTTGTGCTGATCGGCCATGTTTCTAGGTGTGTGTGATTGAAAAGAAGTGTCACAGATGGGAGAAAATGCACATTTTGGCGGCCACTTTTTTAATCAAGATGGCGGCTGCAAGAAGGCTTGAATTTTTTGGGTCTATTTTTTTAAAGATCCCTAGAGGCAGTAGTAACACTGGGCAAAGTTTCCTGCTTTCTGCAAAATTTGAGCACTTCTGGTGCTTAGCCGCTGTACTTTTATTCAGACAATTGACATATAATGTGTGGCAGAGTTTATATCTATATACATATTTTATTTGAATCGCTGCAGTAAAAAAAAAAACTAGAAATATATTTTCTCTAGTCTTGTACTTCTTTTACATTCCGGCTCGGAATACGTATTCCCTCTCCGTAACTCACCTTAATGTTGATTTATCTTCCCGAGACAAAATTTTAATGGATTCAATACTGGAGTCATTTCGGTTTTCCATCATATCAAACTGTTAAATGGCGTGGACCCGCCTATGTTTATGAAATGGCATATCAATCTAGCCTCCTTTATAAGAAATCTAAAAGTTTACACATAGGATGCATGGAATATGTTAGCCTATCGTGTTCAGTTATACTTATGTGTTTTAAGGAGATTTGGCAAAAGAAGTATGTATATAGTTTAATAATTTACGACACCTTCCTCTATGTGCCGCAGTAAAACATTTGAGGTTTGGTTATTGCTTATTAAAATCGATCCTCTGTATCAACTTATTAGAAAAGTATATTTGTGCTATGCTTCAGTTGAGAATGTTTGAGCCAGACAAGTGTGGGCGGAAAAAATGGTCAATAAGAGAAAAATGAAGCCTTGACATTACTGTCGTAATAATATGTGATGTTAACCTGCTTTCAGATATGCCTTATTTCACATTGAATGGCAGGCAATTTCGCAACGCATCATGGAAGAGTCGTACATTGGTATATCTAAAGTAAACCTGTATGCGAGTCTGCCGTCGTAAGAAATGAAATACTGACGCCCAGTGATTTATATTAAAACAAGCATGAGTAGGCCAATTTGCAGGATCCTCATTTAAGAATAAAATTAATTAGATTGGGGAGAGACTACCAATCAGTAATTAAACGGAAGATTCAATGTCGCAAGTAGAAAAAAGCTTTTGGCCACCTAAGCTATATGAAAATGCATTGAGATTTATTTTATATCCTTGCTTGTTCATTAAAACATTTTCGATAAAGCGATTCTAAAATTTTGGGTGAATTATTGTGGAACCACAACGTACTAGTAAAGGCGTAAAGACGCTTCAGTCTATGAATTTGTGTTCGTTTCAACCTATATTGAAACATATCAACATATAATATGGACGTTCCCTGAAGTGTTTATTGCCGCTTTTTGAAGAGTTGTTTCCCTGCATTGATGTCGTGAATAAAAACCTAGAATGAAACAAAACTAATACACAATTTTAGGTAATTGAATTCCATCAAGTTCTTCCAATAATATTTAAACGGATTTCATAGTATGCCTGATATCATAACTGTTGTTTATATAGGTCCGCCTTCAGATGATATACAGACACTGTTCATGGATATATTTCCTGTCAAATACGAATACCTGTTCTTGATATTAATATCACAAAGGACATTTTGAAATTACAACACCCAATTCATGAATATACTAGAATATAAAGAAATATAACTCCATTTTTTATCGTTATGTTGCAGTTAGGGTTGCCATTAGCCTCTGCATCGCCACAAAAGCTGTCTTTATCTGCGAGAGTTGTGATATCATATATTGGAGTATGTTTGTATGAGACTTATGTTTCCCACATATACAGGCTAAAACAGAATCCAAGTAGTAATATATTATTTTGTTATAAATTATTTTTGTTCTGACAAATGTTTTAGAATAGACTTTGAGGGAATATATGTGTTAATCCGTCTAAGACTAGTGTTTGCTTCTGCGCGTATCATCTGAGCAGACACAGCACGCAAACGTGGTCGATTTGTGTATATGTTGCATTCATTTGTAGTCTGATCCTTGAATGAAGTAACACGTTGGTATCAACTATACAGAGGCTTTCATGTTTGTGTTCTCTTTCATTTCTCAAAATACCGACACTTTTGGCGTCTTCAGAAATAAACTAATTGAAGAAAATGTACTTTATTTTTATTTAAGATGTAGGAAGTATACGATAAGAAATTGGAAAACACTAGTCTTAAAATACTGCCTGAATATGAGTTAATAATAAGATATAACATCAACGATTTTCGTTTATACGTGATCTGTTTCCATTTAAGAACTGGTTGATATTATGTAACAGGAGTCTTTATATAATTATACCCCGAAAATGTTAATGTGTTGTTTAAAAAAGCACCATATATATACATATATGTATATATATATATATTTATATATATGCTTAGCTGTTATGTTCAACCGGAAGATGTAGGCTAAATCTACAGCCGGAATGTGTATCCTAAACGCTAACCATAAACCCGTAACAATGTGCATGACATTCAGCTGAACTATGTATCTTCGATGTAGAGCTAGAATGTGACTCATAAGGTCAACAGGAGCCAGTATCTGAATTGTTCAACTGTGAAGCTGTAAGTGTGATGTTCAATAGAATACACCGTGTTGAAGTATCAAGTACTCCTACTTCAAGGAATAAACTTAGTACAACAACAACTTTGTCATATGATATCATTAATAATTGTTGTTTAAATCGGAATTAACACGATACTCCTTCTTAGCAGCTAGACTATAGGTGCAAGGCAATAGTCTTATTTGACCATGACTGTCATTTCTAACATGATTCTTCCAAGGTATCCTTAAAATTCTCATGAAAAATGGACTAAATTTTACCTTGTTCATTAACACTATTTATATGTTTGGTTTAATTAATTTTCCTTTTCCTTGACACAAAACAATTGAGTAAATATTCACTTATTGCGTCTCCGTATGTATTTTAGTTTCTAAAGAGGAAACAGAGTCGCCCACTTCACTGGCAGTTGAGGAAGAAAATACTTGGTGCTCTCCGCTTACTTCCCGGGGTTCGATCTCTGGCGTGACTGACAGAGTGGGTTCATGTGACCAGTCCAAGGCAGCTCGTTTTTTTTCCGGTTTTACTCCACCTTTGGACACTCCCGAACGCCTTCACGTGGGCCATAGAGAATACCTTGACTAGTTATAATAACTTATTGTACAAACTCGTTCTGTATTCTTATGTCCCAGAGTAAGTAGAACAATGTATTTTCTTTGTTTCAGTTGCTTCTCCAACTGAACCCATTTTCAATATGTTCTCGTCTATCCCGCCAGATATCGCTGCTTTTCATGTCTGTCTTTTAAGTTTCGTGGGACCACGAATGTTTTTATCTGCAGTGTTGTGAATTAGAATAAAAACTATATGTCAGTAAACTTTTAGATTTGTCGAGTGAATTAACATTTTGCTTACTAATGTACCTAAATAAAAAAAAAGTGCCATAGGTCAACAAAGCATCGAAATGTCATAAATAATAGGTGCTCCTTTCAATTTTGTATTTCAATATTTGAACTATTAAGTCAATAATACTCTCATATTTAAATAAATTAAATGCAGTCTTTCGGACGAAAAATCAAAACAAGGCCAATTCTTTAATTGATCACCCGTTTCCATCACATTGTCATATCTACATATCCACAATATATTGCAAAAGGACATTACATGGACAAATGTTGTGTCACATACTATAAAGACGTATGTAGATGTGCGACTAACAGTATATTCAAATATAATAACACTATACGTACCAAGCTTTGCGCAGCATCTGGAGATATAAATATTGTAATCATCATAGTAAAAGCATGTTTGAACTGACTTAAGAGTAGACATGATGGAGACTTCCGGTCACATGACTGAAGGTTGAGGGTGCGTGGTTAGAGGCTCCCACAAAATTGTCTAAAATAAATACAAATGTCGCCAAAGTGGATAACAATATGACCAGAGGTAAACGTACTGGAAAGAAGACGTCGCAATCAGTTGGTGATATGGACAAATATGTGGAGAAGGACACCGAAAAACAAGCAACAGGTAGGCCTTCTCAGATAACACAAGAGACAAGCAATATGGACGGTACCGTGGACTTAAATGCGCAGTTGCAAACTGACTGCTCTTGCTGAAATTAAATTAGTACTGAGCTCTAACAGAGAGATCAAAGACCAAATTGAAAATATGCACACAGACTTAAAGAAACAACTAGACGATTTGTCAACAGAGCAATCGAACATAAAACAAAACATCCAGGGTCTTGAAAATAATCTAGAGTCCCTGGATAAATCTGTTGATAGTCTGAAAGGGCAGAAAGATCAGCTTGTTAGTGAGGTTGCAGAACTAAGAAAAGAAATGACAGAATGACAGAATCAAAATAAGGAGAAGGAATTACTGATAAATAAACTTCAGGAACAAATATCATTTGAACTAAATAAACAAGAAAGATACCTAAGAGAATGGAATCTGAGAATTGTGGGAGTAGGGGAGATAGGGGATATAGAAAACTGTAAAAATACAGCTGCCAGAATCATATCTCAAAATAAACTGGTAAATATGAGTGAGGATGAGGTGAAAAAAGCCATAGAGACGGCTCACAGATCTGGAAAGAAGGGCACACGGCCACGGCATATCGTAGTGAGGTTGCACAACAGACCACTAAGAAATGAAATTATCGTAGGGAGCAAAAAAAAACTGAAAAACAAAAGCATTCGAATAGTCGAAGATTTAAAATTGAAAGACCTGCTGTTAAAACAAAGGGCTAAACCGCAAATGGCCGTTGCCTATAACGACGGTGATCGAGTAAGGTTCTGCCGTGGACGGCTCTACGTCAACGACAAGCCGGTACCCATTCAGGATCCTGCCCCTCGCTCGATCCACGAGAGATCAGCAGCACAAAGCGACACAACAACAGACTGACGGCTGTTTTTACATATCCAATCCATAGGTTTGTGACGCATTCTACAATGACGGAGCTGCCACGTAGTGCACGAACTGCGCATGTGCAGGAGGAGCCACTATAAGTGAGAAACTTTATAGACAGGCGGCGACACTTTCGTATATTTAGTGACAAAGCTGATAGGTGGCAGCACATTGAAGTTCAAGGACGTTACTCACCTTGGCGACTCGTAAACATGAGCGAATATGTGGGATGCTGACAATGACATGGTTTCTAAAGACTGGATTGTATAGTAAGACTCAGAACGCAGTTAAAGTCATGTGGGGAACTTGTAAGTTTTTATTGTTATATGTAACTATGTACTTTTTGTTTTATGTTCATACAGTACGAGTCTCGTTAGCTTTAATTATTCCACTCAAGCTTGGATATTACCCTGACCCTTCTGCACATACAATGTTTATAATTATATCAACATCAGTAAGAATAATATTAATAGCATGCAGTTACTCTTACTATTCCAACCCACGGCAATACCATGCCTCTGATATTATACATAAAATAACCAGAGGATCTAACGTACGATATTTACTGAAATTTACACAGTGTATAATTAAATACATTAGTGATCTGATGATAATATATCATATTTTTAATTATATCAGGATCTGTATTGTGTCACCTCAATTTCCACACGACAGTAATATAATTAATTTTAACATGTCACACTTTACAAATTTAGTCTGTTGTTCTGACATAAGTGTTTTTACTACAATTGAAAGATGTACTTTATATCTGTTGTCGAAATATTGTCTTCTCGTTTGGAGAACAAATGTTTCTTTGGCCAAATAACCGTGCAATTTTATGTATTTTCTGCCCATCAGGTGGCTATTTTGTATAGCATAAACAGTTATACCAACTTATTCTCTAAGTCACATGTGAGTGTCATACACAAATTAACTCTTCCTTATAGCTGTGAAGCATACCTATTTTTTTCTCTTCTTTTGATATAATTATAATGGTGGATTTAAGTATACTTTCAATGTGAGAGGCTTAAACAACTACAACAAACGCAGACAGGGGTTTTATTGGCTGCAGCAAAAAGATCATGGAATAATATTTTTGCAGGAAACTCATAGTTCCCCTGCTACCGCTGCTCAATGGAGAGCAGAATGGGGACACATTTTCATTTTTAATCATGGCAGCTCCAATGCCCGGGGTGTGGCAATTATGATAAAGAACAGAGTGTCACATGAAATTCATAATGTATACAAAGATGAAGATGGTAGGGTTATTATAATTGACATCACCATTGGGAATGTGCGGTTAAACTTAACAAATATATATGGTCCAAATATAATGAATGTAAAATTTTATTCAAACATTTTTTTATAAAATTGAGAACAGCCATAACAACAGTAATGTGATAGGTGGTGATTGAAATATAGTTTTAAATCCAGCATGTGATAGAACAAGTAATTGCACCACAAGAAACCAGGTAATTAAATCAGTTAATGAATGGATGGATGAACTAGATCTGATCGACATATGGCGATATATCAATCCAAAGAAAAAACAGTACACTTGGATGCGTCTAATCCCTAACTATACTGCAAGTAGGTTAGATTATTTTCTGTTATCTAGAGATCTAACCACTCAGCTATCGATATAAATATCACATATTCCCAAAACCAGAGAGGTCCTGGGTTCTGGAAATTTAATGTTTCCCTATTAAATGATGAAGAATTCGTGAAGAAAATTAAAAACTGTATACAGACAACAGTCGAAGAAAATAAAGATGCGAATCCATCCTTGTTATGGGACACCATAAAAAATGGCAATAAGAAGAACAAGTATTAGTCATGGTATCATAAAGCAGAAACACATTAAAAATCAGATATCTGAATTAGAACAAGATTTGATAAAATTAAAAAATGCTAATATTCAGAATGAAGACACACAAAAAGGAAGTTAAAGAATTAGAAAAAAAAGCTTAATAAATTCATAGAAGAAAAAACTAAAGGTGCTATTATTAGAAGTAAAATCAGATGGTATGGAGAAGGTGAGAAATCAACAAAATATTTTTTTAATTTGGAAAAACGCAACTTCAATAAAAAAGTGATAAGCAATTTGAACATAAACGGTAAAATAATATCAGATCCAAATGAGATACTACATGAAGAAAAGTACTTTTATGAAAAACTTTATACATCAGATAAAACGCATAACATCAGCAATCTTTTTTCTTTTATAAAAAAATATAATTTACAAGTTAAGAAAGTACAAAAGATTACATGGCCAACAGAATTGACAGAAAATGAATTGTTCAATAGCTTAAAATCTTTTTCGAATGGTAAATCGCCTGGATCTGATGGCCTACAAGCAGAATTTTATAAATATTTTTGGAGCGATCTTAAAAAGTATTTTACGAATGCACTCAATTATTGTTTTAGAACTGGTTCATTATCGATAACACAAAGACAGGGAATAATTAGCCTATTGCCTAAAAAAGGGAAAAACCTTCAATATTTGAAAAACTGGCGGCCACTGACACTACTAAATTGTGATTACAAGATAATTTCAAAAACTATTGCAAATAGGATAAAACAAATAATTAAACAATTAGTTGATGATGACCAGACTGGATTTATCAAAGGGAGGTATATAGGAGAAAATATTAATAAAGTGCTTACTCTAATAGACCATGTAAAGTATAATAATCAAAAAGCCTTTCTTATGACAATCGATTTTGAAAAAGCCTTTGATTTTTTTAGAATGGGACTATATATATACAGCTTTGGAAATTATGAACATTGACAAAAATATAATATCAATGATAAAAACTCTTTATCATAACATAAGCAGCTGTGTGACTAATGATGGATATTTCTCTGAATTTTTTTCAGTATCTAGAGGAGTACGTCAAGGGTGTCCTGTTTCTCCATATTTATTTTTACTTTGTGTGGAGTTATTGGCTGATGCAGTGAGAGCAAATAAGAAAATAAAAGGTATTAATATTCAAAATAATATGATTAAAATTGCACAATATGCAGATGATACCATTTTATTAGTAACAGATACTGAAAGTATGAAAGAAGCACTCCATACTATAAAGGAATTCAGTATGTTTTCTGGTTTGAGGATTAACCTAGATAAAACAACAATAATGCCTCTTAAAAAGGGCAATAATGTAGAAGAAGATGAAGTCAAAAAACTAAATCTAAAATGGTGTAATGAACAGGTCAGTGTATTAGGCATAACTATCACTCCATCATCGCAAAATAGAATTAATATTAATTACTTACCAAAAATAGAAAAAATAAAAAAATTAATAACTGTGTGGTCTCAGAGAAAACTGACCCCAATTGGAAGGATAACAATAACAACAAGTTTAATAATTTCTCAATTTATTTAATTTTTATCAGTCCTTCCAAACCCACCGAAAGAAATCTATAGTCAGGTTGAGAAAATGTTATTCAGATTTATTTGGCATTATGGAAGAGAACTGGTGAAGAGAAACACATTAATTTCTGCTCCCAAAAATGGGGGATTGAACATGATACATTTATTAACCCAAAGTACAGCACTAAAAATCTCATGGATTAAAAGGTTGATAAGGAAATCTGAGAATAATGCATGGAGGTAATTTGTTTTGTCTTATCTTAAATTGGGTACCCATTCTTTTCGTTGTAACATTGCACCAGAGGATATAAAACACATATTGAATAAGCCTTCAACATTCTGGGAAGATGTAATGTTCCAGTGGTGTTACTATAACCATAAAGCTCCGTTAAATTTTGCTGATATTATGTCACAATCTCTTTGGTTTAATTCATATATCAAGAGAGGGAGACAGATAATATTTATAAAGAAACTCTACTCAGCAGGGGTTTTATATATCCCTGACTTGGTCACAAAAATAGGAAATAATATCTCATGGTTAAGTCACCATGCATTTTGTAAAAAAATATAAAGTGCACATTGATTTTGTAAGCTATAATGGTTTACTTCGCTCCATCCCTCTTAGCTGGACAAATGTTATCAAGCAACACCATGAACAAAACCAGGTAAAACAACATGTTTTCAAAATAGATAATCTTATGACAATGGAAAGACCTGTCAAGTTAACTTATAATGATTTAATAATGCAGAAAGCAGTATTGCCTGAAAAAATCACTGCCAAATGGAAGGCAGAGTTAGATCTAGATTCAGATGTCAATGTTTATAAGGGCTTTAAACACATTTATTTTTCAACCATATCAGTTCCACTCAGATATTTTCAATTCCGGTTACTACATCGCTTTGTAACTCTGAACCCTTTTTAACATAAAATTAACAAAATTGATTCAGCTGAATGCACTTTTTGTAAAAATGAAAAAGAATCTCTGTTGCATTTATTCTGGGATTGTCCATTTTCAAAATATTTATGGAATGAAATAATTATACAATTAAAACTATTCGGCTTTTTAGACAATTCTCTTCAGTTGACAGCTGAAACTGCAATGCTGGGATGTTATGATAATGAATCGATAAACCTACTGACTCTACTAGTGAGGAGACATATATATGTGAGCAGATGCAATAAACAAAAACCAACAGTTGTGACTCTGAAAGAATTCATCAGTGAAATACATACAGTAGAAAAATATATAGCTGTCAGGAAAAACAAACTGGATCACCACGAGAAAAAGTGGTCACCAATGAAATGTTTTATTCCTCATACTCTACAAACTTAGTTTCAATTCCACTAAAATTTGCTATTCTTTCATTTTTTTTTTTAGTTTATCATATTTTTAGTATATCTTAAATTAAATTTGAGTATTTTGTTTAAATATTTTATTTTACTGAGACACAGATATACTAGTATTATCATCATGAGATTGTGTGGGGTTTTACAAATATTACATTCATCTATCTGCAGAAAACAGCCTTTGATGTTAATTATTAAGCATGCGTTTTTGTTTTCATACTGTACACAGTTAAAAAGATCATCACTATAAATCTATACAGCGCTGTTCAGGAGATACCATTACGTTCTTTAACATACTTGATCATAATTTTTATAAACAACTATAATCCAATTCATGATGAATGTTAGGTATCCTGAACAGAGACTTTAGATATAAGAATAATATTATCCAGGTGTATTATGTAGAAGAATTATATTGAATGTCGTAAGTTGTATACTGTCTTTATGTTTTTGTTATATGTATTCTTTTGTAAATTAATACAGAACATATTCTTGGACATATTGGATCATAGTATTATTAACAACTATAATCAAATTCATGATGGACATGATGTTAGGTATCCGGAACAGAGACTTTTGATTTAAGAATAATACGATCCAGATTTATTACGTAGAAGTAATATATTTTATGTTGTATGTTGTATACTGTCTTTATGTTCTTGTTTTATGTATTTTTGGTTTAATAAAAAAAAAAAAAAAGAGTAGACATGATGGTCTGAATTTTCCATTTTAAACTGCTTTATAAGGATATTTGTATTGGACTCGGACTGAGACTTAAACTCGGGTTCCAAATGATTCGGAATCAAAGGAGGTGGACATGGACTCGAACCTAAAGGACACGGACTTCGAATCAATTGGACTGGAATCGGACTCTTATGGTGTGGACTCGACTGCATCACTACACATAATGAACCAGATGCAGAGTGACTATGCTTGGCTTAACTGTAAAGAACCATTATCCGTTATGCAACTGAGTTTCTCTAGGGATCGAACCTGTAGGCTATCAAATTATTGTACAGTTTATAAAATGTTAACTTGACTAAAAAGTTCTTAACCCCTGGATTAGAGTTTGATGCGATTTATCTATAATGCAGTAAAGAGGAAAGCTACGATTATCAATGGGTAAGACAAGAATCGATCCGAATTTTAAAAGGATATAACAAAAATAAACAAAATCTAACAAATTTGTTGCACAAAATCGAACACGTTTTTATATTTTTTTCAAATGTTTTTAATAGTCTCTCTAGATATTGCAGATAAATAAACAGAGCGGTTGATGCTATATTATATAAATACATGTAAACTTCTTCTTATCAAACATCAGACTGAATAGTAGGATGGCTATAACTCAAACAGTGGTGAACGTCCAGACAGAAAAATTGAAAAACTACCGAACAGCAAACTAATTAAAAAACCGCGGTCAGATATTTTGCCATTTTCTCGTCAGATGGCAGCAAGGCCTGATTACCGGGATGCTTGCAAAATGATAACGCTGTTTTCAGATTTCACCATAGTATCATCTTAAATATTCAGTAGGGTTTTTCTAATAGTCGTTGTTCAAAGAAAAATCCTCAACAACATAAACACTGTCTTTATAATTTAAGGTATCTTTGCAATTCAAACTTTTAAACCTAAACCATTCCGAATCAAATAATATAAACGACGCAGCAATTGAACTGAATGAAGTAGCACAATAGGGTGTTATGTGTATATTGCAGGCTTGAAAGTTCCATGTTTCAAGTGCTTTAGGGACAAGTATAACAATATAATATCTTCAATATATATTTTTATTGCGTCTTTGATCCAGTTTTACTCAGGATTATACACAAGTTTAATTATTCACATATGATTCTAGTCATAGTCTTTCAGGTTTAATATCACATCGATCATCATATGGAAATACAAAAGAGTATTTCATGGGTTATCGTTCCTGTAGTAGGCAAGTATGGACACTCAATATTCTGTGTCATGTATTTTTATAGAGTCAGATGATGGCTTTTTTGTATGTTTTAAAGGGTTACGGTAGGTGCAGATGCACGCCTTGATACAGTCATGGACAGTCGAGAGGTAACACGCTCGGCTTTCTCCGCTTGCGCCCCGAGTTCGATTACCGGCGTGGCAATAAGAGCGGGTTGTAGTTGCCAGTCCGAGGCCGGTGGTATATGCTCTGGTTTCCTCACCGCAGCTTCAAACCTTTACCGTACGCAGCAACATAAGCCGCGGAGAGTGCCTAGATAGGTTATAATAAATATCTGTATAATCAATGTAATATATAAAATGTTTATATTTTTTATTATATATTCAATATATCTAAACGCGCAATTTACAAAATATAATAACGTGTATATTTTCTTATTTATATTTTCATGATTTAACATCAAAGCAGTATTTGTTCCCATGTTTGTAAATTAACAAGTAGCTTTCGTTGTATCTGTGTTCTTGTAAGTAAAGAAATTATATAACCGGATTCTGTGGCTAAGGGGTAGAACATAGGGCTCAAAGCCGGGAGATCGTGAGTTCGAATGTCAGCCAAGTCTGTGAGATATTTCAGGGTCAGCCCCCACCCAGGGTGAGCGCTCTGCAGGTTTCATGGGAAGGCCGTGCCCAACGACCATGTTTCACCCACAAACGAGTGTGTCTTTCGGGGGTTTCTCGGTGTTATGATCGATCGAACTAGCAGTGAGGGGATGACACACACCCAGAAGCCACAGGAGTGATACACCGAGTCTGGTTGACGCCATAATTATCGCGTGTAAGCCCCTGTAAAGTAGTCGGAAACCAGAATTGAATCCTGCAGATGAACATAATACTTGGTTAAGCCAGCATTAAAAAAAATTGGAGGCGGTTACCTCCACCCACCTCCAAAATAAAACTTTAAAAAATGGAAAAAAGAAGACTATTTTGTAATGTGTAAGATATATGTTTAACATATTTAAGACTGATAAAAATTCGACTTAAGTTCAGAACTTTAAAGTAAGTCAGAGGAGCTTCAGTTGGTGGGGGTCGCGTTCATTCTCGTTTGTGTGTGTGTCCGTTTATGTGTTTGTTCAAAACATTAAAAAGTCAAAACGAATCCCATAACATTTTAAGGTCACCTCGGGAATGGGCCTATGAAAACTTGATGAGATTTTGGTTTTGTGAGGCTCATAACCGGGACTTCCAAGAACATTGACAAATGTGCAGTCACAAACGTAGTTATAAACATGGGAATATGGTTAAATAAGTAAATTCAAACACTTGTTTGGGAACTTTTGCACCAATGGATCAGCGTTTATTCTGTGAATAAGTGAATGAAAATACGGGTTGTGGAGTACACCCACATTGAGGGCCATCCACATGGCGGAGTCCTTAATTCCTGAAGATGCATATTTGTAGTTTTGTCTTCCAGGCTTCGACGCCCTGAAAAGTACATGCTGCAATAATGACAAAAGTAAACCTCAAATTATAATTTTTTTTAAATTGTTCGTGCTGGATTCATATTCAATCATTTTAATAAGGTGAAAACCATATATAATTCGTGTCTTACATTAATTTATACTAAATATCTAATATTATCAATATGTTTATACAGTTTGCTGAGATTCGATGGGTATTTCTTTAATCTATTCATACATGTATATCTACACGAATGCGTATTTATATGCAACATTTTACCAAGAATAGCCGGCATCTTTATTAGGGGAATTAACATATCTTTTATTTGTTATTTTTGTTAGAGGCATAAGCAAAATAGGACGGTGTTATAACTTCAACCATGGAAGACCAAAACTATCAAAAAATCTTATTATGTAATTATGTTTGCGGTATTTGCTGCAATACAAATACTGTATTATGTTTGTGTTTGTTCAAATATGATTACGACGAGTTCACAAAATTTGGTCACATTAGCGTGACGATATATTCAATTATGACTTTTTTGGTGATACTTTTTACACAATTTCACCGAATTCCGTGGATATCGGGTGGAGCCCCATATCGCACATACGTTTAGAGAGACGCTCACCAGAGAGACACGCTCGCCGGATGACCACATCCATGACCTGCAGGTGCGATAGATGCAGGGCTTGGGTGACACTTGAATGTAAAATAAAATGACAAGAAGCGTATGTTTCCTCCCTGTCATGTAGTCCCAAACCGACATATAAAAATTTAAATACATAGCATAAGAATCAGATAAGTAAGCATTAAAAGAACGGAGGCGGTTACCTCCGGTAAAATGTATGCTACACGGTAAAATTTCAGTTCCTACTGGTCCCTCAAGATGCAGTGATTGGCATCTTTAGACTGCTGTCAGAGATTACTCCACCACATCAAAATTGATTGGGGAATATCCACTGTTTCAGATCACCATTTCGAAAAGTAAATTCTTTGTGTTATTTACGTAAAATTATTTTACTATCTCTTCTGGAATTTTCATTTTAGCTTCAATCTATAGATATGTTATGTTAAAGAGAAGGTGTCACGCGCTTTGATGGTGTGTTTGAGTCTTTACTTAGTATAGTTAACAATAGAATTAACATTTTGCGGCAATTGGTTTTTTTTTGTCATAGATTGTTAGGTTATCCTAATATTTTGCGTATGCAGCTTGATTGGTCTCATGGCATTTATATTATTTTTTTTCTATTTCAAACAAGCATCCTTTCCGCTTAAGTACATGGGACCTCACAGAGGATATAGTCTGAACAGTTGGTGTTCATGAAAAGAGTAAGAAAAAAATTTGAAAACAAATTGTGGCTATTTACTCAGAATCATTTCCTTAATGATAATCTACTTCAAACGTGGATATCAACACTTTTTTATTCTTACCTGCAGCCATGAGTTGAAGATTCGTATTTATTTTCCAATAATATGTATATCATCACACGTTATACACTACCTTTAGCTGGGGACAAACGTTTTAGAGAAAAACGATCTCGGCTTATATCTTCAGTTCAAGAGGTGAGCAGAGGTCCGGATCACACAGCGACAATTCCCAATAAAAAAAGTGTAAGACACATGAAAGAAGAAACATGGAGTAATCACTTTTTTTTTTATTTTGCGTCACGAATAGAGCCCGGTGCAATTTTTTTCCAACGCGCAAGAGTAGGAAAAAGGTTTTTTAACTGGCAGGGTAGGCCATGGCCCCACCAATATCTTTGGCAAACAAGGATTAAAAAACCACATAGTTTCCGTTAGCCTAAAATGTAAAGACTCGATCGACGATCCATCTATGATGGATTGGGAGGGTACACCATTTTGTATTTTGAGGGACCTTTTACTGAAATACCAGTGATTGTTGTGCGATAGAGAAGCAATCTTATATTCATATAAAGAAATAAACTTAATATGTATCAACTTTATCAACGATATATCACCCTTCTACTAGCATGCGCCTGTAAATGTTTTAATCCTTTGTACTCCCGGAGTTCATTTGTTTCCGTCCTTCCATGAGGGAGTCGCAATGTCCGACGGAGACGAAGCAGTATCTGATTTCATTCAGAGTAAGTGCCCATACTATCTCACATACTGATCATTCGGCTAAAGTGTTGGTCCCAGCGGAGTCTTAACATCTGTATCAATGATAATAGGGGGTGGGGGAGTGTGTGTGTCGGGGGGGGGGGGGGTTACTGAATTCCTCACGCTACACAAGGCATATACGTGTCTGACGGTTTGCATGGATCCGTGTAAACTTGCATTGTATAAATTGTTCCCGCCAGGGGCTGGAGCGCTTGAAACTGGTTTACATTTTCTCAGCGCTGTAGACTTATTTAAAACAAGGTTCCCCACAACCGGGTCTCATACCAACCGACAATATTAGGCTTCATCGTCTGAAGATGAAAACACGCTGTGCGCATGACTTTCCCTGTGGTACAGAATAACTACTAAAAAAAATGCCTAAAAAATAGTTCATTATAATAAAAATCCTCTCTCTCTCTCTCTCTCTCTCTCTCTCTCTATATATATATATATATATATATATATGTATAATTATATGTGTGTATACAAGAAGTGAAAGTGCTAGGTACACTGCGTGACACACGGGTTCCATTTAATAAATTAGGTCCATCAACGACCAAGCAAAAAAAATCTGTGTGAAAAATTAGGATGTGGGTTGATCAGTGTTGCTTTTTTCATTATTTCATGTCTGTGTACACTATTCATACGTGTGTGTATATATTAAAATTGACAAACATGCGTTATGTTGGAATCGCTCATGATGCCATAAATTACTTAGTTGCCAAGGCATTAGGTATTCTGTTATATGAGATGTAAAAAAATGTATACATACAGCCCAAGCCGGCATAAGAATCACAATGAATTGTCTTGCATGGTTGCTGATTAACGATACAGGATTTGGTACTTATCTCGAGATTTCTAAATATATATCGAGATATTGAGATATTGATTTTTTCTTGAGATATTTTCGCGCCCTCGAAACAAGTTTAGATATTTAGAACATAATTTCCTCTTTCCCAGCAATTTATTGCACAGCCTTTGATAAGGAAACCCCATCAAAGAAAGAAATAGAAAGATTTAAGGAAAAATACCACTACTTCATGGTGAACTGGAAATGAGATGGTTAATATGTATATATTTTTAAATTGTTTATCTGATTTAGATTTGTAGACTGGTTATCTTGGATATAGTCCTAGACAGTTGTCCGTTCGATAGCGGGGCAAGATTCATTACTGTTACTTGTAATTCGGACTGTCGGCGTGATAGCCTTTGCAACCGCCGGACCATAAGGTTATGTCGTGTTTCAAGTGTATGAAAAAAAATACCTGAAAAGAATGGTAACGCAGAACTGGGTTCCTTTGGATAGGAAGGGAAGTATATAAAACAAATAAAGTAAATGATTTTCCGAGGAGCTATTTAAGCCTTGCCGGAATAAAACGGACCTTGTAAATATATAACACAACATAGAGACAAACAAAAGTTAAATACATAATGAACTACAGGCTACATTAAAATTTCCAAATGAAAATCATTTAGAGATAAAAATATTCCAACAGCTGAGGAAGATTAAGGTCTTTTTATTTATGCGAACATGTAAAACCCTAGAAAGTTGATGTCTCTTGACGTGTCACCTGTGTATGCCCTTCCTTCTGCCCTCACTCTGATAGTCTCGCCCGCTGAACATTCGACAATCATCGACTTGCTCACAGTTTCGAAGCTCCCTGGTAAGTTAAAACGAACTCCCCCGACAAATTCGTTATTCTTCATTACAAGGAGCTGAAAGTAAAGGATAAAAATATGATAAATGTTCACAAAAACCTCTTGAGGTGCTTTGATAAATGTTTTAATATTTTCTCGCGTTGCTTGATAAGTGTTTGAATATTCTGTTTTACTATTTTGAAAACAGTTTAAATATTATTTCGCAGTGCTTTGATAATTTTTCATAAATTTCCTCGTGGTGATTTAATAAATGTATAAATATTTGCTTTTGGTGTTCTGATAAATATTAGACAAGGCCTACAGGCAAGATACGAACCTGTGCAATGGGATATACATCAGGTATAATGCTTCCATGCTTGACAGTATCTATTGAAGTATATGTGTGACATGTGTATGTACAATGCAAGCACTGAACAATTTGAACCCGAGTGCATGCACCAATTACACGAGAATCACTGATGAAATACTGGAATAGGTGCACACAAAACAAAAATGAACGTGAGTGGAAACACCAGTCTTTTATACGAGAAAGCATTAAGGATGTATGGATTTAAACAATTTCAGGCTTCACACAACACTCCCGCTATGTGCACAGATTCAGGGAACAACTTGATACAGGTAGTCGAAAGCAAATACGTGTATCCGCCAAAATCAAAGTAGTACAGGTGAAGTATGGCATGGATTGAGTGGTAAGGTAAAATATTTCAGTTTGATGGATGTCTTCCACGTAAACATGATTGTAGGTTGCACCCCAATAGCCTATACTGCAAGTCAATCCTGAGAAAAAAAGGGAATTCAACAAAAACGGAAAGGTAAGTGGCGCCATCTGTCTTGTTTATTTGAAAACTTTCTCAGACGGATGAACATGCCAAATGTCAGACCAATACCTTTATCGACTCTTGAGAAATTGGCAATTTTCACCCAAAGTATATGTATGGATGGACGCCACAGGAGAGCCTACGCAGCTAATATATGTGAATAATAACTAAATTCAGTCTCCATAATTCAGCCAAATATCATTCATGTGGAACCATTAAAGACAATTATTATAAGAATTATTGTGGGGATTATTCCTGTAAAATATTAAACAAATTTGCTTCAGTGGCGTCAAACGAAAAACGGTTTGCAGGTTTATAGCTCATAACGGAAGTTACAGCTAATCGGTTAAGTTCAGCTAACTCAGCTAACTCAGCCAAAAATCACTGAACTAAAACCATTTTTACAAACTTGAACTATCAACATCTGAGGATAATTAATATGTAAGATAAAATGCTTCCCAGATAAGTCAATGGATGATAAAATAGTGATTTCGGTTTATATTATATAGGTTGGAAAGGAAGAGTGTCCTGAAAGAAGGCCAGTCTAGATAGGTCATGCGTCCTGCCCCGATATCACCTCAATATGTCCCAAATCTAATGTTAACACACACACACACACAATCACACACACACACACACACATATATATCTATATTTATAGATATATATATATATATTGTCAACACTTCCCCCGATGTGCCCCCTTATTATCCCCGTTGTTGTGACAATATGAGGTCGGGACACAAGGGGTGATGCGGAAGAGTGGCCTCACCCCGAATGGCGCAAATTCTGATGTCACCCCGCTGATGTGCACGTAGTAGAGACCAGTGAAGGCACAGACTGCTTGGTTCTCCTGCCAGGCCCCGCCCTCGTTCACTTCGGTGTGATCAAATACTAGAGGGTCTTGGTTTGACGTCACCGGACTTCCGCGAAAAACGGACCAGGCCGTACGGATAGGTCGCTGTGTGCTGTACTGGAAGCCCCCAAAAGTCGTCAGAAAATTACTGTTGGAAAAGCCTTCGTATTCAGAATACAACTGGACTGTATCGCCTGCGAACATGCTCAGCATTATGGACCTCTGGAAGCTGTCCACGTCGACTGCGACGTCGGGATGCCTGTGTACACGATACACATCAACACCATTTATCCGTAAATGCAGGTCTGCCCTGTTCCCTGCTGCAACCCCTGTTGAGAAGGTGAAATAATAGATCCCCGTGTCGGGTACTGTGAAGGTATTGGTGTTGTAATTCCATGCCCCGATGCTATCTGCAAATATCGTATCAAACATGACCTGACCAGAGGTGAAATTTGTGCTCTTGCCCACCGAAAACCCTACCGTCGTTTGCATCAGTCCGGATAGAGACAGCGTTCCCCATGATGTGGCGAGGGTGTCCACGGAACTCATCAGTCTTGGCCCATCAGATCTGATGGACAGTTGGTCGTAGTAGTTGAACGAAGTGATGAAGTCTTTTCCCATCACGGACTCGTCGAAAGTATCACCCGATGCATCACGATAAATGGCGGTCATGGTGGTGGTTCCTCGCTGAAGCTTGTAATTTGTTAAGCTGTTTCCGGGATGCCCAGCTGACAAACTAATGAGATACAGGCCCGAATAAGGAATGGTCAGCCTCCACGTGTCCTGGTTTAAGTGACCGCCGCTGTTGATTACGAGTGCATCAAAGTTAGCCGGATCCCTGGCACCGTCATGAGAGTAAATGTTGGCGGCAAAGGAGGCCTGGTCTGTAAGAATAGTTAAAATGCTTATAATCACATGCGAAATGTGTATATTAAGCGTCTCATTCACTATGCTAAACAATGAGCTCAAAAGAATGTTAGCAGCCTCTACAACAATATCAGAAAATACAGATACAGCATTAACACAAAGCAGAAAATTATTAAATACATCTACGATGAACTTTCTTAGATATCAAAGGTACTTAGCCAAATCGTGTATGTTGTAATGTAAAACTCTGGCTTTTATCGAATTTCCATAAATTTTTGCAAACATGCTTCCATTCAAAACTTTGGACCATTATGTAACTTAAAATCGATGGTTGCACATTTCTTCCGCCATGTAGGATAATTGGCGTCCACATTAAACCCTGGTCAATGGCTTTTCGGATTATGAGGTCAGTCTGTAGTTTTACGCCATTACATAGATAAATTTGCCAATTCATTACTAGAGGGTGCAACTGGAGGATGAAATTAATACCTAAGTTAGCAGCAAAACCATTTAATTACTCTAAATATAAGCTTCCAAATAACACACATTTAAAGCAAAAAAAAACAAAGAAAATCCTATTGGATTCGAGATTACCATGGGATATATGCATAAATACATATGTAAATTAACTGATAAATGACGCATATATATATATATATATATATATATATATATATATATATATATTTAAAATGACAATATAATTAATGTAACGGCTAATAGGTTAACAATAAGAAATTATTTCTCATATGATGTTTTTAAAAAACCTTCTAAAATATTAAGTTCTCCCAATATGAATAATGCATCTTCGTGCTGATAAGTGAAAATATTATTTTATACAAGAGTATGTTATTTTGATCACATTTTTATATTCTTAAATCTGAAATACAGTGCTTTAAGGTGTTCTAATTTAAGCAAATTGTCACCTAAATTATGTATGATTAATAAGTCGGTGGCACAAATCGATTCTACTAAAAAGTAGGTCTACCATAGAGGTAACACAGAAAGGTTTCCTGCTGAGGATTATGGCATTGTTCTTTGTTTAGTGCTGAGTGATATTTTGCCCCCGTTTATCCCACCCTCATCACGCGGCGCGTTATACACTACAGTGGCCCCAGATTTCCATCGCTTTTAAAATTGTTTTAGCAAGTTTTTTTTCAGGATTTCAACACAAAGGTAAGTAAAAATGCAATAATACATAATATAATGTAGACGGACAATGCGATATCACGCTCTCATTGGTCGGATCTGGTTTTGAAAAAGCAGAAAATGATTAAATTATGCCCAGAATTATAACCTAGTTGTAGAAAATATTCTGTCAACGTCTTATTTTGACATCTATTTCCATGATTGCTAGCTTACCGCACTAATATGCTGATGATATGCATATAGAAAAAAATAGTTCCTTTTTACAATATTTATTCAATTTTAATGCTTTAGTTAGAAAGACAAGTTCGCTGATAACCGAGACTATTACCCTCACAGTCAGCCTAAGGCTTTGGCTGTTTTCGTTAAGATTTGCAGCAAATGCACGGTTAGCAACTCAATAGATCAACAGAAAGCTTCGGGACTTGTGGCTTTCTGCGAATACAAAGTAAATTCAAGTCCAGACCCAAGTCCTACATCTCTAATTGAATAATGCTTATTCCATTTTTTTTTCTTTAAATTGTGAAGAATACTAAAGAAAGTGGATCTTTTAACTACCACTCTCAACCAACTATTTTTAAATTAATACATACACGTACGCATCCTACCATGCATTAAACATATTTTAAACTTGTTCGGTACATTTTACACTATAAGTAAATTCTAACATGGATAACAATGGTGACATTCTTATGTGTGACACAGTTATTATATATGTCATATCGAAAGAAGTTCCAAGTTTAGCTTTCTCGGAGCGTGCCATATTGGATACCACAGTGGCACGACCCCATATTACTATATGAGAAAGCAATAACCTTCTCTTGCCTATATTGCCTGCTTTCGAGATATGCTTCCAAGGCCGTGATTACACCAGTCAGTTGTCATTTAATTTTGGCTGGTTAGCCTAAGTGATGTCGTAATACAAGTCATACGAAGGAATGTACTGCAGTAGTCTTCCATCCTGTCGCATTGATATCGTGGTAGACAGTCATTTATCTTCAAATTAGGCTTCTACGAATGACGCATTTACTCAAATGAATACTTGTAAACTCGCATCCAAAACTTAAAATCCTTCTCCATGGTAACGAGCCATTTTCTAAATCGCCTACAAGTTGGCTCTCAACCAGTAACCCGCGTGAGCCATGGTTGCATTCAGGCTTGCAAAAATGCAGAGGGATTTACAAATATGATGACTTAAAACAATATTTTTCTCGCACATGGTAGGTCATGATAGAAAGTGTGCTTAAAAGCAAAATATTTGATTTGTTTTTGTCAAATGACAGCGTACTTGTAGTCCATGAGGGATTGTCAAAAATGACGAAAATATTTGCATCATCATAGTCTCACTCTGATGCTAGTACGCTTGTCGTAGACTCTGCAATGTCAGAGAGCCAAAAATTAGATAATAATCCCCAGAAGCTAAGAAAAGTTACAAGAATAAACCAGACCAGGAACTCAGTGTGAAGTCTTACGATTAATCCTCAGTTATATTGTACCCCCCCCCTCCCCCCCCCCCCCCCAATCAAGTGCCTTGCAGAACGGCTATATTTACTTTCGAAAGAAAAATCGCCAAATTGCAATCAATACACACTGGCGGAACAGATTTTAACTAGAATGCTTTGTTTTTGCACTTGCAAAACAGATCCCCCCCCCCCCGGCCGATTTCGGCAGATTTGACCTTGAAGTTGACAGAGAAGGTCACCGGGTTTCCAACTCGTCCTAGATTTTCATAGGAACAATCAATGGTTTTAATTTGGGAGGAAAACAAGCAGCCCTTCAAATGTTAACCCTTTCACAATATATCCTACAGACGAGGGCGACAGACGAATGACGACGACAGATGACGACGGCACTGAAAACAACATGTCTCTCCTAGGGAGACATAATTATTCCATACAGTTAAGTTATAAATACTTGCCAATTGGAGGTGGTGCGGTAGTCGTTGTTTCCGGGAATGTCCCTAAAACAATAAATATAATTACAGACTATATTGTTCATGTCAGATAAACAATGTCAAATTGAATGCGTTTACACTTATATAAATAATACATTACAAGGAAACTTTAACTTCATATATTTCCTTTCAATGCGAATGTGCAGGACAGAATGAAATAGCGTGATGTAAGGGTTGACCATATATAGAATTTCATTTCTAAACTAGCCCTTTTTTTAGCCAGAGGGCTCCAGTTCGGCAGTTTGGTATACCCAGTAAGTTGTTGGTGACTAATACGGGCAAACGAAAACCAATAAACAAATGACATAAATGAAGGTTCAGCTTTGGTTTTTGGACAAAGTAGACAACTTGCGCTAAAAATGACCAATACTACATTTTCCCAAAATTCTCTTTAAACATAGAAGCAAAGTCTTCATTGGTATACATATATTTAAAACACCTAACCAAAATTCCAGACAACATTCAATATGTTCCACATAACAAGTTTTTATTCCAATTAAAATATCGGTTGTACAAAATGAATAAATAAATAAAAAAAATAATGTTTGCTCTATCAAACCTCAAGAAATGTATGGTTATCAATAAACAGTACATCAGTTACTACATGTGCAATGCGTACATGTTTCACAGACATCTCAGCCCTCTAAAAAGTTTTTATGTAGATAATGTTTCCCTGGATGTCGTACCCCTGGCAAACTCCACTATGACACCCTGAGGATCAATCTCAATGTCTTTGTGCCCTGACACTGGTGCCAGACCAGTGAGTCTCCCATCCTTAGTTGTTTTGTAGACAATTTAATCAAGAGGAATTCCGGGAGGACGGGGAGTATTGATGCGATGGGGAGGAGGAGATGGGTCTATGGCCCCTGCGATCCTCCTAGGCTACGCCTCTGTTAGGATAGGACTCTGATAGCATATTACCAAAGGAATATACCTTAAAACCCGTGCTCCTTCTCTTTATTTCTATTATCTTTATCTCAAGACCATTTTATTATTTTATCACAGACGTCAAATGGCAAACATAATTTTGGCATAACAAATTGGAAGCTATTATAATCTAATGAGACAAGTTAAATGGCAAGATGGTCTTTCGAATTTTACAAAAATTTCAGAGGTATATATATATACCAACCTGTGTACGCTTCTGAATTTCCTGGCGTGTACACTGAAAAAAAAGTTAAAGTATTATTACTCTACATAATATTCCCCATGTGTTTAATTTACAACCATTTTTAGACCATTTCTTTGATTGTTCTTATTATAACAATATTGCTACATGTTGCACGGTTAAGGTCTTGGAAAATAAGCCCCAGATAAACCCCGATCCCCATCCCTACCCCTTGCCCCCACCATTCCCTTCCGCCCAAGCTAGTATCCCGATATCCCACACCGTGCATACGAAACAACTTATCCCCAGGCCAAACACACTCCGACAATTTATCCCCTCGGAAAGTTACCCTCGCATAATTATCAAAGGGAACACGTATCTTATTGTTATGTATTATTATATACGGTAACGGTATTCTGTCGAATTTTCATACAGATATTTGCAAACAAACTTTTTTCTCAAAATTTTGGATCATGATATAACTTTACAGCGATATCTGCAATCACCCCCCCCCCCCCGGGCCATCTTGGATAAGCGCAGACATACTTCACATAAACAGGGCTGACTCGAGAACAATTGGATTATCCCCAATAGAAAACTTGTCTAATGTATCAATTTCTGCTCCCTAAAATGTTGTATTTTAAATATTTAATGAGATAATTTGTAAACATGCACATATAAATGTGCACATATAAAAAATGCACTTAATTATATATTAGTTTAAACATTGATTTTTTTTTGTCTGTTCTAGAAAGAGTAAAGCCGTTCGGGTACAAAATATAAAATTTGATAAGATTTTACGTTTGTCTATATTAATTCTTATATTCTTTAATTAATAAAATGCAGATAAATTAATTAAATCAGTCAAATTATTGTAAAGGTAGTGGTTTTTCTAAAGAAAATCATGAAGAAAATAGTTGCTCATTATTTTGTTTTTTAACTCGTAATATATATTGTTTTTAAATTTAAAGCTTATTTACATATTTGCGTTATTTATAAACTAATTTGCAAATATAAATAGTACATGTTAAATGTGTGTAGCGATGCTAAATCGAAAATTAAAAAAAAAAAAAGAAAAGATATTTGAGAGCATATATTCAGTGTGACTATGCAGTATGTCTGCCACCCAGTCCAGTTTACCAGTTAATATATAATTTTCTAAAGTTTACATGTATTTAGCAGCAAGAATGAATCATTATCAGTCATGGGGTGTTTGGTACGAATTAATGCATCCATTGGTTATTGTGTCAAGGTATGAGAAGCAAAGATTGTACATGCACTTTATAATAAAATTTCACTTGATGCTCCAATTTTTAGGAAATAAATTAATTCATATCTGTATAATTAAACGAAATAAGGATCAGAGGAACTACTGATGGTCGTGTGATATCTGGCCGAACGTGGATTAATATATCGATTTATGTTTGCAGTGTATGCCTTTGGGTATATTTACAGGAGCTTCTTTGGAAAAAAGCACTTTGAACGAAAAGGCAGATTTCAATAGAATGTAGCATAGAGCGTACACATGACTCCGGATGATGTGTACACAGGAAAATGCTTCTTCGCTTCCAAGTAGTAAGTCATTATGGTCAAAGAATAACGATAATGTGAACAATGTGAGTAAGAGCAGTAATAAAACTCCTTGTAATCACTGCTGCTAAATATAGGTTACTCTTTTCATACATAATTAAAAAAAAACACACAATGTTTGAGTTAACGTCAATGAAAAATGGTGATAAGTGGTTGATGAAACGACACTTGAAGATAAATGTGTAAATACAAGGATGTTAATATATTTGGATATAAGGCTAATACATAAGAGTCTATTATTCTTGATAGATCAGAAGATATACCCTTAAAGGACATTTATTCCAACGTTACATGTTATAGAAATATAAACTTTCAGTTTACAGTAGGCTGTACGCATCGTAGCAGATGCATATAAATGTATTCCCTACAATTACGGCTGGGTATTGCCTACAAATTTCGTATTGAAATATATTGCGGTCTGTGGCAACGTATCGCGATATTTTAATTGTATTATTATTATTATTATTATATATATATATATATATATATATAAATATATATATATATATATGATAAATTTGATAAATTCGATAAATTCTAAATTCTAGCACATGAGTAAATTTGTATTCAACTTGCAATATGTTATTTCCCCTAATTTTGTAAAAACGATTATATTTGGCTTATTCTTGCAAACATTGACATCCCATATTATCAACAGCGATGTCAGGATTGATTTGAGGTAGAATTGGATATTATAGTGGATATATAATACAAACAATTACTCAATATAATGGGGTAATGCCTTTTTTAAAGATAATTTTAAATATAAGCCATATATACCCTGATTTTGCCTTTGTAATGAGGCATAAGACTTGTAAATATGTGTTTGAATGCTCTAGTTTACCTGACGACGTACACAACTTCATGAATGACGGTATGGAGGACTACACACTTTTCCATTACATTTTCCCGATTTCAACTGTGCTATATTAAGAAAAATTATATATATATATATATATATATATATATATATATATATATACAATAAATAACCCTTATTTTTGCTTATTTATACATCTGTTCATTATATTTATAATACTATTTATTCAAAATCATTTTAAATATTTTGATTAATAATGCTTTACTAAAAAAAAAACCTGCTAAAATGTACTATTACCACAACTAGTACACCTTGATATAAATAACCGAATAATGCAGTATTATACGCATCATAAATCAAGCGATTATCATGATAAGACCGCTTGCTCATAACATATGCAATTAAGCTAATTATATATACGGGAAAATTAAGGGGACGAACAATTACGTTAGTAAGTAGACATCCCATTTAAACACACTTTATATATGCTCCTGGATTACATTCATTTAAAAAGAGGGCAGGATTGTTAGTCCCGTTGGAAATATAATAAAACGTAATTATATAAATAATTTAACGGCGCTCTTAGGTAAATCAGCTTAAAAATGGAAAAATACAAATAAATGAATTATTAAGCATCTAAGCATCGAAGTTCTTATTAAGAGACCACTACCTTACATCCCAATAATTTGTCTAATTTACATAATAGGTTTGCAATTTGTTAATTAAAAAAAACACAAGATTTAATATAGATCTACGTAAACACTTGTCAAAATATAAACCTTTTGAATATATTGAAATCCGAAATTCTGTACTCTTTCTATGAAACGCCATATAATCAATGTATTTATTTATTATATAATTCATTCCACTTATTTATTCATATATGCAAGTGTATTATCTAAAAAAATATACATAAAACATCATTTGTGGTAGCAGATCTTGATTCTACAGGACAAAGTATTCCAAACCAACTACGAAAATTGTTCTTAAGTTAGCCCTGTCTATTATGACTGTTTTCCAGTGATGTATAGCCTTGGGTTTTATATGACCGTGACTTAGATAACTCAAGAAAAACGCAAACATCGATGTTTAGTTCCATTATGATCCATCATTTAAAAAAGTATGTTTCAAATATCTACATGAAAATCATACAGACTCCAGAATTTAGACATAAACGCATACACTATATACTGTCCCTTATCTATCCTGGAACTTAATGCTTAAGGTAAGAAAACTCAGATGAGCGTCGGTTTCTTTCATATTGCAGTAAATCTTGGGAAATTCAAATATTTTGATCTTGAGAAAACAAAAAAAAAATTTTTTACAATCTTATATCATATTAAACATATGTAAAGAGGGCTTTTGTTAAATACATAAAAATCCATTACATTAAATATCTTTGTTCTTCAAATGGCACTTATTACATTGGTTTAAAGCATACTAATCATGTTATATGTGTTCTTTTAGTCATTGTAATACTGTGTAAATTTAACTAAAACAATCATACTATAATAACATTTGGCATAATTAAATTTAATTTTATTGCAATTTAAGCATTTTCTTTTTGTTTTAGCTTTTGGCATTTAAGTCTCGACCAAACCCAAATGCATACAATATATATTTATGGTTCACAATACACATTTCATGGAATATATTATTTATTCCAGGGGGTCATTCAAGGAGGATATTTGTCCTATATTAGTTATCGAGTGAGATATTTTAGGGGGTTAATTTTGTCGCGGGTAGTCTAAGGGGCTTATTGTAGGGGTAATTAAATATGAAGAACTAGATATAGGACACTACAAAAATAAATAAAGTCTTACCCAAAAAAGCACACAAAAAAGTCAACAGGTTAACACGTTTTCAAATTACATATGAGATGTTATATATACATATTGATAGGACAAAGATGGTATAGTTCCAATACAGCCTCATTGAATATAAAAGTCAAATATCACACACTCAATTGAGGGAAAATGCAACAGAAATATAATATATAACATATAATAATTTTATTGTAATAATGCATAAGATGTTTATTTAATTGATATAATCTACAATAGATATTCGGTTAATTGTTTTGTAATGTATAAATTATATTTTGCATTATTATAATCTAAAGAAATACATTTATTGTATTTTAACAATATAAAATACACACACACATATATACATATATATATCTTATGTATATGTATGTGAACAAGAAAATGATACGTACCAGACGTGAATGCCAGAGTCGTGCAGAGGAAACTCGAACCTGTATAACAAAATGACGTAAGGCTTTTACTGAATGGTATAGAAAAAAAACGCTAGTTTTTAATTACTTTATGTATCCAAGTGAAACGAAGGGCAAAATAACTCAACAAACCTGTAGCATTAAAACATTTTAACAACCCTGTCAAGAGGGTCATGATAGTCTGTTTGTTTGTCGGTTTGATTTCTGTTTGTAAGCAAAGTATGCAAGACATTTTCCAGACCAACTGTGATAGTGCTCTGTGCTTGGCAAACGTTTATTTAATAACCGATCATTACGTGTTGGATCTAATGTTCCTAGATCAATGTCACATGAAAATTGCCTGAATCCAACCGATCAGTTAAAGTTGTGATACGGTTCCTTTCGAAGAAGGTACTACTACTAGTCCGGCAGCTAAGTGCAAAATACTAAAGTTGGTGATACAAACACCAAATTTGGTATGTGAATTCCTCAGGGCCTATCTAAATCATAAACAACCGTTAGCCAGCACGAATTTTAAGATGGCAGTCATTTTTTTTCTAGAAGGTTGCAATTCGTCGCTGTTATATCAGGCTTTTGGACAGAAAACATGACTCATTTATTTTAATTAACAGGATTTAGGACATTCTTAATCCAATTCAAACCCAACAAATGCTCATGCAGGCTTGCATATATTAGTTTTGTTATATTAAACGTAAGTAAGCTGACTTTCATGCCAAATTGTCATTTAATCTTCTACATGTTGCTTCGTTGTTTGCTTAAAATTCCATTTGTTGTTGGAATTTTACATCTGCCATAATAAATACATCCTGAAAGCAGTTAAGCACCTGGGCGTGGTCAAAACAAAGAATTTCACAGCGTTACTGAGTTAAAGAAATCTGGGGATCTTTACATGTCGTAGCTCAAAAGCGGATTACCGATAATTGTTTTAACATGCACTATGAAAATAAATACACATTTCTGTTACTTCAAAATAATGAACAGCAAACAATGTGATATATTTATAAGGTTGTTAACATCTCAGAGGAAGATTATATATATTGAAAATGCAAAAGTCTTAATGCGACCTTAATGATTATCTTGCGACAAACATTAAGGGCTGGAGTTTGCTTCTTTGAGTAGTCAATTGTTCTCAAGAAGTAAGCGATAGGTTCGTGAATGGGCCGAGAAATAACTTCAAACTTCGTTGCTTTGGCTTGACATTCTCAAAACCGTCGAAATCTGTTTACGATGTTATTGGGTAGATAATGCAAATATATGACGAAGCTTGTTAGATATTTCCGAGACTTCATCATGAGCAAATCACGACTTGGAATTCTTGAAACGATCGCAAGAAATGTCTAACTTTTTTGTTAGATTCCCGCCAAACTTAAAGCGAGACCAACATGAACAGCTGACCGTACTTACGAACCCCCCTGAATGTTGGCGAGACTTTGAAGCCTAGATTACAAGTGACTTTTTATTATTTTTTTCGCATTCCCACCCTTCAATGAATCTTTTGCTTTCCCCGTGAAAACCTATTTCTCTGTGAGACGGTGTGCTGTTATTCGAACCGAAATGCTACAGCTTAAGGTTTAAGTATGAACAGATAGTTAACAAAGATGGATATCCATTCGCTTAAGTCTACAGACTATTACAAGCCCTTGTCTCACTGTGTCTGGGACTGTTGGCAACTAGTTGGAAATACAAAATTGCAAAAAAATACGTGAATTAACGACAATTTCAACTTGGAATCATACTGAATTTGAGAATCCCTTTTCGAGTCTTTAGGAACCTCCCTCTCGAACGCCTTTCGGAATTAGTCACAACCTTGTTCTTCCAGTAAAAATAGGATTGAACCCGAAACAAATTGTTATAGAAATAAGACCAAGTGTATTTTTACTCAGAAACCTTTTAAGAATAACATTTCAAAAGTCACAAAGCGTCCCATTGGGAGAAAGTCATTTGCTTTGATGATTTTAATTGGCTAATTGACTATTAAGTTTTACTTAACTCATCTATATATTGTCATGTTAAATTTGATCAGTATCCAAATATCTTAAAAGTTTATTAGCCAATAAAAAATAAAAATAACTTTCTCCAATGGGACTTTTTGGGATTTTGTTATGTTATTATCCAGAATTGTTGTTGTCATTATTATCATTTCTGTCCCAATTCGTTTAGGGTTTGGCGTAAATGTCAAATAATATGACTAGACTAAGTGAGATACGGGCTTATGCGGATGGCTATGCAGCCATGTTGTGTGTGCAATCTTCATGGCGTCGAATATGAGATTTCTAAATTAGACGACAGCTTGCGGGTTCCAACGTTTACGTGTCACAAAGAAAGAAAGAACATTTTCATCGCACCTTGGATCAGGATCTTATAGTGTAGCTGTAGACACTGACAGCCTGTGTTTGCTTGTGAATGGACATGCTCTAGAACAATTGATTAACCATCTTAATGTTTTATTAATTAAAAAATGTCATGATATTTAATTATCTAGGTAGTTGTTGGGTCTTCTAAATTATAGTCATCTTTAAATCATTAAATATAATATAACTAGAAAAGTAGTCTCTTGTCGTGTACTATATATGAAAAAATCGTGCTAGGACAAAGACGGTCCCTAATAGATAATTAATTGAGTGAAAATGTGACCCTGCTTACGTCATCACGTACTCGGATTTAAACCATACGTATGCTTTACCGGTGCAGTAAATAATCACTCGACCTGGACTCGACCACGGTTTAGCTAAATATCTAATTGTGTGTAATCTTTATTAAAGGCAGATGTGATATAAATGTAAATTTTCCAAAGGTAGTTTACATCAGTGCACTGGTTATAACGTGAGGGGTTGGGGCACTCATCAAGAGAGGGTTTACGGGACTAGTTTTTTCAGAAAGATGTCACAATTTCTAAATTTTATTTAGAAAGGGCCTTCTTTGAAACATGTAATTTTATTTTATGATGTTAGAACCATGGCTTGTTGGGAGCACTTTTCACGGGGGCCACCGTAAAAAATCTCCCCGCCTCGCTGAGATTAACACTCACGAGCTTCCGATTCTGGGTTCTTACCCCAGCCCCGAGAAAGTGAAGCAGGGATTCTGGGTTTATTTGCAAGCGGTAAAAAATAACCCAGAGGTCATAATATCTTACCAAAACGTTAGAGCCAATCGAAATTGACCACGTTCTGCTGGGAACGGTCTACGCAAATGAGCATTTCATTCCCAAGGACATTTCAAACTGCTTAATGTTTTCATATACATTCATAATACTAAATATGATATACAATTCATGTATTATAGCCTTCTATATTTCTTAAACCCATACGTTATTGATAGAGCGTATGGCTGGGACCCGTCGGACTCGGACCCATCAAGATGGGAATGAAAAAAAATCGACCCGTCTAGCTGAAACCCGTCCATTTGGGATGACACCAGTCTCTCTCTGTCTCTATCTATCTCTGTGTTTCTCTCTATCTATCTCCCTCTTTCTCTCTCTCTCTCTCTCTCTCTCTCTCTCTCTCTCTCTCTCTCTCAGTGCATTTAGTTTTTATAGGTTGATGTTGACCTACGACCTATCTGACTTCAGCGTGGTTCTCCATTCCTGTGAAATCATTTAGTTATAATTTTGTGATACCCCGCTCATTGAAAATAACGGGACACCAACAGTTAAAGAGAAAACATAGAAGTAAAACATAACACTGCTCAAGATTAGTGAATTATGGTCCCTTGTAAGGGCTCAGTCTTAGTGGGACTGCCTACTCATAAAATACTCATAAACTTTTTAATCCAATTATCGTATTTGATACATACCAGTGGCGGATCCAGAATTTCAGGAACAGGGGGGCGCTAATTTTGGTTTAGCGATTGATGGGTCTTTAGCAATATATATACATGAAATATTATTTTACTCATATATATATTTATATATATATATATATATATATATATATATCAGGGTTGGGTTTTAGGCTGCCTAAAACTTGTTTTCGGCAGGGCAGAGCCTAAAACCTGCCTTTCACTGCCTAAAATAGGTTATAACCTGCCTTAAACTGCCTTTAACTGCCTAAAACCTTACATACCCTCACCTTTGACTTGTAGTTTAACTATGTTTTATTGTTACACAACTAAATGCATTAAAGAAATATGCTCAACAAATTAAAAGTGAACATTTTATTTAAACTAAATAAATTAAACTATGCTACAAAAAAGCATCAAATGAATACAACACTACTTCAGGTTTTCTCTGACAGTTTTAGCTTGTATACCCGAATTATGGTCTGAGGTCTCCCACCTTCATTACTACCATTACTGCCAATTTATAAAAAGAATGCTCATACTGTAAGCTTATAACCAGATAGTTTGATTGGCTTTATGATCACAAGGGATTAAATATTGTTATATTTGCAAAAGAATGTTTCCTAAATTAAGTTGTTCCATTTACACTGATGAATAGCCCTGTATACTGTAGTCTCACTAATATATTATGTATGTTTTGTATGTCTGTAGCTTCAAATGGCACAAAGTAAAAGATTGATGTTTTAAATAATATCAGAATATATCTTTTATGCTAGTTATCAACTAAAAATATGATATCTTTTACATTATCTGATAATGAACAAGGTTGTTTATTCCCTTAGCTAGATCATGCTTTGTCAAATTTTAAGATTTTGTGCACATTCTTATCGTGTATATAATGATCGATATGCCCTGATAACTGTATGATAAGATTGTGAAAGGTTTACCTTGTGAAAATGGAACCCTCATGAAACACTAAATTAGTATAAAACTGAAAATATGAAAATAATGTGAATATGTTGCAAACCACAGAATATTCATAATCACTTTCGGACTGTGTTCAACCTAAAGGCCTGAGAAACCTACAAGCCAGAGGCCCTGACTGCATCACCCAGTAAAAAGTTTGACTCAAGAACAGTTTTCAGGGCAAGGGCTTTGATTACATCATCCTTTTATGAAAGTTCACATGAACATCTACAAGGACACTGCAGTGGGACTTCTGACCATTGGGTCTTATGACCCCACCACCCTGATAAATAGTAATTAACTCGTAAATCAAGCGTGGCCTCCCCTTCTGATACTGGAGGCTCTGTTACATAATTCCTGGTAGCAGGGCACTCATCAGCAAACCCAAAGGGTCCTGATAATGACACTACCTTGGCCAATGAAACCATGTGCCACACAAATATGGTTTTATGCTCAAGAAACCTATACAGGCTCTTTGAAGACTGCATGATACCATCCAACAGGAAATTATGCATTCCTTATACCTGAAATCTTCCAGAAGCAAAACAAAGCCTTGTGACTGCATCACCATTTCCAGTTTGATAGTTTTATAGATCTTTAGGTCAAAATTCAAACAAATACAGGTTTTAGGCACATTTGGTGCCAAAAACCTGCCTAAAACCTGTTTTAGGCGGGGCAGTTTTAACCAGGTTATAACCTATGGTTAAACCTTCCTGCCTAAAACTTGCCAACCCTGATATATATATATATATATATATATATATATATATATATATATATATATATATATATATATATTATATATATATATATTTGCTTTATATTTATCTCCATAAATAAAATCCCAAGCCATATTCGTTTGAAAATTTAATTACAGGTACAGATGGAGAGTTTCGGACGGGGTGTCCCCCTCCCATATTGAGAAAATTTATAAATATGCAATGTAAAGAGGACACCTTTGAGGCAACTTTTATAAACAAAATATGAGGATTTTCTGTTTCTCAACTACTGCTCTCTTAAATATCTTTGCATGACGTAATCAAACTTCAGAGGGTGGGAGTTCACTTGTGGACGGCCATAATATTATATTTCTTCAAATTTGGATATTAACTGGAAAGTCTAAACAAGCAATGATTTGTAACAAGTTTATATATATATATATATATATATATATATATATATATATATATCTATAAACATACATATTTATATTGTAACAGGTGCTCTTTTTATTGTGTGACACGGGCGTAACTCGTGTTGTGGCACTCGTGTCTGGCAACGTATTACATTCTCTGTTTAATCCATACTGATTGAACTCTCGGTGTCATGCTAGCTAGGGGCTTTCTCGCCTGGCGGAGATCACGTGGGAACCCTAGTGTGTGGAGGCACAGTTACGTTTTTCTATATGATTCCTGTAACGCGTGGTTACCATGTATAATGTATTATTCTTCAGAAGCTCGAGAAATAGTAGCTTCCCGGCTTGAGGTGAAAAGTTATATAAGGGGGCTGTGTTTAAGATCCGAGAGAGACAGCAGAGAAGATTCCAGCTGACGCAGAAGCGTGTGTGTCAGTTTCTGGGACCTTATCCGATGAGTGCAGCAATTATAGATTTTCTCCTGGACCTTTTGGAGAGTCTTGTTTGGACTTCAGTACTTTCGGGATTGTTACAAGAGCTTTACACTGGACTGTCATTCTCCGAGTGTATACATTTAAAGAACTAATCGTTGTGACGGTGGTGGTATCCAGGTACTGTGCACATTGTTTATTTTACTGTGTGATTGTATTGATTTGTTTTTATACCGCTAATATACTGTTTAATTGTATTGATTTAGTGTATTGTAATGTTAGGGTTGTTTTAAGAATAAATTATGGCATTTGTTAACCAAAAAAAAAACACTGACTTCTTTATTCATTCCCCTAGACATTTCACGCTGCCTAGTGTTACAGAATCTGATTTTTGTTATCTCCATCACAAAAGTGTGTGTTCATCTCGCATACGTGATCTGTTTATATTAGGTTCCTCAAATATATATATATATATATATATGTGTGTGTGTGTGTGTGTGTGTGTGTGTGGTGAAAATGCGCGTCCACAACATCTATAAATGTATTCCTCGTGGTAATATAATTGAATATGCTCAAGTCGCAAGTTAAACTTCGCATTTTACCGGCTTCTATGCCAACTCACTGCAGATAGTTGCAGACTATCTTAGGCATGCTTATATGCACCTTCGGGCTAGGTCTACTTTTAACACTACATCAACTCGAAACGTTGGACATGTGCAATTCTAGAAAAGTACTTGCTCATCCAACTTAAAAATAAACACGGCGTGTTAAGAGAACACTTACAAAGGACAGCGAACAGCATCCCTGAACCAGTGGTCATCTTTACAGCGTGCAGTTGTTGTCAGGCGGACTGCTGCTTTACACCGTGTATGAGATTTATAAAGTGAGAAAACACCTTGCCTTTTCTCACATTTTTTATGACTAAGATCCGGAAAGGCTTCATATCATATCGTGCAACTAGGGATATTGAGTGCATGTGGTTCTTACACACGGTCAAAATCAAATTTCCATTTACCAATAATCGTACAATAATTAAAGGATGTAGGCGTGGCCACAACAATTTACACCACTCAAAAATCACCCGATGCACGGAACTTGCCTTTTCGCGGATACATTTCCTCCTGGACTCTGTCCCATGAGTAGTTTATTGTATATATCATTCTTGCCGTTATTCTAACAGACCATGATGATTAAGTAATTACTAATTTGCTTCATGAGGAATCACATCCTTGTGAGAAACAATGTTCACTTGTTCCCGGTAATTTTTGTTTTGTTCTAAAAATCTCAGTATCTTTTGGGAGTGACACTACTACAATGGTCTCTGACGCACATGATAAATGTGAAGATTTCGTCTTTTTAATCGCTGTCTACCATTCTAACAGACCACCCTTAGGTAAACTATCCAAATAAATGTCCTTTTAACCAGAGCCTACCCAAGGAGTATGTGGTCTTCATTTGCACAGAATAAAATTTTAGTTGCAGAATCTGCTTACAATTGGCAACACGTAAGATATTGCAAGAAAAACAATTAAAACCAGGGCAGAACAATTCTTCAGTACTGATTTGACCCTTTTCCACATCCAGGACAAACTATGATTTTCTTTAGCACATGCACCACCGTTTCTTTAAACATTTCTTGGATGTCGTGTCAGCAGTTTCTGCATAATCCAACTACCAATAAAACAAAGCGATAACAAAATCACGAATGGCAGGGAACGTAACCTGCGTGGCGGGGGCAATTAAAAGTTTAAATAAATTACAATCTCCGGTCAGTGTGTACTTTGGTTGAATGCTCCTATGCACGAGCTACAAATGCACCGGAAAACCCGTCGACCTAGACGATGAAATCGCTAAATGTATCTCAGTGTGTTATTTTATAAAGAGCAGATGTGCTTTGCGTTTTATTTTCCCGGAGATATGTAACGTACCAGACACTGGCTGGCACTAGAGGGAAGGTGACGCTCCTTTTTATCCCAGTAGGTCAAGATATGTGTCACTTTCATTGAGTTCACTTCGCGGAAGAGACGAAGGTCTTGAAGGTTGACTCAAAGGAAAGGTCTCCGTCTTGAAACGTGACCACTATGAAGCTTGTGTTATTTTGTTTACAGTTAAAATTTGGAAGATTGAATAAAAAAAAACTGTCGATTGTTTATTCAAATAGAGCGTATATTTTGTTAAAGGAACCATAAAACAGAGCTTACATTTATGACATATTAAGTATCTGGTGTTAGTATATACACATCACAACCTTTCATGTTTTTTTTTTTTTTTTGGGGGGGGGGGGGGGGGGGGGGGGGTCATTTTTATCAGATGTCTTGCGGGTGGGCTTTCCGCTTTAATCCTTAGGGAATAACCATCGGTTACAATTTGTTTTATTTTTTCTTACAAACCTCAAATACGGATGAAGTGACATATTTGTACCTTATATTTATTGTTTGCCGGAAATCTTCGATTTCGGCAAGTTGGTTGGTCAGTCGCGTATGTCTGTCTGTCTGTTTGTTGCTTGCCGGAATCAAAGATTCGGCAAGCATGTTGATCACCTGCGTATGTTTGTTGCTTGCCGGAAATCTTCGATTTTCGCAAGCTGGTTGGTCAGTCGCGGATGTCTGTCTGTTTGTCTGTCATCTCTCTACAGGTCTCAATTTTGCACCAATCACTTTCAAACTTACACACTTTATAGATAATCAAAAATGCAAGAAGCCTATTGTTTTTGGTCAACATTGCTCTAAGGTCAAGGGTCAAGGTCACGACAGGTATGGTTAACGGTTTTTGCACTATAACTTCGCCATAATTAGGCTTATCCACTTCTGCAATAGTTCATTTTTTTTCGTCATCACCTGGCCTTTCTTTTGACATGTAGCTTACTTAAATTTGCTGTTACCATGGTTACGCAATTTTGGGGAGAAATCATGGAATTTCGTGATATTTTTCAAATTTGCAGCAATCGTACTGATTCTGAGATATTTTATGTAACACAAGAATATCTCGAAATTGTTTTTTCAGATTTTTGAAAAGGCCGCCAGGGGGCGTTGCAGATGAAAAAACATGAAATTTTTTTTTGGTGCTATACCTCCAGAACTATTAAACATTGGGCCATTTCCATCACAGCACCTTCTACTGGGGTCCATGGGCTTATTTTTGCGCATAGGTGCCAAAGTGCGCTATTGCCAGATTTCTCTATTTTCGGGGTAAAACTTTTGAATTTTGAAAATATGCAGTTTTCAGCTTCTAACTCTGTCTAGTTTTTATGGTGAGTTCTCGGTGATCCAATCAAAAATCTTGCAAAATCTCGCACCGTTTCTCGTCAAACGAGAGTCTTCGATATTTCATTAAATATGACCTACAGGTTGCATTTTTTTAACAATGGCTTTGAAATTGATATATTTTGTGTTATTTATAAATATCTCGAAATCAGTTTTCATTTTTTGGAAATAGCCACCAGGGGGCGTGGTACCTGAAACACTGTAACATATCATTTTTCTGCAATATCTAAAAAAATTTTAAATATGGCACAATTTTTATCGTTGTATTTTAAACTAGGAACATTGGCTTATTCCTCCGCACATGTAGCTTTGTGCTGCCGTTACCATGGTTACCAAATTTGTGGGTTAAACTTGACGATCTGAAAATATGCAGTTTTTGGCTTCTATCTCGGTTAATATTTATGTTTCAAGGGTCTAGTTTTTTGCATAAGGCTGCTTCCCCTTGGTTCTAAGTCATTCAATTGCAAGTCTCGTCAAATTTCGCTCGGTTTATCGTCAAACGAGAAAAAACGAGATTTCACGGAAATGCTTATAACTCGGCGACTTTTACAGCTACACAGGTCTAGTTTTCGGCATTTCAAAACATATGACCAGCTTGACACGCCAGAAAAGAAATCAGGCCGAATCTCGCACCATATCTCGTCAAGCGAGAAAAAAACAAGATATCATGGAAATGCTTATAACTAGGCGACTTTTACAGCTACTCAGGTCTAGTTTTTGGCATTTGGTAACATTTGGCCAACTTGACATAGTAAAACTGCGATACTTGGTGAAATCTCGCACTATATCTGGTCAAATGTGGAAAAACGAGATTTCACAGAAATGCATATAAGTCGGCGACTTTCACGGCTAGACAGGTCTAGTTTTTGGCATTCATTAACATTTGGACGGCTTGACATGACAAACCTGCAAGACTGGCCAAATCTCGCACCATATCTCGTCAAACGATAAAAAAGGAGATTTCACAGAAATGCTAATAACTCGGCGACTTTTACAGCTAGACAGATGTAGTTTTCGCCATTTCATAACATTTAGAGAGTTTGATATGACAAATCTACAAGACTGGCCAAATCCTGCACCATATCTCGTCAAACGAGAAAACACGAGAGTACACGGAAATGCTCATAACTCGGCGACTTTTACAGCTAGACGGATCTAGTTTTCGCCATTTCGTAACGTTTAGCCGTCTTGACATAATAAAACTGCTCGTCTTGCCAAATCTCGTACTATATCTCGTCAAGCGAGAAAAAAACATGATTTCACGTAAATGCTGATAACACGGCGACTTTTGCAGCTAGACAGGTCTAGTTTCCGGCATTTTGTAATATTTGACAAACCTGACATGAAAAAACTGGAAATCTCGCCAAAGCTCGCACCATTTCCCGTCAAACGAGAAAACACGAGATTTCATGCAAATGCTTATAACTCAGCGGCTTTTATAGCTAGACAGGTCTAGTTTTCGGCATTTCATATCATTTGGCCAGCTTGACATGACAAACCTGAAAACGTCTCACTGCTTCTTGTCAAACGAGATTAACGGGATTTCATGAAAAAATGTTGAACTTGGTCCCTTTTACACTAGAAAGATATGCAGCTGTTAAAGGTCAGCATGCATAAATAAACATATTATCCGTTTCTGCTGCCCCCACAATGTTTCTCATTCATATATGTTTCTACATGCACTCTCTGTCTATCTGTGTGTATCATTTCCATTTCCGGCAAGCGCGTGACCTCTGGTCAACCTGTTGCTTGCCGGAATCAAAGATTTCGGCAAGCATATTGGTCAGTTGCGTATGTCTGTTTGTCTGTTTGTCTGTCTGTTTGTTTGTCTGCACTCTCCTGGCCACAATTTTGCCACAATCACCTTGAAACTTTCAGAGATGATGGAGAATTAAATTTCTAGGTGCCCTATTGTTTTTGGTCAAAATAGGTCAAAGGTCAAGGTCAAGGTCATCAAAACTTCTCAAAACAGTTTTTTCTTCATATCTTTGTGACTAATAGTCGTATCTACTTCAACAATAGCTCATTTTAATCGTCATTCCAAGGCCTGTCATCTGGTGTGTAGCTGACTCAAATTTGCCGTAACCATGGTTACAAATTTTGGGGGAAAAGTCATGATATTCGAAATTAAGGGGCCTTATTTTTCTAACTTTGTCAGTTTTAAAGCTAGAGAGACCTAGTTTATTGCATCAGGTAGCATTCAACTAGTACTACAAGATTTTATTACAAGTCTTGCAGTATCTCGTAAAATATCTCGTGAATAGAGATATTTCGAGATTTCATTCATCTTGCGCCAAAGGCCACATTATTGCAGGAATCTTTTTGAAACTGACATATCATAAGTCCTACACTAGTATCTCGAAATTGTTTTTTCATTTTTTGAATATGGCTGCTAGGGGGCGCTGTACACGAGCCTCACACATATATCATTACATTGGCCATATCTCTAAAACCCAAAGCCTTAATTACATAAACTATAGTTTATTTTTTTTTCTCTGAGTCTTCTCCATAAACTGATAATGTCATCTGGTCTCAATCTTGTGTCACTTTGTCAGTGTGTCTGTCTGTTTCTCAGTTGTCCTGAAATTCGCCTGCTTGCTGGTTCTTGCGTCTAACAATAGCATTCTACAGGCCACAGTTTTTAAAGAAGCATTTGTAAATTGATGCATATTATATTTTACAGAAATATCTCAAAACTTATTTTTCATTTTCCAGATATGGCCGCTAGGTGGCGCTGCACATGACCCTCGCACACATATCATTATATTGACCATATCTCTAAAACCCAAAGCCTCAATTACAGAAACTATGGCTTATTTTCTTTCCCTGAGTCTTCTCCATGATCTAGTAATGTCATTTGGTCTCAATCTTGTGTCATTTTGTCAGTGTGTCTGTCTGTTTCTCAGTTGTCCTCAAATTCGCCTGCTTGCTGGTTCTTGCGTCTCACAATAGCATTCTACAGGCCACAGTTTTTAAAGAAGCATTTGAAAACTGATGCATATTATGTTTTACAGAAATATCTCAAAACATATTTTTCATTTTCTGGATATGGCCGCTAGGTGGCGCTGCACATGACCCTCACACACATATCATTATATTGACCATATCTCTAAAACCCAAAGCCTCAATTACAGAAACTATGGCTTATTTTCTTTCCCCGAGTCCACTCCATGATTTAGTAATGTCATCTGGTCTCAATCTTGTGTCACTTTGTCAGTGTGTCCGTCTGTTTGTCAGTTGTCCTCAAATTCGCCTGCTTGCTCTTGCGTCTCTCATATAGCATTCTACAGGCCGCAGTTTTGAAAGAATCCTTTTGTTATTATTACATCTTAATTCTTACACTAATATCTCGAAACTAATTTTTCATTTTCCGGATATGGCCGCTAGGGGGCGCTGATCTCAAACCTCTCCCAACATATCATGCTTTGGCAATATCTCCAAAACTTTAAACCTCAGTTACATAAACTGTAGCTTTTTTTCTTCCTTTGAGTCTTCTCCATAACCTGGAGTAGTCATCTGGACTCAATCTTGAGTCACTTTGTCAGTGTGTCCGTCTGTTTGTCAGTTGTGCTTATATTCGCCTGCTTGCTGGTTCTTGCGTCTCACATATAGCATTCTATAGGCCACAGTTTTGACGGAATCCTTTTGAAACTATTACATCTTATGTCTTACACTAATATCTAGAAATAACTTTTTCATTATCGGGATATGGCCACTAGTGGGCGCTGCACACGACCCTCACACACATACCATTGTATTGGCCATATCTCTACACCCAAAGCCTCAGTTACATAAACTATAGCTTATTTTCTTCCTTTGAGTCTTCTCCAAAACCTGATTAAGGCATCTGGTTTCAATCTTCTGTCACTTTGTCAGTGTGTCCATCTGTTTGTCCGTTATCCTCAAAGTCGCCTGCTTGCTGGTTCTTACGCCTTACATATAGCATTCTACAGGCCACAGCTTTGACGGAATCCTTTTGAAACTGGGACATCTCATGTCATACACTAATAATACGAAACGCATTTGTCGTCTTCGGAATATGTCCGCCAGAGGGCGCTACAGTCGAGCCTCCCAAGTATATCATTAATTCGCCATACCTCCAAAACTAAAAATCTAAATTACATAAATCATAACTCATTTTTCTTCCTTTGAATCTTCTCCATAACTAGATTAAGTCATCTGGTGTCAATCTTGTCTCACAAAGTCAGTATGTCTGTCTGTTCGTCTTTTGTTGTCAGCTTTGTCTGCTTGCCTGTTCTTTTGTCTCATATGTCATTCTACGGGCCACATATTCTCAGCAATATCCCTGAGAGTCATTCCATTAATAGAAAACCGACAATATGTTCTGTCTGTCCGTCTGTGTTTCACTTCCGATTTCCGGCAAGCGTTCTACCTATGGTCGTCTAGTTTGTTTGTTTGTCTGTCTGTCTGTATGTCCCCGCTCTACAGGCCACAATTTTGCACCAATCGTCCAGAAACTTATAGATAGAGTGTATAATCGGTTCTTCTCGGAGCCTATTGTTTTTGGCCATGGTCGGTTCAAGGTCAAGGCCAGTGTCACCGAAAAACCTTAAAACGGTTTTTCCTTCATATCTGTGTCAATAATTATCGTAGCGGCTTAATCTTTAGCTCATTTTATTCCTCATTTTGTTGCCTTTTCACATGCCAGCAAATTGTCCCGATCAATGATTACCATGGTAACGTATTTTGGGGGAAAACGTCACAAAATTTGAATTTTTTTTTCTAATTTTTCCATTTTTGGAGCTAGAGACGTCTGGTTTTTTTGCATTAGGAAGTTTTCAATCAGGTGTTCATCATAATGTACCAAGTCTCGTAGAATCTCGTGCCATTACTCGTCAAACGAGATTTTTCGAGATTTCATTAAATATGACCTTGAGGTCGCAATTTTTTTAACTATGGCTTTGAAAATGACATATTTTGTGTTATTTATAAATATCTCGAAATCAATTTTTCTTTTCTTTGGAAATAGCCACTAGGGGGCGTGGTACCTGAAACACTGTAACATATTATTTTTCTGCAATATCTAAAAAAATATTAAAGGTGACACAATGTTTATTGTCTTATCTGAAACTAGGATCATTGGCTTATTCCTGCGTACATGTAGCTTTGTGCTGCTGTTACCATGGTAACCAAATTTTGGGGTAAAACTTAACAATCTGAAAATAATTAGTTTTTTTGCTTCTATCTCTGTTGATATTTATACTACAAGGGTCTAGTTTTCTGCATGAGGTAGCATTCCTTTGGCTCTAATCCAGTCAATTGGAAGTCTCGTAGAATCTCGATCTGTATTTCCGTCAAACGAGAAATTACGAGATTTCGCAGAAATGCTGATAACTCGATCACGTTTTAGGTTAAAGAGTATACGGTTTCAGCCTCTGGTAGCCTTTCGGAAGCTTAACATGATCAAACTGCAAATCTCGCCAAATCTCGCATCATCTCCCGCCAAACGAGAATATTCGATATTTTTAACAAAATATTCAACAAATGTCTATATCTCTTTCAATTTTATGCTAGAGATTTCATTTTTCTACTGTTCAACAATCATTAGATTAGTGTTAAGTGATATAAGTGAATATCTCGTTATATCTCGCACCATTTGTCGTCAAACGAGAACAGTGGACCATTTAAACAAATGCCTATTATGCTGTCATTTTATCCCCTACAGACATATAGTTTTCGGCATTTGACAGCGTCTGACACTCTCATTCACATCATGTGATTTTATTGCAATTCTCGTCAAATCTTGCCTCGTTTTTCATCAAATGATGAAAATACATCCAATTGCCGTGAGCACAAGTGGCTTCAGGGTTGACTGGTAAGTGCCGGCAAGGCTATTACAGTTGCATGTTGGCGTCCGCGGTCATGCATGAATCTCACAAAGCAGCATTGAATAGAGGACAAAAGCCGCTAAATGTGGAGTGAACACACCTGTGATTTTTATTGTGTCCTCTTGTGCGGCCACTTGTGTTGCCAGGAACCACTGGCAAATCTTTGAAACCAGGGACGGATCCCCGATTTTGTAGTTGGGTGTGTCAAAATATGGGCTGATCCCTGGTTTAGCAGTTGGGGGCAGGAGTAAAATTTTAATTATACATCAAATATATATATTAAAATAAAATATCTGGAAACTTTTTTTTTCCTTTTAGAAAATAGCCCCCAGATGGCGCTGCAGCAATCATTAATGTGCCATATCTCCAAAACTATAGACAGTGTCACAACATTGATTGCAGCTTCTGAAACTAGATTTAGAGCGTTTAACCTCGTTGGGACTCTGTCGTATTCCGCGGGGGTTAAATTTTAATTATACATAAAATATATATTATTAAAAATAAAATATCTCGAAACTATTTTTTTTCCTTTCAGATGGCGCTGCAGTAATCATTATTGTGCCATATCTCCAAAACTATTGACGGTGTCACAACATTGATTGCAGCTTCTGAACCTAGATTTATACGTTTTCCTCGTGGGGACATTGTCATATTCAGCAGAAGTTTAAATTTAATTATACATCAAATATTTATTATAAAAAAATAAAATATCTCGAAACTTATTTTTTGTCCTTTTAATAATAGCCCCCAGATGGCGCTGCAGCAATCATTATTTAGCCATATCTATAAAACTATAGATAGTGTCACAACATTGATTTCAGCATCTGAAACTAGATGGGTTTATCCTCGTGAAGACTCTGTCATATTATTCCGTTACCTTCGGGGCCTAATATAGGTTACAATTAAATTCTTCTTTTTCCTGAAATTCAAAATATGAAGATTTATTCTAATTGACTGACGCTTATTTTATTTATGCTTTCCATTCTCCATGACAGGAGTACATTGCCTACACATGGAGTTATTTTCCGTCTGTCTGTCTACTCATTTGTGGCTATTGAAAATCAGCGAAATCACATAAAAATGTGCTTCCATTTTAACCATGATAGCGGTTGTTCATTTGATCAGATCCAAACGTTCCCTGTCTGTCTGCCTAGTAACTGTCCGTCTGTTTTGCTGTCTTATTTCCGGCCATTTCCGGAACTAGATTTAATGCATTTAACCTCGTGGGGACTCTGTCGTATTCTGCGGGGGTTAAATTTTAATTATACATCAAATATATATAATAAAAAAATAAAATATCTCGAAACTTATTTTTTGTCCTTTTAGAAATAGCCGCCAGATGGCGCTGCAGCATTCATCATTGTGCCATATCTCCAAAACAATAGACAGTGTAATACGTTCCCTGTCTGTCTGCCTAGTAACTGTCTGTCTGATTCGCTGTCTTATTACCGGCCATTTCCAGCAAGCGTTCGACCTCTGGTCGTCTAGTTTGTTTGTTTGTTTGTTTATTTGTTTGTCTGTGGACTCTCTACAGGCCACAATTTTACAGGAATTGCTTTCAAACTCACACAGCTGGTCAATAATCAAAATTTCAGGAAGCCTATTGTTTTTGGGCACAATAGGTCAAAGGTCAAGGTCAAGGTCATCAAAAGTATACAAAACGGTTTTTTCTTCATATCTTTGTTACTATTAGTGGTATCTTCTTCAAACATAGCTCATTTTAAACGTCATTCCAAGGCCTTTCTTCAAGTGTGTAGCTCTTTCAAATTTGCCGTAACCATGGTTACGCATTTTTTAGGGAAAAAGTCATGATATTCTGAAATAAGGGGTCTTATTTTTCTAACTTTGTCATTTTTAAAGCTAGAGAGGTGTAGTTTTTTGCATCAGGTAGCATTTAACAAGTACTGCAAGATTTTATTAAGAGTCCCGCGATATCTCGTATAATATCTCGTCAAACGAGATATTTCGAGATTTCAGTAATCTTGCCCTGGAGGTCACAGTTTTGCAGGAATCTTTTTGAAACTTTCATATCGTAAGTCCTACACTATTATCTCGAAATCGTTTTTCCATTTTTTGAATGCAGCCACTAGGTGGCGCTGTATGCAAACCTCCCCAACTTATCATGTTTTGGCCATATCTCCAAAACTGTGAGCCTCAATTACATAAACCATAGCTTATTTTCTTCCTCTGAGTCTTTTCAAAATTCTGGTGGAGTCATTTTGACATAATCTTGAGTCACTTTGTCAGTGTGTCCGTCTGTTTCTCAGTTGTCCTCAAATCCGCCTGCTTACCGGTTCTTGCGTCTCACATATAGCATTCTACAGGCCACAGTTTTAAAAGATTCCTTTTAAAACTATTACATCTTATGTCTTACACTAATATCTCGAAACAAATTTTTCATTTTCCAGAATTGGCCGCTAGGCGGCGGTGCACTCAAACTTGCACAATATATCATTTTTTGGCCATATCTCCAAAACTATAAACCTCATTTACATAAACTATAGCTTATTATCTTCCTCTGAGGTTTCTCCATCACATGATTAAGTCAACTGGTCTCAATCTTGGGTCAGTTTGTCAGTATGTTTGTCAGTTGTCCTCAAGGTGATCAAAACATATCAACATTTATTTTCTTCAGAACTTTGTTAATATTGATCCTATCTTTACAAACTAGGGATTATTTTCTTTCACTTTGACATTGATCGTTTATCTGACTAACTTTACGTCATTTCCGGCAAGCGCGTGACCTCTGGTCATCTAGTTTTTTTTTTTACCTTGACCTGATACCATCGGTCCTACACCCCGACTCCCCATTATCGCGTCCCCACGTATGACTTGTACTCAATTACAGACTTACTTCCCTGCTAAGTCGTGTTATAACAAGTTAATACCTAAATGTTTTAAAAAAATATGTGATACCGACCTCCATGTTTAGCTCTAAATCTTAGAGGGGCCGAATCATCCTTCTGACCTTTATAAACTAAAAGTAATACCTTGGAGCTGTCATACAAAATATAGCCCAGAACACGGGGATTTCACCGCACAAAGGCTGCTTGTTTTGTTTTATATAAACGGGTTTATAATTTGTGGGGGCCAGCCAAAATAATCAAAACAAATTGAAAAAAATGCATCTGGTAGCAAGTCCGAAAAGCCAGATCTTTGCAAATGGCGTTTTGCATCAAGTGACCTTTCTACCCCCCGCATATTTGCAACCTACCACCTTAGTTCCATGTTTTCCCGTTTGTCAACATTGCTGTATCTACAAACATGTTGTTGATAAACAAGTTGACACATCCTCCACGAAGGCCTAAGTAGTAGAACTTTTAACAACCAAAATTATCCTTAAATCTTCGATATATTGTTACAGGTGTCTCTTTTATTGTGCGCTGTTGACATTCTGATTCGTGTAAGGCAGGCCCTGGTTTATTATGCCAAGGGTCTTGCGTGTGTTGGGCATGCATAGTTCGTTGCCATTGAAGACGTACGAGTCTGGCTGGCCCAAGTGTGGGGTCTGATGTGTAGAATACAGGGTTCTTTGCTCTAGATGTTTAAAGTTTGTTCCTATAACGTGTGTATTGTTCTATCGAGTTCACCATTTCTAGAATTTTCGGATGAAAAAGCTATAAATAACTGTGTTTAGAGCCAAGGGGGTGGGGGGGGGGGGGAGAAATGTTCCAGCGTACACGGAAGAGTGTGAGTCAGTTTGTGGACCTTTCCGATAATTGAAGCATTTATAGATATTCTTCGAACTTTGTAACAGATTTTATTCAGTGTTCAGTTTGCCTTTGGGACTATTAGCAGAACTTCACTTTTAGATTACACTGGATAGATTTCGAGATTGAATTGGACTATTATTCTCTGAGGAGATGTAGGTGAACTTTTTATCTGGATTATATGTTTTAAAGGACTTGTTGAGCTGTGACAGTGGTTTCAAGAAAAGCCTGTTTGCCATTCCATCCTAAAAGCCAGGGCGCCCTCGAGCATTTTCACCTGACAATAATAAACATGACAGGGACTTATTGCTATGACACACAGAAAGACTGTGATGAAGGAAACCACCTATCGCTGTTTGCTGTCAGAGAATCATTTCAAGAGTCCTTGGGTTTTAGTCCCTATGAACTAGTTTTCGGACAATCAGTTCGACGTCCTTTAAAACTGCTTAAAGAAAAACTCTTGTGTGAAAAATTCTGATTCTCTTATTTATAGTTTATTGCAGTATGTTTCAGACTTTTGCACTAAACTAAACGATGCTTATGAGATTGCCAAGTCTAATCTAAAATCTGCACAAAGTAAAATGAAAACAAAGTATGACAAGCACAGTGTAAGAAGGACGTTTGAGCCTCGTGAAAAGGGCCTTGCCTTACTACCTATTCCTGGCAGACCTCTGCAAGCTGGGAATATTGGTCCTTACATTGTTTACAAGAAAGTCAGTGATTTAAATACATACCGTTAACACCAAATAGGCGTAAGAAAAAACAACTGTATCATGTTAACATATTGAAACCATATTGAGACAGAAGTGGCACATCAGATGTTGTGCATAGTGTTGCTGCTGTAATTGTGTGGGAACTAACCCTGAACCAGTTAAAGTAGATACTGATTGTAGGTTTTCTGTAGACGTTCAGTGTGGAACAGTACCACTAAAAAACTCAGACGTGTTTAACAAACTGGATACCAAACTGTCACACCTCATCGCACTGCAACATCAAGAACTCAAGAACCTGCTGCAGAATTATGAACATTTGTTAAGTGACATTCCAGCGCAAACTTACATATTATGCCAAGACGTCGATGTTGGCGGGGCAGGCGCTGTCAAGCAGCATCCTTATAGACTGAATCCAGAAAAGCATAAGTATCCACAAGATGAGGTTCAATTTTTGCTGGACATGGATTTTATTGAACCTGGTGTCAGTAACTGGAGTTCACCATGTATTCTTGTGCCGAAACCCGATGAAAGTTACCGTATGTGCACGGATTGTCGATAACTGAACTCTGTCACCAAGACTGACACGTTCCCGATTCCGAGGAGAGATGATTGTATTGAGAGAGTCGGTAGCTCCAGATACGTCTCCAAGTTTGACTTACTAGAAGGGTTCTTGCAAGTTCCGCTGGCAGGGCGAGCGAAAGAAGTGTCTGCATTTATGGCACCGCAAGGACTGTGCCAGTATAAAGTCATGCCGTTTGGCATGAGGAGCTCGCCAGCCACGTTCCGGTGCCTAATCCATATGGTTGTCAAGGACATCTAATGCTGCGACGCATGTATTGATGACCTAGTCGTGTACAGTGACACTTTGGAGAAACATCTGCAGGTCCTTCGCTAACCTCTTCGAAAGACTCAGCGGAGCAGGTCTGACCGTCAACTTGGTTAAATCTGAGTTTTGTCACGCACAAGTAACATCTTTTGGTCATATTGGAGGACAGGGTCAACTAAAACCTGTTGATGCTAAAATAAGTGCTATTTCTGCATTTCCTGGACCAGAAAACAGAAGCAAATAATGTGTTTTCTTGGTGTGGTTGGATACTACAAGAAGTTTTGTCTAAATTTTTTGGTTGTAGCTGAATCTTTGACTGATTTCTTAAAGAACAAGCAAGGGTTTGTGTGGAATATTCAGTGTGAAGGTGCGTTTCGGAATTTGAAGGGTTTCTGCAAAGTTCACCAGTTTCGGCAGCTCCAGACTTTTCTATACCTTTTAAGTTAGCTGTAGATGCTATTGATACTGCTGTTGATGCTGTGTTGTTACAGAAAGGCGGTGATGGCATGGATCATCCAATTTGTTATTTTTCAGGAAAGTTTAATGCAAGACAGAGAAACTACTCCGTTATTGAAAAAGGGTGTTTGGCTTTGATTTTGGCATTGCAGCATTTTGGGGTTTATGTTGCTTCATCAGTCAAGCCTATCATTGTCTTCAGTGGTCACAATCCCCTCGCGTTCATGAACAAGTTGAAGTGTAAAAATCAAAGATTGTTGAGATAGAGTTTGTTTTTACAGGATTACAATATTGAAATCAGACACAGTAGGGGGAAAGACAATGTAATAGCTGATTGCTTATCGAGATGTTTAGGTAATGTTGTAAATAAAATTATTTTTGAAATATTGTAAAAAATTAAGGGATTGTGATCGCAAAAAGAAAGGTTTTTGACAAAACATTCTTTTTGTTTTTTTACAGGAGGGGGAGCGTATCAGGTGTCTTTTTTATTGTGCGCTGTTGATATTCGGAATTGTGTTAGACAGGCCCTGGTTTATTGGGCGCAAGGGTGTTGCGTGTGTTGGGCCGGCATATTTCGTTGCCATGGGAGATGTACGCGTCGGGCTAGCACACGTGTGAGGTCTAGTGTGTAGAAACACAACATTCTTTGTTCTAGATGTTCCAAGTCTGTTCCTGTAACGTGTGTATTGTTCTATCGAGTTTACCAATTCTAGAATTTTCGGATGAAAAAGCTATAAATAACTGTGTTTAGAGCCAAGGGGGGAGGAGATAGAAATGTTCCAGCGTACACGGAAGAGTGTGAGTCAGTTTGTGGACCTTTCGGATAATTGCAGCATTTATAGATATTCTTCGAACTTTGTAACAGATTTTATTCAGTCTTCAGTTTGCCTTTGGGACTATTACCAAAACTTCACTTTTGGATTACACTGGATTGTTTTCGGGATTAAATTGGACTATTATTCTCTGAGAAGATTAAGGTGAACTTTTCATCTGGATTATATGTTTTAACGGACTTGTTGAGCTGTGACTCTGATGGTATCCAGAAAAGCCTAGGATCCAGACACTCTAGAACTGTACATTTTATTTATTATACTGTGTAATTGTATTGATTTACTGTTAAACTGTTGTTATACTGAGTAATTGTATTGATTTAGTGTATTGTAGTTTTAGGATTGTTTTAAGAATAAATTATAATTATTTGTTAACAAAAAAACACTGACTTCTTTATTCATTCCCCTAGACATTTCACGCTGCCTAGTGTTACAGAATCTGATCTTTATTAATCTCCCTAACAAAATTTATGCTCGTCACGACTATGTGATCTGTTGTTATTAGATTCCGTAACTTATTATTCAATAAATGCACGTGGTCCCGTGTGCCACACTGGCTCCTTCCTTAAGGACTATATTTTAATTGACGGTGATTACGCTCTCTCACGCCGAGGTGATGTGTAAAACTTTCGGCAAACCGCTCCCAGATGTCGTCACTCGAGCTATAAGTATCAATGAAATCTGACTTATTAACTTTCGCAAACTTTACATAAAAATAGGCGAATCGCGTAAAAAATTGAACTTTAAGAAATCTTTCTGGCTGGATAACAAATAAAGAAAGCGCAAGTTCTTCACAGTCGCATCAACTGAAAGCTCTCTTGACATTCACACTGTCAACCGGCCAACGTGGAATTTTATTATTTTCTAGTGGGCCTGTGAAACCAGCGTAACACAGGCCCGAATAACCTGTAAATATTTTGGCTTGTTTACTGTTTTGCTCCTATTGGTCACTTTTGTCACTAAATTTAGTTTGCATATAGAAATGTCCCATGGATTTCGGTAATTATATTGCCCCTCGCTAGAATTTGGCGTTGGTTGTGCCAGCCAAAAAAAGGGGTTGGGGATGGGGGGGGGGGGGGGCGCACTTATTGTTCAACAAAACAAACCTTTATCATCAACATTTGTATCAATTTAATATCTCCTAGAAGAAGTTCTTCTTTTATTAATTGTTATAAACTGTAAATAAACAATTATTTGTGCATATGTGATTTTAAAGCGGGATCTTTTTCATGCGGGTATTCCCCAGACTTGTCATTTATTTGTGACATGGCCCATGATTCTCCTGAGAGCCAGCGCAAACATTAGTATTGAGGAAAGGAAACATGAATATGTTTCATGTAACTTGCTTATTGAATGTATGCGAGGCACGGAGTTTATCATCTGGAAACTGCGAAAATACGATCCTACACTTCTGGGTCAAACTGCGTTTTATCAGCAAAACACTAAGTTTTGTATATTTTGTAACTTATGCATGCAGGTAACATCACGGCGTATAAGGCCATCACTAAAGAATACTGGCATGTAAAGACTTTTAGCTCTAAATATGCATTAAAGTTATTATTAACTTTTAAAAAAATACTTCGGGGCAAAATACAAAGATTTTTGTCAGTTGGCAGGAAGGATAGGCCTGGAAAATGTACAACATTTCATGGAGAATCCAGATGAACTATAAATAGTTTATCCCCTATATATATATATATATATATATATATATATATATATATATATATATATATATATATATATATATAGGCATATATACGTTATATAGACACACATATGGTACTTTTATAAAGGAAATATTTGCTTTGTTAAAATGTAGACATAGTTTAAATTGTAGATCGCGGTGACGCGGCCTCGGCCTTGGCCTCGGACAGTGGTGACTCGTCATCGGCCTTGGCCTCGGATTGCGGTGACTCGGCCTCGTCCTTGGCCTCGGACGTTGGTGACTCGGCCTTGGCCTCGGACTTTGGTGACTCGGACTCGGCCTTGGCCTCGGACGTTGGTGACTCGACTACAACACTGTTGTTATGAAAGGATATATCGCAGCGCCTTCTATGAGAAACTACGACAGTGTATCAAGAGAGCTAAAGCGCCATCTATTGTAACGACAACAAAACATAACTGGTGTCTATAAGTGCCGAACAATAAACGGTTGGTGTGGTATTTGATAAAATGAGACTAGGTTGTAACCTGTCCTATTATCTACTGTCCCATACATGACAGGTTCACTATGAAAGTGCATTTCTCTGATATTTTCCCAGTCATTAAGACTCATGGGAAGAGTGTATGCAGAGACCTAGAGTAGACATATTTCAACCAAGTTTACCAGTCAAGTTTATTAGCTAGTCGGTCGACCAGAGGAAGTGTTCTACCTTGGTAACGATGAATATAATAAAGGTATTTTACAAAGATGTAAAATTAATTAACTAGAGTAATTAATATTGAATGTCAAGTAATCATATTTTTCTGATGAAAACATATACCGTTTAAACATTCGCGGTTTTCAAGGTTACATTCCTGTTTTTATTGTCCATGTTTTTATTAAATTAAGTTATATAATAATTAGACCTAAAGGCCATGCTGTCCTTTGTGGAGATAATCGCCACCATTTTCATTGCCGATTAAATTCTGCAGCGTTTTTTTATTGCATAACTGAATATAACAATACATATTTTCATATACTTTCGTACATGATCAGATCAAACACAATGTATACAGTTTATCAAAACATTTTGCCTGGTTATTATTTCAACCATACTTCAGAATTTCACAGTTTTCAGTTTGCCCATGCAATATTTAATTATACTTTTGAGGTCCCTGCAGGATACAGATATTTTCCGTGCTTTTGCCTTCCGATACTAAACTACAAAACAACTGTATATCTCCAAATATGTAGTAATGATCAGTGTATATTTCAGTTAGTGAATAAGTGACAGGGAGGTAGCACTTGCACTCGTCATTTTATTTTAACTCCCTGTATCATCCAAACCCGGTGTCTACCGCGCCTGCTGATCTCCTTGCTTACTCATGGGCCCTTAGGGACGTACTCGTGAGTGATTCACAACCTTCCCATCCAGACAGCGGAGCGCCTCACATTGGTGGGTGTTCACCTTAAGGTCAGTAATGATAATTCTTCTCTTCTTAAACCTAATAACATATATGCTGAGAACAGACTTTTTCAGTTACCTAGCTACCATTGTCGGTGAAACATAACACTGGGTGTTCATCTTTGGTTTACAGATTGAGAAATATCATATTTAGCGTCAAATTTAGTCACTGAAGAAATATATAATGCCTCAGTCCCATTAACACTCGCGGGAAATGGCGAAGTATTGGCGAACGAAAAATAGAATTATCACAAAAACTATCCAAACAGTTGGCCGAAAAATCGTCGAAGTTCGCCAAAGATCACAAGGTATCGGTAGCGTATACACTGCCTCGCGATAGGTAGTTTTGTTGCAAGGAATAGTGGCGAAATATCCGCGATTCTCGCCGCAGCCCGCAGCCCTCTGACATTGCATCCCAGATATTTTTTTTTTTGTCTCAAAACATGGTCTATAATTGTGTCTGGGATAAGACGCCTAAGTATCTGCAAAGTTTCGGCGAACAATCGGTGATATGTTTTTATTCGGCGAACCTTAGGTAATAGTAGCCGAAGGTCACCAAAACATCGGTGCCCTTTCGCTGATAGGTAAAATATGCATTCGTGCTTTCGCCAATTGGTTGAATTGGCTGTTCTTATAATTGTTCCAGAATGATCGCAATTACCTTTTCTTCTATTTCCTGCTCTTGATGTAGATGCGCAACCTGCACTGCATGGACGAACATGAGGCTGGGTCTGGAAATTTTCGTATTTAACCCCTACCCATAAGGCATCCCCGATACATCTGTGATTGTTCGGCAATGTTCGGTTATGAAACTGCAACAGTTCTGGGATGCCAAACAGATGCTTTTGTCCAACTCTCACCGAGCTTCACTGATCATTACCGAATATTCACTTTTCCTCCCAAATATCACAAGAAGCCGAAACCAAAGTTGGAATGAGGCATAATGCATCTGCTTATTTTCTTAAGGTCTGTTTCACAGTCAAGAAAATGAGAGAAAAAATCTTGAATTCGTCAATGTATGGTGATTAGCTTTGTTGGCAAGAATTAAATCTGAAAAAAAAGTTAGCCCGATCTCGAGTATTCTGCAGTCACTACCAAACCACGATAAATAACGTTTTAAATATATATATATATATATATATATATATATATATATATATATATATATATACTTAAGCATTATGTACATGACAGTGGGGATGTTTAATTGACAAATAAAAAATACTGGTTGGTAGAAGACTTTACATGGTTTTACAATGATTATAATGATAAATCATACTATATGTTTGTTACAGACAGCGAAACCTCGGCACAAGCAGCTGGGAGAGAAGCCTTTAAAGCTGCAACCCTAGCTATTCGAGATTGATGAAGTTCTCCGTAAATTCTATATTCTAACACCACCGAACAGTCTATAATGATGATGTGAGTCTTATCTTTGCTTGAGGCAACCGCCTACATTTTACTGCTAGCTTAACTTAGTACAGTAAAACCTCTCCTTACGGACACCAATGTTGCAAAGATACCTCCTATTTACGGCCACGTACGGACAGTCCCTTGCAAGTATAGGTCCCGAAATATAACCTCCCTAGTAAGGGCACCTCTCTTTTTGCGGGAAAATTTCCAGTCCTCTAAGTGACCGTAATTTAAAGGTTCTATTGTATAAGTATATCTGTAGAATTCAACTCCAGTATCGGACTAGAAGGCATTATCACCAACTTCCTTTCAATTTATATCCTAGTGTTCACCAGGTTAGGTGGCTACCGTACCGTGAGCGTAATCGTCCCCATAGCTGGGTCAGTCTACCGAGAAACCGGCGATGAGGGCGTTCGTTTTTCAGTACAACATGGCCGGTGAAACCGACGTTCCCATTAAGCCTGCACAGCTCTCACCCTGGGTGGAAGCCCGCCATGAAAAATCTCACTCTCTCGGCTGAGATTTGAACTCATGATCTCACGACTTTGAAGCCTGTGCTCTACACCTGACCCATAGAAATCGGTTGAGGAATAAATGCTATTTTTGCAGCACAAGCAATTTTTTTGACCGTACAGATAATGTTCTCGATGAAGGGACATGATTATAGCATATCCTGTGTTTATAATTCATCCTACTCTGTGACAGTTTGGCCTAGGAGCTAGTGTAGAGTTCACGTATCAAAAACATATTTTATCAATCATGTAGTCAAGGAGGCACACTATTTGAGCCAGGGCTCGAGCCATATCAAAGAATAATTAGAAGACAGAGTGGTCAGAGGTCCGTGAGGCAACCATTCACACCTGTCTGGCGAGAAATACCATGAATATCCGGGATTTTCGTACATGATGGATGGATTTTACTATACAATTACCCGATATATACATTTATCAAATATTCACATAACGGAGAATTTAATCAAGAAGATATGGGGAAAGGTTATGGTGTTCATTATTTTATTCAATTAAACGTAATATACAATTATACGATGTACAAGTAAGCAGGACCTACTGTAATTATTTAATGTTCTTATTATTGATATATTTAATATTTTTTAAACTAGCTTTAAAACTAATACGAAGCACTCTCCATGGTAGGTTGGTTGTGTTCGGTAGTCTGTAAATAACAATTAATAACTAGAATACGGGTAGTTGACAAGCAACTACTAGTATCCGCCAAAAAAAAAGTGGTATGGGTTAAGTGAGGCATGGATTGATTAGGGGAAATAGATTGAGGTGTGTTGCATAAAAGCAGGGATGTCTGCCTCGTAAACATGATTATAAGTGGCGCCACCTGTCATTTGAAAGAGAAGGCTATCCAAGATGTATACACATGCAACATTTATATGTGGATACGTCAAACCACTGCTTAGATATAATAGTGATTTTTACCATTAGCAGATGAACAGTTGACACCAGACAAAAATGGTTGTAGATAGGGCAGCCAAATGATAGAAGCTATACAGCTAGGCAAGGTTGACTTTTAGGCCGATACGTCAAACCAGACCTTAGATATTCGCATGATTGTCTGCTGTGTAAACGTGTTTATAAGTGGCGCCCCTGTCAACTCATAGAAATATCTATCTAAGATGTAAACACAAGCTAGATTTCAGGGGGATAAGTCATACTATTGCCGCCGAGATATGAGTGAATTAAACCAAAGGCAGCCGAACAGATGGACACCACGCAAAAATGGTTATAAGTTGGGCCATCAAATTTGTATTAGCTGTAGAGCTAAGTTCTATAAACATGCAAAATTTCAGGCCGATACGTCAACTAGTTCTGAGATATCAGCATTGATGTCTGCTGGGAAAGCGTGTTTATATGTGGTACCACTCGCCATCCAAAAATATCCAAAATGTATAACCACTGCCGAGATATGAGTACATTTACCCAAAGTTACACGAACAGATGGACACCGTGCAAAAATAGTTGCAGGTGGCGACACTAGTATTGTATTTCAGGCCGACACGTCGAATCAGTCCTGAGAATTTAGCGTGGATGTAACATGTATTGCAGGTGGCGTCACCTGTCATATAAACGAGAAACCTATCAATTATGTCTTTGTGCCAAAGTCCGGCAAATATGTCCTGCCACTGCAGAGATTTTTTAACCAAAGAAGACGAACAGGTATGCAAAAATGTTTGTAGATGGCGCCACCCGTTTAGTGTAAGATAAACAGCTATCCATTAGCTAAACGCATGCCAGATTTCAGTTCGACTGGTCGGACGAATTTCAAGATATGTGGGTTTATGTGTAAAAACAGACGCACAGACTTAGGCTTTGCAGAAGGAAACGTCAACCCGAAATGAAGGCGCAGCAGTTCACAGGTGGCCTGATAATCATTCCTGGCTTTATAAAGTTCGTCCAGTGGTTACGGAGGAGTTCACCGGAAATCTATGCGGCGAGAGCGTCCGGCTTAAAACATAGTATCGGCAAACGCTCTACTGGTGGATACAATTACTTTAAACAGCTCTTTCTGTAAACTTTATTTATTTTACATGAGTTGTACCACTAGTTATAATAACTAATACGAGGCACTCTCCATGGCTCGGATGTTGGTGCACGGTAGTCGGTAAGGATAGAGGAAACCGGAGGACCCGGAGAAAACCACTGGCCTTGGACGGGCCATTATACAACCCACTATCATAGCCACACCGGGGATCCAACCCGGAGACGGCCGAGCGTTTTACCATACAGCTGTCCATGCAGGCTCTTATAAGAATTGCTGAAGATTTGAATGCAACATACGATTATACAGTGATACATGGTACGGCCATTCAACATAATATTTACTGGAAACATCATAAAATGAGTGTATGTGGGGGTTGGGGGTTGACCATTATGGTTGCCGACATGTGTGAGTAATCAAGTTTCACATGTTAATAACAGTACAAACAATGGAGGAGGAAGTGGGTGAGGAACTTGGTCAAGAGTCACATCAACAAGTTTAAACCGCCAGGGTTGATTTATAAGAAAAATATATCTTTACTTTGCAAGGGAATGTCCGTAACCATTGGTGACCCTGTTTATTTAGCCATTGACAGATGCCGCACTGTAACCTTGTGCGATCAGAGTCCGTTTTAGTTAATCCAATGTGATATAGTTATTACGGGACGGATCCATGAGTTAAAAGGAGGGGTTTAACATTTGAGGACTTATGAAAAAACTAAAAGAAGGTCCCAAGGGAATATAAAGAGGGGATCAATATCACAAAAATTGGTCTGAAAATCCTTAAAATAAGTTGCCGCGGCTGTTCCCCCCCCCCCCTTGGATCCTCTTCTGCATTATTTGTTGTATTTCATATATAAATATATATATATATATATACTATATCAGCTAAAAATACTGATTTTAATCAAAATGGGACAACTGAAATATGAGGTGTTAGGCCCCTATATTTTCCCTGCAAAGTATGATATATTTATACTCATATTTACAGGATGGGAGTTTATCTCTCGCTGTTCGTTTGGTTTGGAACACATCCGGCCGCTGTTACACGTTATGTAACCACCGCATCAGGTTATTTTCCTATCTATTTAACCGCAATTGTGTTCTCAGTTTATTTATGCGATACACAATAATTAATAACCAAAGGCGCGTACATGTTTATTCGAATTAATCACTGCTCATAAAGTTAACATCGTTTCCCGTTTGTTTAATTGTTTTACTATTCATTGGCTAGATATTATCAACATTGTACTTGTTAACGTTTTTCCTGATGCCAGTATTTTACTAATATTACATAAACAAACTTCTTTCAATGCACAGATTTTCTTTATAAATCGTCACCTCTAAAATGAATATTGTATAAGGATATTAGTACAGAATATGAGTATATATATTGTCTTTGATATATCGATACCGTATATACTCATATACACGCCTCAAATGCCACGCATTGTTAATTAACTTTGATATAATGTAACTGCAGCTTGTCAATCAAGATTTTGGGGAGACGATTGCCAGTATCATTGTTCGCCAGGATGTATAAACAATTGTGAACAAGCGAATGGTCATTGTGATTGCAAAATAGGAATGTATGGCCACAGCTGCAATAGAAACTGTTCCCTTAACTGAAAAGAGCCGGGTTCCTGTGGTAAAACCAGCGGAATGTGTGAATGCCGACCAGGTTTTGCGCCACCACAATGCCTTTTAAGTAAGGCATTCAGTTATATTTACAGAAAATGTTATTTTTTCATAGCCGATGGTTTTTTGGTTACTTCCCTTATTTGTCTGTTAGCAAATACAGTGAAACCTCTATTAAGCTTGTATGGAGCTTGGGATTGGGCCAAACTGTCCACCTTATTTGGCCGTTTTATGAAGGTAAAGACAGCAACACAAATGATGAGTGGAAAATGGAACTGTTTAAAACTGTTCAATATATAGAGGTGCCCAATTTATGAGGGTGCTCTGAGGGAGGTTCCATTGTAATTTTAACAATATATAAACCAATTTTGATTAGATTTATTAAATAAACTGTAATATTAAAACGGAAAATATCACCACTTAGCATGTATCACTAACGCAACCAAAATATTTAATATATTTTTTGTATGGAAGGTTGCAACGTCGGAACGTATGGTGCAGGATGTCAGCAGAAGTGTTCTGATAAATGTTATGGTAGTACCTGTCATCATATAACGGGAAGATGTGTATATAGGACTACCACAACTACAAGTGGTCACACATCTCAGGTGCCATGGGTCAATGAATTGCGTAAGTCTGATATTCAGCTGTCACAGTTTTAAATCACCGAGCTTATCTTTATGCTTAACATTTATTGTAATGCCACGTTGTTTGAAGCAAAATCAATGGATACTTGTTTCCTTTTTCTGTTTGGTACAGAATAATAATCCTCATAATATTATCTCATAAACATATATCGCACCAAGAACATAATGGATGACCAACTCATATACCAAAACTTAAAAGATATGATTTTGTTTACCAATTTACTAACACAAATTATTTGACCAACTTGCAGTTAGGAAAAACACGTATCCCATGCTCCCTCGATGGCGCATATGAGCAACAAGGATCCTTTTTCATAATGATAGTTAGTCATTATTGACATACGTACTGCTTTCTTTTGTATATGAAAATTAAAAAAAAAAGAAAATCAAACCAGAATATGGTTTATTCAAAACACAATGATGATCCTTGATTAAATATTTATCAATGAAGGTTCCGTCGATTATATTTTTTGGTGTACTCCTTCAAAACAGATTTATTTGTAAATGTCCCTCAAATGATTTATGAACAATTATCCTTATTCATTACTGTATTGCTTTATCATAATAACATATGTGTCATTTTCAGGCGATGGAATAACAAGAGGTAACAGTTCTGCTTCAACAGAAAATATATGGTAAAGGTGTGATAACTATATGTATATAATATTTGTGTGTGCGTGTGGTAGTTTCGATTAAAGAACAAATCACGTGTCGAACGCTTCTTGTTATCTCTAAATTTGTATTTAAACCCACCTGAGGTTCATTTTTGATGACCTTTTTATTTTCCAGGCAAAGAAGGCCAGGGTCATAACTTTTTCACATCGTGGTACACATGGGTTGGTTTCCTGTTGGGAATTTTTGTTTCCTTAAACGTACCAGTTTGCTGTCTATTAAGGTAATTTTCTCATTTAAAATGCAGAATGGATAAACTATGAGATATATTAAGCGATAATACCAGAGTACTGGCTTTAATGCATTTATTATGATATAGTTACAATAATACTATTTCATCACCTTTTTGCAATTCAGTGATTCGATTTTTTTTTTGTTTTGTTACCAATGATAAGCAGATAAGAGATTTTTCTTGGATATTTGAAATATTTAAATATAACAAGTCAATATACCCTTTATTTCAGGAACAGGTGCAAGCGAGAGGAAGGTAAGACATTATTTTAATTGTAATCACCAATATCATTTTAGTCAGTTGGGCTTCAATCCAAAATATTCAGTGGTGTGTGCCATCTAGCGAATAAAGTGATAACTATCTTAAGTAAATAGTGCACTGCCAGTACTGGTATACTTGAGTCCGGTAAAAAATCAAGTTTTTTTTTAATTGTTATTCAAAAAATAACAAATAAATGCAAACTAATTTTTTTTGCCCAGGAGATGACCCTGCTCTCCACTTGTATGACTTACCAGAAGGTTGGGATAAACTCTACATGACAATGGGGATGGCACGATCGAGGAAACCAGAAACTCCAAAGTGATCCCTTGGCGATCTACAATATATATTTTTTTATTTTTATAAGATTGTAAAATCTAGACAATATAAGTGACGGAAGGATTTCATAATAATTTTTTGTTCTCTAATATTTGCGTCATTTCATCAACAATAATATTAGCATGTTCATTATTTCCCACTTCAAGGCCAGTATCAACCAAATACGGTAAATGATTCAAGCGCACTTTAAGGCTTGATTAATCATAGTAGATGCAACTAGCTTTTGATAGATTTCGCATCGATAGACTATTCCTCAAGAATTAATGGAAGATATGGAAAACTATCCTACTTAGGACACCTGGCATCGATCCCGATAGGGAAAATAACCGCAAATTGCATTTCCAAGGCTTTGCAAAAAAAATAGGCTTGGTGCCTACAGGAGGAGACTCACCCTTATAAAAGTCATTATTCAGGCATATTGCAAATTGCTGTGTCACAATAGGTCAACTATAATATTTTATGCTACCGTTTTGCAAGTAACCGTAAAAACATCACGTGCCATCTATTTTACCACTTGACTGGATGCTGTCATGCTGTCATACATGAACATAAAACATCAAGTACACGAAATAAGGTGAACAATTGTTTTTCTTTTCTTACATCTTTCATGTTACACGGTACTAGGACAGCATTACACAATTGGTCGTAACAGACCCCTTGAACAGCTTGCTGGTAAGAATCTATCTCCGGAGACAGATTGTTTGATGAGTGTACAATTAAACTGGTTTGTTACGTAAACATATCATACATTGACTGAGATTTATCATATAGGCGAGCCAAGAGAGTCATGCTAGGTAAGTGCCACCTGGCGGAGATTCCAAAAACAAAAACCCAACTGGTACACAGCTGATTTAGGAAAGGGCAAATCAGTATTTAAACAAGACCATTTGTTACTGTCATCGGACAGTTATGGATCTCCGCCTATCCCCAGTCCACCCCCATCCCCACACCCTACCACGAATCTCCAAACTACGTTTTATCCAGTTGTTATAGTTTGATAAGAACCGTATAACAAATGAAATTAGGTGGTTCCTTCTTGATTTTTGTCACAGTCGAACTGAAAACTGACGTCCAATCTTCGGAATTTGCATATTGTTCAAAAACTATCAGGGATTTTGCTACCAAACCCACGGCACTCCTAGGTTTTAAATTGCATATTACTGTGAAGATTTCAACTTTCTAGAACATATGGTTTATCCGAAAACGTAGCCTAACTGAAAATTACTGAGTTATGTATATCATATGGTTCCGCATGAGTAAATTCGAACCAAATATTATGATAGGATTTTAACCGATTTGTCTGTACCCCTTATAGTTTAGAAGAAAAGCAACATTGAAAATCCGAAAAAAAATCGCACTGTTTGACCCCTGTGAGCTTCAAAATAGGTCAAGGTCACTGAAACTGGGTCAAATATTCGGAACAAAATACGGTATATTCACAGTACGTATGAGTGAAAAGAGACGATAAAAGTGGCAGAATAATAATAATAATAATAATAATAATAATAATAATAGATAGAAACCCCTCTGGGGCGGATAGTCAGGGGACCGGACGCTATGTCCGTTATAGCGGGGTGTCCCCACCAGAGGGGGTCGGGCAGAGGAGTTCCGGCAGGGTCACATGTCGGAGGCCAGATATGAGACTTAATCAATCATGAAAGCCGGAATTTTTAATCTAATATTTGATCATTCATATATGTTATATGTGAATAAAATTTATCGCTTCCGATTGTTGTTTTTTTTAAATGAGGCTTTTTATATTAACTGGAACAGTATCGTCATTTACTTATCGTCATTAATAATCTAACATTGACTGACATTGACAGGACTTACTCGTCCCAGAGTTTACTTTCCTGCAATAGGACCGTAAAATTTGTTAATTACTCACTCTTTCCATGATATTTAAAGAATCGCTTATGGAATATTTAATTTATGATATCTCGTTCAAGTTTTGTTTAACATCTTTCGGGAGCGTAAGTAAATTTGACAAATAAATGCATGATATCATATACGCCTTATGATTGGTAGGTGGGATTTATTTCCTTGGTGCAAATGTTACAGGATCGGGGATTGGTTGATATCACTGAGCCCCCCGACCCAGGCGAGAGGTCATGACTTTTATCGTCCGTGTGTAAATAAATACGTCATTATCCTCGCACCTGGGCCGATGATAGAATAATGTAGCTTCACTGAAAATTCCACAAATTAGAAGCTTTGTGAATTCCGTCATTTTATGGGCACTCCTGTTGATAAAAGCATACATAAATAAATGTTCCAGCTGAAAAATAAGGTAAATTGAGTCAAACTAGCTCCGGTCTTATAGTCATAGCAATTAATATGCCTAAACCATAAGAACGTTTCAGTGATGTAAGGCGTATCGAAAGCAGACCACATTTGCAATTTTAAAGAATTTTTGCCGACTTCGATCGGGGCGCCCGCTTTGGTGTCCGTTAGCCGGGGGCGATTTTAGGCATCGGGAAAACAAAATGTGTCCATTGTTCTGAAAAGCGGGTGTCCGCCCCAGAGGGGTTCTTAAAGTAGTAAAACTGCTCAAAATGTGTTCGTTAGACAGGGAGTCCGTCCCAGAGGAGTGTCCGAAGCCCGGGGGTTTAACTGTAATAATAATAATAATAATAATAATAATAATAATAATATTAATAATTATTATTATTATTATTATTATTATTATTATTATTATTATTATATTACCAAAAATAAATCTCTCAACCTATAGGATAGGTGGATATAATAATAGTAAGAAGAAAAATGCCATAACAATTATCTCCACCTATGGATGGGCGAGATAATATAACAAACTCTACATCCTTTTCATCGTCTTGCATGATATCAAGTCTGATTAAATGTTTTTAATTCTTGAACAGTTCCCTACAAACCATGATTTGAACGAATAACATTAATTGATGTCCTTCGTGTCCGACAAAGCCATGCCATAAAAGTAGCTTTGTCTGTATGCACTGTTGATTTAATATTTTAAAATCTGAGATGTCAAAAGAATTTATCAAAAATATACGATTTTTAATTCTGAAGCTGTAAAATGTTATATGTGTTATCTTAGTTATATTAAACCTTTTAGAGCAGGTACTGTCTTGAATCTGTTATATATTCAATTTTTAATCACAGTTGTTTGATCTAAACGAAATAAAATTCCTAAAAATAATTATTCAGATAAACCTGACAAGTTGGTGTATAATTCGTATCATAGTATTCTTATGTTTTACCGCTGGCTATAGGTCTTCTTTTGTATAGGGTCTGGACCGCTGAGTGGTAAAACGGTCGGCCCCCTCAGACGGCGACCCGGGTTCGATTCCGGCGTGGCTATGAAAGTGGGTTGTAGTGGCCCGTTCAAGGTCGGTGGTATCTCCGGGTCCTCCGGTTTCCTCCACCCCTACCGGCTACCGAGCGCCAACATTCTAGCCATGGAGAGTGCCTCTTATTCCTTTTTGTAACTGGTTGTACAATCCATGTAAAATAAATAAAGCTTATAATAATTTATAACACAGGTGCACTTAATAAATCAGAAAAATTGGGATAAATAATAAACTTGGAATTTTATATTAAGTTCATCTGAACATATGCTTAACCTTTTACAGATTTTAATTACATGTTTAATCATAGGTACCCATTAAACTGGTAATCGAATGTATCCTTTCAAATAACGTTTATGTTCATAACCGTTTTCCTGACTGCATTATTAAACGGTTTCAGATCACACCTTCATTGTGTACAAAGGTAATCGTATACCTAATTAGCTTGTCTTAACATGATTATCAAATTAACTGTAGCCTGATTTTAAAATGGATAATTTAATATTTTTACAGCGTATTTAAATTAATAATTAAACATATTTTATTTTAATTGAACTCATCTCCCCTGTCTTCCTTATTCTACGTATAGAATATTTTATACGCTTCCAGTGGACATTAAAACCAGCTACAGTCAGAGAGCTGAAATACTGCTCCTTTCATAAGTATTTGATAATAAAAAAGACTACTCCATCATTCATATAGTCCATTTAGGGCACAGTCATCAGGAAACTAGAATCATATATAAGTTCTTTAAATCAATATCATCTGAGCGCTGTTACCTACAGGCCCATTGTATACCTGGGATTAGGACCCATCCACACTGAACACGTGCTGTTAATCATGTAAATACGGCATCACGTGTCAAATCTCATTTACTTTATAATGTTTTTCACTCAATAGACCATAATGTTATCCTTTAAAATTCCTCAGATAACAACGTATTGATTATACGCCCAGGTTCGTATGGTTTTCTGGTGGTAGATGGAGGTATGTCACAAGCAGTCAAGGCGTATGTGGCAATTTTTTGATTGTCCAATGGATTTAAATAAAATTTGATGGCGCAGAAAAACTATCACGGTACAACAACTCGATTATCGCATCTGAGGTGAACTCTGTGCGACAGCAAAGATATCTTCTAAATTTAGGAAATGACTATATGGACTTCCGCAGTGATAAACCAATTGCCTGATCTCGAGTCCTTTAAACAACGACATATTACGGTGATCCGTAGTACCTTAGACAAAACATAATGCCTCCCTGTTGAGGTTAAATCAAACATTATCTCCAAGCGGCAAGTATCTGTATATCAGGAGTTGTAATTTGTTCATAAAAATCCGTCGATTCGGATGGAGGTATAAACAAAAAAAATATTTACATTGAACAAGATGTTACCGGTTGAGTCTGAGTCTGTCGGTTTTATTATTATGCTAGGAATCGCCCCACGATATTTGGTATATGGCTGAGCCGAATTGACATATTTTTTGTGCATTGGGGTAAAGAATATTCTTGGCGCGGAACATCTAGGAAATCTCAGCTTTAAGTGCGACCTATTGTAGTGAACATTACATCTGAAACATCTGGCATTTGGCAATGTCTTAATTAAGGTAATATTGTTAGTTATATTAAATTATCAAGGTTTAACACATCACTGGTCCTATTGAATGTATGTTACTGAATTATTGTTTGTCATACGCTGGATTCATTGTTGTTCTTCAATCACTTACCCCCAACACAATTCAAATTTTACTCTCTTAATATATATGTGATTATTAGAGGCTACGTCATCTTTCATGTAATCCATAAAGAGTACAGTCAACAGGAATGCTAGAATTGTATACATGTTCCCATAATCAATATCAGCTGAGCGCCGTCACCCACAGGCCCCTTGTATATCTGGGGTTAGGACCCACACGCACTGAAGACGTGCTGTAAATCACATATATACGGCATCGTTTATTCAAGCACATTTACATAATATTGCCTTTCACTCAAAAGACCATAAGGTTATCAGATAAATGCCTCAGATAACAACGTATTGTCTATACACCAAGGTTCCCATGGTTTTCTGGTGGGTATAGAGGCCTGTTACATGCAGGCAGGGCATATGTCGCAATAAATCAGATCTTTCTTGTTGAGGTTTTATTATGGTACATACAGTACAGCTTGTCAGGCGACCTTCAGTCCTAAAATACATGCAGATGTATGTTGTCTTGCATAGTTCATTGACCTTTCAGATACCCAAGATATGTGATTAAAATGTCGGTGTGATTTCGTCAGGGTTAGGTTGTGAACTTATGGATAACGCGAGATAAGTCTAAATTAAAAAGGACAAGGTACCATGAATTGGAAAAAAAAATCTCTTGTGTCATTAAATCTTTGATTTAACTGGTTTCAAATAATCAAGGTGTTATTCCGGTATATAAACATACATATATATACAAACACGCACCCACATTTACATATCTTATGGGTTTTTCTGCCTTCTTATTTAAGATAGTCTTACAATATAACCAATTAAAATATATATATATATATATATATATATATATATATACATATATATATATATACATATATATATATATATATATATATACATATATATTACACATGGGGTTTTCGTATTCAGTATTCGTATTCATTGTATTCGAATACAGGTATTTTCAGTATTCGTATTCGTATTCGAATACTTTTTAAAAAGTACAAAAGTATTTTTTATTCATTTTCAAATCTATTGCTTAAGTATTCACATTCATGAATACTTTTCACATTTGACATTTTTTTTAATGTATTCATATTGAATTATTATTAATGTGTTTATTCTGTCATGTGTATGTACATCTCCATCAGTCGGACCCTCTTTACTTCTACATGTATCCTACATCAATGTTCTTTAACATACTAGACATCAGGTATCTACATGGGGCAAGCAGCGCAGTCACTATCCTTTGCTCTGTATACTGACTGAGTGAAGATGTTTTTCGCTTTGTTGAGCAGCTACAGGTTGTTGTGGTCAAGACCCCAGCCAGGTTCGCTCCTGAAGGATAGTTCGCAGAGCCAACAGACATGATGCCACCAAGCCAAGCAGAAAGCCGCGAGAGACGCCACCGTTTAAATCCGCACCGGCAACTTTACAGGAAAGCCACAGCATCCACAGCCACAAAGGCAGAAGCAACCTAATTTCCCTTCACCGATCCCAGCAGCGAAGACCCAGCCATGCCAAACGAGAGCCGAACCCCATCTATGGAACAACAGAGCTTTGAGACGGATAGCCATGTATTGGTTATAGCCCAATGAAATGTAATGCTAGACGTGAGGTTTGCGTCACATGGCAGACGAGCCGTTAAGGCGAGCCTGCCATGATTGACACGAGCAAAGCAAATCTCAGGGCTTGCTTTACATTTCATTGGGCTATAACTGATTTGTCCCACATGCCCGGCCTCCTTGGTCAAAGGTCACGCGTGTCATTGTTTTGGCTACCAACAACTTCTTTGCCATATTTGGAAAATCACCATGCAAATACACTTGCATGGTCACTGTTCATGACCCTGTGATGCAAGCGGATTTGAACATAGAGTTAGAACAAAGGAAAATACGCCGCGTGTGGGACAATTTTTACTTGCGGTTTCGGCCGTTTTGACCGTATTAGCAAGTATTTTAGTCATAAGCATACACTTTATGTGTCTGATAATGCCGCAATGAAATTCCTGTGTAGAGGCTGGAGGTAGCTAGGCCAGCATGCTACTAGCCCAAGTCCACACAAGTTCAAAGGGTTGAATGCTTAGTAATAACCCCTGCCTTGTCTAGGTAATAGCCCTGATAGGGATCTATGTACAGTTTATGTCTGATAACGCCACTATGAATTTCCTGTGCAGATGCTGGAGGTAGCTAGGCCAGCATGCTACTAGCCCAAGTCCATTGAAGTTCAAAGTTTTGAAAGCTTAGTTACTACCCCTGCCTTATCTAGGTAATAGCCCTAACAGGGATGACAGCTCAGTACCGTACTTGACCAAACCTGATGTCCATTCCAGTATCTTGGTAAACCTGTAATTCACATTACTGTGAATTGTAAACCTAGGTACAGGTAACTGACCCCAACCCCGTCCAGTGTACATACTAGACATCTTTAGACATTGGGCATGTAGGCAACCCCCTGTATCTATCCTTTTGTCGTTGCTGTATACTTGTGCTGATAATATAATGCTGCAATGAACTTCCTGTTTAAGAGGCTGGAGATTGATTAGCTTGCTAGCCAGGTAGCTAGCTACAAAGGCAGCAAGGATACTTGTTTTGTAAATACCCCTGCCTAAGATGGCTAACTGCCCTGACAGCGGTGGCAGCTTTGTACATGCAGTTTACCCAAGCCTGGTTTCCTATTCAAGTACCATTATAAAATATGTACCCGGAGTAGCTTAAACCAGGTACAGATACTTTTGTTCCAGGTAGAGGTACAAGGTACTTCCTACTCATGACAGCCAGGTACAGGTAAAGGTACAAGTATCTTGCCCGAATGCTGAAAGAAACATTCATTTATATATTTCGTGTAACAAACTACCATAATATATAATACTCCGTCATTATGCGGTTTGGAAATTAATGCATACACAGCTGATTACATGGATATTTTGAATTTTGGACTAAAATACATTTTGCAAGTGTGAATATATGATGATTGCAGTTAATAGTATTAAACAAAAATTATATTTTTATAGATTTATTTTGTTTTAGTAAATTAATTTCATGAATACATTTGTATCTGTATTCGTATTCGTATTTGAATACATTTATGTTTTGGAGTATTTGTATTTGTATTTGTATTTGTATTCGTGTACTCCTGCTGAATTTGTATTCGTATTCGAATATATTTCTCCTGGTTCGACCCATGTCATGTGTAAAAATATATGACTGTTCCCTCATCATCAGAATTGCCATCGTACATTCTAGCTTTGGTTTTATTGAATTTACTTTCTTTTTTTCACATAACTTGCAGCAGAATCATATACACAAGGTATCTTCGACCAGTCCAAATGTGAAGACGATATTAATTGTTCTATAGTTGTGCCTCGAGATCTCAATCCTTTAAGAACTCTTTGACCACGAGGTTGGGCCACTTTACCTCGGTTCACAATGATCTAAGATAACTTGTCCGAAGGTTATAGACCAATTTAGACCTGTCTACCATGATCTCGAATATAGAAATACATCTACCTTTACGGTCAATAAACGTGCGTGATGCCGTTCAGATTCCATGTTTGTAATACTTGAGCGATTGAGGTGATAAATAATTCTAGTGGATGTTGGGCTTTTTATTTTACTACTATAACAAAAAACATGGCTCAATAGTGTTCTCCCTGCTTCATACAATGTCTCCATGTGGATTCATGTTGTAGGCAGTCCTCTGAAGTATGTTGAGTGATGCTATGTTGTTTTATTTGATATGATGGAACCTTTCAGTTTCATCGGCATCTTAATGTAATAATTATTTATTTTTTTTATTATACAAGTTTTATCAAATTTTCCGTACCTGCTGACCTTTGGCAACTTGCATCACGTGGCCTTTAAGCCCTGTGCGCACTCGCACCACATGCGTTCACGTTGTAATATCTGTCATGTCGCCTCTAAGAGTGGTTGATTAATATCAGACTTATTTTAATAGATATTATAGATGTTAATTTAGAAGAAAGAATAGTATTATTAAATATAAAAAAAGCATTTTATAGTAACATAGAGTTTTTGTTTTATATACACGAAAGATAAACATTGGAAACTGTTGTATATTCGTATAAGAAACAAAAGTTACCCTTGGCTCCCTCTTATTGTTACGTACTCGTTATAATTCATGATATCCGTTTCTACCATCATTGTAAGAGTCAGTATATCTCTATTAATTTTTTTTATATTTTCATGTCTTAAGCTTTAGCCATTTTGATTTGTTTTTACATTTCTGACCAAGGAGTTTATATTTATAATATTACTTATTAGTTTGGAATTGTTTGCCACGGCCATTATCCTGACCCTTGCCATATTGGGGTATGCAATTACCCCCTGGCCGGTGCACATGTGTCATTATTTTCATAATCATATGTACCGGCCGGCGCCCGTTTTGCTATTGGTCTGGCCACCCCAGCCTTGTCTCCTCTGAGGCGTGGCACCAGAGGCGTCGGCCAATGTTGAGCTTGGTTGATTGTTTGAAGGGGCTTTGACGAGAACAGGGCCGGTAGGTAGGGCAACCGGGAGAGAAGGTGGAGGCATTGTATTTTCATGGGGAAAATAATAACATGTCTATTCAGTAAACCTGACTTGAGTTATCTTACTCCTAATTTAAAACTTTACGTGTTGTTCACAGTGTATTTTTTTACAAACCAGCTTCCTCTGTTTTCATAAACTATATATACCATAGATACAATGTCCCACGACTTTGTTGAGGACTAGACATGTTTAACAGCAAGAAATCGGTAACGCAGTATATGTGCACTGCAGGGTCTGACGAACGAAGCGGCTGAAGTTGTCAGGACCGCGTATAGGTTGTTTGAGAAATCGTGACCTTTCATCTTGGCTCAATGTCGGTTATCGCAAATGAGCGCCCGTGATGCCGAAATGGTCAATTGAGTAGTAGTTAGCACGCTGACAGATGGTCCATGGAAACGTTTTGGTAAACACTGATAGGTGTTAGGCCGTGTGTGCCACATCATCGCAAGACGATCTACCATGTATAAGATTGGTGTGGGTGAACCTACAGTACATGTGTAGTACACCACGTTAGGATACCATCTATCATCATTTACAAAGGTGGTTTATATGCTTCTGTTACAGAAGGAACAAAGAACAGCTTGCTTTCCACAGACAGGGGTCTAAATGTGTTTTGCATCATCACAAAATAGAAATAGCCATGTTTTACACTGACAGGAGCCCATGTGCAGGTGTGTGTATTCAACCGTTATAAGATATGATTTACAATGTGGAAATCTGTGTGGGTTGGTCAGAATATACAGATAGTCCATGGAATAATTTTGTTTAACACAGACATTGGTATCTGTGCCAATTACTCCATCACAAGATAGGAATATTTTTGTTTACAATGCACAGGGCTCTCGCTTCATGTGCATCACTATGAAATACATGTAATATAATTTAGAATAAGCAAAGTTCTCGCGACAAGTTTATTTTGCGTATCATTAAATAATGACAACTGGTATAGACAATGTCACTCTTTAAAACTTTCCTGAATCATATTTGTTAGACTGTGGACACAAAAATGTATAGAAACATCATATGAAATGCTGAAGGCGAACATAACTTTGAACACGAGATATGAGTCATTTCAATAATTTGTTTATGATTGTCTGAGAGATTAAGTTGAATGTAACCTTTATGTTTTTTTGTCTGTGTTTTAACGTGCATGTATTGTAAGCGTTTAATGTAGGATGTATGTAACATGTCTGTGTAGTTTGATGTCTATGTATTGTGTCTTATTTAGTTTGATGTCTTTTATGAAGCCTGCGTAATTTGATGTCCATGTATTATGTCTGTGTAGTGTGTTCCGGATGTATCTGTAAATACTTCTTGTATTGTGTCTATGTACATCGATGTACATCGATGTTAAGGTATAATTTCTTTAGCTTTATGTGTTTTTTTTTATGTCTGGGCAGATAGATGTGTCAGTACATGCCTGTGTTAATGAATCTGTAAAGCGATATTTTAAAGTGAACAAGAAGATAAGAGCTCGTGCAACCGGCAAAAGCAACACTTGCATATTGCAATTAATTTTATACAGAAATTGCGAGTTTCCATCATGCTATAAAATAAATAAACATGTTCTTTTCCACAAGCTAATCCGTTTTACACTACCGATTGAGTGGGAACAACTACTGATTCTTTTTTAATATCACGCGTGGGTCCCGATTTTATACTTTATAGTTTGTTTAGATGACATCCCTGAACAGAAGAAGATATTATTTTATAATTTTATCACATATAATACAATACATATATAAATCTCCTATATGCCACAGACGCATAAGTGTCTCCTTGTACAGTTTTTTTTATCGACTCTGGTTAAACTGGCAAAGGTTTTGATTGATTGATTCTTTATTTCCTCCTCAGCAAGAAGAGAGTACAACAATTAGGTACATATAAGGCACAAGATACCTGCACCGTGAGCAAACAGGGAAAGAAATAAGATCCAATTAGAAAGTATGCACAGATCAATATAAAAGGTTCAAATATATAACTATGAAATATACAAAGCGCAAAGCTATATTAAGATTTTGCATGCATTTCTTGATAATTTTTTTCTGTATTTCCGTATATGCGTGCATGTACTAGATCGCAAACTCAAATTTCACATTTTCAAAGGCTCAACTTACGTCACAGTAAATTCTCGGATTTATCTATTTTTGTTGTCTTTGCCATATTTTCAAGGTGGTGACCGGTTGTAACTTGTGTGCTGTTGTGTGCTTGTGCATGCTGCAAGCACATTTACAGGTTAACGAGATCACGAAAGCTCCATTATAAACATATGTAGGGTCAATGTTCGCAGTAAATACATAAGAATCGGATGAATCTTGTTTGGCAACAAAAGATTCCATTCACAGGCAGGAGGAAGGTAAACATTGATCTCGAGCAGCCTGGTGTAGTCATTATGCCAATATGTGCATATAAAACGTTTCAGGTCAATGCTGGCTAAAACAACAAACTATAAAAACAATTTAGAATGATGTATCCACCTCCATTATTTAAACAATGATTATCTAGAGAATTCTATTTCGGTTTTACACATGTTTCGGTTGCACATACAAGCGGCCTCGTCTGCTAACCAGGTCGGGGTAACAACGACACCTGTAGATCCCGAATGGGTGATGTCTATGTTCCTAGGTCATACCATCAGTTACCCCCAAAATGAATACTCGTTTGCAAGTAATACCATTTTAGGGGAAAAGCTTTCCTATTAAGACTTCACCCTGGTTCAGACAGATCGTTAAAAATCCACCGCTTTTCGACTGGGATGCGAATTTACCATCACCCATGACTGAGGCCTGTGCTCTACCCTCGCCAAAAATATATTTGTGGGTTCAGTGCATTCAATAGGTTGAAAATCGATTAAACAAAATCTAGTACCTAAACTTTTATTATGATACGTGCCAGTGTGCGCATTCATGTAAAATGTACAATCAGGAGACTTAAAGTTTATAAATATTAGCGGGTACTCACCCTATGTAAACTCTGTAGAATGTCTAAAAAAAATTTAAAGTTTATGCTGCACTTATCAACTTAAGCCAGCATTGGTACGTGACTTTGGTGACTGTGGGAAAATTTAAGGAGTAAATACCAGATAATTAGTATTAAATGAACATTATAGATAACCAAATTCAAATTGCAATTTCATGTTTTCCTCAGCTTGTTTTATTTTTTAATACCTAATGTACAACTTAAATTGTTGTACTATTCTGGCAAATTGTTGTTAATACATATAGTGCAATTAAAAATCTTGCAGTAATTATTCATTCATATGTTCATTGAAGGACAGTTTAATATGAACTCATCAACCAAACGTGGTAACATTTGTGTTACATAGAATGTTTCTAAATTGTCTATTTGTCTCTTAACGAAATCTTAATCATATGGAATTTCAATTTTTTCTGAGTCAGATGACCAGAAAAAGTGTACACCTTTTTGCTTTTTAGTTCATTTCATTGTCACTTTGATCAAGCTAAAATATCAATGCCAGCCTGACCTCATTCATTCACCTGAACATCATATTTTCCGCCATAAGTTCTCTGACAAGAGGGCATTTAATTTTCTGGATTTTTGTGTCACCAATCAAGGCTTGCTGATAGCCACGGGTAATTCTCACTTCAAACAGTAGTCAATCGCTTTTTAATCAACGAGGTAGGTTAAATGTCCGCTGAACCGATGGAAGGCTAGACTTTCATATCATCTCTCAACCGATTTACTTTCCAATTGTTGGGCATTTTCTTGTCAAAGCGATGAACACAGACATGAGCTTGTAGCTTGCGCTACACTTGAATTACCAGTCATTGTAACTCTAATCAGTGAAAGTTAAGAAAAACACAGAGAGAGAGAGCACAACAGGCAAATCGAACAGCACCGTAGGAGCAAATGGCCAGTGGCTATATCGGGGCAGTCACAGTTGCCCGCTGCTGGGGCTGATGAAGAACTAGGGTTAACATGGCCGCCTACCGGAACTTATATTTATGATACCAAAGTAAAGCCATCGAGAGAATAAATACAGGGAAACAAAGACAGCTAAGCCTACATGATGGCTGAGCAGCTATGAACATTTATCATTGATAAGGAACTATATTTAACAGGTTGAAAACTCTTACCTGGTTTCGGCCCTAAGGCCAACCCACTAAACTTTAAAGTATCAATACAATGTGATATATACCCATCTGACGGTTTGGAATAAAATATTGGGGATATTCTTGAACATTCTTAATTGAAGTAGAAGAATCCATTGAACTTTATAAATGCATGAGACCTTTAAGCGGTATAGCATTATTTTGTACTAGAACTCTCAATCTCCCGACAAATATTTTATTGACTCAATTCCCTTGCGCAGAAAAGGAAATACAATATGTATATAATATTATTGGAAATCTCAGAATTCACAGAATCGACTAGCACCAAAGATATATAATTGAATACGTGTTCTCAATGAAAAAGAAAAATATCCTTCAAGCTTGCGTCATTCAATGAAAAAAAGGTCTTGTTTTCCTGTGCGTAGGACCACCCTGCTGAGACATAATGTGAAAGTCGACATCACGTGATAATTGTTTGTTTTGGCCTTACTTGCTATATATCTTTATAGCCTGTACCATGCAAGTCAGATGATCAAGAACCACCACTGAGTATATAGGGTAACAAAACTGGTTCCCTCACTGAAGGTATTTCGAAGAAATCATGAATGAATCCAAGGAAGTCGTGAACGCGACTGGGCACATACTGAAGCTTGCAGCAGATGTTGGCAGTAAGTTTGACACTAGCATAATTAAGGAACTCCTGGGTGTACTAAAAGGTGGAGCCGCCACGTTTGCTCTCGCAGGGGTCATTTTGGCTGTAGTTGATGCATTTCTGCCAGATAGAAAGCATGAGGCCATCATGAATGAGTTCAAGAAACTCCATGAGTCTATCGAACAGCTAAGGGATGATATCAGTGACCTGCGGAATGAAGTAATATGGCGATCAACGCAGGTGTCATATCAAGAATGTGTCCGAAGAATCAAACTTGCCATGGAATACGCCTACGAGATAAGGCACAGTGGCGATGACAAGGAGAAGAGAGAACGCTACCAGGACAGACTTACGGATTTGAACCAAACACAGGACCTGACAGTTGCGGTTGATATGCTTCTTGATGGCATTATTGGTAAGGGTGACTTTGCTAATAACAAAATACCGGAAAACTATTACAAGAAAACCGGCGGGGATAGACCAAAACTGGCTAAACTCTCCGCATTGCTTATACAGCTTACCACTGGAGGCGTGGTCGCCGTAATGGCAACTGAGGCCCTGTTGCGTGGATCCAAAGCTCCGCAAGACCTTGCTTCAAAATACGGGACTCTTATGAAACAAGTTGCTTCTTCAACAGAGACATTTCTCGATCTGTGTGTACATGAGGCTGAAAATAATATGCAACATGATTTGGAGCGAATTGTTGCAAATAATGCCCAGAAGCCAAACAAGGAAATCGTTGGTATTTTACATGATCACATGCAGAAAAAATATGATTGGCTGCTGTTTCACTGTATGGTATACAATGACATTGGGGGGTACGAAAACCATTGCTTCAACGGTAGCCGCGTAGACAAGCTTCACCATCACGGTAAATGTGCACAGGCATTCTATCTTGATAAAGAGATACGTTTCCATGGCGCTGGAAGCATTGGAACGGCCAAATATATCGTTGATGGGGCTCAGCAGATAAGGAATGCACAGACAGCCTACACCAAGATCCAATCAGACCTTGACAGTCGAAATATAAGGTGGTGGGGTATCGCATGCATCAAACGTTATGTCGATCTCTGGTACAGTGGTGCTACTGGGAACAGATGCATCTGGGAGCTCGGGCCTAATTTCACCATGTGTGTTCTGCTGTGTTAAAATCATCATACGGAAGGAAAGACTTGAGTAGATATTTTGTTTTATTATATGTCTGCAACACATATAAATTCAATGTTTATTTTTGCTTTGCACTCAAAAATCACACACACGAAACTATAATCTTATAGATTATAATTTTGCATAAGGTCGTGTTTTAACGTTCGATGTTTTTTCCTCTTTCACTTTATTTATATTCCTCACATTCTGTGACTATACTTTTGTAGTTCACATCTACATATACATCGAAAACTTTGTAGCTTAAATGCCAATCATTCTCTTCCAATTCACGGTTCGTGAGTGAAATTGGTAGTTTTTTTTCTTTATCAACATACCAGCAAGCCTTTTTTTATATAACCTTATTCTGCATGAACAAAATTGACACATTGAACACGACCCAATTTTTATTACTTACTCATTCAACCCTATAAATTTAGCACTCTGCATAGCACATGCGACTTTTGGCATGACCGAGCGTTCAGGAAAACCATATTCGTCGAAATTGATTTTTAACAGGATTTTAGCTATATGATATGATTTTTTTCGGAAAATAGGAAGGAATGGCTTTTATTCAAACGAATAATGCTAATACGGCAAGTAATTTATGCGAGAAAAATGACTTATTCAATGATATTTCTCTGTAGTGAAAAAAAATATACCTCCGAAGCATTTGAGTTATATTTTAGTGTAACTGTACTACAGAGTCTCTCTCCTAACCACAGGTATTAATATATTCTGTTTTCGATTTTTGGATGTCCCATTTTATGTATATTATAATTTTATTTTTACTAATGCAATAATAAAGACCCAAAATGTTCACAGCAGAAACATTTATTTTGTGCCTTTAATATTACAGGCAAACCTTGGAATCTTGAAAAATTATATATGAATGGCAGGATGCCCTGATGATTTGGGAGGCATAAACGATATGTGCTACAATTCTTCAACAGATTAGCCTTTTTCGACATTGCTAATTCCTCGTGTATTTACATAGAAGGGCGTTTGCCTTGCAGAGATACCTAGCCCTCCGGATGACGCATCAATTTTGAGTTTGATGAAAACAGCGACAAGGAGATGCTCCGGGAACTTTCACGAGAGCTCCATCAGAGCGATTACAATGTAGCAAATTCATTTTCTTCTTCTTCCTCTTCTTCTACTTCTTCTTCTTCTTGTTATTGTGATTGTTATTATTATTATTATTATTATTTTTAATATAATTATCATTTTCATTATTATTAATATACTTATCATTATTATGATTATTATTATTATTATTATTATTATTATTATTTGTAGTAGTTGTAGTAGTATTCAATCAAGTTTAATCTTAACCACACATAGCCTTGGCCTTCACGTACTAGGCGCTTTAGTTTTAAAGTTATGTGCTGTCAAATAGGTGTGCACGTTTTCCACTTCATTAATATATCCTTGTATTGGACTAATTGTTTTATACGGTTTGAAGACTACAGTTGTGGGAGTCATAATATAACAATCCTACTTTGCCTTTGATCACAAAACTCAATCTCCGTCAAACTTCGGTTTATACAGCACATTCAAACAAAACTAAAATTTGGCGTAATGTGCCTGAATACTTTCTATTGTTAAATCATATTGGTCGGCTTTCTATATTTCAATATGTTTGTTCCGCCCCCTGTAAATCCTAAATTTTTGAGTAGATAAATTCTATAATTGTATGCTAAAAGTAGAAGACATGTCACTCAAGATTAAACAACTAAATATTATACAAATCTAGTAAGAATTACTCGCCAATGTTGTGTTTACAGTTGTTAAATTTAACCATACAAGGTAGCTTGAAAAAAAAAGAACGATTCAATGCAAGAATTTTTTTTATAGCTGTTTGAATTTAATTCTTTAAATTGTATTTTCATTGTATAAGACTAGAGCGTTGCAAGAGACATTATATTATAGTAATAGGCTCACCATGTTCTTGACACAAACGACATGGTTGCAGTTGAACTGCCAGGTTACTGTACTTTTCCCAAATAACCTGAGGCCATGCTTTAAAAAAACATTTCTTCCTTATTCTAAAATATGTTTTAGTTCATATAGTTCAGACATGTGCTATCACCTGTTCTCACATATGACACAACATTATTCTTGGCTTGAAAAGAGAAAATTGTTGTAAAAGATGTTGTATATACATTTATTTAATTGCTAGATACCTAAGTAAAATGTTATGCACACAACGTCTTTAGCAGCAGGACTAGTATTCGAGTGGGTTACACAGTTCATTCATGAAAGTCCATCATTCCGCTACAGAAAATTATAAAAGAGAATGTCTATCCCAGAGCACGTCTACTGTTTCACGGCGCTTGTGTTAACAAAATTGTACGTGGCTGTTTCAATGAATTTTATACAGGTATGGAGGTGAACAATATAGTTTAAATGTAACGGGGTTATCTATAGAGCATAAACAATGCTCCTTGGTCCTCGAAAGTCAGATTATTATTCAGTGGACCTTCTTATTTAAGGCCCTTGTGTGTGTGGCTGTCTAGTTATATGTATGTTAACCTGGTTTGTATGTATAATCAATACGGCAAAATATTTGTATTGTTAAAATAATACTACATTTGGTCTATCATTAGTATGGGTCAGATTTTTTTAGTTCATATGAATAATAGAATGGTATATATATATATATATATATATATATATATGTGTGTATATATGATGTATATGTGTGTGTATGGTAAGTACAAAGAAGTAGCAGGTGAAAATATTCTTTGCAGCTTTAAATAATATCTAGTAGGGGACTTGATACGAAAATATTAATGCCGTACTACATCAGTTATTTTCATAAGTGCAAATATAGTGTACGGTATAGGGTTCTTTCTCTATGGGGGTTTCTTTATACACAAGGCACGGCTGTGTTTTCAGTTCCATTAATGCATTGTGGATCCTGTACTTGGCAATACGCACAGTATTCGTGTTTTGTTGTGATATCACAGGTTGGTTCCAGACTGTGCTAGCGATAGTTTCAGTGCTAGCGAAACTAACTAATAATGTTGGGGATGACTGGAAAATTGTCCTGATAAGCAGACAGCCCGTTAGATGATTACTTAAGGCATGGGACATTATCGTTAATTAATTCCTATCCCAACGGGCTTGACAAAATTTTCTGTATACGTTTGTAAATAAAACAGCTTAATTGGGCATTGTTTACATTCATTTTTTTTTTAATATTCAGCTAATACAGGCAAAGCTTCACCGTATGTAGCATTGGCGGGGGCCATGTTGTATGTTTGCTTTCATCCGTTAATAGTAGGACATTTGCAGAGAGCAGGACATGTACAGTAAATATATTGAATGGCACAATAAATGCTCCAGATAAATTGATAAGTTTATCTTGTGATGGCAGGAAAGAATGTTTACATGTCGTTCTTGTTGGTGTATATTTCAACTGTTGATAGACTAATGCATACACATGTATCCGAATATTTTCCGGCTCTGTGTGGAATCTACGACCTGCCACACTGACAATCCCACACCGCCTTGAAGTAAGATAAATTCTGTGAGTTTACAGGCACCATTGAACATTATTTTTTTTTTGGCATGCTACTTTTTTTTATTCATCAATAATATATATTCATACCGCACTGGTACATTACAGAAATTATACAAACGCTTATTGGAAAACAAAGTACCTTATGCAATACAACTCCATTATCAAAATTCTCTTGACCTTCAAATTAGTCATTTTTACCCTCACCACACCCCCATAATAGAAAACCAATTCCACTAGATAAATGCAAATAATCGATTGCTCATGTGTGACCTGCCCTAAAATACATATTATGCTAACATCCAGAATAAATCGCTTTAACCAACATCCTTAAAGTGTTCATGAAAGTATAACTCTCTACATATATGTATGGATGCTATTTATGTATAAAATTATCTAATTTATTATTTTTTTGTGCAATAACATATTCAACTTTTACATATCTCCAAATAAAAAATTGTAACTTCTGTAAAGTTGGATATTCTTTGTTATTTCTGCAGTTGTTTGTGAATTGTTTAGCCACCAAAATCATTTCTACTCACTGAAGCATTAAAATCGCCAAACAATATTACTGATAAACATTTGTCGAACATTATCTTCTGTTTCCGACACCATACTTCTAACCCTAACCAGAGATCAGCTACTTTATCACATTCCCGAAATGAATATATTAAAGTCTCCGGTTCCTTATTACAAAATGTACATAGATCGGAATCTTTAATTTTCCATTTGCATAACCAATAATTATTGACCAAACAATTGTTCAGAAATTTATATTGAAAAACTTGTGATCTGACATCCATACAATTTTTTTACAGGAAGTGAATATATTGTTTCTAAATTAATATCACAGTCTGGACAATGTATACGCACTTTTAGAACACAGGGCCCTTTTACTAACAAAATGATTTTAAAAGTAGAATATATTATCTTATTGAAGATCTCTATTACCTGTACAAATTTATCTATGTAAATATAAAAGTCTAAATGATTCCCGAGTTAACCTGCCTGCATACACTTTCTTTTCTTATCATGGAAACAAGAGCATACCACTTCAAGAAATATATTCCTGGTATACCTCTATTTGGCCATTGTTTGAAAGGAACGATAGAATTATTTAGAAATAAATCTAATCCTGTAATGATGCCTGCATCTATAAAACTTGAACATTAATGTTGAATAAGAACTTACCTTTTTTTTTATCACTGCGTCATCTGAGCACGTTGTCATTCGTTAAACATCTTTTATGCCTTTATGTTCAAAGAAATGCAGGGAGATTACGTGTACCGGCCGTACTTTGCGGAACTCTAGGGCAAGTCAGAACGATGATTTAATTAGATGAGATATATTAGGGTGATTTCGAAATCAGAAAGGTGGTAGTTTGATCGCTGAATAACATTTTTCAAATGATAGTATGTTTTTGAAAACGATAATAAATTCTACATTACCTTTTTCATCGTTATCATTAGACACGGTACTAATTAAAAAACATTATGAATGTTGCATAATGGAAGAAATAATAACTTGAAATTGTATAGCTGTCCGGTAAAATCTTTCAGGTCTCGCAAATGATTGAAGTTGGATCATGGAGTATATTTTTTAACGTATTTAAACCACATCCGATAATTGCGGAAATTACGCGTTGGACATTTAAGAAATGTTTACCGATACTGTATTCTAAGCGTGAATTGCATGTTTTTTTTTAGTACAGGGTTCTGTTTTTTTATGGAAATCTATACCGAACACTTTATACAGTTCCATTGAACACGGAATGTATGGAACACCAAAGGTCTATACTATATATAGAAAACGGGATTCGACATAATTGTAGTGTGAAAACTGCCCAAGATGGAATATGAGTTGAACCCCTGTATGTTTACGGTAGCAAATGCATGTTCTGAAATGTTTACAATTTTTTTGAAAACGGTACTAGACATTATATTACTGTTAATAGAGTTAACTGGATGTCCTTGGATAATCCGACCTGAGTCGCTTCAGTAGATAATAAGAGTATGACAAAATAGCTAGAAAATCCGACCAGATTAAGGCACTATATTCGTCGCTAAAATTAAAACGGGCGTGCTATTTTACCCGTCAAAGTCACTGGGCTATATATCTTTTGATGATGAGTGTAACCATACACCCCACACTCACTCAAAACCTCAGCCACACGCAAACGGATATATATACACATATATGTAGGTAGATAAGTATGTGTACAAATACTCTAGTGTATATATATATATATATATATATATATATATATATATATATATTATACATGGTCAGTTATTTATATTATTATTCATATAATCATTAACAACATTTTATAGACCATAATGATCGCAAGAATATATTTTCATTTTTCATTTATTACCAAACTCATTAATTTAAATATTAAGCAAATACATTTCAGCATTCAATAGAGCTTACATGATATTATTTTATACGTAAATAAATTGGCGATATATGTTTAGTTAGAATTTTATATAGAAAATGTAAACAGTTTTTAACAAGTAGTGAAAAATTAGTATTTTCCCCCTCCTAATCATGGATCTCATTCTGCTAGCAACGCAAATATTTCTAACATACCACACATTAGGTGGTGCGAGCAAGAGGTATGTTAATATATGCCAATAAAGTGTACACAACGGCGCAGTACTTTCTCTTTAGGGTTTTCATTTTTGCCAAACCGGCCATTAGAGCACGGTTGCATTTTCTGTTTTTGCCCAATGTTTTGGTAATGTGCTTTGGCAATTTGCCAAATAGCCGTGTTGTGTTGCATGAATTTAGTGATTCACGAACCTACTGGGTTTGCCTTGACTACCTGGCATATAGTAGGGCATATCTAGATGTTAATGTTTGTTTAATGACTTTCATGTTAGGTTAAATGTTATATAACCACGACCGCAACGACTGGTCAGAAGTTTTTATTAGCGTATTAAAGTAATAGCCCTTTGATAAGCCGATATGTACATTCTCTGACAGTTTTAAGAGAATGTTATCCTTCTTCTAACATTCAAACGTGAATACGTGACCAAGAGAAGCCACGTCAAATTTTACCCTGTGGACAGACAGAGAGACACACATTTATATGTAAAAAATGAAATGACAAAGACACCTTTGAATAGTCACAAGCTATAAGTATTGCATAAGTATTGCATGTATTGACTATTGTTATATTTAGGTACTCAGAATACACATTATAAATCAGAGTCATATTGTTAATTGAACTTGTTAATTGGAAGACGGGGCGGGGTAGAGAAAGAGAGAGAGAGAGGTTGTCTGTGATGGTTACTGCAGGCTGTTTGGGTTGCTGACATGGAGGCGGCTATCTGCCCTATATATAATTATATAACAAATGGTTGTTGGCCACAACACCTTAGAAGAAACCTTGCCGGATCTAAACAGTTATTTTTACCCAAAAAAATATTAAAAAAAAAAACTAAATAAAAGCTGCAGATTTTGATCAACTGCTTTCCAATTCTAGACCTTTTCCTCTATAGCAGCCTATTCAGGCCACACCTAGCTTTTCAACAAATTTCCAACAATTATCATGATTAGTGATATTTGACAATTATCCTTAAGCTGGGCCCATTAATTACGCAATATTCACCTAATTTCTTACATGAACATAGTAAATATGTGCAAAAATAAATATGCCAAACATGATGAAAAGAGCGCAATTGGTTTTTTTTAAGTAAACATGATTTAAATCAAAAATGTTGACAAAATTAAGAAAAAGAGTTTTTTTCTTTTTTGTTTTGGAGGAGCCTTTTGGGACATCTAACTCTATGTTGAATTTCATATTCGTAGGCCGAACGATTTCGGAACGTGCCAGTTCAATCGAATGAAAGATAGAGAAACGAATAGTAGTACGGACGGACGGACAGCCGAGGGGCCATCGCTATAGCTTGGTTGACTTATAGGCAGCTAACCCAATGATCAGTGACAGGTGAATATTTAAGATTTAAGAGCTGAGTGAATGACCATGCTAACTACTCTCAGATAGACTTAGTGCTTGTTTAACTATGATTGTTTCTGAATATAATTAAAATATTATATGCAGTATGAATCATAAAAGACATTGAGCCTCGCCGGAGTATTAGAAGTACTGGACGACCCAATGTTATTAATAAATATGTATCGTCATCCTACTCACTTAATATGAACAAATAACTATATCACAAATCTCAGCAGCTTAATATACCCCAGTATCTTAATATACGATGGAACCACATTAGGTCGATATCTTTGTGATTATATTGATTATGGCTGTAGGTCCTAGGGACTTTCGTTGAACTTCTGAATCACCTTTTCTTTGTTATCTTGCACAGCAATTTATGCAGCTAATATAATTCAGAATTAGAAATTACCTAATGACCAACATTATTTAAGTTCTGGATATATGTTCAGAACACGTCTCTATGTTTCTCAGGCAATATCGTACAAAATACATTTGACAAAATAATAGCCTCATTCCTGATCAACATTATAAAAAATATCGCTTCGTCAAAGCCAAACATAGGTAGAGGGTATGAGAATGGTTTTATACACGTGTTGATTGTGAAGTCGTGATAAGTGGGTGATTGAGGTTAAACGTGCTAGTCATCTTTGGCGCATTGCCAAGGAGCGATTGTCCGTGACCGACCATGACCCAGACCAAACACATTCATTTAGTATTATGCACATGTTTGATCATATACGGTCACCATTGGGACTGGATGAAAGTATCCATAATATATAAGTGCCTGTAATGCTGTACTAATTGCGTATAGGTTGGGAACCGTTGGGTTCTCTCATTTTAAGTAAGACTATGTTGCAAAGTTGCATAGTGCCTGTCAACTTTCCCAGCAGTATCGCGATTTGTCAACAACTCTTGCAAACTTCCACCACTTCCCTACATTTACCAGCAATTTTGCCTCCTACCACGCAAGTTGTCAGTAATTTAGCATTTTTGAACGAAACTTTGTCATCCAATTAAGGAAGACCCCCAAGCCTTTCATAGACGCAAATTGCTAGCAATTAAGCAACTGATAGCAACTTTGCCAGCCGCTTGAAAGGGTCGTATGATTTCAACCAGTCAATTTGTATGCAATTTAGCAACTTTGAACGTAACTTTGCAATTTGGTAGAGATTTCCCAGGACTTCCCTGCATTTCGAGCTCACTGGCCAGTCATGACTATGGCAAGAATGCATGCTCTACCCAGCCTGGAGTTTTCGTGCAATACTTGGTCTCCCGGGTCCACAGTAATGCCCATGCATTGACCTCCAATATACATTAGAACAGCTCTAATGGAAATGGATCTCTCTGAAAAGGAAGTAGTGGTTTATAATTTCGACGCTAAATTAAGACCAAATGATTCCGCTTTCAATATTCAGTTGTGTCAACAGTTGGGTCAGTTGAGATCAGTTGCATAACCATTTGACATATTTTTTATTGGTTTACATGTATCTTGTTATCTACATTAATATATATTCATGATAACCAAGGTCCTAACAGTTCGACAAATTTTGGTTGTTTGACAAATGGTTGTTCAAAAGGAAGCCCCACAACTGAAACACAGTTTGATTTACACATTTGATTCTGCAGTTGGAGCCTACAAACCTCCTCCAGAATTTTCTTATTAGTTGTCTGTTCATATTTACACTGTTCATGTGTAAACACTGTCACGCTATAGTTACGAGTTTCACCTCACGAGTGGTAGAATAAATACATACATATAGGCGGCTTCCACACACCTAAATGAAATCGTCATTTATCATAGTAGTATAATGATATATATATATATATATATATATATATATATATATATATATATATATTGGTGATTCTGATTACCTCCAAATTTAAAGGATTATTCTTACGTCTTAACCCTTACCCACTACAACTTTTACTAAGCGTTGCATTACGCGTGCAAGTGCCTTTATTCGTATTGTCAGCTACTACATCGACCGTATATATATATCATGTCTTTTTCCAAAACGTATTTCTTTATGTGATTTGTTTAATAGCATAATTTGCCAATTGTCATAGTTTTCTGAGTTTTTAAGGAGAAGGAAGTAAGGGCTTGCCTGGATAAATCTAGCACACGGAAACTTTATGTCATATAATTAACATCACGGGATAAATCCTTGCGGAAACAAGGAGTAATATATACGACATTCCGTCTCTACCAGCATATTACAGAATTACCTAGTGACAAAATGATTAATATCATTGAATAAACATTCAGAACACTTATCTATGTGTCTCAGGCGAGATCTTAAGAACTATTTGGTAAAATTATCTGAGGTATGAAACATAAAAAGATTGCTTCCAATTAGTCAAACGTTGATGGAGGTTATAGCTTGGGTTATTTATACACAAGTGTGGACTGTGCAGTCGTGGTTTTACAGTCTGTATCTAATTTACAACACAAAAAGTGGGGGATTTAAGTTCAACGTACTAGTCATTATTGAAGCATTACCTAGGAGCGATTATCTTTGTCCGACAATGACTCAGATCAATCCATTTTGTATTTTCTATGTACCTGATGTAATATTGTCACCTAGGCCTGGATAAAAGTATCAATTATATAGGATTTTCCTTGATGAAAGACTTGACCGGCAGTCAAAAGGGCTGATGAAGCGTAACAAGGAAATGGCATAAATTATTAACACAATGAGCAATGTGCTAACTTTAAACATATTTTTGTAAGTAATAGCAAGTATTTACACCGAGCCTTATTCTGTTAAACACAATGACCAGCGTATATAAAAAGAGAAAAGGATTTAATTAAATACGAGTAATGTATTTATGATATATGCAGAAAAAGAACACCAAAAACAGTTTGTCACTACCTGCTCCCAATTAGCTAACTCTTTCTTTAAGAGCAGTACTGGCTTATCGTTGTAAATAATAAAGTGAGTAACATCTGATACATTATTAATTGTTCATATTACATAAAAAATTATTCATCGATAAGTGAACTGTGTGGTATTTGTCTGACTATTTCTGTACGATGTTTATATAACCAAACGACATTAAAGGAAAAGGTGACCCATGGATCATACGGCTCAGTAAATCTCTGACACTTAGGAATCCATCAACTTAGATTATTGTCATTTCAGCATTTTTATTATTATTTTTTTTTTTAATTCAGTCTGTGGCAGTTAAGTAGAATTTTTGGATAGGTTTCCTTTGCATTTTTCTTGGTGATTGCAATTGGTTTTGATTTCCAGCCTAGCCGACGAACATGAATTTTCTTAGTGCTGAAAGTATTCAAAAACATGCTTTAACCAAAGGGACTGCAAAAGAAAAATTAAGAAAATGTAAATGACACCACCAGTTAAACACATCCGAAAGGGTCATGCATGATCATCAAGTTTTCTAAATTTCAGAGGACCCCTGGCACATATTACTGGAATCTTTAATTATAAAATGAAGATATAGATTAGATGAGGCATCTGTTTTTGAAAATGGGTACCCCTCAGTGTAGAAAACGTTACACTTTTCTTTAAATGTACCGTTTGATAAGACATAGCTCTAAAGGATACACTTTTTTCAATCAGTTCATTCAATGTGAACAATTTCTTTGCAGAACTAAAATATTATATTTCCACCCTAATTTTTAAGTCTGAAAATAATATTGAAAATGCAAAAAAAGTAAATGTAGACGGCAGCACCAGTTGTGAAAAACTAAAGCGACTACAATGATCTTCAAGGTTACTGAATTTCAGAAAGATAGATGGAATCACCAATGAGATATGTTACTTAAAGTTTTATACATCCACATTACAAAGTGTTAAATTTCGCAAATGTGTCAAATTGCACAGCTAAAAGGGCTGCAATATGATAATTAAGGTTAATGGATAACATAAAAATATTATTTAATCTTTGTTCAAAGAATGAATTTCCAATATCAGCAGTCCTAATTTTTATTGCAAAAATCTGCCCGAAAGGGAGTTTTGATAGTTTAAACATAATTACAATGATATTTGTATGGAAGATGCAAAATGTTATATTTGCCCTGTTAGATGAAATTTTGGTTTGTTTTGCAGCCCAGAACACTAACACAAGTCTAAATTTCTGAGTGTGATAAGTCCATAAAATACGCGTAAATCGTAGAATATAGCGCTACATTCGCAGTGGTCCAATTTTTCGTTTGCAAAGAGATTGGACAAGATCCTAAAGATATATTAAGTGAGAAGTTTCGGTGTTAAAATTTGTTCTTTATTAACTGCCGGCCGGTCCGACAAAGGTTGATCGCTGTAGCTTAGGTGACATATGGTCAACTGAGCAGAAAAGGAGATCGAACAATTATTCATGATATTTTTTTCAAAAGAATAATTAGTAATGGTTGATGGGTATATTTACATTTGTTTTCAGTGTGTTTGCATTCATTTATTTTAGCGCAGGGGTATGCATCATATTCTGCAAATCTGGAACATGGTGTTAACTTATTATACTATACATATTAATGCCCCTTAATGTGAGGGTATCTAAAAAAAAATGACGAATATTTTCTGTTGATAATTAAGATTGTTTTCAAATGTTCGAATTTTGGTAATTAGAATAAACACAATGAACCTGCCTGACCATTGGCATATTAAGGATTTGACGATAAGTGTGTGTGTGTGTGTGTGTGTGTGTGTGTGTGTGTCGTGGGGGGGCAATGTTACGCCTTGCAGAGAAGCTTTTTTTTATCACGAGTAAACAGTCATGGAAATATATTAACGTTATTTGTTAGATGGTCATGACAAATGTAATCTGGTCAAACTAATGGAGTAGTTTGTATTATAGGCTTTACATGGTATGCCCCGTGATGCATATGGTAAATTCTAAGATGTTTTGTTACACGTTTGTGTGGGCCTACAACTGTTGCTGAAATTTTATTCAATTTGGACAGAGAGAGATTTAAAGATTTGGAGACATTTTTACACCATACATGGGTTTTTAGCAACTGCCCACTCGCAGGTTAAAACAATTAATGAGGTTCCAATCCCGACATGTTTCCCGTTTATATAACACTTATATCCGAGTCTACAGTGTTTAAATCGATAGACTATAACTAGGCCAGGTGGATCCAACTTTTATTCTGTGGTTGCCACATTTCATTATGATTATGACACTGATGCCTTGACACATCCTGACTGCATGCATAATTGGACTGTCCATGTCCAATGTTTAGAATTCATACCTGCTTACTGTCAGACTGAATTTCCGAGATACCAAAACATATAACTTAAGGGGCGGATCCATGGTTTACGAAAAGGGGGGTCCCACCCAGGAGAACTAAAAAAGTCTTAAAAAGGACCCCCCCCCCAAAGGTCTGTAAAAAGAAGGGGGGGATCCAGGCCGTCAAATATTGTCCGAAAACCTTAAAAGAAGGTTGCTTCGGATGATAAAGGGGGAGTCCGGACTCACTGGATCCCCCTCCCTCCGGATCCGCTTCTGATCTTTCCTCCGTTACATGAAGCTTATAAGTCACAAGGACCTAGATTTACGGTCTCCTATTGTAACCTGGCTGATTAAAAATAGATCTAATAACTATAATTTGTGCCATCGCTTGAGCACTTGTGGTAAACCAGCCGATAACCTGGTCCCCATAAATGTTTGTTCTAAAGGGCCATCAGATAACCAAAACGTGTACATGTCCTACAAATGCATATATCCTGTGCCCTACTTCCTGTGACCGACCCCTAACAAGCTCTACCTGATTTATCATCTTAATACATTTCTCACAGGTCTGAATATTGATTTTCCTGTCGCCTCTGGTCGGGATCAGCAGGGGTCGAGTTGATTTATCTGTTTGCCTTCTCGTCTGAATCTTGTATTCTTGGTGAAGTGATAGACAAATAAATGTAAATACTCGAGGTCAGTAGGCGACTTGATAAATATGCGAACAAACGAACAATAGGTTCAAGGTTAGCCACCTAACTGCATTTCTAGCAAATGGGAGGAATGATGAGGCACAGTGCGCACAAAGGGCGGTTTGTTTCTCTGAATCGGGGCCCTCGGCCCAAGTAAAAGATATCGCTATTTGACGCGGCTTTTTTTTTTTTGCTCCTATACAAAGACGTAAACTTAACGCATGCTTCAAACCCGGAACAAAATATGAGTTTCTCCTTCATAGTGCCGAATTAACTTTCTCAGGCACCTTGTACTGTCGGATTCTACAAAAGTATAACTACAGTATATGAAACGGACCCTACTGTTGCCGTTTATCGCTTTATTGTAAGCAATTTTAAGGAAATTAATGTCAAAGTCATCAAGCCTCGGTACGTTTTAGAATGTTTGCTAAAATATGCAGACCTCCAAATTGAGTTGTTAATTAATCTGTAATATATATATATATATATATATATATATATATATATATATATATATAATATTCTGTCCGCTCCAGAGGGGTTTTACTGTATAAGATAAGATGCTTGCAAATTATCTTTTTTGTAGGCCACCAGAATTCATATATTAATTTTTTGTGTGATGTCTTTCTATTTTTCTCAACTGATAAAGACTTTATTAATGGCTCATTCATGTTTAAAACACGCACTTCATTAATGATTCCGCCATATAAATCAAAACAGTAGTTACAACGTTATTATGTATACATAAGAAGGTAAATCAATAAAATTATTTGTGCAAGATTTTGGTTGTCATCATGAATTTCACAACAAAACAAGCTTTTTTCTAAGTTACATCCCATTAAAGGAGGGGTTAACAGCTGTATGTGAAAATAATTAATATTATCCCACTTATGCTTGCGAATCAATAACATTCTCGATGCTCAAGGTTCCTCAGTAGATGAATATATTTTTTATTGATGTAAAACATTATGTATATTATTATGAGTTTTCACATAAAATGAAATGTGAATTATTTCATGGCCATGCTGAAAAAGATGATAAAAAACGACATTATAAATTGCCTAACAAACGTGTCAATTACCATTCAAATTATGACTGACCCCCAGGTATCAGGCAAATTATATGAGTGAGTAAAAAAAACAGTGGTGTCCATGTCTCTCAGGCACCCATCTGTGGCTGGCATCAGTCTCCTCTTCAGTTCTGCACCCCTCACAGAACAATGGCATGATTAGATCTCTCGGGGCCTGATAATATGTCCAGGAGTAATTAGAAGGGTCGGATCCGGGGTTTAGGAAGAGGAAAGAGGTCTTCCCCACGTCGAGGGGGGGGGGGGCTCCCTAAGAAAAGTTGGGGCGGTTGTAAAAAAAAAGGTGGAACCGCAACCAAATTACTCACCCTCCGTGGATCGGTTTTTGATAATAATAAGTCTCATGAACATGTTATGATAATAATAATAATAATAATAATAATAATAATAACTATAATTTGGTGGGGGGCAGAGGTCTCATGGTGATCCATCGAGGCCTGAGGCTTAGAGGTAATTAACCAGAAGTTTGTCTTGCTTGAAGCCAAATCTTTAGAGCTCCATGTAATAGTTACCTCGGATATGCACACAAACCTCGGGCCCCGAGGTCTCACTGTTATAACAGGTCTGTCTTAGCCTTAGGCCCCTTGTTTACTTCTGCATTTAATATGAAACATTGGGCTGCATATATCTATTGCGTCCTGCAAAGTGAATGGATCCCTTCAGTTCAGCTGATTAAAGTATTAGTATTTAAAACATGGTTGGATAGGTCTCTTGGGGCCTCATGAGAACCACGATAATAATAAGACGATTGATTAAGACTGTAGGATACCTGATGCACCATGAAAGTAATAATAATGATAATGCTAATAACTAGGAATGTGCTCAGAGAACGCAGACCTCCGCCAAGGAGACTTTTACCCCAATATGGCATTATAAGAAATGCAACATTTTTCCTTATAAAATTGCTACAATGATATACGTTGATTTACTGATACCGTTAAGGTAAACGGCATAAGGAGCACATGGAGTGACGTAATTGCCCTCATTAACGTCACAGCACGCACTCCAAAGATGGCCATACCCTCACATGCTACTTCCCCATTTAAACAAATGTGCTATAAAACCCCATAAAACATTCATTCCGGGGTTATTCACATGCGAATCATCCCAATATTTAATCCTTTTATCATTGCCGAGCTATCTTATAAACATTCCTCAATATCCGTTGATAACTTTTTGAGTAATGTTTTGCTCACAGACAAACACACAGACAAACCAACGCGACAAAAACATAACCCCCTCGGCTCGGCGGAGATAAAAATAATAATAATAATAATAATAATAATAATAATAATAATAATAACAATGACGATAATAATAATAGTTATATTGTTATTAATAAAAATAATAATAATAAAGATAATAATACTAATAATAATGATTATTAGACTGTAATATGAGCATGATAATAAAATATGATTGTAATAATAACAATTTAAACATGAGGCGTGGATGCCCATGATAATAAATCAAATGATAATAATGAGACAGCAATGATAAATTTGGAATAGCAAATGCAGGGGCCAGGGTTACAATAATAATAATTATAGGACAATGGTGGCATAAGGCCCCATGATAATACAAAAGAACTCGATAATGATAATAATAATAATAATAATAATAATATACTGTTAATACTATTAATTAAATTAATAAGAATCATAATAAGACTTCTAAGGCTGCGTTATAAAAATTATGGGTAATAATTAGTGATAAAATAAATAATATTATGATTGTAGGGGCTTTTGATGATAAAGCGTTTAGGGTGGCGGGGTTTCCCTATTAAAGACTGTTGTGGGACTGAAGCGTTTGGTTATAACATTACTCTGTTGGGTCCCATGTTTCCTTCTGTATCTTTAATTAAAAATTATGTTCCATATATCTCTGGGAGGATGAGGAGTTAAGAGCCATATGCATGTAGAGGGCTCAAGGCCCTCTACAGTTTTGCAACTAGGACCAAACAATGGTATCACAGTTGTATCAAATCATAATAACTATCAAATCATGTCTCTACCAGGTCTGTAGGGGGCCTGGGGCCCTTCATAATAATTATTGTAATTATAATAATAATAATAATAATAATAATAATAATAATAATATACTAATGATAATAATGTTGGGGCCAGAGGTCTCGTGATAAGTTTATATTTGACTGGATGCCCACGCAGTTGGAATGAAAATAAGCATCTTAGGAGGGATGAAAGAAAACACGTTTGTTAAAAAATCCATGGTTCTTTTTATGCACACAAACGCTGATAAACAAACCCGCGAGGATCTAGCTTTAAAACCGCACTTCTGAGGACCAGCAGTTCCGAAACAGTGACGAAGAAGTGCTACTGAGATGAAAAACAATAAAGGACACTCATTGTACATTTTTCCTTTAAGAAAAAAAAGCTTGTAAGACGTGGGAAAGATGGGTTGACTTAGCGCATTACTTGTGAGGACAGCTTGCTGGGACATTCATTTGGCACATTGTACTTTTATGTCATGTCTTTATGTCGGAGCGAGGACATCCTAATTAGCACATCAAACCCTCTTGGATAACAATTTTAACATATTATCGAGGACCAGCTTACATCCCTGCAACACACAGACACTTTTCTAACCATTTTGCCAATTTCTTAGTAGATTGCTCTGTAACAGACACATATACACAATTCAAGCAAGAAATTGCAAGGATTAGCAAAAAACTTTCCCAGCATAAAGGTTAGTAAAAATTCTGAACTCAGGAACTTACATTTAGAGATGGGATCGAAAGCTATAGGATCCAGTATATATATATATATATATATATATATATATATATATATATATATATATATATATATTGATTCCCCAGCAAATTTTCCCAGCTTTTTCAATGCTTAAACAGCTTTTCGTTTTCGAGGACCCGTGTACTAGTCCTAACAGGAAAAAATGTCCTCGCGCGTTTGTTCCATATCGTGTCCTGTTAAGTTCGGCTATACACACACACACAAACACGTGTGTGTGTGTGTGTAAATGATCAATACGACAACCAAGGGGACAGTTCTGAAAAGGTTATGAATATTTTAGAAAATGAACAAATCTAGATTACATATGGAAGACAGCAAATACATTTTATACCTTCTTGATGAATATAAGTTTAATATTTGTTGTCTTTTTAAATGAACTTGCAAACACCTAAATGTATTTGAAATATCTCACTTGTATTAAATGACCATATCCATATACACACACATATATATATATATATATATATATATATATATATATATAAATATTTTTATAACTACATGTTTATTGGGTTTTAGTATGCAGTTTCATTCTCAAAAAAACTGGGTCCAATTCAGCTATTTGATATAGCTATAGATTCAGCTATAGATATTAGGTCCGGATCCAATAATTATAACAGTTTAAATTAAAACATCTTGCTAAATACATTTAAAATAGCCCTTAACCTCACATCTGAATTATCGCCGTACTCTTCTGTTAGCAGGTAGCCCCCTTTAGTGGCAGTAAATGTGTGCATTATACATGAAACTATACATTCGCCAATCAACATCGATTTTGACAGCGTTCTGGTTGGAGTAGATGTCACATAAGCGTTTCGTAAAACATACATGTCTCTGGACAACACATTTAAAAACTTGGCCCCAGAACAAGCACAAATGAAACTGGGCTGTAAGTGCAAACGGGTAGCGTCTCTTCCATGTCAAAGGTCAATCGGTCAATGTGTCGCTTCGGTATGACATTTCTAAAAATTATCAGATTCCAACAAAGTTTTACAAGAAAGCTTCATTCGAACTTATCTTGGAATATCTAAGATTCTGATGAACAACATTACTAGCCAACAATTTTAATTGTTGACGAAACCATTATATATATATCGTTCATGTCGACCTGTCAAGATTGTTAACATTTTGGATCCACCACCAAATCACGTTGTGACCCTGAATTAAAAGGGAGCACATTTGGCAAACTTTCATGTGTGTTTGTGTCATACTTGAAAGAAGAAGAAAACCTTAAAGAATTATATTTGTTTACATAAGCTTTTTAACCACTAAATATCGGTCAGTCTTGCACCTTAAACTGTATGTAAAGGCTCAGATTGTGCAAGTATACGTCATTACAAGAAACACCGATTGCCCCCCCTAAAATAAAAATGGAGCTTGCGTTGAAGGTTTAGAATTTGACGACCCTGGCAACCAACGCCGGCACAATAAATTATAGTGAGCATATTTGGCAAACTTACTTTTATGTGCATTTTGTATTAAACTTGTCACTAGATGAAAATGTAAACAGTTATTAAAAACATTTTTCCAATTCATTACACTTCATTTCTCACCATCAAATGTACGATTTTCAGTGTTTCAAGATTACCACATTAACACTGATTGTGCCCCCTAAAGTGACTTTGATTTCCGACTTGTTTTGAAACCACGCAGGTCAGTTGTACCAAATTGTGGTATGTTCTGTGTGGTATCATGCCAAATGACAGTCGTATGTTGTCATAATAAATAAGATTTGACCTACGTTCATCAAAATATGGGGGCGTTGTTTACGTTTTAATAGGTTAGCCTAATTGAAAAGTACTTTATAGTTTTAGGTCTGCAATACAATGAGTATGATAGCCATGCATTCAGAGTTTCTATCCAGTTAATTTACAGTAAACCAACAATTCGCAGAGTTGCCCAATTCGAACACCAATAAATAGGTGTTTCATGGTTTCGAAAAATTTGACTAAACTATATCATTATTATTAAACAATTACTTTTTAACAGGCATATTTTATCTATGTATATATAATACACATATCCTCACAAAACCGTATATAGTCTGATATGGTAACTGTCAAATTATCAAGAGTGTCACTAAAAACACCAACATTTCCCTGCAAGCCATTGCTCCTTGTAATCTTTCTAAAGAACTGTTGTCAGATATCTTGCACATCTCGTCTTAGTCTTCTCCCCCTTCAACAATTGTTTATACTTAGGGATTAATTTAATATTGTTATGGTCCGATTTACCCAAAGATGCCAGCTTGTAAACCTTGTAGGCATCTTTTATGTTACAGAAACACAGGTCGAGAGTTGCCTCACATCTGGTTTAACATGTTAAAAACTGCTGAAGCTGGGGAAAATCACTTTCAGCATCAAAGCCATTGAAATCTCCAAGCATAATGATGGCTAAATCCGGCTTATCATTTTGACAATCAGAAACAGTGCTGATTAACTTATCACTTGTAAATTGTCTGTCATTTTCTCTACAGGGGTTTTCGGTGATATACACTACAATAAACCGTACACAATATATTTTCCACGGCAGGCAAAAGGGCCTGCAGTTCACTACCAATAGGGCTTTGCAGAAAAAGGATCTAACCGGCGAGTTCTCCCTATGAAATTTACATGATTTTTTTTTTTTATTTGGTCATTCAGATCACATGTTCAGAGTTGCTGAACAAAAAAGGTAAAAACAAGTCTGTTGAAAATGTATGTTTAACAAGAAAAAAATCCCATAAATGCGTATTCTGTATTCGCTTGCGTAGTCAGTAAGCGTAGTCACTACTATACGTGTCGATCAGTACTCAATAACTAATGATTTTCTGTAATGCAAGTCATTTCACCGTACTGTGTGTGTATATATGTTTTAGCACTGGGGTTTTCACATTCAGGCCGTTTTGTGTAAAGGTTCTCTATTTTAAACCGTATTCATGACCTTTCTGACAAGAATCTTTCGGAGACCAAATGGCAAATATACTGGCATTTGGTTTGTGTCGGTTAGACTCAAAACCGAAAAAGGACCAAACAGCACCGAAAAGGACCAAACATGCTTAAGGTTTCTTACCTATTTCTACTTATTGATAGTCTCAAAGTAAATATTTTCTCGACATTTGTAAAATTTTACGTAATTGTCAAAATAATCTGCAAACTGTCATGGCACTGCAGGTAAAATAGCAGCAGTTTGGTTTAGTGTGTAAATTGGCCTCCAGCTGTCAGCAATGTACACTTGAGGCATGATTAGAGCATTAATTATCCTCCAGATGTAAGCAATTATGACATCACGTCACGTATTTTGACGCGGTTTTGTATGTTCTCTGAACCTTTGTTTGAAACATATTTATTTCAATTGAATTATACAAGTGGCACAACGTGCTAATAAGTGTACAATTAAAACATATATATGCAGATTATATCAAATACGTATATAAACACTATAATGTGTACATCTCACACTGGACAGACAATGCTCTAAAACTAAGGTCTGAAACCACTCAATGGTCCAATATAGTTCCCCAAAACACCTTGTAGGAACAATCAATATACCTACATACATACATACAAACAAATAGATATATGACTTATGTGTATATTTTAACAAGTCCTACAGGCCTAATGCGAACCTGTGCAAAGTTTGGAAGAATGAATGGAGGTTTATTTTTTAAATTTAATATTGGTCCTCTTATGTCCTGCATATCTACCTAAGTCATTATGATTTCAGCAAAATGGACGCTTTTGAACTGCAGGATTTGGATTAGGACATTTTAAAACTATGATGTATCAGTCAGAATAATTCGGATATGTTTTTTTTGCCTGGGAGGATTTTGGGACAGAAGAACTGAAAATTTAGCGGAGAAGAATATTTTAAAATGATTTTTAGCTATTTCCCTATAAAATCTAAGAAAATGCAGTAAGCCAAGAAATAAGCAAAATCCGATGGGACTTTTAAAATGACTTTTCTATTGCAAAACTTTGGTGATGCTAGCTCCTGCCCTTTTGAGATAGCTATGACGTACGACAGACGACGCCACACCGTCGCATAAACTAACAGATTCGCTAAAAGTGCAAATCAAGTTTTTTCAAACAGTTTAAAGATAGAATTCGCCTTCTTCTAATCTGGGCATTCTGCATCTAGACGATGTGTCTAGACCTGCAGACGATGTCTTTAGATGTCTAGACACATGGTCTATACATCAGACAGAGCCAGATCAGTTGCCATGGTGATGTCTTGACTTCATCTGGTTGAACCGAGTGACCCCTTAAGTTGGCATGTTGAAACTTGGCATGTTGTCAAATCTTTTTACAAACACTGAATTAGCTTTGTTTCTTCAATTGGCTACACTGCTTTTTTTAAAGCTACATTTACCCAATCTATTCTTATAAAACTGGCAGAAATCTACCATAGAATAATTCTTGTAAAGTTGGAACCAATCAGCTTAACATCATAAAACAGTGTTTAAGCATAAAGAGTCTAAAATTACATCTTTGCTTGTAAAAACAGATCAATGTAGATGGCGCTACCAATACCTCAAGTTCAAATATGACTTATGTGACAAATATTGGCATAAAAAATTGGTGATGATAGCTCTAGCCGTTTATGAGATTTAAATTTATACGCTTTTCGGACAGGTGATTAAGTTCAACCTCCTGTAACTCGGCCAAAAATCTCCACACTGAAACCATTCGAATAACTTTCGGAGAGATTATTCAAGGGATAATTTTGGTGAAATATTGGAAATTTTTGCTGGACAGTTTCTGAGAAGATTTTGTAAACTTTTTTTTAGCTTTTTCCTTGTAAAATCCAGGAAATGCAGTTAGAAAAAATAAACTAAATCCGATAGAGGTTTTCAGACGACTTATTATTTGCAAAAAAAGGGTGATGCTAGCTCCTGCCGTTTTGAAATAACTATGGGTAACATACACACGACGCACAGACGCACGACGCACGAAAGCATAAGCTCATAGGTTTGCTATAAAGGCGACAGAAACCTCTTACTGCATTGAATATAACTACTGAAAATACTTAAATTCAATGCTATGTTTAATTATTTCGTTACACTTCTGTCTCCACCTGAAAACACACTTGGGGCTAGCCTTTTCTCCTCCTGGATATGGTTAACCTTTAATGGTACTGCAAATAATAAAGTGATTTTTTTCTAAACGAACCTGCCTCTCCGAGACATTTTGGGAACAATAAAAAAAAAAAAAGAAGAAATGATAATGGTGGTCCTTCTCATGACCTCAGGCGGATTTAATGTTATACGTTAGGCCTAATAAAAAATCGTAATTAAGGGTGCTAGCTCTAAGGCGTAGTCAAGAGTATAATACGCTCTCCCGTCGTGTACCAGTTTGGTAATAAGATCGTGGTTGAATAGATTTTGGCATTACATGAGAATTAAAAAGTGTAAACTCTCTATACATTTGTGGTTATTAGGAGGTGATTCCTTTTCTCTGATTGCCGACGGAAAAAGATGATGAGTAATATCATTATGTTCTTATATCCGCATCACGCTGAAAATAAGCAACCAGGAAAGACACTTTCCAGAGATATTTTGCCCGGTTAAACTAAGCAACTGTTAAAATAATTAAAAGTCTCAATTAACTGTATTCCATAAGGAACGTGATTATAATGTCCCACATATGTTCCTGGTTGTGTGCGACTTTAAATTTTGGAAAAAGAGTTATTGCTAAATCACCAATATCAGTAGGTTATTAGCAACATAATATTTTCAAAGGAACACAGGTTTACGTTTATTTTCCTTAATAAAGGAAATATATTCTTAAATGAAGATGCTGCCACTTGACTTACCTAATACCGAAAGCGATTCTTTTAAGATAGACACTCATCAAAATGAACAACATTCATGCTGACCATGGTTAATATATATATAAATATATATATACAGTCAAGCCCACTTATTGTCATGTCGGTGATGCATGACTAAATTATGATAATAACCGGGATGTGACATTATGCGGGCTTAAACAGCGATGTCCTTTTGAGTCATAGAAGAAGCATTATATCTCAAATATTATATTAAATAAATCATCAATAAAAAGGAAACAAAATCGTTTATGAATAAATTTTTTGCACAACGGCATATCAAATTACGTTTATGCGCACCTGACAATTTATTTCCTGTAAGTTTTGTGCCGCATGCTTCAATAACTGAAAAATCCGACTTGCCAACAGAAAGAGTCGTAGCGTCTCGGTCATGAGGTCAAATGTCTGGAAATATGCGGCACAGTTTATAACGTTATGCGTAGGAAAACTATTTAACATGATAATTATTTCTCCGACAATTGCGCCTTATTTTCTGGATATGTTATTAATGACTCAAACTTCCATGATTGTCTTTATGACAGGATGGTCGGGGGAGCGGGCATCCCATGCCATTGTCAACTTTCTGAAGTTTCGCCGCGACTGAGGTTTTGGACCGGGTATCTCCTACAGTGTTCACAAAACCTGCAGAGTTTCGTGGACCCTAAAAGGGGATTTCCGGTTTCCAACGTTTAGAGCTCGTGCTTCATATCATCTCTACGAAACGTCACCGAGGTGTAAACCACGGCCTTGCAAGAACGCAATGCTGTGGATTACCATTAAGACGTAAATTAGTTAAGTGACGGGGAGTGACCTGCATGCATCACTGCATTGCCTGCCGCACACAGGTGGGAGATGTGATTGTTTGATACGCCTGAACGATTACAGGCTCTTGGCCAGGTTGATCGCCTCGTTTAACGGGGATCTGGTATCATTGCCAAGGGTTCTAAGAATGACAGTAAGCGTGATTATGACAATATTCCATGATATTAAACGGTCAGATTTACCATTGTTTATATAGGAAATGGTTTTGGATTTCAGATTTATGTGACAATTTTCTATTTACCGATATTACACAAAGTGGGCTCGACTATATATATATATATATATATATATATATATATATATATATATTCATATCAGGACTTAAACACAGGCATACTTGCTTTCGACAACTCTGTTACATAAGGGCCCCTACGGGCCCTCTCTCGTCAGGAAGATTCGAACACTGAGTGGTCTTATAGGGGCTTGATCCCCTATAGCTCGATCAACATTCAGGAGGCCAGACAAGATCGTATATGTAGGCTATATATATATATATATTTTTAATGGCGTATATATATATATATATATATATATATATATATATATATTCGTTCATTGTTGAATAACATAATAAAATATATAGGATTCATTTACCATGCAGTACATTACTTTGGGTAGGCCTAATGCCTGCAAGATCGTCTTATATATATATATATATATATATATATATATATATATATATATATATATATATATATTAATAAAAAAACAGTGTTTACGGTACATACGAGTTTGAAAGTGTTATAATAATAATACTAATAAAAAGAGGAATGCAACACATTAATTTTATAAAATTGTATCCATCTGCAAACTCAGCTAAACCATACTATTAAGCCATTGTACTATTTCATATATAAGTTCAAACAATAAGATAGAAGGTAACATAAGCGTGTAATAAGTGGACGAAAAAGCGGTGGCTGGCAAGAACGGACTCGGTCACATCATCCGAAAAGACAAAAACATATTCCTTACTATCCTTGACTAAAATTAGAGATGCTGCTAGTATTCAAGTAAATGTGGTATTACTGATATTAGACCCAGTTTAGGCTCTGTGGTAAACACATTTCTGTTTGCTACAGAGCCACAACTGCGTCTATACTGACATATATGTGTGGCTCAGCTTCCAACTGTATCCGGTCAACACATATTGACATTTAAACATTCAATCTGTAACTAACAATGTCATTTCTGTAAAGTTAACACAGTTTCAGTCATTACATACAAAAACACATTAATGAACATCAATGGCATAATATCCATCTATAAACACTATAAGAAACTACCGGTACTGCAAATAGTAATATCTGATTTATAACCCTCAGTCACCTATATCTAGTGCTTTAAACTGTAAAGATATACTTAGTTTTCAGTTAAAAGGAAAACTGCCCTTGCAAATGGTAACTTCCGTCACCCTCCATACCCATCAAATGAATATGCATTAAATACGCAATATACAGAGGTCAAAAATATCTCATAAAGGAGTATTTCCCGGAGATATCTAGGCGTTCTCATAACCACTTTTTCCACCAAAACTGGGCTCAGTCAAGAGAATAATTCATAAATATATGCTTTATATCCAACAACAGGGCTGTCAGGAATACAGTAAATTTAAAATTATCACTTAAATCGTACTTCTATCAAAACTAGGAATTCACCTTGCTCGAGAAATGCGCGAGCATTTTATCTCCTATTAAACCATGAGTTCCCGACAAATATGCGTGTGCGCTCGAATCCATGCCTTTCTAGAGTTAACACAAGCTAGAGACATGCATTTACCTAGGTAATTTAAACATAGAAATCTTGAAAACACTAACCGCCAGGCCAAAAATAGCTTTCTGGTGGCCTTTCGACCGGCCGTCAGACAGATTTACTTTCTGCTCATAAACCCTGTCCAATCACAATTGCCATAACAAGCCAAGTTCTGCTGCCTAAATCCCCTTTCACACATACATGTTCTCACCACCATGATCACCACGTTCTTAGGAAACATTATGGTTGCGGTGTTGTACGCACAGTGGTCTGCAGAGGTCGTCGTCAGGTGCCCATGATCGACAACCCTCTACACAAAGTTTTCCTGTAAATCCCCTTTCACATATACACGTTCCAGCCACCACGATCACACGTTCTCGGGAAACGTGGTGGTTGCGGTTTTGAACGTACAATGGTCTCGAGGGGTAGTCGTCAAGTCGCCATGATCGCCAACCCACAACAGTCCACGAAAGGCCCGAAAATCTAGTTGTTCTCTCACTGCTTTGCATTGTTGAGGGACATGGAGTTACCACTATAGCATGGTGAGTTTACCGAGTGCATTCCACTTGGTATGAGTATAGTATAGTATATCTGCCTTTCATATTGTATTTTGCCTTGTATATTGTGTATTTTCATAGTATATGTGTATTTGTATCATATGTATACTACTGACATGTTCACTGCTTCCAAGACCCTATTACAAATCAGTGTAATATGCTAATTGAGCATCCTGGTATATATTTTTATATTATATATAAACATTAAAACAACAAATAACCTCTTTGCCCTGTTATGTTCCAGTATCGCACGTGTACCCCGACCAATCCTATTGTGCCCAATAGGACAATGAATCAGTGTCCGTCTTCCACATGCCCCCCTCCCGCCGCCCCGAATCGCACAAAGCATAATCGTAATCTCGTAAAGTCTCGGCTTTTCAAACCACACCGTTAGCTTCATTCTAACCACATTGACCTGATGATCGGGTCGTATCCCGTGAAACAGACTGTTGTGAATATACAGTGTTGTTTTTCTCCAGAGTTAAACCGCTCTGGCCTAGTCTGTAGGCCATAGAGCACTTTACAACGGAGGGTAACACTACCTATATATATCTTAATATATATATATATATAAATATATATATATTTATATATATATATATATATATATATATATATATATAGACCATATTGATCGTAAAAATCCATTTACTCATTCTTTACCCGAACACGTCATTTGTCTTCAAAAGTACACCTGATGATTCTTGATCAAACATGAATTTAAAAGTAGGAAAATGATTTACAGCTTTCAATGGAGCCTATATGATATTATAAGATACGTAAATAAATGGCAGATATATGTTTGCTTTAAAGATGCTTTGAACAATGAGGGGACAATTAATATTTGCATCCACATGGTCATAGTTCGTATTCTGCAATAATGTAAATATTTATAACATACAACATGTGAGACCGTAACACGCAAAGGTTATGTTTATACATTTGCTACTCACGAGTACGCAACCGTGAGTACTTTCTCTTTAGGGCTTACTTTTAGCCAAACCTGTCATTATTAGAGGACGGTAGCATTTTCTGTTTTACCCAGTTCTTGACAATGTGCCTTGGCGATGTGCCAGATAGCAAGGTTGTGTTGCATCGAAGTATTGATTAACGTCCCGAGTGGGTTGGTCTTGACTACTTCAGCGATAACGAAAGCCATAAAGCAGTGCATATTTGGATTTTTTTTTCTATTTAATCTCCTTTCATGTCAGTGTTATTGTCAATTACCTACGACCGCAAATACTGCCTTAAGCTTGTTTTGTAGCGTACTGTGTGTAGCGTATAAGTGTGATTCATCTTGAGTGCAGAGTATGCTTAGTACACTGAATAGACATTACACATACCTTCCCACACAAGCATATTCGTGATCAGAATTCACGTCACAATCAGGACACAAGATTAACAAATAAAAATAAGCGGATTTTTAGCGAACCTGTGAGCTTATGCGATGGTGCGGCGTCGTCCGTCGTGTGTCGTGCGTCGTGCGTCGTACGTCGTGCGTCGTCTGTACGTTAACCATATATAGCTATCTCAAAAACGGCAGGAGCTAGCATCACCAATTTTTTTTTTGCAAATAATAAGTCATCCAGAAAACTATATCGGATTTTTTTTTATTTTTTCTAACTGCATTTTCTTAGATTTTATAGGGAAAAAGCTAAAAAAGCCTTAAAAATCTTCTTCTCCGAAACTGTCCAGCGAAATTGTCCAATATTTCACAGAAATTATCCCTGTAACAATCCTTCTCAAGTTTGTTCGAATGGTTCCAGTTCGGAGATTTTTGGCTGATTTACAGGAGGTTGAACTTTGTTAACTGTGCAAAAAAGCATATTAAAATTTAAATCTCAGAAACGGCTGGAGCTATCATCACCAAATTTTATGCCAATGTCGTTCACATAGGTCATATTTGAAATTGATGTATTGGTGGCGCCTCCTGCATTGGCCTTTTTTGTACGGGGTCATCAGTGCCTGTATCACACTGTGGGCTACAAAAAACTTCTTCTCTGAAACCATATGGCCAAAAGGTTTAATATCGCACAGAAATGATCCTAGGGTAGTGCTTTCTGAAGTTTGTTTAAATGGTCTCTTTTCAGTGACTGTTGGCTAAGTTATGGGAAGCTGAATTTAGTCATATGCCATAACAGCCCCTTTTAGCTCAGTGGCTACAAAGATCTTCTTTTCAAAAACCACTGGGCCAAATTAAATCTCACACATTAATTATCCTCAGATGTTGATAATTCAGGTTTGTTCAAAATAGTTTTGGTTCAGTTCTTTTTTTGCTGAGTTATAGGAAGCTGAACTTAGCCAGTTTGCTGTATCTTCCTATATGAATTATAGACCTGTGAAACATTTTTTACTGATGCCACTGAAGCCAGTTTGTTAAATATTTTACAAGAATAATCCCTACAATAATTCTTATAATAATTGTCATTAATGGTTCCACATGAATGATTTTTGGCTGAATTATGGAGATTGAGTTGAGTCATTTTACCATATATGTTAGCTGTGTTATGCTGTTACATCTAGCCTGGCACCAGTTTATCAGCATCTATTACATCATGCCACAAGACATTTAGATTTCAGGTTATTTTTGGTTAATATTGACGAAAAGTTTTTTGAAAAGCTTTTAAAAAATTTAGATTTATGATTTAACTTATTCATCATACCAGGCAATGTTACAATCATGGATATTCAGCTCTCTGTGGCTATATAAAGACAACTGTACGTGGATTATAAATTATTGGTGTCCCTACTCAGCTTAATTCAAGAATTTGCCATCAGTGAGATATATCTGTATTTTAATTATGCATTCAGTATGCATTCGTAATAATTTTACATATATTCCTGATTTCTTTTTTATAAAAAAGTCAGCTGAAAAGCATTTTGTATTGGGAAAATAAATTTCAAAGCTATTTCAAGTAGGGACCACTTTTGTGTACAGATGGCAGCACTTCAGTAATATCGCAAGTAGGGACCACTTTTGTGTACAGATGGCAGCACTTGGTTCACCATTGGCAGATTGCCAGTGCCTTGATGTTGGCTATTAGCCAAGATGATGCAGCTCTATAAATAGTTTTGGCACAGTGCCAGGATTGGAAGAAGTGGAGCCAGGTAGAGGTCAAGAGTTCACTCAGTGCAGTAGCTGCATTCTATTTATAGCTTTGGAAGACTGCTCACTGCATCATATTTGGCACCAAAGTTCAGCCTGATTCTATTTCTAGCTTTGGCAGACTGCCAACTGTGTCAGATTATGCAATAGGTCAAGAGTTCACTCAGTGCAGCCAGGTACAGATCAAAAGTAAGGCTAGCTAGGTGCAGGTCAAGAGTTCACTCAGTGCAGTAGCTTGAGGCAGCAATTTGTCACAGATCACTCAGGGGCAACTGCCTTACTCACTTAAGCCTGGTAAGCCCATTGCATCAAACTCTGAGGAAGTCTGATGTATTGGACTGATATTTTGACCTGTCTATGCGTCTTTGATGGTATTCTTATTTACAAGACAGGTGGTGCCACCTACATTGACTTTTGCAGTGTATGTGACTGCTTATTTCTCCAGAAGAATTTGATATATCAGCCTAAAATTGGGCATGTTTATACATATCGGGTAGCTTTATAGTGTACAAGACTGGTGGCGCCACCTACAATAATTATTGCTCAGTGTATGCCCCTGCTTATTTCACAGGAGGGGTTTGACATATCAGTCTGACATTGGGCATATTTATATATCTCTTCGTTGTATATAAGACTGGTGGTGCCAGCTACAATCATTGTATCCGCCAAAACAGAGTTTTGCGGATACTATGTTTTCAGTCGGACGCCGACGCTGCCGCCATCGCCGCATAGGTTTCCTGAGATCTCCTCCATAACCACTGGGCAGAATTTTTTTTAAATTCGGAATTATGATCGGTCACATGTGAACTGCTGCGCCCTCATTTTTTTTTACCTCTGACCTTTCCTCTCTGCCAAGCTTCCATTTGTGTGTCTGTTTCCACACATAAACCCACATATCTTTGGAACCGTTTGACCGGTAAGGCTAAAGATTTTGCGCAAATGTAGCCCTTGGAAAGCTTTATAACATACACTAAAAATGGTGGCGCCACCTGCAACCATTTTTGCACAGCGTCCATCTGTTCATCTGCCTTGGGATAAAAACACTCATATCTCTGCATTGGTTTGACTTATCCATCTGAAACTTTGTATATGTATACATCCTGGACAGCTTTCTTGATTTTATAACAGGTGGCGCCACCTACATTCACGTTTAAGCTGCAGACATCCAAGCTCATATCTCGGGAACCGTTTGACCAGTTGGGCCAAATTTTTGCATGTGTATAGATCTCCCAAAGCTCTTTATTATACGCAAAACTGGTGGTGCCACCTGCAACCATTTTTGCACAACGTCCATCTGTTCATCTGCCTTGGGATAAAATCACTCATATCTCGGCAGTGGTTTGACTTATCCACTTGATATTTTGCAGTTTTATACATCCTTGACAGCTTTCATGATTTTATGAAAGGTGGCGCCACATACATTCAGATTTATGCTGCAGACATCCAAGCTCATATCTCAGGAACCATTTGACCGATTGGTAAAAAATTTTGCATGTTGATAGATCTCACATAGCTTTTTATCATTCGCATAAGGGGTGGCGCCACCTGCAAACATATTTGCACAGCGTCCATCTGTTTGTTTGCTGTGGGATAAAATCACTCATATCTTGGCAGTGGTTTGACATATCTGCCTAAAATTTGCAGGTTTATACATCTTGGATAGCTTTCTGGTTTTTATGGCAGGTGGCGCCACCTTCATTTTTGTATACGCTGCAGACATTGAGGCTTATATCTCAGGACTGGTTTGACATATACCCCTGAAATTTTGCATGTGTATAGATCTCACATAGCTCTTAATCATACACAAAATTGGTGATGCCATCTGCCATCCATTTTTGCTCAGCATCCGTCTGTTTGTCTGCCGTGGGCTAAAATCACTCATATCTCAGTAGTGGTTTGACTTATCTGCCCTAAATTTTGCTTGTTTATACATCTTGGATAGCTTTCTGGATTTTTTAGCAGGTGGCGCCACCTACATTATGTATATGATGCAGACATTCAGGCTTATATCTCAGGACTGATTTGACATATCCCCCTGAAATTTTGCATGTGTATAGATCTCACATATCCCTTAATCATACACAAAATTGGTGGTGCCACCTGCCACCATTTTTGCACAGCGTCCTATTAGTGTTTAGTATTTGCATTGTTCATATACATGTTACACATGTTCTTGAAAAGTAATGGTCCAGCATTGAAGCATTATACCTGGTGTAATCTCATTGCACAGGTTCGCATTAGGCCTGTAGGCCATGTTTTTATTCTATTGTTCATTCAATCCTATTTCAAGTTATTTAACCTAAGCAACCTAAAGCAATCAATGTTTTGTAGAATGTACGAAGCCTAACCAATCATCTTTGAAATAGAGAAACTCAAAGACAGCCAATCATTGAACCAGATAACCCGAATAAAATAAGAGGTAGACTCACTACGCCGCATAGCCAGGACAATGGCAAACGAAGGTGAACACATCCTCCTTGGGGGTTGGTCAGATGAGAAGAAAGCTACTCCTGACATTCAGGAGTTCTGCGACACGGTATGTCGATACTATAGCATCGAACCATATATTGAATTTAATAGTTAATAATCTTTCAGGATTTCATGTTTGTCGTGTATTTATGCTTCACACGTAAACAGATCCTGTTCATATCTGTGGCGCGTACGCAGTCTTTGGTTCAACGAGCCGTTCACTTGTCTATTTTTATGTTGAATAGGGTAGTTGGATTTATCAGTTGGTTTGAACCAAATAACTAGCTTGTTATAGGTGGTTGTCGAAGCACGTCTGATGCATTTCTAAACCAAACTAAATGGAGGGCATCGGGAATGTGACAATGAAATAAAGCCATATAAACCTGTCATGTTTTTTTGTACATGTGTTCTTTATTCGGGTGGCGTCTGGACAATGCATTTTTGTTCGTTACAGATTTAAGAGTTTGTTCATTTTTCGGGAGATAAGAAAGTTTTTCACAGACTTTATTGCATGCAAATTAGAAATATAATTTCACTGAAATATAAAGTTTCAAGTAAGCAAGACTATTATAATTTATATCTGATTTTTTGTAAGATGCCGATTTCCACTTTAACTTTATTTTCATACCGCGGCCTTATAAAAGACCATGAATACTTGCATAACCTCATTTGGTAGTCGTGTTAAAAGGATATTAACCAAATGACAATCGAAAGACATACGCAATTCTATTATGATTTTCCCTCTTAATATTTCTGTCTTAAAGATACCCTTCATAAAATTGAACGAAAAAGGAATATTTACAATGTATATTTTCTCTTATAATACATGTTTACATAATGTTATACTTTGTGAAATGGAGTTTATATAATGTAAAGTATCCTTACCTGAACAAAGGAAAGTTTTATATTACAAGGGATTTACACCACAGAAAGCTGTTTAGAATAACACAAAATGTATAACGTCAGATAATAGGTATTATTCTTTTCTCCTCAATTAAGGTTCGGTTGGCCTTTCAAGAAAAGGTGGAAGAAAACTTCCGAATGTATGAAGCGCTGGCGTACATAAGTCAGGTGGTGGCTGGAAAGAACTACATCGCCAAGGTATAATTATTTCCTCATTTGTAACAAAAAATATCTGATTTGAATGTTTGTTCAATGTCATATCTAATCAAGAATTCTTAGTTGATAAAATTTAAATTATTAAAAAAAACTGACATTTTATCACTTAATTATATGCAGTGGCCAATTTTTTGTATATGTGATTCGTGATTAATAAGGAATCGATCAATATAGTTTTGCTAACACTAGGTTACGTCTTTTAAGGGCTAGAATTTGGTGTTTGCTATTTCGTGTCAACTAGATTTGGTGCAGTTTTAAAAAAATTAAATAAATATATTGGGTATGCCGATTAAAATTAAATAAATTTCTACTCCATGAGAAATGAAATTAAAGATGGATCAAAGGGTACCATCATAAACAAATGCGCCATTCTTTTTTAATTCCTCATGCGGTCGATGAGTTACGCCAATATACCAAGCTGTGACTGGATGGGTGGTGTTACATTGTAACGGTGGTTAAAATGATATTCACATATATCATGTTAATTCTGAAATAAAGCGAGTAAACTATTTTATTCCAAAAATGTTTATTCTGAAAAAAGCTTATATTTATTCAGTTGAAGTATCTTTACGTTTTATTCCTGGTATGTACTCGTTTCTCTTATTGCAGGTGACCCTCGGTGACCAGTGCGTTCACCTAAAATTCTACCAAACGCTACCCCGTAAGGGTTCTAAAGTCACGCTGATCGACTATCAAATGCACCATACAACTACAGACCCTATTCTACCTTTTAAGTAAACCTATTCTGTATTGATGATGCAAAATGTGCTGTATTCCCTGATGTATTTCGGGAAAAATATATATCTATTAAGAAATGTTAATCTAATAAAAACAAAGGATACTATTTCTAATTACACAACAATCGATAAACAGTAAAAATATTCAGATTTAACTTTAAATTTGTTCTAGACATTTTTGTTAACAAGTGAGCAGATGTGGATTAATAAACAATAAGCATTCATATGTTGTTTTCTTTCTTTTTAATTTGAAGAATGGTGCGCCAGGTTGACTTGTTTGATGATAGAAACGGTTATGTCGTTAACATATGAAATATCTTAAAATATCCTGGCACGATAGTAATGATGATTTTTTTATATATGGTCAATCTGCTTATACCGCTCTACTCTTATTAATCTGCCGTCCATTATAAAACACCATAATTCTCTTTCTTCTTAATCCTCATTTGGTTTAAAACGGTATACTTATTGCAATTAAACTATATTTGAGATCACAATCAATATGCTTTACAAACAACCCATTCAGCGAACATGCCACTTCCCTTCTCCCTAACGTCAAATAGTGCAATCTTATTGTAGGGTATTTTTACCAGTTATTGTGAAAAACGTAGTAAAACATTTTAATGACAAAAATAGTAAATTAAGATAACACAATTATTTCATCAGTGAGCCATCCTCAAACGTTATCCTTCAAACGAATTAAATACAATAAGCATTTCCATGCAGACGAAATTGAATTTACATTTATTGGAACAGACAGATTCCAACAATCTGTAACATCGGTGTTCAAATAACTCAGCAATAATGAATTTTAATGAATATTATACGTTATCATGTCGTGACAAAATAAAATATTTAGGCATTACAAGTTTCAAGTTGTATCTAGGTATACCTAGGTTCAAGCTGTTACATTTCCAACGGGTTTACAAACGGCAAAATACAAATATACTATGCAGTCCCAAATAGGATCTGTCCTACCAGTTATTGACATTATAGTGTGCCTTTCTTAATATGAATATTATAAAATAGGCATATAAAAAGCAGAGATCAAACTTTGTAGTCGAATTTTTGTACGTTTTGCATGCACAATGTTAGGAACGGGCAAGAATTATTATATATTTATATTATTTAAATTATAACCTGACTCATATGAATTTTTTATGGAAAATATAAAATTGTGTTTACCCACCGATAATACATAATGCATATACATATGTACAGCTCTCTGAGATGGTCAGCATGTGTATGTATGAGTTAATAGAATAGTGTTTAATACTTAAAGGGTTCCTGTTTGTATTAGTACTGCACAAGATATATATAGGTTTGTTTAAAACTGACAAATATGTTTCCCTCTCTGCATATCACATCAAGAATATTTCTGGGTGGTGTGGTGTGTATAGTTATGTTATGTAATTCCACTGATATTTTTTGCCATACCGACAGGGGTCTCTGTGCGTGTATCATAACATATGAGCGATGACTGACCACCTGTAGGATGGTTTGTATGCTTTTGGATAGATTGCCTATGTAATAAATTTGCTTATTATTGACAGCAGTTTCCCTGTGTATAACACAAACAAAAGATCACATTTTCCATTTATAAACCCTGTACAACCATATGAAATCTGGAATGGTCAACACACAATATGTGTGTCGTTGCATCACAAGATAACATTTATTATTAACAAACCTCTGCAAGGTGGCAAACATTTCTGTGTACAGATGATCCATGGTACAGTTTACTTTGAGAATGACAGGTGCATATGTGTATTAGACCATCAAAGACAAGATTTATCATTTATAAAGCTCACTATGTTTTGGTAATATCCTTGTGTATAGATGGTGTATTTAAAAGTTCTAATGAACACTGTCATTGGTCCTTGGCTTAGCATCAACCCTTCTCAAGATAATATGAACCATGTATAACCATGTCTTGGGTGAATGGTTGTCATGCTTTTCTATAAATAGTGTATGGACTATTTTTGATTGACACTGTCAGGGATGTGTCCTATTTGTTGCTCGTTTACAAAAGGATCTGCCAAGTAAAATGCCGAGGAGGGTGGCAACATACAGTATGTGTATATCATTCAATCAACATATATTAATCAAGATGCATAAAACCTGGTAAAGGCAGTTTACCTATGCCATCACGAGGATTCATCATGTAAGAAGCAGAGTCGTGTTCCGCATTCTTGTGTATGTATGGTCCGTTGGAAACTTTTTTTAATACTGACAAGGGTCTCTTTTGGTGAATCACACATTGACAAGATAGGATTTATTCAATGTCGGCTTGTATAAAGGTGTGTGGGGTGTCAGCATGCATGTGTACAGCGAGTCCCCGGAATAGTTTTGTTTCACACTGATTTTTGTTTATGTGTAAATTATTCCATCAGATAAGAGGAACAGTTTTGTTCAATGCTGACAGGGTTTCTTTGTGTGCGTCATTTATTTATAATATACGACCTACTATATATAAAGCTGAATGTATATAAGGTAAATACAATAGTGTTCTATATTAATAACAGGGTCTTCATGTCTATAGCAGCATTACCAGATAGCAGGTTTATTAACCCTGACTGATGCCTCCGTTGGTGCATAAAAAGCATACAAAATATGCTTTTCAGAATATGTAAAGCTATGTGGGGACCAGAAAACTGTACGTGAAATTATATGATGGCAATAGGTTTTGACAACGTTGCTCTTTCAAAATGGCACGATTATATTTGATAGACTTATTGGGGAAAATTTGTAAAAGACGATGTGATATTATGAAACTGAAAATAACTTCGAACATGCGTCGAGAGTTATTACCATAATGTTAATCAATCTGATTATGATTACCCTAATATTCGGGTCAATTTTCTTGTGTTTTATGTGTGTGTATGTCTGCGTAGCATGATCTGTATGTATCACTCACAAAATAGGATATATGCATAAACGAATAAAGCGGGATTGATGTTCAGCCTACGTACGAATAGATAATCCCTGGTATAATTTGAATGGGCCTGGAAGGGTTTCTGCGTGTATCACAGAAATAAGATCTACGATGTATAACATTGTGTGTAATGGTAAGCATGTGAAGATGGTACTTTGAACAGTTTTGTGTAACACTGACAGATTTCTCTATGTGTACGCATCGAGATCGGTTGTAGAAAGCTGCGTGTGTTGGTCCACATATTGTGTGTACAGTTGGACCATGTAGTAGTTTCCCATTGATAAGGGTCCTCCTGTCTACTCCATCAGAAATTAGAAAAAGTTTTGTTTAAAATTGGCAGGCGTCTCTGTCTATGCATCACGTCTTCAAAAGATATGATTCACCATGTATAAAGCTGTGTCGGCGTGATCAGTATGCGTGCGTATAGATGGGGGATTTTTGTGTACCACTGACACGGGTTTATATATGTGTGTTACACTATCACAAGATCGGACATACTATGTTTTAAAATTTATCTGGAGATATTACTTACCATTTATAAACTATTTTGGGTGGTTATCTATTTGCACCAACCATTGAAAAATTATTTAAGGTTGACAAGAGGCGTCTTGTGTATTACCAAACCGTAAGATAGGACTAGTTTATTTAATACTGACACTGGTCTGTTTGTGGTTGCACAACATCATAAGACCGAATCTACTATGTTAAAACCCCATGCATCGATGTAGTATTCACAAATACCGTACTCACGACCACTCAGAGTGACCACACGTTTGCCGTTCTCACATTGACTTCAACAACGTATATTGTATTATTAAATGCATAAATAAAAAGAAGAATATCGAATACTGCATTATCAGATAAGGAATACCTTTGTACGACAGGCTAGACGTGTGGACCAAGGTAATCTGCTTAAACCACGTCAGGACCCTTGCTTTGTAAATATCAACATTCACTCTCAACCTGATGGACCACCTAAAAAACTAGAAACCCGACGATAGATCATTTCATATTTATTCCAGGGGCTAGGAGGGGGTCACTGGGGACCCCCTCTGGGATTTTATTACATAGGTATTTTAAGAAATCCTCTGGGATTTTATAATATTGGTATTTTTAAATCCCTAAATATGTCCAGTTAATGAATTATCCTTTATTACACTCATTATATCGGGAACACTACCGTTTTAAGCCACTTAAAGACGACCGCGTCTTTACGCACGCACCCTCGGACAGGTGGAGTCGATAAGGGGGTAGGAAAATGAATATGCTTATAGCTCGCTTAATATTTGACATATTTTCTTCAAATAAACTGGTTTGCATTTGCAAACAATAGGAAAAAAAAGTCACTGATAGATATAATCATATATATGTATTACATCTTTTAGGTGATGAAGCAAATAATTATGAAATTAATAAAACACCATGAAGAAATTCCACTGACTTTTGTTTAATTAATTTTCGCTGTGGGTGATTTTACAAGATAATGTTGACATTTTTGAAGTTCTAGTTTATGAATAAATAAGCTTTTGTAAATCCTGAAAACATTAAAAAATAGAATTATGTAGACATTAATGAATAATAAAGTGTTATTCTGGTTTGATCACCCTTTTTTGAAACATGTATACGAGGTGTTATATGTTTCTCTCTCGATTTTCCTCACCGTGACACTTTCCTAATATCATAAATAGTCACTGTACTGAAACTAAGGGTATAAACACAAGTAAATCCTTCATTCAGACCAAATATAAAGACTAACCAGTGTTAACTCTTCCAAAAGGTTGTGTGTTTTTTTTTCCAATGGCCTTTTTCCCCTTATAACCAGAATACTCAATTTTGGGGGATTCCTGAAAAGACTAGGCCCAGTGCACTAGGCGTGTAAAGAAAGTAACAAGGAAAATTGGATGGGGGGGGCTTTACAATTTAGAGCACTCTCCGTCACCATGTCTTCTACCAGTATCTCCTCAATCTGTATGTGCTGATATTTAAAAAAATCTGTAGTGACAAAGGTTAAGCTACATAAAAATTATGAATTCAGATAATGTGTAGCAAATTTCAAAATTCATATATTTGCCTTTCTTTACACATCAGGTATTGTATTAGATAGCGTAAATACCTTCTTAGGATGCCTTTCTAATGTGAATAGGACTATTATATTTAAATTATGCAATCAGAAGATGTGCTCTCAAATGTTAAACTAAATATTCATATGCATTGTATTTTGTTTTTATTGTATAGGTTAACGGTAATCACACCATACTATAAATTAATATTGAATTGCATATTCGTTCTTATAGAAATTAATTTGTTTATTTTATAAAAAAAATAAAGATACATTTCTAAATATTGGCCTTCTTGAGAATAAAGCTACATTGAAAAAACAGAGAAGAAAATAATATATAAACTATATAAATACATATATATATATAATATTCATTTTTTTTACAATTCATAACAACTTAAGCCTGCTGGATAAAAGCCCATTGATGCATTAGGTTTCATAGCTAGAACACCCATTTGCAGACACCTAATATTGACTTTACTTTTAAATGTTGAAATTATCTTATACTTTTTGCAAGAGGTAATTTTCGCAGATGTAATAATTTGATTCTCCGGTTTCGTTACTTTACATATTTAAATTAATCTTTGAAATTGCCTTTCAGAGGCTCGTATATTAAAGAGGACGCAAATGAGGTGCGGCACGCGAAGCCTTAGGCGCGACATGACAATCAAAACTATGGGGTCACTATAATAATATGCCTTTCCATTGTTCAAATTCAGCTCAACCCGCTTTATCGCACGTTTTGGTTGCAGCATACTGTGTGTCCACAGGGTCTGTGTTCTTACGAACAGATTTCCTGTTCTTACTGGTACCGGTTAGTGTACATGTTTATTGTAGCTGTATTTATGTTACATGTATACATGGTATTAATGTCTCGCACTGTCTAACTGGTCAAGTGAAGCAAGTGAACCATGACTAGGGAAAACGTTGCCTTGGTGCGTTTACACACAACAAGGGTAAACGTTACCTTGTACAAGACTAAGAAATATACACACAGGGGAATCCAGGCTCAATACTTCGCCAGGGTTTTATGACTCTTTATAGTGGTCCTAGTATGCCCGCAGGAACGAATAAAACAGTCATAAAGGACAAGGTTCAGCTTAAACTATGTTCACCGTACCTGTACCTATCCTTTATTTCTCAGTTATTTTATATTCGGAGTGTAATGTCACATGTAGCTGCAACCTGGCGGAGAATCCAGTAACAAAAACCAAATTGTTAAACCTGATATAGGAGATCAGAATAAGAATAAAATAACAAATTTTACATCCGTTTCATACATAAAATACATTATATCATGCCTTGCTAAATGTATTTAACTCTTATACAGTTCCCTGCAAGTAGTATCTCGCTTTCTATTGATCTAAACGAATAACACACATTAAAGATTCATACTTTCGATGTTAGTCCTACTTCATAACACTTTCATCGACAATTTGATAGCTCTCTTTAAAAAAATGTTTGATGTAAACTTTATATAGTATATGTAAAACTGCCGAATTCTATTTCGGATTCGAACCACTTGACAGTGCAGTTTAACATATTTTCTCTTATTTTATGCAACGGCAGCTTGGCACGTCTTCTCATTATGCTTTCAGAGCGTTCACCCTCTTGGTGGTCGACCGTAAAAAATCTCATCCCCTCGGCTGAGATTCGAACTCACCAACTCTTGATTTAAGTCCTGTGCTATACACCCAGCCCACAGAAGCCGGACGAGTTTGTTGGTGACTTAATTGGGGCTATGTGTCCGCAGGTTGCTGACCAGTCCGACCCGGATAAGAAAACCCATTCCCACGGTCTTTACCATCGATTCTGCAATCGTGCGCTTATTTTGGCTCATTGTGTTTGATAAGGGTGTTGGGCGCCAGATGGGGCTAACGGCTAAACCGACGAAATAAAATGTGCATTTGATCCTTCTGACAGGAGCGAATCCAGGATCTTAGAAACGTGATGGGGAGCCATGCCAACTCTCAGGCTCGGGTTATATATATATATATATATATATATATATATATATATATATATATATATATATATATATATATCGGGCACCAGAAGCAAACTCCAGCTTTGCTTCGGTATTAAGCGTATTCTTCTTTATTTCCAGATTGTATTTGTCATATTTTCCCGGTGAATCTACCTGATTACCCGCCCCTGCACCCAAAACACATTCAGTATTTATGTATTTGAAACGCTTGCTCTCTTCTCCAAGTAATATATATATATATATATATATATATATATATATATATATATATATATATATTGCAATTCATTTACATAATCCTACAATTTCAGCAGAGAAATGCAGCTAATAATTTTGGTTTAATGATCATGTCATTAATATACATTATAATCTTAGATTAGTTTAACTGATGTACCATATGATACAGGCTGCTTCCTAAAAAATTATATTTTCTGCCCCACTCATGGTCTTTTTTTCAAATTACGCCCTGGCATATTTTATTTAACATGAACACGTATGAAAAGCTGCTTTAAGACCTTTGGTGGCCTCTATGTGGCCTCTACTAGTATGTTCAATTTTAAAGGAAAACGCTATTTCAGTCAATAACTAACTGAACAGGGGCAAGAATGAAATAATGTAAGGGTTGTTAGGGTATATCGAATGAACTGTATGAATGACATATAAGCCTCGTCGGTCAAAGCTCAGATGATTGTCGGCCGAGCAAAAAAAAAATCAACAACAAAAACTGTGTTAAACACCACACGTGTGAGCTGTGTTATAAGCGAAAATGTTGTTCGAGGCAAACGCATCTTATGATTGATTAACTGATTAGTTACATCCCGCTGTTGTTTCATATGTCAGCTAGGAAGTGTAATATAATCCAGGAAGTCCACATGGAACAGACTGTCCTGGACATGATACCAGATAGATAAGGCATGGGTATATGTTTCTTTTTAAATTGGTTATGTGCTGAGCTAAAACTGGTGGCTGTACAGGCTTTCACGCAAATTTATGTACAATTATCTTATGTCTGCGTTTGATTTAATTTAAGGTGTCCCTACTTTGATCCGTACATTAAATAAAGCTTCTTTTTTTAAAATCACAATGTCTATACTGTGGCTTCATATTCGAGAGGTTAAATTTGTAACGATGTATGAAAAAGGAACCTACATATGATATATGCATATCAATATACATATATATATATATATATATATATATATATATATATATATATATATATATATCGTTGCGGAACCTGTTATCAACAGATCATGTAGTCGTGATGAGCCCAACCCCTACCACAGAGACAGAAAAAAAAACTCTGTAACACTAGGCAGCGTGAAATGTCTAGGGGAATGAATAAAGAAGTCAGTGTTCACACGTGGGCCGGTCCGGCTCGGCCAGGCGAGAAAGCCCCAGACTAGCATAACCGCTATGTACACGTCTGACCCCACGCGTGGGCCGGGCTATGCCGTCATAGCAACGGCCAATGCTAGCGCTGCACATACACTCTTGTCACAACAAAGCACAAGCACCAGTATCATTAGCATCTACAGTCTAAAGTCTACCAAAACTGGTGAACTTTGCAGAATTGCTTCTGAAGTGCATTTTCACACTGAACATTCCATACAAACGTTTGTTTTTCTTTAACAAATTAGTCAAAGGTTCAGCAACAGCAGAAAAATTTGTACAAAACTTTCTGTATTATCCAACTATACCAAGAAAATTCATTATTTGCTTTTTGTGTTCTTGTGGTCTAAGAAATGCAGAAATAACACTTATTTTAGCATCAACAGGTTTTAACTTACCCTGCCCTAAAATTTGACCAAAAAATGTTACTTGTACATGACAAAACTCAGTTTTTACTAAGTTGATGGTCAGACATGCTTCACTGAGTCTTTCGAAGAGGTCGGGAAATATTTGCCGTTGTTCTCCCAGGTGTCGCTGTACACGATAAGGTCATCAATATATGCGTCGAAGCTCTGAATGTCCTTGACAACCAAATGGATAAGGCGCTGAACCGTGGCTGGTGAGTTCTTCATGTCAAACGGCATAACTTTATACTGGTACAGTCCTTACGGCGTCAATAATGCGGACACTTCTTTCGCCCGTTCTGTCAGCGGAAATTGCCAGTATCCTTTGACAAGTCAAACTTGGAAACATAGCTTGAGCGTCCGACTCTGTCAATACAATCATCGATCCTCGGAATCGGGAACGTGTCAGTCTTGGTGACAGAGTTCAGTTTTCGAAAATCTGTGCACATACGGTAACTTCCATCAGGTTTTGGCACAAGAATACATGGTGTACTCCAGATACTGTTACTAGGTTCAATAAAATTATTGTCCAGCAAATATTGAATCTCATTCTTTTTTTGCACTTTTGCTTTTCTGGATTCAGTCTATAAGGATGCTGCTTGATCGCGCTTGCCTCGCCAACATCGACGTCATTGCACAGTATGTTAGTTCGCGTTGGAATGTCACTAAACAAATGTTCATGATTCCGCGGCAGTTTTTTATTGGTACTGTTCCACACTGTGCGTTTTTTAATGTCTGGTGAAAACGCTCGAGGGCGCCCTAACTTTCAGGATGGTATGGCGAAGAGCTGTACTGCTTTATACCTACCTCAAGCATAACTTGCTGGAATAAGCCAGACATAAAATTAGACCCTTGGTCATACTGAACGAATTTTGATAATCCAAAATTTGTAAAAAAAAAACTTGGTCAGAGCTTGACAACACTTTTGGTATTAATTTTGCGCAATGGTATTGCCTCAGGAAACCTGGTAATGAGCACATAATTGGCAGCAAATATTCATGTCCAGATTTCGTTTTGGGCAGTGGTCCAACACAATCAACAATAATCCTACTAAAGTGTTCCTCGAAAGAAGGAATAGTCCTAAGTGGGGCTTCAGGAGGATTCTGATTGGGCTTGCCTACCATCGGGCATGTATGGCATGATTTACAATATTGTACAACAACAGCCAATGGAAGTGTGTACTAACTTTCTGAAAAGTTTTATTTATACCTAAATGGCCAGACAAAAGAGTTCCATGTGCCATGCCTAGAATTTCATTGCGATAACTTTTGGGCATTACTATTTGATGTTTGATGGCCCACTCATCATCAGAGAATACATCAGGTGGTCGCCATTTACGCATAAGCACTTCATTTTTAAAATAGAAAAAACTGGGTTCTGTGACATTTACGCTCCCGAGGCAGCGGAAATCTTGCGCTTCTAAAGAAGCAACTGATTTTCACGCTGCCAGCTTTGACCGTTTATGATATATTTAGACACCAGATGGCGGTTTGTTGTCCACTGAAATAAACGTGCGTACGATCTGACAAGCAGCCAATCAGATGCCAATAAACAAACACTCGCCAGGCATCCTGGCTCCGCCCATTGCCGCGCTTCAAGCCCCGTTTGATGAGTTTCCGGTTGAATTTAAATTGCTCCCTCTGCATTCTCGCATCATCGACCGATTCGATTATGACATTATGACTGTGTTAGCGTAGCCATGTATCTGTTGTCTGCAGAACTGAAACCAGCCAGCGAGGTTTTGCACGCAGCCTTTGTTGTTACGTTTCGTTTGAATTACAACTCACCGGCCGAGCATCCTATGTGCGCAAGGCCCTAAGCAAACCACGTCAGGGGCAATTCTCTGAGCCTGTGGCCTGTTTAGACGGTTACGCTGGGGGATGAGCTGTCACTCAAAAAGAAATAAATTAATATGATTGGCTCCGTGTATTCCTCGCTTGGCTTTGTCTTCCAGCACAAAGTTTCATCTGATTGGACAAAAATACAGTGCTCCCCTCTGGTGTTGCAAAGCAGGATACGAGGTCATAACAAACAGCGCCTTACGATATAGGAAGTAGCCCTATAGGTAAAGCGCTGTGTAAAGAGCGTATGTGACATTTCATATTTTGAAACTGCCCTTGGAAACAAACATGAAATATCAGGGTCATAATGCTGCTCCGTGATAAGTTCTGACCTTGCAAATGCTGCATCCTGTATGATGGAGTCGTTAGACGAGTCACTAGTAACTCCAAGAGTGTTATCATCTCGACCATTATCATCATGTGTGTTTTTCTTGGCCATAGATCCAGTTACTGCACATGAAGGATACAAACCAGGACCTTCAGGATCAGTTTCCTGGTCAAGTGACGGTTTTTCTGTCACTGTTGGTACAGGCTGTACTTTGTCACCTGCAACATTATTGGCTAGCAGCAACTGAATTCCCTTAAAACGTAATGTACTTCTTATGCCCACAGTAATATTCCCAGAAATCGAATCTGACTTTAAATGTATACTGTAAAGCGTAACTGAAGTGTGCTGGTCTGAAAACACATATTTAACAAGTGCATGTGCACCAGCAAAGGATCTTTTAGAAAATGGCAAAGTGTTTGCTAATATGAGAGTATGGCCTGAGCCAGTGTTCCTCAAAATTCTAATAAGGTTAGAATCTGAAAAATCACTTGAAAGTGACACGAAACCATCATGTATGAAAAACTCCATTTCAGAGTCAGGAGAGGAATGTAATACCTCATTTTCATCAAACAAAGAACTAACATTGACAGTGTCAGTCATAAACTCTTTTTTAGAGTCATTTAAGGGATCTACATCCTTTTTTACCATCAAACTCCTCATGGGAGTCAACAGAGGAATTTTCCTCAGCAGATACAAATTATGTTTGTCATAAGGGGACCTGGTCTCATTTGAAATACTCTAGCAAGAGTCAATAATTGACTTAGCCTTATTTAAAAGATACTCCACGCAGGAGTCTTGAAAGGACCTAGCCTTATTAAATTCCTCGCTGGAATCAAATGAGGTTTTTACCCCGCAAGCTACGGATTTTTCTTTAGATTCAGACGGCACGTTGGCCTCCGTAGCATCAAACTCTTTTTATACTCAATAAAGGAGTTGTACCCCTTATTTACATGAAAAGATGTTGGCTCTTATACAATGCTATGCAAATATTTTGAAACAAAACCAGAAGTGTTATCCTTTGGCTTATTTGCAAGTTTCCATCAGTCAGATTTTAGATGACCTTCCTTTTTGGAGTAATTACAGATTTCTATGAAAATGACTGGTCTTTGTTGGACTTGAACACAGTGGACGTGGACTGAGGTGTAGCAATGGACTTTGCTGAACTATCAGGACTACTAGTTCTGGGTGACTGCGCTTTAAACTTCTTTTTGCCATACTGATTTACATTCTTGTGTGTGGATGACTGGTTTGATTTGCTAGTAAAAGACATTTTGTGTGTTATTGCATAATCATCAGCTAATTGAGCAGCAATGTCAAGTGTTTCAGGACTTTTCTCATCGAGAAAAGTTTTAACATCTGCGTTAATGCAGCGCTTAAATTCTTCAAGCAAAATCAATGGCGCAAATTGTCATAATCTTTCATTATATTTTAAGAACTACACCAGCGATCAAACAACTGCTCTTTTGTCCTAGCAAATTCGACGTAGGTCTGTTCTGTGCGCTTTTCCAATTTCTGAATTTCTGGCGGTAAGCCTGCGGAACTAACTCATAACCTTTTAGGATAAACCGTTTAACCTGGACATAGTCTGCAGCGGCTTCTACTGTGAGCTCTGTATAAATTTCTCTGATCAGTCAATACACTTTGTAACAGCATTTTCTTTAGGCCATTTTAATTTTTCAACTACCTTCTCAAAGTGTAAAAACAATTTTACAACCTCTTTTTCTTAAAGGGTGGGACAAGTCTAATGTGTTTAGTAACATCAAAACTGTGAGTTCGGGCAGCACTTAGACTATGTTCTAGTTTAAGTCTTTCTAACTCCAGTCGTTTAACTCGATTCCTTATTTTTTTTCTATTCTGTCTATTCCTTTTTTTTTTCTAGTCTTTCTCTTTCTATTTCTTTTTCTAGTCTTTCACTTTCTAACCTTTCATGTTCTTCCCGCTCTTTTAATGCTAGCTCATCTTGCATTTCCAACTTTTGTTTAATTCTAAATGCATAGCAAGGCTGTCATTTTTTTTAATGTTTCCACTTCAGTCTCTTCAATTAAACCTTTGCTAACTAAATCTTGAATGATTTTAGCTATGATATCAGGTTTTCTCAAAGTTATTTTACACTAAGCCCTAAGTGTTGTGCCAAACGCAACAACTGTTCCTTTGTCAACTGTTCAAATTGATCAGGGTCGGGATCGTCAACAAATGTCTCATGTTTGAAATCTGCCATGTTAAGATGTTAAAACAATAACAAAAAAAAAACACTGAGATAAATCCTGTAAAAAGTGTAATGTAAACAATATGTAATCTTGAAATCAATGTATTGTAAACAATGTGTCTACGTCAAGGCCTAATCAATTTTCAAAAATATTAAGCATCCCGGACGATCCCACAATTTTATTACGAAGACAAATTGCTCAGGGGAAAACATTGGGACGATCCCGGTTTCGAACCCGTGTTGGTGGTGCACAAGTCCGGCGTTCGGTCCGCTTTTATGTCACCCCGTAACAATATACCAGGTCCGCACATGAGGAATCTCGCCTCCTTTTTTCTCAATAAGTGTACCGATTTGATACGCTTTTTGCATCCCGCATTACGTACATATAAGAAATCTTAGCTTTAGCCTGCAAATATGTTCGACTTTACCTGTTTATTGCCTCCACTATGCGGCAGGTTTATGTTTTTGCGGGTGTTGGTTTGTTTGTTTGTCTGTTAGCAACCTTTGTCAAAAAGTTATGGGCGGAATTTGATGAAATCTTCAGGATAGCTCGGCAAAAATTAAAGGAAAAATTGATGAAATTTTGATACGGAAACATTCTTGATCCAGGAATATTTTAAAGGACAATGAGTTGACTTGGTGGAGGTCTGCACTTTCTGAGTGCTTTTCTAGTTTAATCCTCTGAAATTGTACCTATGTGTTGATAAATAACATATAATGCAGGTATGCAATTTTATTATTTTCGTTCATACTGGTCATAAAAAATTTAATAATACCCAGCCATCAATGCTACCAAAGTATAATCATTCACATGCAGGTCATTGCTTTACATTACAGCGGCCACCGCACACATTTCCCCCAGCCAAGCATTGATATTGAGGTCTGGCGGTAGTGCAATGTTAGTACAAACAGAAAAAATACAGCTTTCACGCCCAGTCTTAAGAAAATGATAGAACTAGTCATGATCAATAAGCATGCCTTTTCTTCAGAACACGAGATGAAACCACAGTTGAAATTCTTGTCATATAACAGTCTCAAAAATAGAGAAGAAATGTACAAAAATGGCACATAAATATTTTATCTATAGGCTAAAAGAATTGTCCTTATAACCCTCTCTATTTTTCATTCTTCGGTCTACCTTAGGCCATGACGTCAAGTGTTTATAACCTTTGGGATACTTTATTCGATCCACTCAATATGGTAATTTAAACGTTCATGTTCATATATTTACGTCGCATATTTACATCACATTTGAAATAAGGTAAGTCTTTAATCTCTGAACGGCTATGTTACAGGTTCTCTCATGAAGTCATTATCAAGTTGTGAACGTGGCGCCTCCTGGTTAATCTTCCGGTTGCAGTCTTCATCCGTCTGGTGAATATCATTAGCTTCAAGCCGAAGCTTGAATACTTGTTTCAGGATTTTCTCCTCCGCAGATATGTTGGATTCTACGGAAGACGATACTTTTAGCAAACGTAGCAGTCGCCTGAAAGCTGATACTGCACTGATTGAACAGCTATCATGCAACCATTGTCTCGTGCGACAGAAACGCGCCTACACATGGTTAAGACTGGGATAACTTATTTGACTCTTTAAATAGGTCAGGATTTAATATTTTACATACAGTCCTCTGTGCATTTGTAAATTTGTTATTTAATCGAATCAAACTTTCATAATTAAATATGAACATTTACAATGCCAGTTTACAGTTAATTTTTTTTTTTTTGGTCTACGCCATTGTTAACGAAAGAAGAAGTATACATATACTTACATGCGACTGTTAAGGTCACAGCTAGGAACTGGCTTCTGTGGCTCACGGGCAGAGCGCACGACTCAAAGCCTGGTTTGTGAGTTCGAATCTAAGCCGAAGCGGTGAAATTTTGCACGGTCGGCCCGACCAAGGTAAAGTGCTCTGCAGGTTTAATGGGGAGGCTGTGACCAACAGTCATGACTCACAAACGAGTGCGCCCTCTAAGGTTCCTCTGTGTTATGACACTGTAATGGGGATGACACACACCCAGGACCCACGGGAGTGGTATACTGAACCTGGTTGACACCGGGATAACAGTCCATTAACCCCTTTCATGTAATCTGAAAACCGGAATGGTACTCTGCACAAGTACATAGTAATAGTTAAGCAAGCATTGAAAAATTGGAGGCGGTTACCTCCAGCAAAATTTAAAAGAAATCATAACTAGGAGTAACATGTCCATCTCTTGATGACCCTATTTTCGGTTTTCACTGGATAATCTCACGACTCTAAAGACTGGTAAAATGTATCCAAATAATTTAAAATCATTTTGTGTAGGGCATCATAATGAATGGTGCCTGACCTAAGATAAATGAAAGATACATTATTTCTTAAACATGTTTTCTTTTACGTCGGTACCAATTTTCCATTATCTGATTCCTGAAATGTTACTAAAACTGTTGATGTGGCAAAAGATAGAACTACATCATTTAAATATAAAAAAAAATACCACCCAAATATGTCTCTTCGGTGACCAGGCTGTGTGAATCGTACACTCCTCGCCAGTAGTCTCTGTACCAGTGTGTATCTATTTATGATATATTTCTAGTATAGCTCTTTTTATGCATTCAATATATTAACAATCGATACAAGCCAAACAGCTCAACATGTGCTTTCTTTTTCATTGTTTGTCTTCTTTGGATTAATGAAAAGGTCTAGTACCTTTAAATTAGACAAGCTATGCCACAAATGCATGCGTTAATTAACGAAAGGAAATAAAAAAAAGTCGGAAAAACCTAAAACTGTTGTCAGGTTAGACACTCTATATGCTGGGTTGAGCAATGATGAAACTTCGTTGAAAAATCCGAACAAGGCTTGTTAGATATGAAAAGCAAAATAAAAAGCTATCGGTATCAATCTCATCAATGTTCAGTTTAATTTAGTATTTGTTTCATAATTATAAATGAAAGTAATAAGTCAACCAAAGTGGAACAGTTGCACTACGAGCTATATTGCTATATGTCCAAGAAAGGGAGAAAATCTCAATATACATTTAAACTTCTCAAAATGAACCGCTTATAGGACGTACTTACAGTATAGTTGCAATAACATAATAACTTAAAATCTGGTATGAGAGCAACATTTGCAAAAAAACACATATGTGCGGATCATCTGTGGTCAAGAGACACACGGTAAAGTTTTGTTCCCGAACCCTCATATTAGAGTTGGATAAATTGTCGTCTGTATACACATACACAAAACATGTAACGACAGCAAGGCAAGTATGAAACAGTAGAGAAAGGCCGTTAGCTATTTAAATTTTAATAATAATTCTATATATATATATATATATATATATATATATTTATTTATATTATATTTATGGATTTATGTTTGTTTATATAAACTTTTTATAATTTAATCTATTTTTAGTTACCATGTATAATGGTCTTTGTTAAACCAGTTTTGCAATTTCCGAGACACGTCCTATATTATGTTAAAATAAGTGAAAACGGTAACAAATAACTACAAATTGAACAAGCAACAAAATTTAATAAGCCTGGCCTAAATATTTACATTTAAGCTTATAGCTTTAGGCAGATGACACTAATTGTGTATGTTTGTACTAGGATGTCCATGTTCTAAGTACTACGAGCATAAAATATAATCCTTCTTAGCGTCACAAAGATCGAATTCAAGATGTATTTGATTCTTATATTCTATGTTATATATATATATCCTAAAGTTTATTTTTGTATATATTTCCGTGTTTATGTATGTATATTTGTAAAATAGTTACTCTGTCGTTGGGGTAATTTGTGCAGCAATTTATATGATGTAATATCCCACCTAAGTGAAGCCCCAAAGAAATAACTGCTACATGGATATCTAAACAATATGCCTAGATTAACGAATGTTTTAACATTGAAGCCTACATATCATTTATTATGTTTACAGTGTTTCCTGCATGCAAGGAAACGATATATTGACTTTGCCGGGAGCAGGTTTGTTGCACAACTGTGAGCACGACGTTTTATCCAGTTTCCACATAAATACTTCTGAAGCAGGTTCTGTAAATTTCGTAAATTATAATTGCACCCATTATACGTTAATTTTATTTACGAGCATATTCAATGCTGGTGCTTTGCAACCAATTACTGTTATATATAATGTCGTGCTTGTGTTTATAATTAAAAATGCAAAATATATGAAAATGAAAATGAAGAGAAGACATATCAAGAGTTATATAGTAATAGGAGTAAAACTTTCGGCAGTTATTTTTTATCATTATTTTCATTGTGAATTATAATATGATATATTTGGGTGTTGTTTATTCAGAAAAAAAAACAGAAATCAAAGATAAAATACACTGAATGAAAAAACTTAATCAATATATATCAGTTACTTATTTTTGATCAGCTTAGGGCGGCCATTCATTATGATGGTGATAGGTTTTTGTTTAAGCGGAAGTATTGTCAGCTCTGCTTGGCGCTGTCCCGTAAAGACAGAACTCTTGGTGAATATCTAGGTCAAGTGGAGTAAGCTTCCTATAACCATGATCTGATAAAATATCAAGAGTCCGGTCAAAAGTCAAATTCTGTCATACAATGTAAAACCACCTGTACTTTAGAAAATAATAAGATAATAGAAAGTGAGCAGATAATAAAACAAGTGAGTTATGTGGTGTGTCCCTATTCAACTGTAGCAATTAAAGTTTTTTTTCAAATTCAGCAAATCAAATTTTTTAATGATAATCTGTCCAGCCATTCCCATGAAACATATCATTTTATATGTAGTCAGCTGAGCTAAAATGACCTTTCAAATTTCAGAAGGACAGAAGATTCTAGGTCTAACAGTAAAGTTTTAACTCTGTCTGTCTGTACGGGTACTTAAATTGGTTCTGCCAGAAATATGGGTCACCATGACCTAATTTCCATTAAGATTCCAAAAGACTTCTCTGTATATTACGTTGAAAAATTCTGGAGCTAGCAGACTCAATTTGTGCCCATCTGGTTTTCAGACTGCTTAAAATTGTTTTTGGCCAATACTTTTAAGAATATAGATCACCATGACCTATATCAGATTCCCATTAAGATTTACCTAGAACCTGCCTAAATGTTATGTTAGAAGTTTCAGTGCAAAGCGGACAGAAAGTAACAATGAAAAAATATGCGTAAAAATTATTTTAAAAAATACAGGTGGCACCACCAGTCTTCAGGAAATGATGAAAATGCTCCATGATAAATATACATGGAAAGAATCCAATTTTTAATTATTCTTGGGGGTATAGCTCGCATAGCTCGCAGGATATAGATTAGAGTTACCTAATTTCTGGTTAATAATTATATTTTTATGGACCTCTATCGGTGTAACATAAGAAGATTCTAGGTTACAATTTGTGCACGATCTGACTGACTGGGTGCTCAAAATCAAGTGTTCAGCCTGTATTTCGCAAATATAGGTTACCATGACCTTATTTTATGTTTCAAAGGAGATTAAACTAGGACCTCCCATGAAGTAGAGCTGGAAGTTTCTAGGTTCTAACGGTTACACTTTGTGCCCTGTTAAAGGACAGACTGCTTCATCTGGATGTCTTGAAAATAGAGAAAAATGCGTAAAATTAGACAAAGATTGCTCTACAAGTCTTCAGGATATGATGAAACACTCCATGATTAATATGCACAGAATAAATAACATGGCTATCCATGCATTAATTATTCAGATACTGGAGCATAATTTTTTCACTAGATGATAAATCCATAATAATTGTAGTCTAGCAAAATCTACCAGCATGGCGGATATGAAAATAAAGCCAAGCCAGTTTATCAATAATGTTCCTTAAAGCCGCGGAATTCCAGTTAAATGTTATGTAAATAATTTTTGAAAAAGTCGAATTTCCGACCATCAGTGCCTGGTCTCCTCGTTATGCATTGATTACGCAATCTGGGCCTTAATGAGGTTCTTGCTTGTATAGACCATTCACCTACCTTATTAAAAACATGCTTTCATTGATTTATTTAACATTCAGATGCAAAAACAAATGTATCTTTATTGTTGTGTGTCATAATTCTACTATTTCGCCCATTTATAAACCAAATCTAGCGGCCAATGCATCATATTTACAAACAAGAGGCAGCCAGCATCTTTCTAAAGAAAACGCTACACCAAAAATCTAACTTATGTGTAAAATATCAGATCGTAACTTCTGCTTGCCTTGGCCTTTTGGCTTACTGATTCTTGTGCTATGTAGCATATCCATCCCTGTGCTATATAGCATATCCTGGTCACGTCTTTCAGTCATTATCTGTATATCGCCGGCTAGCGCAGTCGCAAGGTCCCTCTGTCAGCCATCTGTTATTTTATTGGTAAAACATGAACCAAGCGAAGACAGTCGTAAGTGTGACAGACAATGTTATAAAACTAGCATCAGGTTTGACCCAAACATTTGATGCTCATTCAATGAAACGTTTTCTGGCAGTTTTGAAGGTCGGCGGCGCCGCTGTTCCCTATGCAGGGGCGATCTTGGCGATTGTAGAAGCTTTCCTTCCAGAGGCTCCCGACCCGAAGCATGAAGAAATCATGGTTTAGTTCAAAGAGCTACACTCCTCCATCAAGCAGGTCAGAGAAGACATGCATGACATGCGGGATGAAATTATATGGTCCTGTACTAAGTTGACTTTTCAACAATGTGTCAGCAAAATAAAACTGGCGATTGAGTTCACTTATGAAATAAAGAAAAGTGGAAAGAACAGGTCGAGGAGAAAAGTCTTCCAGCGCCACCTTCTTGATGTAAATAAAACGCATGACCTGACGGTGGCGGTAGATATGCTGATGGATGCTATTATTGGGAAGGAAGATTTTACCAATAATAACATACTGCAAAGCTATTACCACAAGACCGAAGGGAATCGAGAGAAAATGATTAAGCTGGCTGGGCATCTCCTTCAACTTGTCACAGGCGGCATAATCGCCATCTTGACTACAGAGGGACTGCGGTAAGGACCCGACGCCCCGGCATACCGTGCTCCGAGATATGGAAAACTTTTATCCCAAGCTGCCACATCTATTGAAACTGTTCTCCTCTTCTGTGAAAATAAAGGAGAGAAGACAAATCCAGCCTGCTGTGTAAAGGATGGAGAAAAAATAGAGAGGGATCTAAGGTGCATATGTGCTGCCAACAAGAAAAGGGGGAACCAACAGATTGTTGATGTTTTATATGAACATATGCAAAACAAGTTTGAGGGACTGCAGTTTTTCTGCTTGGTATTTTGTCATCTGCAGGGTAAATGTTATGTCAAAAGTGGTTGTGTAAACATGCTGGATGAGGAAATTAGGTCTGTACGTTTATTCCACAAAGATGGGAGGATGCCTTTCCATGGTGATCACGTCTTTGAAACAGTACGAAAGATCGTGGGAGAAAATCTGCTGATCGGTATTCCAATTAAGGCGTACGAAAAGATCAGCGAAGAACTTGACATTCGCAAAATCAGATGGCGGGCAATCGCTTGCATCAGTCGCCACTACGAAGTCTTTTGTAAGCATGACCGTCAATACAAATGTATTTGGGAGACCGGGAAATATCTCACCACCTGTGTACTTCTAGACTAGAAGTCTGCAAAAACAACTCAAAAGACTAAGTATTCTTTGTATTTTATTGTTGGGTATATTTGTTTTCTATGTTTGATTTAACATTTGTAAATTTAAGCAAAGACGTTTGTCTTAACCCTTGTATATTCAGAATATTCTCGTGTAGGCAAATACGCTGATATGAGTGGGTGAGTTTTTTTTTCTGTCTTATCATGTTTGTCAATATTTTTGTGGGCGGACAAGTACAAAATGATTACATTTAGAAATAGATATTCTGCCCATGTTTGCGCTAGTTTCCAATATTTCTAATTTTAAAAATACAGTCACTTTGGGCACTATATTAGTTCTAGGTCACAGAACTTCAAGTCACGGTTATTGCCCATCATTTTTTCCATTATTCTAACTAAAATATATTTAATTACAAACTTTTGTATTAGCCAGTGGTATGAGGGAATTTGTCCATTTAAACAATATATTTTTATATGTTATACAAAGTGGCATTTGTTTTCTCTTGCGATCTCTCATTGACTGTAAACATCTTTCTTTGATATACTATTTTATATACAACGCCCAATTCAATTATAATCGAGTGTCATGCGCATTTCATTTTCGCTGTATATATGGATTCAGATAAGACTTGAGGACAAGTGGCAGTACGTGTGTATGCAGTAAAAATAAATTTATATATTGATTAATCACGGATCTTTCACAGAACAAGTTTAACGACATTTATACAAATAAGTTTGCTTGGTACTGCATTTTGCACCACTAAATTAACACAAGACGCTTGAAATGTGAGAGTAAACATATTGCCCGGAGAAATAGAGGAGTCAATGGAAATATCACATCTAAAAACAAATAAGTTTGTACACAGAAAATTTTTCTTTTGCCATGCAGTGTTTCCGTGTTGGTTTGGGTTTTTTTCTTGAGTAATTCTTCATCTTTTATTAAAATATGTCAAATCAGCAAAAATCAGGGAATATGAAAAATTGATGATTTGGTATGAATCTAGCACATTTCTAGCACATTTATTTTTGTTTATGAAATAAATTTTATTCGCACATATATTCACTATAGAAGACGTGACAATAGTTTACGCAGAAGTTTAGAGATTTCTATATATTCATATGAGAATTTTATCGACCACATGACTGTTTATAAAGAAAAGAAATATAGGAGGGTTATTTGGATAAATATAATGCTTACTGTGATTAATATATTTGATAAGCATTTTAGAAATTTATATATAACGGCTAATCACAAAATATGTATTAATAAAATGAATAAAATCTCAGTGTAATCAATCATATTATAAATGTAACCAGTTAATGTCTACCGTGAATATTCAAGAAAATATTTTATGTAGCACTTAGCATAATCTATGGTGTTATACTGTATTATGTATACCGATGCGTTGATGTTGTAATCCTAACCAGTTTTACAGGAATACTCCCAGGTAATAATACCTAAATATATAAGTACTTAAGATTGTATTCGTTCAAGAATTGTTATCATATAGAAAAGAACCTGGAAAAAGCAGTTGGTATTCTCTTAATTGACGCTTTACTTCCTTTGTCATATGCGTACATTTATATACATGTACATATGCTTTTGTTGTATATTATGCTTATGTTTTACGTGATATATTATTCCAATCATGATGACATTTGTATTCATACAATAAACTGCTGAACTATAGATTTCAGGTGTCGACTTTTCGGTCTCTATTCGTTTACAGACCATGATTTGTAATCATCGCTTCTTTGCAATATTCGAAAATAAACAAGACGGATAGGTTAAGATTGTTTTTGCATCAAATCCGTTTTATCATTCATGTTGATACCTTTGTTGAGGTCATGCAAGCATTCATAGTCACATCCATCCTTATATCACTAAACCGTCCTCCAGCTCTTTCTTGCACCGTTTTTGCAGTTGGTATGTTTTTTGTTTGTGTATATGGTGTTTTTTGGCACCATGTATGAAACTTTACACCAGGTATGAAAGTTCATATACTGTGCGTCACCGTTCGCAAGCTATTTTTTTTCAAATTTGCAAAATACGCGAAAGGAACATTTTCGCTAAATAATATCGTCCTAAATAAGACAAATAATCCATGGATTGGAAGGCGAAAGGGTCAAATGTTATACAATAGATAATTGCACTTCTTTTGTTTCCTGTGAATCATATACTGATATTATAAGGAATAAAAAAGATTAAAAAGAAATTAAAAAATATTATTATTATCATTATTATTATTATTAAAAAGAATTCCTCACTCCATAATGTGACCTTGAAAAATAGGTCAAGATCATTGCAACTTTGTGAAATTAATCGGATTATGGTAAAGCACATACTGTATAAATTTGATAAAGAATAATAAAAATAAGAAGAAGAATGGCAAAAATAGTATCTCCTCCTATGGATATATGTGGAGAAAATAACAAATTCCTCATCCTTTTCATCGTCTTACATGATATTGAGCTAAGTTAAATATGAAATATTAAATTCTTTTAAAAACCTATATGTAAACTTTCTATTGACTTGAACGAATGACATTAATTAAAGGGTCATGAGTGTTATGTTGGTCACACTTTACAACCATGACCCTTTAATGTTTGTCACACGTTAACAGTTGTTGATGATCATCGCATCAATGTAGTTTTTGCCTGTATGCACTGTTCATTTAGGATTTTAAAATCTGAAATGTGGAAGCTATTTATCAAATATTTAAGTTGTTTAGCTTTTGAAGCTGTAAAATGTAATATATTATCTTAAGTATATTAAAACTTTGAGAGCAGTTACGTTTAGCCTCTGTGTAAATGTTTTGAATCTGTTATATCTTCAATTTACAAAATTTCTTAAATGAATTATTGAGGTAAAACTCACAGGTTGGCGTACATATTTCGTATCATTTTATCTCCCCTCTTTCTTTATTCTACCACTACAGTAACTCATACATTTTTACAAAATGCTACAGTCACATATATAGTTTAAAAACTGCTCCTTTCATAAATATTTGATCATGAGATGCTCCTTCATCTCTCATATAGTCAGTAAGGTAGATAGTCAACAAGAATGCTCGAATTGTATACAAATGTTTTCATAATCAATACCAGCTGAGCACCGTCCCCCATGGGCCTCTGTATATTTCGGTTTAGGACCCACCGTAGACGTGCTGTCAGTCATGTAAATACGACGTCACATGTCCAAGCTCATTTACTTAATCATGTTTTTCACTCATTAGACCATAGGTTATCAGATAAATGCTTGAGATAACAATGTATTGACTATACACCAAGCTCAACATGGTTTTCCTGTGGGTATGAGTTTCAGGGAGCACATAGGCCATAATAAATCAGTCTTTCATGTGAAGGTTTTAATATGGTGACAGCGTGCCAGGCGGCCTTCATATAAAAGACAAATAGATGTAGGTTGTTTTGCACAGTACATTTAACTTTTTGATGCACAAGATATTGTGATTAAATATTCAGTATAATTTCGTTTGGGTTTGGTTCGAAATTAAATGATAACGAGGGATAAGTCTAAATGAGCTAGGACGAGGTACCAGATAATTTGATAAAAAAAATATCCTGTGTCATTTAAACATTGGTTTAACTGGTTTAAAATCCTTATGGTGTTACCCCTGCAGTCATATGTATATACACAAACACTCATCGACTCTGTCTATTTCACTGATAATTATATATATATATATATATATATATATATATATATATATAAATTTTTTTTTTTGCAAGTGGAACGGCCAAATTAATGTGAATTCAATAAGTTAGGGCATCTAACTGACGCTGATAGCAAACTGGCCTACTGTCATGACCCGTTCCTGCAGGTTTATTTTTTTTGACAAACGAACAAACAGACAATACAATTTTAGGAGTAATAAGATAGACAGATAGAAAGATATCGGAGCTAATCCGAGCGCACGAATTAATAAAAATATATTTCACTAATTCGTCTCCCAGGCTCCGTATCTTTGCATGTATGTTACTGAAATAGTTATCATCATACGCAGGATATATATAAAGAGTGAGAGTGAGAGAGAGATTAGTTAATTAATGCAAAAAAAATAAGCTTCACTCTCCATATATTTATCCTAATTGACAAAAGATTAACACGGCTTAACTATAAATAATAATAATAATAATAATAATAATAAGGGATACACAGAGAGATGTGTCTGACATGTATATGTAAGAATAATTTATTCAAGGCATTTATCATATCTGAGGGGATATGGTGGTATACATTTCATTATTTATCACTGCCCGAAGCTAAATATATCCCCAGTGGTCCAAAACATTAACCTTATTTAACAGTTGGAACAAAGCTACAATGGCATAGGGTCGACTGGCTCTCTAACAATTAGATTTATTAGGGTTATCCGTTTAAGCCCACTTTAATATGGAAAGATGAATATGTGGGATTTTTTGTTTTGTTTTTTCTCTCTCTCTCTCCACATAGATATGCATATATATATATATATATATATATATATATATATATATATATATATATATATATATATATATATTCTCCTTTTTGTGAGGGAAAAGGTTTTGTGTCGGATTGCCAGTAAATTCCTGTCAAGCACTCTGCCCTTAAGATGAACAAGGTCCGGGAGTTGATTTTGGTAAGAGGAAGACAGCAATGGAAAAATTAAAAGTTGTTTGATTACTTTGTACACTCTTTACCCATCCCAAATGGGTCCTCAGTTGTAGGAAATTTAACTTTTTATACCGAGATCTCTTTGAAATATTGGGTTTTACCGAGTGCCCTGACTGACTTGCTGTGCGGGAATATGAAATCGTCTGCAAACATGGCGGGTGAGCAATGGGTGTTCTGTTCAGTTTTAAAAGGCCGTACATATTCCTTGTCAATATATTATTGCAGCTCTGAGCGGCAGGTAGAAAGAAAAGAACACAATTAACAATAATTATATGGTTTACAATATGAATTTCAGTTGAAGAGCGAAAGTAATGGATTGAAAAACCAAATCAACACATGCCCCCAAACATTTGACTTTCCGTACTTCCATCCCCTTCGGAATGGACTTCGCGGATTCTCAGTTTACATCTGAATTGACTTTGTTTTCGACCAAACATCAGCCACCAAAAAAAATGAAAAAAAAGATTCAGCCGACTGTGACATTACGCATCAAAGGAAGCAAAACCCGTCCTTAATGCACGAACTGATCTTTTCCTTGGTGATTGAGACATTTTTATCAAGCTACGATGGACTGCTTCCCACAACCCGGTCGCAAGCCTCCCTTTTCGCTTTTCTACCTAACCACACAAGAAAGTTTCAGATTGTGATCGGCAATGCCAGTGATAGCGGAACACTTTTTTAAATATTGCAAGTGAAATTTTAGGTCGTTCGAAGAAACATTTTGGGTTACCTGATTATTCATTTGGATTAGGTGATAATTTCATCAGAAAAATCAAACTTATTCAGGACAGTATCCATCACAGTCGAAAATCAGATGCAGAGTTTGAGTTTCTTATACCTCAGTGTGAGGTTTACTGGACTCAGTTCACAGCGGTCAGTGTTGATGATCTTTGTAACTCATCAAATGTTCTCCTAACAAGTCCAATTGGCTTGACCCAGTTCTTACAGTGCTATGTAAATATTATGCAGAGGTTCTTGTCCATTTCATTTGTAAAATCATAAATACGTCTTCGAGGGAAGGACATGTCCCTAGCTCTCTGAAAAAGGCACTCCTGACACCATTAATAAAGAAGCCCTCACTGGACCCAAATGACTTATGGAAATACCGCACTGTGTCAAATTTGGCATTTATTTTTCAAGTTACTGGAGAAAGTGGTTGCTAAGCAACTCAACAAACATATTGTTGAAAATCACTTAGCAGAGGCCTTACCATAGGCCTATCGCGTAGGTTATAGTACAGAGTCTGTACTCCTTAGGGTACTAAATGATATTCTCTTGGCTTTGTCAGAAAAGAAGTTTGTCATTTTTGTATTTTTTGGATCTGTCAGCAACATTCGACAATGTCAGTCATGAAATGCCGCTGACTGTACTCACTAGACTGGGCTTATCAGGGATAGTGCTGAAATGGTTTCAGACCTACCTAATGCACCGCATATTTGGGCAAGCAGTCTAAGGGTAAGGAGCTTTCTCGTGGGGCGCCTCGGAGAAGCGTCCTCCACCAAATGCTGTTTACTTTATACACTGCATTACTAGGTAGACTCCAGCGTGCGCAGGGAATACCTTACCACCTTTATGCAGATGGCACTCAATTATATATTTCATTTGACCAAACATCAATACCAAGCGTGCATATTTACATCTTAGGAATATTGTGACACTTAAACAGTTTCTGAAGGTTAACACACTTCTGAAATCGGTGCATATAACATCACAACTAGATTATTGCAATTCTTTACTACTTGGCCTCCCTCGGTTCAGTCTTTACCCACAGCAACGTGTTCAGAACGCAGCCGCACGGGTCAACAGTGGAAACCAAGGAGGGGATCATATCACCCCTGTATCGAAAAATTTCCATTGGCTCCCAGTATGTCAGCGTATAGAGTACAAGGTCTTAGTGGTGGTATTCCAATTTAAACATGGTGAGGCCCCTGGATGCTTCGGTGTGGTTATTGTTCCCTACGAACTCCCAAGGCCTCTCAGGTCAGCTGATCTGAACCAACTGGTAGTACCACTCACAACGTCGAAGTTGGATATGGAACGAGCTTTTTAGTGTTTCTGGGCCTAGATTATGGAACGAACTGCCTCAGCATTTAAAATTTGTCGTCATACTCGAAAATTAAAAAAAAAAAAAAAAAACGACTGAAAACACATCTCTTTATAAAGACATATGATTGTATGTAATTTTTTACTATCGTTAACTACCTATTTTATTTTTAATAATTCTGTACAGGTACAGGTACATCATCGTTTTTAGTATTATCTATTTTATATTTTAAGTGTTCATGCATGTATATGCTCTACTTAACTATGATATGTATGTGTATAGTAATGTGTGTTTAGCCTTTTACAGCACATATGTGGTTTAACGCTATATAAAATAAATTATTATTATTATTATTATTATTATTATTATTGTTATTATTATAATTATAGTTTTTTCTTCTGACTAATCGACACCCCTGCGTCTAGTGAGTACACTGTGTCCTTTACTAGCCCCCTCTTCATTGTAAATATTCAAAAAGTGGATAATACTCTGAATACTAAATAATCCTGCTTACAGTATAATCTCTACATCGCGTTACAAACAGTATTTGGTTATCAGTTACAGTATAACTTCCTTGGATAACTAGCTCGATTGAAGTTGGTATATAGTACAGCAGCCGATGTAAACACAGCTGGCGGTATCCCATCTCCCACTCGACCTTCCACGGAGTCGGTTAGGTGTGCTGTCGCAGGTAACTCCCATATATTTAGACTACATGATTTTATAATAGACAACATGTAATATTAGATAACAGTATGTCAGCCCATACAGCAGGCGGACGGACAGAGAGACACGCAAACAAATATAACAGAATTTATCATCCGGCCAGTATGTGTTATGGAGTTCAGTAGAAGCGAAGGCTTAAGAAAGTGGTACAAATTACAGAGCTTATTCAGGATTATTTGATTAACATAGACACGTTATATATTGCTGACAGGTGCATGACAAAAACTGTACACGTCCCGATGATTTATTGTGGGCTTATCTTTATTAACAATTTGTGTATAGACAGGGAGAAATATATAAGGCTCAGTTTACGGAGTTTGCATGCTCATGTTACCAGCCTTTTTTACAAATATTTATCGTTATGAATGGGAGGTTTTATTAGCGTGATAACCCTCCACCTACTCGCACCATGTAACATGACTAGCTTGGTCAAACCAGTTTTCACTGGATCACATATTTGTACAAAAGCTTTGTGCTGCATGTCATGGACAATTAAGGTCTAACCGAGAAGGAATTGAGGACGCAACATTCGTTTGATATGGTAAATGTATTTTTTTTCTTAAATGAACTTTCTGGGTCATCGATATAAGACATTTATCAAAGGATAAAAAATTAAAATAGTCTGGGGAAGTAGAACAACAAAATTACGCATAGACTCTAGTTTACATGGATCAACACTGTACATTAGCTAGCCTTTGTATTCAAATGAGGAGTGGGACTACTGATCGTGCAAACTTATTATATATTGGTGGCTCTGTCTTGATCTTTTTCAATATATACAATGTTAAAAGAAATCAATGGTACCTTCACAGCAACACTCAATTTTGTGGAAAATTTGTGTGACACACACGGAGGAGAAGTTGTGTATGTATGCCTCAGGTGTTATGAAAAATTGTGTTTTGATTGTGCTATATCAGATAAACACAGGGATCATGAAATGTGTCCTGCTTTGGAAGCAGAAGAGAAGGTTTCCTTACAATTTCAGGAGGCCATTGAAGAAATGAAGCATTCTCTGGCCTCGGCGAAAACCAAAATTGGGTCGGGGATTTCACATAATACACAACGAGGGAAAGACATTAAAGCTTTGTTATTAAATGAATGGGAGGAGATTAAATCTAAAATGGATGAACATATAATGCAGCCAATACAGCAACACGATAAAAAACATGATTCGGACACAGAACGGTTCTATCAAAGATATAATAACAGATTGTCGGAAGGTTACCAAGCTGTGCTACAGGCGGAGTCCTTAATGGAACGCGGAATTATGAATGATCTGAATAGGATGCGTAGCTTGAAAGAAACCTTAACCAGGGGTATTCGTACTACGGATATACCAGAATTTCCGAAAGCGACTTCCCATCCCTATGCTTGTCAATTAGAATATATCCAGGAAGTTTATGAAACGATAAAGACCTGTACAATTCCATGCAAAGTCTACTCAGGGTTACGTGCTTCTGTCCCATGGTATACCGGACTTTTTTTGAATAAATAAAAGATTAATTTGACATTTAGATACGCGAAATGTAAGTATGGATCATCTTACGATATATATTTGACGTGATAATATTATACATGCAGATATTTTTTCATTCCCTGTACCCTTATGTCTCTTTTAGTTACATTAGTTTCTTTTAATTATGCTTGTAAGTCGTACGCCAGTTTCTAATTAGCGGATATAATTTGAGCATGTGGATAGAAATAATCAATTTTGTTACGAACTTTTAAAAAAGCATTTTTATTTAGTATCGGACGGAAAATATATTATTTTGTTTGTAAGTTAGACAAAATTATTTAGACAGTTTATTCAAAGAGACTAATTAGTCAACTGGTTAGGTTTTCGATACTAAGGGGTTTGCAGGTGTTTTACATAACTTTGTATTATGTCACCCTGACTTCAGTATTAGATTGTAAAATTTATATTGAATTTCAATGTACTCTTTTTATTAAAAAAAAAAGAAAAAAGTCTAAAATCACTCGAAAAATGACCTATAATACTTAATATTATAAATGTATATGACCGGTTGGTTTCGGTTACATATATGTACATTACTACTACCACAAACTATCCTGCAGTTACATTACGCTAGAGCAAATCTGAATTCCATGTCATACTACATCAATCTGTACCCATGTAATACTACTTATTATCTAATTAAATAACAATCAAAATCATATTACAATGAATACATATAGCCTATACAAAACTCAATGCGGCTACCTAAGTAACTCACCATAAAATGAAAAGCAGGAACACCTGTCAAACAGGTGTGAGATAGTTCGATGCATAACCCTCATACGTACTTGAATGTACAGGTTAAATATGTACAAGCATAAACATAAATACTTTTTACATTTTAAGATCACTTATCTATATAATTAAGACGCCGTTGGGTTTTTTCTAGACCTTTGCTTCCAGAACTTCCGCTCTGATTTGACTCTCCAAATTCTGCACACCTATTGGTGGTGCGGTCTTCTAGGACAAGTTTGTTTTCTTTTGCGGGATTTTTTTCCCTATTAAGCTGCAAAATTAATATATTTAATAATTCCCCATTTGGTGCCCCTATTTCTTTTTGCTTGAAGGTCCCTCACGCAAGTAACGCTTTTCAAAGAGACGCCTTTGGGATGTTCTTTTTATTTAGATCTCGCTGACCTGTTCAAACATGGCCTGTCAAGTGCAATATGCGGTCAAGCGGGTCGCCTGTAACCCCGATTCACCCCCAAATCCCTAATAATGTCCCTAGAGTTTTAAATTCAAGCGCTAAACACATGTTCACATGAATCTGCTATCAAAGGAGAGAGCTTTTCAGTTAAGTGGACACACGGAGCCGGGACTAGTAACACCACCATGGTTTTGGGGGTTTACAGTTCGGCCAATTTATGGGTTGTTTAAGAAAAGTTCAATTGAAGCCCTCAACCTGAATACAATGCAGGGGAGGGTGCACAAATAGTTCTTAGGGTCTTCAATCTCCAGGGACGTTGAAACATATGATCAGAACATCTTTAAATTGAAAGGGATTCCATTACCAAATACATGTAGATTCTTTGGTCAGACCCTATGACCCCCGACGGAATTTAATGATCTGTTATTTTTTTATATGTGCACGTTTATGTAAAACATTGTCATGCTTCAGTAACACGGGTTCACCTGGCGGGTGGCAGAACAAATCCCACGAATGGGCGGCTTCTTCATGGGGATAAAATATCGTCCTTAGCGACTATGGCATTTAAGAAAAAATATTTTATGGTGATGATGATTATATACCTCTAAATTTAATGGATTGTTTTTATTTCCGGATATGCCCTACCCCCATACAAATCTTCAGGAATTTTGTACATAACCTTTTAAGTTCATTTGTTAAAAGACAACGTAACATACCGAGGCTGAAATTGTTTCTTTGCTAAATGCTTTCCAAGATATATGTTATGCTGCATTTATATGTGAGAGCTGTCAGTTACGGATCAGATCTGGTTATTATTTAACAACCGACAAAACTGAAACTGAATATTTAATACTGTTGGAATATATTTAACTGAGCCTGTATTTTCACATTGGCAGCTATACCTTTCGCGTGCAATGGCCTTCAATGACACAGCCAAATATCTGCGCATAATGTGTTTGTTAAAATGACTAAAGCTGCCGGACCATGTTTCCGCGGGTACAAAAACGCACATGATACGGAAACGTAAAGGCCCTGTAACACCTCTGCGTATCCTAACTTGAGTTGCGCATTGATTTTTTTTTTTCATACGCAGTGAACGCACAATAAGCACCTCGCATGCATCTCAATCGTTTTGTGTACGTTTTATGTACGCAGTGCACCGGAACGTTTTGGGCATGCACAAAAATACGCTCTGTACGCAAGTCAAAAGTTATAAATACGCAGAGCATCGGTCCTGCATCAGCCGATCGCGTCACGAGTACGCTATGTATTCGTGGGGATAAATGGTTCGTACGCGGTAATACGCAGCACGGAACCCGAATGGGCAGCGTTTATTACCCGTTTACAATTGCAGCGCAGATACAACGCATAGCAAATGCTCACAGCGAATGCTGACGTATTGCACGAATTAGTACCTTTCGTCTTGCTATCAGGCAGCGCATTGCACTTATTTGTAACTTTTAAGAAATGCACAGAGGACTGAAAGATAGTGTACTTACCGTACACTACAGATGTGGTATAAACTCGGTGGCTCACGTAGGCATGCATAGGCACAGCGTAGGGAAGCGTAAGCTCGGCATTGTCATTACGCCGCACTACGCAACTCTACGAAAGTATGGTTTGAAAGGGGCTTAAGTCAAAGTAATCGAACATTTTTTTTTTAATTTTGAGCGTACGGCTGCTCATAGAAATTCTTATAAGGAACTCATATGGACTTGTTACAGACTGAAGTGTTTCAGAACCTTAAATCCTTGTGAGGTTAGCATTCACATTTTTTCATAAGCAGGTGAACGCACAATACGCACCTTATATGCATCTCACTCGTGTTGTTTGAGTTGTATGTATGCAGGCATGCGCACAGTACGGCCTATTAACACCGAAAAGTTTTGAGCAAAGCTACGCTGCTTGCGCTGTTACGTAGGTCATAGGTTATAAATACGCAGCGTATATGCCGCGCATCGGTCGAGCGCGGCACGAGTACGCTATGTGTTCGTGGGGAATAAGCGGTTCCAACGCGGGAATACACTGATCTTCCGGCACGCATCCTGTCATGCAGTGTATGAGCCACGTATTTTTCAAATATACATAACGTACTTGCAGCACAAATACATCGTAAGGTGAACGAATTCAAAGCGAATGCCGACGTATAATACTGTTAGTCCTGTGACCAGCGCATTGTATTTATTTTTTTACTTATGAGAAACGCACAGACAGTGTATATAAAGCGTAACGTTACTTGCCTTCGCCTACATCCAGGGTACACTTGAGATTTAGTCTTCTCTAAAGACTCCACGAGATCGAGCTCGGAATAGACGTTACCGCATGATCGCTGCCCTAAAACACTAGCATACATGACAACATGAACCTGTAGCTCTATCTAAGAAGAAGATCGCCTTTTTTAATACATCGGAGCGGCAAGCGGCAAAAATGCGGCGGGAATACGCATGAAATTCGCTCAGCATACGCAGCTATTCGCAGCAACTAAACGATAAAATTTCGCCTCATATGCGATGAATGCCTGAAATTCGTCACTTATACTCTAGATGTGACCAGCACATAAGACAAATTATCCAAAGATTTACGAAATTTTGAGCGTACGGCTGCGTTATTCTAAAAAAAAAAATCTAAAACGTAACGCATAATATACGCAGAAGTGTGACAGGGCCAGAAACCGCACTGGCAAAAGTATATATTGGACACAAACAAAAACGTGTCCGCAATGCACACGCACCGCGTCCGTACAAGTAGACACACAGCTGAAGCCTATCCTGTACTGACAAATAAAACATCGTCATCCATTAAATCTTCTGTACTTCAATTTGTACATCGTATAAAACTTAAACTTTCATTCTGCTTTGAGCATATAATTCCTTCAAATTATTTTAACGTTTTAGGCCTATCAACGATATCGTCATGCATCTCTCAAACAATGATGCTGTCCTACCCATGTTGTTAAAGGAAAAAAAGTACTCGCTCATATTTCGTACACCTATATTTGCTTCATGTCTCTTTTGCAAAACGTATTTTTAATGTGATTTCTTGAATAAAATTCATGTAATGTGACATGCTTTGTTGATATGTTTGGAGGGAAATTGAAGGGGCGTAGCCAGGATTTAGGGAGGGGACGGGGCCATTATCTGTTACGGAACCAGATATTCGAGAATGGGGAGGAAGGGGGATTTCTATGGGTATTATGAAAACTAAGTGTTATATATATGTATGTGAATAAGTATGTATGTATGCATATGTTATTATTATTATTATTATTACTATAATTACTATACATTATATATTTTTGTCTATGACAATTTTGATTTTTGTTATTTTCTATTATGAACAATGGTATTATTAAGATTAATTAAAAGTTCATAGGGAGACTATGGGAGGGGGTATCCCCATATAGGGAAATTATTTGAATATGCGATGTAGAGAGGATATTTTGGGCAATTTTCACAAAAAAAATGAGGATTTTCTGTTCCAAAAGACCTTTTTATGTATTTGCGATATGTAGTCAAACTGTAGAGGGGTTCAATATTTAATATTTTTATTTCTTCAAAATTAGGAAATGAAATTTAAATGGTTTTCAACATATTAAAGTGGGTTTATAGTATTATAGTATTAGTGGGCTAGTATTAGTATTACACTAAGTATTACACTATATTTGTATCACGTCAGTAAAGCACATGGCAACAGTCCCAGCGAAAACCTTGGTATTGAAATGTGACATTTAGTCCCTAACAGCTCATTACAAAGCTATTATCATTTTGAGCCGTGGATTTCCCACGGGTGCAGCTAGTTACTATTGAATGTAACCGTGTTCTTCTGATAAAAAAAAATAAAACGTTTAAGCATTAGCGGTTTTTCAAGGTTACATTCCTGCTTTATTTGTCCATTTTTCTTAAATCATGTAATAATAACACCTAAAAAGCAAGTCTCTTATGCATATTATCGCCATAATTTCTAATGCTGATTAAATGTTGCAGTGTTTTTTAATTGCATAAGCCAAACATTATATATTTCATATATTTTTGTATACGATTAAATACAGTGTATACAATGTATACAATGTATACAATTTATGCAAAGCATATTTATTATATATATGTATGTGACATGTGGCATCCGGGTTTTAGTCCGTACCTAGAAATTGCAAAGAAAGTGTGCAAAAGTTATGAAGAGAAAAGCCTGGAAATGACTTATTGTTACAGATGTCTCCTTTATTGTATGCAGCAGTCTTACATGTGTATGTGCAGCGTTAGCATTGTCTGTTGCTATGGCGGCATCGCCAGGCCGAGCCGGGCCGGCCAACGTGTGAACCCTAACATGTAGAAACACAGCGTTCTTTGTTCTGGTTTGTCCTTTGGGCGTGTGTGTTATGGGATCTTTTGATTGTTCGGGAAATGGGAATTCTCGGCTTGAGGTGAAAAGTTATAAATAAGGGGCTGTGTTTAGAACAGGGAGGAGAGAGAGAAAAATATTCCAGCGGACACGGAGGCGTGTCGGTCAGTTTGTGGAACTTTTCCGATAATTGAGGCAGTTATAGATCTTCTTCCAATTTGTAAGGGATTTTATATAGTCTTCAGTTTGCCTTTGGAATCACTACACCAACTGCACTTCATGGATTACAACAAATTGATTTTGTGATTGAATTGGACTGTTATTCTCTGAGAAGATTTATGTGATCTGTTCATCTGGTTTATAGGACTTGTTGTCGCTGTGACCTGGTAGTATCCAGGTACTGTACACTTTATTTATGATACTATGTTATTGATTTGCTGTTGTACTGTTGTTATACTGTGAAATTGTATTGATTTAGTGTATTGTAATGTTAGAGTTGTTTTTAGAATAAATAATTATTTGTTAACAAAAAAACTGACTTCTTTATGTATTCCCCTAGACATTTCACGCTGCCTAGTGATACAGAATCTGATTTTATTTTATCTCATTTACGAAATTTATGCTTGTCACGACTATGTGATCTGTTGATATTAGGTTCCGTAACTTTATGAAGAAAAGATATTGAAGCTGTCCATTTGGTTGGAAAGGGGCCCTGAGCAAATATTTTTAAGGACTGATTTTAAAATATTTACATTTGGGAATAATAGTAGAATTATTATATGCCCAGAGTAATTGACTGAACAGCTAAAAAGAGGGGTCAGGATTGCACTGTGAAAATACTTGGAATGTTTACGCTTTTACATTTTAAGAGAATATGGCTTCTGTGGCTCAGTGGTAGAGCACAGGACTCGAAGGCCAGGCGCCGAGGTTTTTTTTTACGGTCGGCCCCTACCGTGGGTGAGCGCTCTTAAGGCTTAACGAGAAGGTCGTGCCCAACGGCCGTATTTCACTAACAAACTAATGCGTCTTTCGCGGTTTTCTGTGTGGTATGAATCAGCAATGGGGACGAATACTCACCCAGGACCCGCAGGTACGGTAATCACCTGGCCAGGTTAACGCCAGCATATCAAATGAGAGGAATCGTGTGATACTGCCCGTCACGAAGTCCAAAACCGGAATTGAATTGAATGTACATATACACTAAGAGTTAAGCTTGCATAACAGATGGAGGTGGTTACATATAAAATAAAAAGAAAAGTCAAAGGCGATCAATGGCAAATACTTAAGTATTGTTTTCCTTGAAGTATGAATACGTCTGCAGGAATTGGTGAGGACATGAGGTTTTATGGCGCACTACAGACCCTGAGGCCTGCCATAATATTAATAGCATCGAACGTCCCCTGCATATCGATAATGACGTGATGTCATTCCTCGCGCATACGTACACATTCCCGCCATTGATACCACCATGTTGGGAGATCCCCTTTCAGGCTTACACACAATAATAATATCAAGTAAACCACAAATATCAGCAACTTGTACGTAAACTAACTCATACTTACTATTTAATATATAATTTAATATACTAGTTATGCCTATTTTAATTCCATTCATTCATATATATATATATATGTGTGTGTGTGTGTGTGTGTGTGTGTATGTGTGTGTGTAATCATGGACTTTCACAACCAGATCGCTACTACACTAGTCGTCAATCATCTTCAGCATTAAGCCAATGTACATTATGAACTTCTAACCATTAATGTATCAGAGGGTATGAAACATAACCGGGATACTCATAATCTAGCATTATGTGTAAATAACAATGACCCGCTACGAACCTGGGTCAACTTGATATAAATTTAACCAATCACAGATCCATCACACTATACCACGCATTATGGTCATTAGAAATTGTTTGTCTAACGCATATATATATATATATATATATATATATATATATATATATATATATATATATATATATATACCTTTCCACTTGACACCTGACAAAGGAGCTCTAAGCTTTGAAATCTCGTGAATGATATAAAAAGTTAGTCAACACTAAAGCGTCTTCACCCTGCTTTATATAAATATATATATATATATATATATATATATATATATATATATATATATATATATATATATATATATATATATATGTAACGGGTGTTCCCGGCAAGAGCCAAAGTCACCCGGCGTGAGTGAAAAGCGAGGCAAGGGGATGTATATATATAAAAGTGTTTATTCAGCCGTATATATATACAAATCTGGAGTCCTCCAAGCCGGAGTCCCTGCCAAGCAGAGAACGAATACTCACATTAAACATTTCATATAAACATTTCTATCTGGTGCAAAAATACAATAAATGGCATGAATATACAGAATATACATTTGCACATTTCTAAGTATTCATTACACAAGAAAACACATTACATATTATACAAATGAGCCTATATATTTAGGAACCACATTTTAAGATATCGTTGCATATTACCAATATTACGAATACAAATATCCATGCGTACAACAAGTATGAATTTACCAGTAACGTGTGCAATTAGAATATGGAATATACAGTTTACATGATAGTACGTACGTGATATACTGAAAGTAATGAATTGGCTAAATGATAGAGTTTATCGCAGTTTAAGAGTTTAGTTAAAACGGTCCTTACCTGCCAAGCAGAGAACGAATACTGACAAGTTCTCTATGTCACGAGACTGAGGCTTGGCAGGGTTTGCGTCGCGGTCCGTGTCATTGTCCGAATGAAAACAATAGGAACAACGGAAAACCGGTTGAGTAATGAGGAACCAAGCAAACAAGGCAACCAAGGCAACTGCGGGGCAATTCATTGACCAGTTAGGCCAAGCTGATGATATGATACCTGCCAGGCAATTCAGTTATACCTGATAATATAATACGTGTTATCGGAGCCGTTACATCCTCCCCCTACTTGAAAAAAATGTCGACCCGACATTAATGTACGAGAAAAGTTAGTAAAAATTATATCAGATCCACCATACCATACCAACAGCACATCATCCACACCATATACCAAACGCTCCCCCCAGTAGAGAAGTGGCGTCCCGACACTAACTGCAAATAATGATAGGTCGCGCATGACAGCATTAGCAGTGGACGGCCTCTAGTAGGATTTCGGATAGATGTTTATATTGGAACATTATGTACACATGAGGTATACATATATGAAAGTGAAAAACCCAGAAACTGGTGGCAGTGGAGAAAGTCAGCATACGCAAAAAAAAATGGTATAATGAAATCACTGACTCGTGAAATCTCAGAACGAGCCATGTAGCTTAAGCAAGGAACTTATCCTAAACATACTTATGTTAACACATGCACTTGTTTAAAAATATTATCACCCGTTAAGCACATAGTCCCCAAAACGTTCTGGCATACGTCGTTCTCGGGTAGATCTACGTACTGGATTAACATCCGGATCCCCACTCTGATCAGATATTGGGGCGCTATTACCATCATTATTATGATCATGACTTGAGATGACGTCATGGTCATCGTGTAGTTGTGATATATTCTCATTATCACCTTTGGCGTCATCGTTTAACACACCAGTGACGTCATCATCAAGTCCTGTAGTATTTACGGTATCAACATTTGCATTGCAATCATCAGTAGAACCATTTATCAGGACTGTATTAGAGTGATCAGACGCAATTGCATCATTATCTGTATCATCCGATAATTCAAGTTCTAAATGCAACTCGCTCACATCCTCAGAACTACTCATGTGGGGACGATTATTTGGAGTTATAGTGAAAATGGGGTCGTCATCTGTTGATGAGTCTTCCGACCCTGACACTGATGATGTAATAATTGGTTTGTGTGTTGTGGAAACTGGTTTTTGTGTAGGGTCGATGGGCAATCCTGTATATGGAAGGATCAGATTGCGATGCAGAGTGCGAGTACGCTTTTTATCACCCAAGGGGCAAACAACATATACTTGAATATCCTTATTGGGTTGTTCCAATACCTCATACACCTGCTTTTCCCATTTATCGACCAGTTTCTGTTTCCGAATGATCCCTACCTTTCGTACTAAGACGTGATCACAATCGTTTGTGGTGATACCTGGATGATAAAGAGACACGTTGAGCAATATCATAGGCAGAAGAAAGTTGGTCTTTTAGATCGGAAACATATGTGTTGTAATTTTGATGGTTAGGATTGTTGTTGGTCCCAAGTACTAGATCAATAGGGAGGCGTGGATGTCGACCGAACATTAAATAGAAAGGTGTATAACCGGTTGCATCATTTTTCGTACAATTATAGGCATGAGTTAAAGCACTGACGTATTCTTTCCAGTTTTTCTTTTTCTCTTCCTCAAGAGTACCCATCATACTGATTAAACTACGGTTAAACCTTTCGGTTTGCCCATTCCCCATTGGATGGTACCTTGCACATCGTGATTTATGGATACCAGCTAGTCTGCATAGATCTTTGATGATTTTAGATTCAAATTGTCTGCCCTGATCACTGTGGATGCGGGCTGGAAAACCATAACGTTGGACAAATGTGTCAAATAGTATTTTAGCTGTAGTCTTTGCCGTAGTATTGCGACAAGGAACTGCCATAGCGCAGCGTGTGAAATTATCGGTCATGACCAGAATATTTTCAATTCCACCTGTAGATGGCTCAAGGCTAAGATAATCGACACATAGGAGCTCCATTGGTTGTGTGGATGTTATAGGTACTAAAGGAGCTTTTTGCTGGAGGGGACTTCCGCATTATATACAGCGTGGACAATTCTTAATGTATGAATCTATGTCTTTAGACATTTTTGGCCAGTAAAATCGGTCATGGGCTAGATGGACAGACCGATTACGACCTAGATGCCCAACATCGTCATGAATACCAGATAAAGCGACTTGTCGCAAACTGCTAGGTATTACCATTTGATACTGAATTTTGCTGTTCAGTGTTCGTTTACGATAGAGTATGTTATCCCGCAGCACAAGGCTAACTATACATCTGAAAAAAATTATTTGATCAGGATGAGTCAAGTCTTTCTTGTTTATGACCTTACCTCTCTGAAATGGACAATGAATGGGTTCAGATTCGAATCCAGAAGTTGTTCCTTTGCTTCGTTTAATCGTGTTTGTCCGAGCAAATTGACAGGATCCGTGGATGGAACAGCTTTGGATTGGTCACAAGAAAGACTACATATTACAGGTGATGGTATGGTCACTGATTGACAAACAGCTTTTACTACATCATTGGTAATACATTGATTGTGGTTTTTCTTTTCTGCTAGAAGCCGAGGGATTCTCGAAAGTGCATCGGCGTCGATGTTATGCTTGCCGGCTCTATATTGAATATTAAAGTCGTAATTAGCCAATTCAGATACCCATCTTTGACCTGTTGCATCTTATTTTGCGGAGGACATTATGTAAGTTAGAGGATTGTTATCAGTGAACACTGTGAACCGTGATCCATACAGATATTCTTTAAATTTATCGGTTACACACCACTTTAAAGCTAAGAACTCTAACTTGTGAATAGGGTACCGAGACTCTGATCGTGTTAGGCTTCGGCTCGCATAAGCTATTGGTCTTTTCTGGCCATCTTGATCTTGGTACAGAATACCAGAGATCCCATCAAAACTTGCATCAGTATGAACAATAAACGGACGAGAGAAATCTGCAAACGCTAGTACAGGAGCAGAAGATAGTAGTCCTATTAATTGATCAAATGCTAGTTGGTGGTTATTTGACCAGTTTGAGATGGAACTTTCTTTCTGGTACGATTACTGGTTTTTGTTTGATTCTGAATATGGTGGCATTTCAGTAAGTCATGTAATGGTTTTGCGATTTTAGCAAATCCAGGGACAAATCTACGATAGAAACTCGCAAAGCCCAAGAAACGGCGTACATCACTGACACACTTAGGTATAGGCCATTCTTTAAGAGCGCTGATTTTACTCTGGTCAGTATGTATACCTTCTTTTGAGACTATATGTCCTAGGTATTTTACTTTATCTTGCATCAGCTGGCACTTTGAAGGTTTTAGTTTTAGGCCTGCGTCGTGCAGACGCTGAAAGATGTTATTCAAGCGTTTTAGGTGTTCTTCAAAGGAGGTAGAGAATACGATTATATCGTCAAGATAGAGAAGACATTCTTTTAAATGGAGATCACCCATAGTCTTCTGCATCAGTCTTTGGAAGCAGGCAGGGGCGTTCACCAAGCCGAATGGCATGGTTTCCCATTGATAAAAACCGAGAGGACCTACTGTAAAAGCTGTTTTATCTTTAATTTCTTCGGCTAACTCAACCTGCCAGTAACCAGACTTCAAATCTAGAGAGGAAAAGCAGCGAGCGCCAATCGTTTCATCGATTCTTGGCAAGGAATGAGCGTCTCTAACAGTTCTGCTATTCAGGGTTCTATAATCAATACAGAAACGAAGAGTTCCGTCAGGTTTTCTGACAAGGACTACTGGACTAGCAAACGGACTTTTGCTCTCCTTAATTACTTTTGACTCTAGCATTTCTTTCAGATGTTGTTTTACCTCATCATATAATTGTGGAGGGATGCGACGATATCGCTCTCTAAATGGTTCATCTATAGTCAACACGATACGGTGTTTTTCTACACTGGTGTGACCAATATCTGTATTACTTAAGGAAAATATGTGTTTCCATTTAAGCAACAGAAGTTGTAGTTGTTCAGATTCAGATTGTGACAAATCTTGACCAAATTTGAACATGTTTAAGAATTGTTGATCAGATGGGTCAGGTGATTGTGTCAGTTGGGTTACGAGGCTAGCTTCTTGTATGTTACAGAGTATCATTTTTGATGGAAAAATGATGGAATGTGATGTTAAGTTCCTGACCTGTACTGGAATTCTGTGACTTGTACCTACCGACAAATCAAGCTCTTGGACACAAGGAAGTAGGACCAATCCAGTTGGTAACCTGTGGAGAACATTCACATCAGTTATAACAAGGGTCTTGCCTGTTGTACAACCTCTGGTTAAACCATTTATAGTAACATCACTGTGGGCAGGTATTACTGTAGACTTGGTGGATAATACATAACCTCCTTTATTCACTGATTTCTTTTCCCTGTTTGTCAAACACTTAAATGCAATATTCCATGTTTGGGACATGTGTAAACTTTGAATAAAATTTGGGCCAGCATTTGTCTGAATAAAATTTAAACAAGAGTTTAGCACATTCGTACCAATTAAAAATGGAACACTGGCATTGAAATGGGTGTTTTTCATTACCAATACTGGCACAGAGAATGTCTGAGATGAATTTATTGCAGGAAATTTAAGGTCAACAGCGATGATACCACAGTACTCTACCTGCTGGCCGTCCAGTTGCCGGACATCCATCATCTCCTCCACAGGGACTAAGTCTGATGGGTTGAGGTGTTTTTCATAAAACCATTGAGCAATGGTAGAGACCTGGGAACCTGTATCTAAAAGACCCTGGCAGTTAATACCATCTGCAAACATGTCAACAACCTGTGTTTCACCTACAAGAGGGACATTATCAGTACATACGTTTGTTGTGGGAATTTTTTAACCTGACCCCGTGTTCTCCAACGAATGATCACGGGCGACTCTTAGTTTTTTAGGATTTTCCCGTTTTTGTCTCGTTTGGCATGGCATTTGTCGACAGTGTGGGTGTGACGAAGGCAACGAGAGCAAAAGACTTCGTCCGAGACAGTATTACTGTTACGAACTTCAGCCTGAGTTTGTGATGGTTTGTTTGGTTTGGACATTTGATATCGTTCAAGTTTCGATAAGCGATTCTCTAGGATTGACAGTTTGTTATTTATCTGCTCAAGCACAGAGCTTTCAGAAGATAAAGTTTTAACCCCTTTGCCTAAGCAATGCTCGGGACGACTGCATGAGTGATCTGCTACGCTTGTCAAAAGTAACTTTATAACACGATACTAGTGGAACGCCGACAGCTCTCTCTTCACATTTCCGTAGACCCTTAAAGATAAGAAAGTGTTTATTACCAATTGCTTATTCTCATTTCCAATAGGACACAAATGGTCATTGACAAAAATAATAAGTGTTCATCTTTATTTATCGAGACAAACCATTGGTCATTATAGTGATAATTACTAGAATTGTATTTTAGGTCCTGATTGTTCCAGAGGACTTTCGTACTTCTATGAGAAAGGCACCTGGAAGTACGCTTGAAATTTTGTCCCCTCCTCTTACATGTTTTTAAAAACCTATCATCCATGGACTTCAGACAGACAAAAATGTCAGTCACATGGAGGAGATTTGGTCTCGATAGAAACAACGGGGCGAAATGAAACACCTGCGCAGCATGCTTACACAACTGCCTCGTCTTTCGTAGCCGGGTCAGAATTTCCTTTACTATAATATATTTTAGTTTTTGATTACAGTCATAAATAAGTCATGCACTTCAACAGAAGCTCAAGTCATCATGCTCGATAAGTATGAAAGGGTCATACCCTGAGAATGTTAGATCGATCAGTGTTATTTAACAGAATATTCTTTAGTGTTGCTGAAAAACGAAATGCTTTTCAAACTTGTTTAAATACAGTTGTATATTTCGCGTGATTTGATTGCATGGGAATCTCAGCAATGCAGATAACAAAATGTTAAATAAGAAAACATATATCAACAGTTTTATCAGACAATGCTGATTACACTGTGCATCACAAAACACTAGGCCGACTTCATGACGCTCAATTTTACATCCTCATAATATGTATTTAATTGCATTAAAATCAAATTCGAAGGTATTCCGTCATAAAAATACACACCGATGTACTTTAGAAATGTACGTAAGGCTCTTTGGAACCTACAATATTAAACTCCTTTGTCTTTTTCACATTCATGTATATCATAGGAGACTGGGGATATTAGATCGGAGGTTCTGACAAGGAACTCGAAGGAATCTGGCGCTGGGTTCCATCCGGCGATGCGGTCGTGTACTCAAATTGGTATTCCCAACAACCTTATAATTGTGGAAATGAAGAAAAATACTTTCAATTGCGACAGGACTTTGCATTTGCCTGGAATGACAGTGCTTGCCATGCCCGTTTCGGAGCTTAATGTGAAACAGTGGAGACAACAAATTGATTCTTACATGTTCATAACTGGTACAAATGGCATGAATCGAAATGAAAAAAATGAATGTTATATTATTTGTTAAAGATTCTAATAGAGGTAAATACATGTCATCGTGAGTATATCGATCTCCTAAGTTATAAATAAAAACGATGTCTTGGTAATAGACATTTGTTATACTTTTTTATTAAGCATACGTTAGGAAGGCTAAAAGTTGAGCCATGGACATTATATTAAAAAAATTTAAGATTTGCAAACACAGTATGCTTATTTCGTTATATGAACTATATGAGATATATGTTATGGAATTGTCCATCAAATATTCTTTTTACTTCACTATAAATCTGACTACAATGATCAGTTACATAAAAGGAGTGTCCAGTTTAGCAATTATTCATCTTGTGTAACATTCTTGTGTCAAGAGACATACTGGAAAATATTGGTACTAACTTTCAGAGTCATATATAAGCTCAAGACGCAAAAAACAACAATGGAAGCCTGATAGCACGTTGGCCTATTCTAACTATATAAATATATATATATATATATATATATATATATATATATATATTTATATAGTTTGATCAGGTTTTACTTATCAGGCCCCAGATCAATTATCAAATTTAAAGATTAAGATTGTAAATTGATATTTGTGTAAAAATGTAGTTTGTTTTGTAAACTGTTTAATTGTATTTATTATTTATTATGTATTATGTGCACGTTGGTAAATAACCAAATGACAATAACAAAAAAGCAACATGGGTATAATAAATCTACAATGTGGCTTGGGTAAAAAACTTGTAAAAAATGTATTTGCTCCTCTACGTTTGTACTCAATGTGAATACAGATAGGCAGTGGTCATTTTAGTAAACTTTTTTTTTATCTCACTTGAAAAAATATTTTTCCCTAAACACTTGTAAAGCCGTGAACAAGCAGAATCTAAATTAAAGCAAAAGACCGTAATTACTGGCTTAAAAAAACAGATGGCTCACATTTGAGATAACCCATGATTTTTGGCCGGAACACCGTTCAACCTGTAACTTTTGTTTCCAACGAGCCCCATGTATCGCCTCTCGCAACCAGGTTCCCAAGGCACCTCTTGCCTCTTAGATCCAGTTTCCTTCATATATTGCCGATGTCTATAACTGCGCTATTTTGTTAAAAGTATTTGAATAAGAGTATATGATAATATATGAGAAGGAAAAAAAAAACCCTTTAAAACGTCAAACCTTACCATTTACCTCTCTTTTTGGACCTTCTCGGGCTGTCTGTGTAATTAATATCTTTCGTGTCTAAAATAATTTCCCCTAAATATATACAAGAAAAAAATATGATTTGACAGTCACGATTTTTACTTCATCATTCCATTCTCTTCACCAGCATACCCATCGTCAACATATTTTATGAATATTAGAAAAAGTGCTATTAGAGCCAACTTTCGAATTATTAGACATGACGTGTTGTATTTGCAATTGTCCCTCCTCAGATTTATCATGACCTGCAGTCCAGTCCATTTCTAGTAACACGATTGTGTAGCAGGCAGGGAACCGCCCTCCTGGGTGGTCGAGAGCTCCCGTTTGATGTACGTTATCGAACCCGAATGGGAACTCCTCAATGCAATATAATGATGAAATATTTTATTCTTATAATTATATCACTAGTTTTTATTCTTTTAAAGAAAGATATAATACAAGTTTCAAGTGAAAGATATAAGGTAAGAAACAACACTTGCTGGCAGTCTGCTTAGCATTATACAATACTTCCTTCCATCAAAATCTATTCTAAAACATGAGTCATATTTTCCTCAATGCCACGGTCAAACGATTTTACATACCCCTCAATGATTGTCATTTCTTCGTCAATAGCTAAACATCCTTTAATTGGTAGCTTCATAATTATTGAATTATGCGGGCATTGTAATTTGATTATAGCAACAGGTCATTTCAAGATTCGAAAATGTATTCTGAAGTAGATAATCACTTTTAGTGATGGTAATAAATAATGTGAATCTCTGCCATGGCACTTCACATATCTATGAAAAAAAACATAGCATCTCTATACATCGTGTTATCGCATATTTAGGAAACATAATAAAAATGATTAATTACCTGGACTCTGTTTTAGCCTGTATAACTGGGAAACATGTCTTATACAAACAGACTTCATTATATGATAGCACAATCCACGCAAATAAAGATATTTTTGTCGGATGAACACTTCAATAACATCCATCTTACCTGCGAAGCAGAGGCCAATAGCAACTGCTTACTGCATCATAACGATGAAAATATTGCTATATTTCATTATGTTATAGTACGAGTAACTTAAAAAGCATTGGGCGTTGTAATTTCAAAATATCGACAGACCACAATACTTGCTGATATCCTCATGTTCATAAAGGGTAGTCATCATAGGCTAATCAAATCGATTAAGGGAACAGAAAAAATATCAATTTTACAGAAGAAACCAAACAGTATATAAATTATTAATACTTGTTATATTGTTAGGCTTTCTTTCTTCATCCAAACCAAATTTCACACTTTCAATGTTTCAAGTAGCGGGCGGTTATCAACAGGTTACATATCATGATTTGTGTTATTTAAAAATGTGACTTACCCTTTTTATTGTCCTGCGTTTAGTGGAAGATTAGACAAGGTATCTGGTTCTTGTACAAAATATGTTCTTATACCTAACAATATTTAAACATGATCACAGGCTATAATACCGAGAGCATATAAGACTTTGCGTATCTGGGGAGAAAAATCTTATAATTATCTTATTTCTAAATTATTGTATGTCGATAATCGAAGACATGTTCTAATTCGAAATCTATCTTAATCGAGACTCAAATTATTGTACGTTTTAAAAACATTTTTGTCTGTTTAATCGACATATGATGTACCTGAAAAAACGTGTTGCCTCCTGACAATCATGTCTTGGTCAACTTTAAACTGTGTACACATTTCAGCGAATAAATAAAAAACAACTTCAAAGTTACGAATTTACTTTCCCTAGATATACTTTTTTTGTAGATTTTTTTAGATATCACCATGTTAACACTAGTAATTTTTAATTGTATTGCCAAGTCAATTGATCCAGGCAAAAGTTAAATGTCTTTGTGATGTTAATATTAAGGACAAGCTGTTCATATTTGACAGGATATATTTTCTTGAATGTGTCTGTATATCATCTGAAGGCGGACCTGGATATACAACAGTTATGGTATCAGGCATACTTTGAAAGCCAGTTTAAATGATTATTCGAAAAACTATTATTCTATTACTTAAAATGTCGTACTAGTCTTGTTTCCTTTCTAGGCCATCATTAATAACATCAATGCAGCTCGTCAATAAGCGGCAAGAAGCACTTCAGGAAACGTAACTATCATATGTTGATATGTTCCAGATATAGGCTGAACCGAACAGAAATTAATAGACTCCACTGTTTTGACCCCTTTACTAGTACGTCGTGATCCAACAAAAAAAAATCACTATAAAAATTTAAAATCTCTTAATCCAAAATGTTTTCGATGACAAAGCAAAGGAATGAAGTGATCTGCTTTTTCATTTAACTATAGTCGCCAAAAGCTTATTCTTCATGCGACAATATACCATCCGTTCGATTACTGAATGGTAATCTCACCTAGCCTAATTAATTTTTACTATTAAATGAGGATCCAGCTAAAAATATCCTACTCATACTTGTTGAAATATAAATCCCTAGGCGTCTGTATTTCATTTCCTATGACGGGAGACTCGAATAGAGGTTTTATGGTTTACTAGTGTACGATTCTTCCAAGATTCGTGACGAAATTGTTTGCCATTGAAAGTGAAATAAGGCATATCTTAAAGCAGCTTTTCATCGCAGGTCTTCAGAACAATAATACCAAGGCCTCATTTTACTCCTATTAACCATTTCGTCTGCCCACAGTTATCTGGCACAAACACCCTCACTCGAAGCCTAGCACAAATATACCTTTCTAGCAAGTTGACACAGAGGCTCGATTTTAATTAGCAATAACCAAACCTCAAATGCTTCATTGTGGCACTTAGAGGAAGGTATCGTATATCATTTAAGTTTATACATACTATTTTGCCTTATATCTTTCAGTCACATAAGTATATCTGAAAACGATAGGCTAACAATGCTCCATTCATATACTAGCCACCTTATGTTTGAACTTCCAGATTTCTTATCAAGGGGGCTTGATTGATATGCCATTTCATTATTATACACGGGTTCATGCCATTTAAAAATTTAATATGATGGAAAAACCGAAAGGAGTCATCTATTGAATTAAAGATATATTTGTTTAGGGACGGAAAATCAACATTAAAATATGTTCTTGAAAGGCAAAACGTTAACAAGACGAACCGGAATATAAAAATGACAAGACTGGAAAAATATATTTATATTCTTTTACTGCAGAACTTCAAATACAATATGTATAAAGATATTAACCCTGCCACACGTAATATATGTCAATTGGTTGAGTAACACGTTTATGTGCTTATTATGTTTCGCTCCTCAGACATACATTTAAAGGGGCTGTCATTCAAAGAATACAACAAAATGGTCGTGACATACTGCAACAGTTGAACTCTGGCTAATGCCATGGAATATTCATTCACGTACTTTGTTAGCTTAACGAACATGAGGTCTCATATAAAGGCTGTTTCTGTAGAGCTGCAAATATTAATGTAACAATATTCTCCAGATGTCAAGGTGGGAACGGGATTGTTCCAAATGTTTTCGCTTGAAATATAGACATCATAAGTGTAACAACGAACCCATCACAATATGTCACAAGCAAAGAAGGGTTGGTATAATACACACAATAACCCACAACAAAATGCCCCCTGCTGTTTATAAGGTCATCTGATGATATCGGTTGTCACTAGATTAAATGCATGTCAGGAGTTTCTGGCATCTAACTAAAAAATACAATCCATAATGAGACCTGCACTATGCAATTGGGATCAGTTAAGGTCACAAGATTCAAAGAATGAACTTTGTCCGCATTTTTATTTCTTTGCATAAAAATGTTACACTTTGTATATACTTGTGTAATACCGAAGCCAAAATAATTTACATATATTCTGATTATTAATATAAATATTAACACAAACAGTTTGAGGACCGTTCAAATGTTTTTGTTAATCTGCATACATAATAATGCTCAAAGCAAACTCTTTAACACGAAGAAAATACATTTTGCTTAAATATACGTTTTGATTAAACATACAGAACTCTTTTCATCTTGATGTTACCAAGTGCTATTGTCAAATTCATTCCAAATCAAATGTAATATATTGATGACATGTCCGCCGAAATGGCAAATTTAGTCACTCAATAGCTGCTGATTCGCAAATCGAACCACTAGGTATTTTACATGAACGATCATTCCAATCCCAGTCAAAGATACTGATCAGCTGCAAGCAGTCTTCGCCATTTCCATAATCATCCGGTTGACCGGGATACCAATTATTGTAGACAAATGTAACTCTAGAAGACGCCCAGAGCCAGAGGCCCTCTCGCTCATCGTCAGAACCTCCGATCCAATATGCTCTTTCCTTGGTGCGCTTATCTGTAAACATAGCAGAATGTACTGTGTGGCTGCACCATGTAGGTCATTAACCCGGAGGTAAAGTGCAAATATACCAAAATGTGACTAGGCTTGCAAAAGTCCGCACACATGCTATGTTTTACTGAAATAAGCCATGTCTATCCACAATGTCTATCTTCGTTCAAAACTTACCTGAAGAATAGTGGCGTTTAATATCCAAAAAAGACAAGTTATTAGAAAGCACAAATATTTCCAGCTTTCTAACTTGTGTTTTAGATGTTTTGATATTATAAAAAAATATATGACATATAATGCAACATTATTATTTTCCAAAATTAATAAATAAACTTAGTTTGAAGTGAGTTTACCTGTTGCAAGCAAATAAATGCATTTTTCACCAAAAAGAAACAACATTTCAATTTATGCGATAACCGACTGATCATTTAAGCTAAAGATTTTATTTAGATTTGGAGTAATTAACACTTATTGATTTAAACGGAAAAGGAAATACCTGGTTCCCGAAGGTCAGAGTCTCCTGTTATTATAGCATACAGATGCTCATTTTCGCTTCTGGTTTCTATTGAAACCAAATCCCCTCCTTGGTCTTTGCATCTGAGTCTCGCTGAAGTCCACGAAAGACGGGTTTTCACAAACATGTAACAAGACGAAGAAGCACTCAACTGAATTTTCCTTTTTGCCTCCTTATGCAAATAAGAAAATTCCCTGGGGCATTTTAAATCTGAAATGTTATCAAAATTAACCAATGTAAACATGTAAACAACTATCCATGTAAGTTACTGAGAACATTAAATCACAGTGACAAAACAATGATTTTTTTTATTGTTTTGACCAATTTACACTATTATGGCACATATACAATATATGATAAATATATGAAGGAATTGGTAATTTTTTTTCGACAGGTATGTCTTTTCACAAAATGATGAATCCAAATTTAACTCATAAATTATAATTTCATGTTGAAAGTAATTCAGGTTTGTTAATTATTAATTTAAGAAGTAGACATTTTAGCAATTTCTAGAAACATAGAGCGTATTAAAATAACTGTATATGAAGAAGTGCAATACACATGTTGAGGCATTTTGTTACAACTCTAAATTCACGCCTCAGGTTTTGACGGTGTTTACACTCCGGCGATCGTCAGGTAACGGTTGCCTAACACAGCTCCCGGCTGTTCTTGTGATTTCTTTTTACCACGGTTCGGTGGCTTTGAGGACTGGCGGCATTTCAAAATAAGCTCATCACGTTGTTCAGACCAATGTGCGTTTGGTCGCTTTTGGTGCGCAATATTTGGTACTTTTCTTCAATACAGAGGTACATTGGCCTGATGCGGGCCTCGCCGTGCTGTATTTTTTTATTGCCCAGGTGATTGAATGGTTAATGTTGCTTCGTTTTAAATTCGAGAAGTATTTAGAAAGTTCTGTTTCCTTTTCCTATCTATTGTTTTGCGCAGTTATTTTATTGGTGATTACTGTAGTTATATATATATATATATATATATATATATATATGTATATATATATATATATATATATATATATATATATATATATATATATTTATGTATATATTATTAAGCCCTGTTTTGGTACTTTAAATTTCTCATCAATATTCTATCAATATTATAGTAATTGATAATAATCTTAAGATCATTAGGTAATTGCTTTCCTGAATGACTGAGTACGATCGCCCATGACATACCTCGTTGAGGAAGAAAGCAATCTCCATTCACTGACGAGTCATTAGTCTTAAACCGAAGCAGAAAGCAGGTGTCCTTGTGTACTTTGGTTCTAGTACATTGAGGTGATGTTTGTCTGCGACATATGTAGTTGCATTCTTTGACTGATATTTGTGTTTTAACTACTCTTTTTATTACTTCCTGCGTCGCAGATTCAGAAATGTCTACAGAAGTGAAAAAGGATATTTCACTCCAGCAGTTGACAGTAACAATAGAACCTGTTACTCTATGAAGAGATAAACCTTAAACAGCATATGCGAACATAGTAATGGCCAATAGCAACTTTTGTATGGCCAGTATAAATTAATATATAACGCTATATTCAAACATGAATCGATATTTCGGGTTATTACATTTGGAATTACAAAAAGATATAAACATAACTTTTTTGTCATTGCAAATAGGCCAATTTTCTGATATAACCGTTTATGACTCTATACACCTTTAAAGAGATAAAGAATCAGCTATAGATTCAAATCAATAATAAGAGTTCATGTCACAAACAGCCTTTCGCTTACGGTTAACGATATGATCATTGTGTCCCTATATTGCTGTTAAGAGGCTGTACATTACCCATAATCCATTAATACCAGAATGAATAACCCTTTGCACCAGATAAAGGGTCCTGCTGGATAGGACACTGTATAACAGAAAAATCCATTTTAGTTATTTAGGTAGAAATGAGTTTACAGTTACCTGCAAAGGAAAATAGGACAAAAGCCAGAAGACGGATACCAATTTCAAGGCTTTTGGATTGTACTCCTTTCCCCACTCTAAGCAACCTGTGTAGGCAGAAGGTTATCAGGATGAAATTTCAGGCCGTTCAGCATTGATCCAAACGGGCGCTGTCCTTGTTATCTGACAAAACTACAGTTAAATAAATGAAATCAGCATCCGGGAGAATCGAACAGCCAGCTCTTCCTATTCTAAAACACGTCAACATCATCATTGGGATAATTTATCATTACTTTATTTAAATAATTATACCAATTAGCAATTCGTTTTTGTAAGCATGGTAAATATACTGACGGGTTATGTTTTACCGGTAATGTGTTCATCTAATCACGGAAACCTGCTTCATCTGAACAACAATCAGCTGAAGACAGATGCAGGTCAGGGTAGATGTGGATTTCATTAGCATCTCAGTGTGCTGACTGACATCGTGACAATGCTTGTCAGACTAAAGGCTGAATTTGACAGATTTTAGAGGAAAAAGGAAAGAAACCATAATACTGCATTGTCATACCTGCTTTGTCAATACTGACAGGTACATTCGATTTTCAAAGAGAACTGTATGATACATTCATCTGAGGAGGAAAATGGCCTGCTCATTAAATATTGACTCTCCAGTATATCCTATTACTCTGTAAATATAAACTTATTATACGTATGACGGTCACAGTTTATTTCCCAAAGTTTTTTTTCCATGAGTACATTGAATAAGTCTTGAATAAGTTATTATAAACGCATATGGTTCCCTTTGATTCAAATGTTAACTGATATACGAAGTGTTTTGTCATATATAGCCATGAATGCTTTTCATCCTTCCTGGAGGTTTATTAAGTATGATGTGACGCGAGTGAGTTCAGGACAAAAAACAGGCTCTACCGGTGTAGAGTCGGGCTGGTACACTTTACGAAACCAGCGGTCGTATCAGAGTTGGTGGTCTGTCGTATGCGTTTCTCCGCAACAGAAAAGTCGAGTTAAGTCGCAGTAAGTCTGTTTTTAAATAGACAAGGTTTTGAATATTCCTGTCCTACAAGAAAATGGTCTTTTTATTTATTTGCGTATCGCACGGCATATATGATCAACTTGTTAAGCTATTTTCTTTTTGTAAGTTATGGATTTTAAAAGTGTAGCTAAGGGAATCCTGTAGTATAACTAATCGGAGATGAATACAGAATAGGGACACCGTTCAGCAAATCTTTATTTCCCCGAAGATTATATATACACTTAAATTAGTTTACAATAAGCTTATTTTCCATATAAAAGCACAAATATATCTTAATCAGACCACAGCACCACCATGGCATGACAAGGGACGCTCCGATTAGCAGGAGCCTGGTATTGAGTCGAAGTGTCGGGTTAGCCATGTCGATGTAAACAATTTAAATGAAGACGAACGCTGAAGGCCACAGAATTGTAGTTAGACTCATAAAAAAATGTAGAGTCCTCTCTATAATTGTGGCATATCATATCAGCCAGACGTGTCTGTCCATAGATTTTTAACTGATATATCTATTTTTGTTTGAAAATTTAAATGGGTAAGTTGAAAAAGAATTTGTTTCCAAAATTGTTCAACTTTCAAATGTGATGGATGGAGATTGCTTTTGCTTTGTAATTATCTTGATTTTGTTCTGTCTGTGTTTGAAATGATGTATATTTTTCAGCAACTTAATTCTCTTTCTTCTTTCTTTACTCTTTAAAAGATCAATACTGCTTGCCAGCAATGACACAACAGACAGAAAATTAACAATGGTATATTTAGTTAGAAAGTTATTTTTTATACAATTTTATTCTCATAGCTTTAAGACGAAATAAATAGTCTGGATCTGTTTTGTGGCGGGTGTTGACTCGATTTGGTTCGTGAACTACAATGATCATTCCCATTGCCTTTCAACCGGAACTTGCTGTTGAGGGAAATAATTAACAGAAGGCACAACCTCTGAGACGATTCCCTGATTATATGTAAAGCTAGGCTAATCATTTTCATCTACAGATATCGAACGGAGGAAAATTCAAACACATTTTTTTTAATGGGGAGAAACTGGGTTGCTGTAAAATGATTTATACAATTATTTTCTTCGTACTAAATAAGAAGGCAGATTTCATGGGAAAACATTAGCTACAGCCGGCTGAAAACAGGATAGAAGAAAGTATATAATGTTATGTATTTATTCAAAGTTGTACTGAACCACTCTAATTTTCGTTGTATTTCGTGAAGATTATGCTCCATAACCTAACAATATATCTATTTACATTGCTTTTGAGGTCTGAAGAATAACTGTCCTATGAGGATACACTACAATGAATAAATTTGAAAAAAGAAATAGCCATAATGTAATAATAATTGTCATACTAATATCATACCTGTTACACGTTTCCTTAAGCAAACGCAAAATTTAACTGTGATTATCATATTCTGAAAACTATTCATATTCATTCGAAGACAGTCTTTTCAAAAGTCAAGGGTGCTCAATTTTTCTTGACAAACTCATTGCAAAGTCACATATAATAAATACGCTACACATAATATCTGCATCCAGTTTCATTATTAAACATCTGTGAACGTAGTTAAGATTAATTTCCTTTTTTCTGGAAATTGCAAATATGATGGTCTTGAAAAGGGTTTTTAAAAATTGCATAACAGTAACAGAATGCAGCGACATATGTAGAAGGCAGATATTTCTAGCATGTACGGACATGAAGGTTCACTGGAGTGCTTGTATGCTTCTGCTGCCTGAAGCTTATGGCAAATTGTCAGCAAACCCAGACTGCTTACGGTCTAAACAAAAATATCACAGGTGGTCGATAATCCAAAAATGGACCTTACACATGCAGGAGACGATAATTCTAACCTCGTAAAATGTTATAATTATTATCAACATATGATCCAATTATTTAATCCAGAATCCTTCATACAGGTTACTTTATCATCTTAAATAAAAAAAAATATGAAAGAAATATATTGTTCTTCAATTAAGAATTCTTTCCTACCTAGTTTCATGTTACTGATCATGGAAACCTTGGGACCAAAAAAGATAAAAATGAAAGGCTTGGTTTATAAATCTATTTTCTTATATATCTAGAATACTCTACTGCTTTTTGCCAACATTAAAAAAACACACAGTTCTTAATAGAATTGATGGTTATACCTTAAAGATATATTTTAGAATCTAAGTGAACCAGGGGATTTTCGGACTTCTAGGAAGAGGGAAAAAGAAAAATGACAGGGGGTTTCTCTCCATCTTGTTACATGTTCCTCAAAACCCGTCATCCATGGACTTCAGCCAGAGAAAGATGTATTTAGTATGGAGGAGATCTAATGTCAATAGAGACCCCAGAAGAAAATCTACACCTGCATCATTTACTTGAGCAGAACTTTGAGCTCCATTGACCAGGTAATGCTTTTGATTTTATTCTTTTACAAAGTTGATTGTTTCATTAAATGTAAATATATATATCCCGTTCTCGGAAAACTATTTATGTTTGCATTGAGATATGCAGTTAATTCGGGTTGTTTCATAAAGAGAAAGTAGCGGAAGTTTATCATGTGTTATACTGCCTTTTTAAAGCATCGGTATATTTTAGGCAAGAGGATATTCCGTACTGCATTTGAAATATTATTTTCTGCCACCTATGGTCGGATACACGCAACCGTTTCAACTAATCTAACTAGAATTCTAATTTATTTTTGAATACTTGATCTTTCCAGGAAATTAATATTTTAATGGAACACAAGGACCCACGTCCACCTCGTTATTCAAACATGTTTTAAATGTAATTTACATTAATGTGTATAACTGTACCAAGGTGTTGGATACCAAATAATTTTGGCACTACATATGGGATTTTGGAATATATTTTTTTGCATTTTTGGGGTTACACATTTGACTCAAATTTAACCCTGTTAACTTTAGCCTTGTTATGATCATAAACAATGTCACTGGGGAAACGGCGTATTGGATCGGAGGTTCTGACAAAGAATATGAAGGAATCTGGCGCTGGGTGGCAAATGGCCGGATAATCTTCAAAACAAATTGGATTCCCGGTCAACCTGACGCTTACGGTGATGAAGACTGCATAGAACTGATTAGAAAATAAAACTGGGCATGGAATGATCGGTCATGCGGACTGCTTTGGAAAGCTGTCTGTGAAACAGCGGGGATAAAATAACTTCCGCTTGCATATCGTTGTTGATTATTTATCATGTGCTGTACAATATGATTTGTCTATAAAAATGTTATAAAACATAAAATAATATAATCATATGTGTATACTCAATAGGTGTAATCTTGCATAAACATTTTTTTTCTCATATATATAATTAAAATGCCATGTGTGATACCAAATTTAAAAATCTAATTAAATCTTATGTTTTTTAACTGTTTAGATCCTCGAAAAAATGAAATAGAAGTTAATTACGAAAGTTTTTTAACTGTTTGGATCCTCGAAAAATTAAAATAGAAACTTTCATAATAAACTTCTTAAATATGCCAATGACTGGTCATCATGCGCTTTAAATCATAATGGCTATAAGAAAACGAATTGCCGGGGTTACAAATCTTAACCAGTAAACATCATGTCACTTTTATGACAGTACGAATCGTTGGAATAGATTGCCATGTATTTGCTGATTATTTTGGCAAGATAAGAAAACGCTTCAAAGGACACTGTCCAGGTATCCTTAAATATGTAACGATTGAAAAATGTGTTACAGAAGGACAATACACGGTCATTTTAAATGTGTCCATATGTCAGTATTTTATCGAAACAAATGTATATTATCTCCCTATGATTACTGTTTGATCTTGAGTCTGGGTGTGCATATTTATTTAAATCAGATAGATTGATTGACAAGGTGAGGGAATCACATCAGAGGCTTTCTCTGTTTGTTTGTTATTGATCTGAAACAGAACTCTTGTTCAGTGGGCTATCATGTTCTTGCAAGATGCTATCCATGCGAAATAATTTGGAGGCAAAGGTAAAAAGTAAAATCCACCATATTATCACTTGAAGATGCAATGAACTAATAGTTTTAATAGTCGTATATGCTGTTTGGCTGTAGTAATTTTGATCACTTGATGCTTCTTACGCCCAGAGAGATCAAATGGTTGATTCCTAACGAACGGGATGTCCGACCACGCTTGCAAAGGTTTATATGACTTGTACATGACGTGAAAACGTTACCTACACATTGTAACAGTAGTAAGTGTTATGTTACAGGAGTGGGTAGAATAACCTATTTAACTACAGAAGAAGGAGTTCATATTAAATACCTGACGGTAACACACACAGAATCTTTAAATACAGCATAAGTCACTAAGCCACCGAATATATTTGAAGCACTGTTTTCACCAGACAACGGTGACTATTTTTTTATTAGTTTGGGTATTGTTTATGCCAGGATGTTAACTTAGGAATATGCAACCCCAGTGTTTGGTTTCGGGTTCAGGCCAGTGCAGTTTGAGGTTGATGAAAATCCTTGTCTAGACCGATTCCTGTGTTGATATTCCTACGTTGGCCTTTAGTGACGGCGCACCTGTACGCTTGCTTTTTGTACTTTTGTCTTTCTCTGAAGGCGTTCCGGCGCTTTGCTATGTAAAAAGCTGGAAACGGGAGATATGCGTCACGGTCTTCTGGGTGCGACGCGCAGTTAAGTGTACTCCGCCGAAATTTAGTACATTCTGTCCAGCGGGAGGGTCCGGACTGGTCGGCAGCCGCTTTGGGAGTGGTGAAGTACCTGTGTGAAGCTGCGAGCACACCGGCTATCAAGTCTGCTTTTCTTCGGTGCGCCTTGTTGGGCTGTGGCATCATACCGTGTGGACAGTCTGGTCTAGGTGAGCCGTCTTCTGATTTTGTAGAGAGCTCTCAGTAATAGGCAAGAGACTTCGGCTTGACGCTGAGTGGTGACAGTGCTTAGATTCGCTAGTTAGAGTTTATTTGGTATCCAACAGCCGGAGAATTATGATTGAGTGCTGCTGGGATAGATAGAGTCGTTGATGGAGGGCTCTGGCACGGGGCGTTTGTAGAGTAATGCTTTATTTTAACCACGGACTTTTAACGCGTATTCTGGGGTGTAGGACATACGCGAGAAGGGATCGACTGTGTTGTTGACCGATTTCAAGTTCATCCTATTTACAGTAGATTAGGTGAGCTCTATATTGCGACAGTCACGTGACCTCGGGTGAGGTTGACTCACTTTTTGCGACGTAAGTGTAACTGCACTGTAATTTTATAATAGGCTTTTATCTACTCCAGTCTTTTGTTTTGTCTTTGTGTGACCGCTTAAGCTGAGCATCATACATCTTCGCCACTGAGCCAACAGCAAGTTTTGATGGCCCTATATTCCACGTAGAGCTGGTTGTCAGAGTTCATTAAACATTCCCTGTTTCGGTGAGGTTTTGTTTCTGAGCCCGCCAACGTTGCAGCATAAAAGGACGTTGATTTGATCATATGCTTCCTTTATACCAGTTGTGTATTCGGATCTTTTGAGACACCTATCAGTCAGCATATAAAACAATAGGCTCTTCTGTTTTTCATTTGGTAATCTAGTGCAGCAGCAGGACTCTTCTTCTATCATTGATTGATGGGTACAGGGTCAATGGCAACAATGTCGGCTGAGAACACATGTTGTCCAATGCTCCGCTGTAATAAGGCTCTTTTTTATGACAGAAAGGCCACGTAGAGCTGGCTAATAACGTTCTTATTTACATCGCTGCTTTCCTTATCAGCACAAAAAGATGATTGTTTGATCATCATTGGAATGGGCGATTTCTGGGATGCAAGGCTTAGCACCAAACTCTTTATCTTTTTGACACAGCAGCTCATCATGCTTGGCAAAACCAAAGGAGAAAGTCCTCATCTAGCACAAGATTCTTGGAGAGTCATCTTTTTCAAGATTTTCAACCAACCATATCTTTTTCTGTGCGATGATATCTCCCTAGTCCTCATGGCCCCGCGGAACTCTGAAGTTACTGGTGATATCTTGCAGATATTTCCTCGGATAAGGCTTGGCATATTTGATGTGATAGTTGTTCAAAAACAGTACGCTACTGTTTCCCAGAAATTTTGTAACTCAATAATCCCTTCGCAAAACCTGCCCCCAAATATTCCATACACAGGTTTGTTTAAAGGGGCCCAATCACCTATAAAGAATGTTGAGTTAACACGAAAATTAGCTTCTTCCCTTTAAAATAAATCTGTCACTGCCAAAAATATTACCCTGAAGCCGTTTGCTTTCTCCTGTAAACGAATTTTAAAAACAGTGGACCGGGCGCGATGACAAATGTAAACATAAACACAGCGCGTGGGGCCGTCTGCATCGCTGAGCCAAAAAACGTGTCAATCAGGAGATGCCCTGTCTGACTTGACCCAAAAAATGTAATACATGTTCCTTCTGGCTGAAACACCGCGTATTGCCCCTATTAATCGGACCTCTTGTCACGCGGCCTTGTTTTGGTAAACACACTGTGTTTACCAACACGCAGAGCCATAACATGGTGTAAAACAGCCGTATGCAAGGAAATGAGACCATGTGCTGGGTGGTTTTGCTGGGAAACATGTATAAAGTATAACTGAACTGATAGTGTGAAAGAATAGGCAAAAATTAACCCCTGATTATGTCTCTTTAAAGACCATGTTAAAGAATATAATCAAAGAATTTATTTTCTTTGATGAATCAATTTATTTGAACGAATTTGTGAGTGGGAACGTGTCTTTAATTAATGCACACTTTTCAATTAGGTTCGCTCACTAATGATACTTGCCCCGACCCTATGGCATGATAAGCACCGATCTCACACCGGCGAGCGGTGGTGCTATTCAGGACACGCTTACGCTTGATAAATCTAAACGATATTTCGAATCGTTATAAGTAACCATAACCGAGAACAACGCAATAAAAGAAGACGCTAATGACACCTGCTACAAACGGAAGCCCTCATAAGCACTGATAAGTGATCTGGTGCCGTAAAACAATTTGTCCTCTGGAAAGTGAAAAATAAACATAAATGAAAGGCACGCCTTTTCAAACATTTTTTTTTTTCTTATAAGGTGTACATCAAAACAAGATACATTATGAAAATATATCTCGAGCACGGTTTTACTAGAAACACTCACCTGAAAGAGGTATTTCTAAATTGTTTCTATAATGGCATATTAAACAAGATAGAATCTGGGATTTTGACTGGTGTAGAAGAGGAGAGCACTGGGAGTTGGTTAACGGCGGGCGCCTATGTTAAGCTTAGGCAGAAGTATGACCAAGCAATTACAGATGATCCAAGACTTACATTTTCATTAAACGGAAGTGCCGGTCCTAGGATGAATTTTGGTGTAGCTGAAGACATGCCTTCACCTTCTAATGCAGTGCTCATCAGGTTATTTAATTAGTTAATAACATGTAGCCCGTGGACTGGAGGGACCCACCTTGACCCCCCCCCCCCCCCTTTTTTTATCTTATTGCTGTCATCCTATCCTTTGAATTTAAGGATTCTAACATTGAATAAACTAAGACTCAGTAGTGGTTCCGGGCTGTTTTTCACACAATCACAACTGAAGATTTTGTTGTCCAATTTAAGGGAAGGGGAAATAAAAATGACCAAAACTCAATAACTATTTAACCAAGAATAACAAAGTACCCACGAAAAAATTGCATTTATCAAGCCCGTTCAGATGTCATATAAAATATGCAAATAAGGTAAATATTCAGGTTATCAGGGGTCAAAAGGTCATGAGATTTTCCCCATGCCCAATATCTAGAAACTGACGACGCATTAATCCTGTGCATGGCGGCATTAGATCAAATTGTCGATTAATGGCCTGATGTAGGTTTAAATCACACACTTGGAATGTTTTGGCTCACACATGTGCAAGGAGTACTCAAAATAAAAGCACCTGGACAAAAGACATTGGTGCAATATTAAGGATTTTGTGAGAAACGCCATATTAGGGGTAGGGGAAATTGAAATGACCATAAGTACATCAATGTTTAGCCTAGAACAGTAAAGTAGCCGACATATTGTTGCATTGGCCGTGCCGGTAAAGATTTTATAACAGCGCGAATAAGGCCTATATAAAGATCAATAATTGGTCAATAAGTCATGACATTTTAATTTTGGATAAAATATAAAAAAAATAATCCGACTTAATTATTCTGTAATTAGAGCAAATGATCAAACTATAAAGTGGAATTGGTTTGAACTATACTTTCAGAGAGTTCTGATTCACATATTTCAAAGGATAACTCAACATAAAAGCATATGAACAAGTGATATAAAAATTATAAATTTGTGAGAAAAGCCATGTTAGGGGTAGGGCATACAAAAATGACCATAACTCTATAGCTTTTGATCTGGAACAATGAATATCGATCCAATTGCATGTGAATAAATATGTTTAATAAAACTGTGTAAATATTAAAGGTAAGTATTGAGGTCAACAAGGTTCAAAAGGTTATGAGATTTTCGTCTCACCTAAAATCTATTAACAAGAGACTACTCAATGCCCCTTTAAGTATGTAGATAGATTAAATGGTCAAAACCAATTCTCATAAAGTTCAAGGGTGCAAAAATGATACAGAGAAATTATATGCATTGGATAATAACCTAACATGACGTGTCAGCAAAACTGCCATGCCGACAGATGAAGATTTGGGGTACCTACAGTTAGATTTGTAGACATTTTTTCTGTCAAAAATCGAAAGGATCAGAAACGGTCTAGAGAATATACCCACATATAAACCTGCAACGCGTAATGTGCAAGAACTACACAGTTTTAAAGAGATGTCTGAATCGAACATCTATAGGATTCCCTTGACCATGAAAAACAAAAGTTGTGAGCTGGATCCCTTGCCTGCAAAGGTATTCAAGATAATTGCTCAATATCTGACACCTATTATCACACAGACTGTCAACATCTCAATTAGAACTAGTATATTTTCAGTGGAATTGAAATGTTCAATAGTGAAACCCCTACTTAAAAAAACGTTTCTCACCAAGTCCCTTATTATTGCACCAACGTCTTTTGTTCAGGTGATTTTATTTTGAGTAAACCTTGAACATGTGACATGAACCCACATCTGACCATAAATTGATCATTAAATATTTATTTAATTTATTCATGCAGAGGAATAATGAGTCGTCAGTTTCTAGATTTTTGGCATGGGGAAAATCACAAAATCTTTTGACCCCAGTTGACCTCAATATTGACCTAATTTGTATATTATATATTTTCTGAACGGACTTGGTAAATGCAACGATTTGGTGGGTTCGGTGGGTAATTTATTGTTCTAGGTTAAACATTGATTGAGTTATAGTCATTTTAATATTTATCTTACGCCTAATATGGGGAATTTCCCACAAAATCCTTAATATTGCACCAATGTCTTTGTTCAGGTGCTTTTATTTTGTTCAGGTGATTTTATTTTGAGTAATTCTTGCACATTTGTGGGCATTCCAAGTGTGTGATATAAACCCATATCAGGCCATAAATTGACCATTTGATCTAATTCCGCTGTGCACAGGAATACCGAGTCGTCAGATTCTATATTTTGGGCATGGGAAAAATCTCATTACCTTTTGACCCCTGTTGACCTCAATATTGCATATTGTACAAATCTTCTGATCGGGCTTGATAAATGCAATTATTTGATAGGTACTTTGTTATTCTTGTTTAATAGTTATGGAGTTATGTTCATTTTACTTTCCCCTACCCCTAAAATGGGTATCGAAATCTTCAATTGTTAAAGTGTGAACAAAACAGCCCGGAACCACTAGTGAGTCCAAGTTTAATCAATGTTAACATCCTTAAAACCAAAGTATAGGCTCACAATAAGAAAATAATAGGTTTAGCTGATTGGTGGGGGGGGGGACTCAAGTTGAAATATGCAGCAGACAGACTATCCCAGAATGTAGCGTTGTAGAAATACGTACAGATCTGTGTATCTTGCGAACAAATAGAAGGGCTGCAGCTTCTGCTGACTTTCGCTCCTGCTCCTACCCCAAATACAGACCTCAGCATGGTGAGTTGTAAAGTGAAGAGAGGGATTAAGAGTAACCTTCCCCAAGTGTAGACGGAGGGGATTCATAATTAGACATTTTGCAGCGTGGTATACGTGTTTGTTTGTGGCAATGTTAATAATTTCACCTACACATAAGAGTATTTTTTTCATTTACGTCGTCACACAAATATTTAAATGGAAACACATGAAATGAAATAGACTGTTTGAATAGCTGATATATTGAATAAAGTCACATTCAATTTTATGCATAAAAAGTTTTCTAGGAAAATTTTGTGTTACATGTTTGTGATATATCTGTGATAAGTAGGATTCTATAATTAATAAATTAAGAAATAGGAATTTGGTATTTTTGTAAAAATAACAGAAACAATGTTTATTATAGGACGTTAGTAAATTATGGATGTATAAGAGCTAACTTTAAACTAATAAAGCTTGATTAAGTACACACAATTTTAGAATACTTTCAACGTCTAAAATATGCTACAGACAGTAAATTATCATATCTTCTGAGACCGATCATTTACGCATTTAAACAATTAAACTGTGACACTTACATATTATAAACTTTTCTTACAGATAACCCCCACTTACATTTGGCTACATTAACAAAAATTAGCAGAAATAATAAAAATTATGCTGCTACGACGGAATCAAGATAAGATAAATTAACTACAGTGAAATTAAAATAATAAGAAAGCGAGAACACTATATAGGAGAAGTCAGTTTATTTTACACTAATTTCATTGATAGCGTTCAACGTCACTAGACGCATGCATAAGGAACCTCATAAGCTACCGATTAGCTGTTTGATTTCATAAACATTAAAAATATAACTATCAAAGTGAATCTGGCTACACATGATAGCAGTGTCACTGGGTTCTTTGTAAATAACAAATGTTGCTTTTCTTGTCATGTAGGCATACAGCTCATCATCAACTCACGTGTTAAACCTTGTGGTAATATTTCATTTTAGGAGAATAAAGGACGAATATCAATGAGCAAACACTAATGAAACAAAGGGAAAATGTATATTGTTTACTGATTATTAGCGTCATCATGACAATCCGGCACAGTTGAACAGATTTAAGTTTAACCATGGTCTTCACTTAATTTTCTGTTGGGACAACTTTATATTATATTTTGTTTTTAGCTTTTGATGAGACAGAAGTTGAGTGTCCGATGGGATATTCCCATTCTTTACGACGGGGATACATGACAGCAACAGGCGAAATCATTCCGTCTTGTTACCGGTTTGAGAGGTCAAGGTGGTCTTGGAACATGGCGAGGGACAAATATAAAGAGTATGAGGGAGATTTAGTTACCATAGAAACACGTGATGAAGAGAAACATCTTTACTGGATTATCAAAGGTCACAAGGACTTGCAGAGGCCAGGTCAGTTAAAGTGTAAAATTCTGACACAGATTCCCTGTCACTGACAGAAGGAGTGTTCTTACCTTAAACTTAATTTACTGAAACATAAGAATTTAACTACGATCAGAACTTCAAAATATTCTTGTTTGTATTACATTCCCCAGCCAGTACTAAAACCCAACAACCCCCCCCCCCCCCCCCACCCTTACTTTTTGCTACCTGTAAATTCCGTCGTTGTGATCAGTCCTCCATACTTCAGCATCTTCTTGACTGATGTGGTGCCTGTTTATCGGTGACAGAAAGGGTATTGTGATATGTATAACTCCCCTGCACCCGATCAATATATAAGTATGCAGTATGTATACATATGCAGCAAAACCCTGCACAGAATAAAGCGATTCAGGAGAAGAAAAGTCATCGCCCAAAGGAGAACACCCTAGCACGTGTCAACATGAAAAATCAATCATTCTTTTCCAGGATTATCTAATATACAACTGGAATATACTTGTGCATTTTTTGTTAATAAGGCTTCGCTTGCCGATATATATATATATATATATATATATATATATATATATATATATATATATATATATATACCCTCCTCTTGTAGTGCCAACATTTAACAGTCATTAACAAAACATGAGCATCCTCACATCCTCATCTCTATCACCTATTCGACTAATAGAAACAATTTTTACCATGCACGTACCATTGTGTTACCAGATATGTAGATAAATCAATACTGACCTTGAAACAATATTATATAGACTCATCAATTAAAATTCAATTATATATTGCATGCTATACTACCAAAGTTATCAATCTGTTTCATAATGCTGCGATACAAGGCTTTATATGTAGGATATGCTAAGATTATATAAAACTTGATTCGCAAAGCATAATTTCTATCTTAATATTTAGAGTACTTCAACTTGTACTGGGGCTACTGGATAGGAGGTTTGAAAGACAGCGTAGATGGACGCTGGCATTGGGTGACATCTGGTGTCGAAGTTACACACACAAACTGGCATCCAGGACAGCCAGATGGAACTAAGGATCGTTGTCTTCAGCTTCTTCGTGGTTTCGACTGGACATGGAACGACAATGCTTGTTCAGATCCTTTTTGGGGATCGATATGCGAAGTGGCTGTTTATTGATCAATAGCAGCATTGTGATGTGAATCCAATATGTTAAGGTTCCTTAGCCTTAACAGGCCTCGTTCGATCCCAATGTCAAGCTTAAAATCCTTTGAGTAGTAACTGTAGTTGTCTGTATATAGGTATTTGTATGGCTTGTATGGCAAATGCAATGCTAAATCTTCCTTGATATTCTTACTATATTACCATGCGTCGAATGTAAGTTTTTCAATGAATCAAAGCAAATACAGATTTCTCATTCAGAAATCTTTCATGGTTCAACTCTCATGATATAAATAAATAAATATATATATATATATATATATATATATATATATATATATATATATATATAAATGTACACGAATATAAGAATGATATTTTGAGTATACAAGTGAGCTGTGAAACCACATATCGTACGGCCCTACAGTATACCTTTTTTTCATAAGAAATTACATTGCTAATAATGAAAAACACACCAATGGATTTTCAGTCCATTAAGAGCATATAAGGTGTGGTTTGTCTAATAAAATTAAACGCTGTGATATAGCGTTTTTTCTCCCTAAACAATGATTTCTCTGGCTCAGGAGTACCAGCGAATTTAGTGTTAACCAATTAGGGATCACAGATAATTAGGACAGTGGTGTTATAACAATGTATTCCTAGAAGGTAAATGTAAGAACGTCTACATACGATTCTTTGTAATTTGAAATTTGTTTCTACATGGCTAATCATGGATCTTAAGTGTCTGCAAATGTTTTATTCTATTAGGCTAACAGCTATTAAATGATACAGCTACATAAGGGTATCTCAAGCCGGTTTCGCTTAATTGAGGGGGATAGGGTGGATCAAGGCGATCCATAGGTTCTCTATGTAACTGCTAGTATTATCGCTGGTAATACATTGCAGCTAATTCCCTAGCCCATCCATTAGCAGCTTAATTAATCTACGGACTAGCTAACTGTAATCGCCTGATTTAAATGGTAAATATCGCAGATGGACTTTGTTGATGCTAAATGGAATGAAAGAGTTCTCTTCTTTCCATTGTTGAAGCCTTATTGAAGCTTTATCTAATGGTTTGTGTACCCCTTTTACCCTTTAAATTATTGGAACCCGTGAACGTCCAAAATGTAATAAAGTTTACTTTTATTAACCAAAAAGACCTTTGTTTGGTTCAGTTACGGGACGCTCACAGCGCGTGAGTAAAGCAACATAAAAAAAATGCTAAGCATATGATGAAATCTGGCTTAATGATATTCGCCTATTTCGTCATTGTGGTGGCCATATTAACAGTCATTTCAGATTTTTAATTATGTCATTTTACCTGATGCCCACATCTGGCTACTGAAACAATGTTTTATGAGCAACAACATGTTATGCAGGTCACTTGAAAGAGAAGGTAATTCTTTGCCTCTACATTGCATTTTAAAAATTTTGGACTTTACACAATGCGTTCACTTTATTTATTCTTTTAAAACCTGAAATGCGTTAAAAGGCACTTTGAGGATCATAAAGACTTCGTTTGATTGAGGGCTATGAGGCACTTCTTAGTTATCCATTTTAATAATAAAACCTTCAGTTATATAGGTAGGATGTTCATCCATGAATCAGCTACAATGCTAATTCCGGTACCTGTTCAGTGAAAGGTTTAGAGTAAATGATCCAGAGTGACCTCATTCAACCTAAAACAGACAATGGTCCAGTATACATCGTACCATCTTAATAAATAGTTTATATGTGATTACTAAAATATTTTAAAATGATGTTGCTTCTGTAAGTTAACTTTTCAACAAAACGTGTAAAACTGACACCTGATTGCTATACAACTTAATTATAAGCAATTACCTGTTATATAAGGACATAGAGATAGGATAAGGAGTCTACTTTGGATTTTTCATGGTATCATCCTTTTTTTTGTCTTAACATTTAATATATGTTAAAAAATCACCAAAGGCTAACAAAAGAATTACTTGCGTTTAGTCCAGTGGGGATGCAGGAGCTCTTTCGTAAGTTTATCCGTTCACCTAAAGATGAAACACTACTTTCTAGATTTTGGCTAAGGCAAACATTCCATGGCCGTTTGACTCCTGCTGGCCCAAAACCTGCAAAATACTTGAATATCTTATATATCACCTTAACTGCCGTGAACAATAAAATGTTTACTTCATAAAACTTAGGATTATTTAATTTGCCCTAAAAGTAAACGGCGTTTTTTAAATAACGTTGCACCACACCAGTTTCGTTTGATTACGTTCTTTTATTTTGAGTTATCCTTGGGCGTATGTGAACCAGAACAGTCTCAAAGTATGTTACACACTTATTGTAAAACATAATTTATTCATTTGAACAAAAGCGTCCATAGAGAATAATTATGAGTCGCCAGTTTCTATATTTTAGCCGAGGCAAAAATTTCATGAACTTTTGAACCCTGCTAACCTATATGCTGACCTTATTTATATGTTATATTTCATCTGCTAATAACTCAGCAACTTTTACAGCTAGACAGGTCTAGTTTTCGGCATTTCATAACATTTGGCCAGCTTAACATGACAAACCTGAAATGCTTATTCGTCGGCGACTTTTACAGCTACACAGGTCTAGTTTTCGGCATTTCATAACATATGACCAGCTTAATATGCCAGAAAAGAAATCAGGCCAAATATCGCACCATCCCTCGTCAAGCGAGAAAATACGATATATCATGGAAATGCTTATGACTAGGCGACTTTTACAGCTACTGAGGTCTTGTTTTCGGAATTTGGTAACATTTGGCCAACTCGACATAGTAAAACTGCGAGACTGGCCAAATCGCAGACTATATCTGGTCAAATGTGAAAAAACGAGATTTCACGGAAATGCATATAAGTCGGCGACTTTTACGGCTAGACAGGTCTAGTTTTTGGCATTTCATAACATTAAGCCAGCTTGACATGACAAACCTGCAAGGCTAGCCAAATCTCGCACCATTTCTCGTCAAACGATAAAAAACAAGATTTCACAGAAATGCTAATAACTCAGCTACTTTTAGAGCTAGACAGGTCTAGTATTCGGCATTTCATAACATTAAGCCAGCTTGACATGACAAACCTGCAAGACTAGCCAAATCTCCCACCATATCTCGTTTAACGAGAACAAACGAGATTTCGCGGAAATACTTATAACTCGGCGACTTTTAGAGCTAGACAGGTGTAGTTTTCGGCATTTCAAAACATTTGGCCAGCTTGACATGACAAATCTGAAAACTTCTCACTGCTTCTTGTCAAACGAGATTAACGGGATTTCATGGAAATGTTTGAACTTGGTGCCTTTTACACTAGAAAGGTATGCAGCTATTCAAGGTCAGCATGCATACATAAACGTATTATTCGTTTCTGCTGCCCCCCCAATGTTGCTCATTCATATGACTATTTCTACATGCACTCTCTGTCTATCTGTCTGTATTATTTCCATTTCCGGCAAGCGCGTGACCTCTGGTCATCTTGTGTTTTTCGTAGACTTCTTAAGCAAAACAATTTACAAATAATATCAAGCTTTTAGTAAATTCCATAGGTAAAATCGGTTTGGCTTCAATTGCTGGTGGTTTATTATATACTAACATACCGACCTGGCGGGGGGGGGTGTCATGTTTCTATCCATTGTTAATGGGTTCACTTAAACTCGGTTCCAATAAATGCCAGTCATTTATTGACATATTCAATACAGCCTTTTTCTCGTCCTACAAAAGGGCTATAGCCAGCTCACCTGTATCTGATTGAACGTGTGCAAATGTGTCAAAATATGAAAGAATCTGTAAGTGGCCTGTCAGTAATTCACACAGCGTATTATCTGTTCCTGTCAGAATTTTCTAAAAGAGTATCAGACAAAGAGCATTTCCTATCTTGTTATATTTATTTTAGGACAGCGATTTTTTTTTCAATTTCAATGACGATTCCATCTGCGGCAGCTATATGACAGCTTTTATAGGTTATATTTTCATCAAATTTGTCGGGAAATGGATATGTAGACCGACATTTAACCGTGTAGTGCAGATGTTTCCGGTATACGGCTGAAGGTAACAGAACTATACACTACACTTGACGTATTTACCATACATTTTAAACCATGTCAATTAATGATAATTTAAGTTATATTAACAATTTTCAATGTTTGTTCTGGGTTGTCTTAGAAATTAGAAGAACTACAAATGAAAGTGTAGAATACACATGTATTACACATCGTTTCCATCAATTTACTTTAATAATCGTACGTGAAACAGTAAGACTTAATGACAGATACAGGCTCATGTATGGATAGTATGTTCGAGTATTTATATGTTATGTTTTATCCACTGTTTTGTCTTTTACGTTCAAGGGTTTAACATGGATAACTGTACAAAATTGTTTTCTTGGAACTCAGTTAAGATTGCCTGGTTATATATCTCACTCACAGGTTACAGAAATACACTTAGAATGAGACGATGTGGTATAGTACAATTGCTGCTTATTTTAATATCATTACGCACCCTGAGAGAGCATTATATATAAACATCAACCCCATAAACCAAGTATAATACGATATAATGATAAATTACTAACTGAATAAAAGACCATTTTTGAATTACGACTATCTTTATATTTAAAAATACGAACTTTTCGCTTCATTGGACAACGAAGAATATTCTTCATCATCATTTGATATATTGAAATATAATGCAATTGGGAAACTGGTCATCATTTGCTCTGCAGCATTTTCTCAAGCGGACATGTGCTCTCAAAGCAATGTCTTAAAATGTGTGCATGTCAAAAATGTATCCACAAGAGCCTGCAGACAAATATGCAGCAGACAGACTATCCCAGAATGTAGCGGTGTAGAAATACGTACCGATCTGTGTATCTTGCGAACAAATACAAGGGCTGCAGCTTCTGCTGACTTTCGCTCCTGCTCCTTTCCCAAATCGAAACCTCAGCATGGTGAGTTGTAAAGTGAAGAGAGGGGATTAAGAGTAACCTTCTCCAAGTGTAGGCGGAGAGGATTCATAATTAGATATTTAGAAGCGTTGTAAACGTGTTTGTTTGTGGTTATCTTAATAATTTCATTTACCCGTATGAGTATTTTTTATTTACGTCGTTAAACAAACATTTAACTGGAAACCCATGGAATGAAATAGACTATTTGAATAGCTGATTTAGTGAATAAAGTCACATTCATTTTTATGCATAAAAGTTTTATAGGAAAATTTTGTGTTACATGTTTATGATATTTTCGTGATAAGTAAGATTCTTTATTTAATAAATTAAGAAATAGGAATTTTGTATTTTGTAAAAATAACAGAAACAACGTTTATTATAGAACATTAATAAATTATGGATGTCTAAGAGCAATTTTGTGTTACATGTTTATGATATTTTCGTGATAAGTAAGATTCTTTATTTAATAAATTAAGAAATAGGAATTTTGTATTTTGTAAAAATAACAGAAACAACGTTTATTATAGAACATTAATAAATTATGGATGTCTAAGAGCTAACTTTGAACTAAGTAGCTTGATTAAGTACACTAAATTTTAGAATACTTCAACATCTACAATATGCTATAGACAGTAAATTATCATATCTTCTGAGACCAATCATTTACGCATTTAAACATTTAAACTGTTGACACTTACGTATTATAAACTTTTCTTACAGCTAACCCCCACTTACATTTGGTTACATTTAAAAACATTAGCAGAAATAATAAAAAATTATGCTGCTACGACGGAATCAAGATAAGATTAATTAACTACAGTGAAATTAAAATAATAAGAAAGCGAGAACACTATATAGGAGAAGTCAGTTTATTTTCACTAATTTCATTGATAACGTCCAACGTCACTAGAAACATGCATAAGGAACCTCATAAGCTACCGATTAGCTGTTTTATTCCATAAACTTTAACAATATAACTATCTAAGTGAATCTGGCTACACATGATAGCAGTGTCACTGGGTTCTTTGTAGATAACAAATGTTGCTTTTCTTGTCATGTTACGCATACAGCTTATCATCAACTCACGTGTCAAACCTTGTTTTAGGAAAATAAACGCCGAATCTCAATGAGCAACCACTAATGAAACAAACGGAAAATGGCATATTTCCAGTATTTTTTACTGATTATTGGCGTCATGATAACAATTCGGCCAGCTGAACAGATTTAAGTTTAACAATGGTCTTCACTTCATTTTCTGTTGGGACAATTTTATATTATATTTTGTTTTTAGCTTTTGATGAGACAGAAGTTGAGTGTCCGATGGGATATTCCCATTCTTTACGACGGGGATACATGACAGCAACAGGCGAAATCATTCCGTCTTGTTACCAGTTTGAGAGGTCAAGGTGGTCTTGGAACATGGCGAGGGACAATTGCAAAGAGTATGAGGGGGATTTAGTAACCATAGAAACACGTGATGAAGAGAAACATCTTTACTGGATTATCAAAGGTCACAAGGACTTGCAGAGACCAGGTCAGTTATAGTGTAAAATTCTGACACAGATTCCCTGTCACTCACAGAAGGAGTGTTCTTACCTTAAACTTAATTTACTGAAACATAAGAATTTAACTACGATCAGAACTTCAAAATATTCTTGTTTGTATTACATTCCCCAGCCAGTACTAAAACCCAACACCCCCCCCCCCCCCACCCTTACTTGTTGCTCCCTGTAAATTCCGTCTTTATGATAAGTCCTCCATACTTCAGCATCTTCTTGACTGATGTGGTGGCTGTTTATCCGTCACAGAAAGGGTATTGTGATATGTATAACTCCCCTGCACCCGATCAATATATAAGTATGCAGTATGTATACATATGTAGCAAAACCCTGCACAGAATAAAGCGATTCAGGAGAAGAAAAGTCATCGCCCAAAGGAGAACACCCTAGCACGTGTCAACATGAAAAATCAATCATTCTTTTCCAGGATTATCTAATATACACTTGGAATATACTTGTGCATTTTTTGTTAAAAAAGGCTTCGCTTGCCGATATATATATATATATATATATATATATATATATATATATATATATATATATATATACCCTCCTCTTGTAGTGCCAACATTTAACAGTCATTAACAAAACATGAGCATCCTCACATCCTCATCTCTATCACCTATTCGACTAATAGAAACAATTTTTACCATGCACGTACCATTGTGTATCCAGATATGTAGATAAATCAAAACTGAGCTTGAAACAATATTATATAGACTCATCAATTAAAATTCAATTATATATTGCATGCTATACTACCAAACTTATCAATCTGTTTCATAATGCTGCGATACAAGGCTTTATATGTAGGATATGCTAAGATTATATAAAACTTGATTCGCAAAGCATAATTTCTATCTTAATATTTAGAGTACTTCAACTTGTACTGGGGCTACTGGATAGGAGGTTTGAAAGACAGCGTAGATGGACGCTGGCATTGGTTGACATCTGGTGTCGAAGTTACACACACAAACTGGCATCCAGGACAGCCAGATGGAACTAAGGATCCTTGTCTACAGCTTCTTCGTGGTTTCGACTGGGCATGGAACGACAATGCTTGTTCAGATCCATTTTGGGGATCGATATGCGAAGTGGCTGTTTATTGATCAATAGCAGCATTGTGATGTAAATCCAATATGTTAAGGGTCCTTAGCCTTAAACAGGCCTCGTTCGATCCCAATGTCAAGCTTAAAAAACCTTTGAGTAGTAACTGTAGTTGTCTGTATATAGGTATTTGTATGGCTTGTATGGCAAATGTAATGCTAAATCTTCCTTGATATTCTTACTATATTACCATGCGTCGAATGTAAGTTTTTCAATGAATCAAAGCAAATACAGATTTCTCATTCAGAAATCTTTCATGGTTCGTTTCTCATGATATAAATATATATATATATATATATATATATATATATATATATAAATGTACACGAATATAAGAAGGATATTTTGAGTATACAAGTGAGCTGTGAAACCACATATCGTACGGCCCTACAGGATACCGTTTTTTTTCATAAGAAATTACATTGCTAATAATGAAAAACACACCAATTGATTTTCAGTCCATTAAGAGCATATAAGGTGTGGTTTGTCTAATGAAATTAAACGCTGTGATATAGCGTTTTTTTCTCCCTAAAACAATGATTTCTCTGGCTCAGGAGTACCATCGAATATATTCAATTGTGCGACTTTCATATTTTCTTTTCAGAATATATAACATTTAAAACTCCTTTGTTTGCTTGCGATAAATCCATTCAGACAAACTCTTATAATTGTAGGGTCCATATTAACAATTAAAATATATATTAAGTTTGTATTTATAAACGTTTATCTTATATTTATTCATTGAATGGGTACAACAGAATAACCGCCTGGTGTCACTCACTATTTCAATCCACTTTTTAAAAAAACAGTTGTTCATGTGGGGCTAAGAAATTTTAGTGTTAACCAATTCGGGATCACAGATAATTAGGACAGTGGTGTTATAACAATGTATTCCTAGAAGGTAAATGTTAGAACGTCTACATACGATTCTTTGTAATTTGAAATTTGTTTCTACATGGCTAATCATGGATCTTAAGTGTCTGCAAATGTTTTATTCTATTAGGCTAACAGCTATTAAATGATACAGCTACATAAGGGTATCTCAAGCCGGTTTCGCTTAATTGAGGGGGATAGGATGGATCAAGGCGATCCATAGGTTCTCTATGTAACTGCTAGTATTATCCCTGGTAATACATTGCAGCTAATTCCCTAGCCCATCCATTAGCAGCTTAATTAATCTACGGACTAGCTCACTGTAATCGCCTGATTTAAATGGTAAATATCGCAGATGGACTTTGTTGATGCTAAATGGAATGAAAGAGTTCTCTTCTTTCCATTGTTGAAGCCTTATTGGAGCTTTATCTAATGGTTTGTGTTCCCCTTTTACCTTTAAATTATTGGAACCCGTGAACGTCCAAAATGTAATAAAGTTTACTTTTATTAACCAAAAAGACCTTTGTTTGGTTCAGTTACGGGGTGCACACAGCGCGTGAGTAAAGCAACATCTAAAAAATGCTAAGCATATGATGAAATATGGCTTAATGATATTCGCCTATTTCGTCATTGTGGTGGCTATGTTAACAGTCATTTCAGATTTTTAATTATGTCATTTTACCTGAAATGCTGCTGATGCCCACATCTTGCTGCTGAAACAATGTTTTATGAGCAACAACATGTTATGCAGGTCACTTGAAAGAGAAGGTAATTCTTTGCCTCTACATTGCATTTTAAAAATTTTGGACTTTACGCAATGCGTTCACTTTATTTATTCTTTTAAAACCTGAAATGCGTTAAAAGGCACTTTGAGGATCATAAAGACTTCGTTTGATTGAGGGCTATAAGGCACTTCTTAGTTATCCATCTTAATAAAAAAACCTTCAGTTATATAGGTAGGATGTTCATCCATGAATCAGCTACAATGCTAATTCCGGTACCTGTTCAGTGAAAGGTTTAATGTAAATGATCCAGAGTGACCTCATTCAACCTAAAACAGACAATGGTCCAGTATACATCGTACCATCTTAATAAATAGTTTATATGTGATTACTAAAATATTTTAAAAGGATGTTGCGTCTGTAAATTAACTTTTCAACAAAACGTGTAAAACTGACACCTGATTGCTATGCAACTTAATTATAAGCAATTACCTGTTATATAAGGACATAGAGATAGGATAAGGAATCTACTTTGGATTTTTCATGGTATCATCCTTTTTTTTGTCTTAACATTTAATATATGTTAAAAAATCACCAAAGGCTAACAAAAGAATTACTTGCGTTTAGTCCAGTGGGGATGCAGGAGCTCTTTCGTAAGTTTATCCGTTCACCTAAAGATGAAACACTACTTTCTAGATTTTGGCTAAGGCAAACATTCCATGGCCGTTTGACTCCTGCTGGCCCAAAACCTGCAAAATACTTGAATATCTTATATATCACCTTAACTGCCGTGAACAATAAAATGTTTACTTCATAAAACTTAGGATTATTTAATTTGCCCTAAAATTAAACGGCGTTTTTTAAATAACGTTGCACCACACCAGTTTCGTTTGATTACGTTCTTTTATTTTGAGTTATCCTTGGGCGTATGTGAACCAGAACAGTCTCAAAGTATGTTACACACTTATTGTAAAACATAATTTATTCATTTGAACAAAAGCGTCCATAGAGAATAATTATGAGTCGCCAGTTTCTATATTTTAGCCGAGGCAAAAATTTCATGAACTTTTGAACCCTGCTAACCTATATGCTGATCTTATTTATATGTTATATTTCATCTGCTAATAACTCAGCAACTTTTACAGCCAGACAGGTCTAGTTTTCGGCATTTCATAACATTTGGCCAGCCTAACATGACAAACCTGAAATGCTTATAACTCGGCGACTTTTACAGCTACACAGGTCTAGTTTTCGGCATTTCATAACATATGACCAGCTTGATATGCCAGAAAAGAAATCAGGCCAAATCTCGCACCATCCCTCGTCAAGCGAGAAAATACGATATATCATGGAAATGCTTATGACTAGGCGACTTTTACAGCTACTCAGGTCTAGTTTTCGGAATTTGGTAACATTTGGCCAACTCGACATAGTAAAACTGCGAGACTGGCCAAATCGCACACTTTATCTGGTCAAATGTGAAACGATAAAAATGTGAAACGATAAGAAACGAGATTTCACAGAAATGCTAATAACTCAGCGACTTTTAGAGCTAGACAGGTCTAGTTTTCGGCATTTCATAACATTAAGCCAGCTTGACATGACAAACCTGCAAGACTAGCCAAATCTCCCGCCATATCTCGTTTAACGAGAAAAAACGAGATTTCGCGGAAATACTTATAACTCGGCGACTTTTAGAGCTAGACAGGTCTGGTTTTCGGCCTTCATAATATTAAGCCAGCTTGACATGACAAACCTGCAAGACTAGCCAAATCTCCCACCATATCTCGTCAAACGATAAAAAACGACATTTCACAGATGTGCTGATAACTCAGCGACTTTTTAAGCTAGACAGGTCTAGTTTTCGGCATTTCAAAACATTTGGCCAGCTTGACATGACAAATCTGAAAACTTCTCACTGCTTCTTGTCAAACGAGATCAACGGGATTTCATGGAAATGTTTGAACTTGGTCCCTTTTACACTAGAAAGGTATGCAGCTATTCAAGGTCAGCATGCATACATAAACGTATTATTCGTTTCTGCTGCCCCCACAATGTTGCTCATTCATATGACTATTTCTACATGCACTCTCCGTCTATCTGTCTGTATTATTTCCATTTCCGGCAAGCGCGTGACCTCTGGTCATCTTGTTTTTATCGTAGACTTCTCAAGCAAAACAATTTACAAATAATATCGAGCTTTTAGTAAATTCCATAGGTAAAATCGGTTTGGCTTCAATTGCTCGTGGTTTATTATATACTAACATACCGACCGGGCGGGGGGGGGGGGGTGTCCTGTTTCTATCCATTGTTAATGGGTTCACTTAAACTCGGTTCCAATAAATGCCAGTCATTTATTGACATATTCAATACAGCCTTTTTCTCGTCCTACAAAAGGGCTATAGCCAGCTCACCTGTATCTGATTGAACGTGTGCAAATGTGTCAAAATATGAAGGAATCTGTAAGTGGCCTGTCAGTAATTCACATAGCGTATTATCTGTTCCTGTCAGAATTTTCCAAAAAGAGTATCAGACAAAGAGCATTTCCTATCTTGTTATATTTATTTTAGGACAGCGATTTTTTTTTCAATTTCAATGGCGATTCCATCTGCAGCAGCTATATGACAGCTTTTATAGGTTATATTTTCATCAAATTTGTCGGGAAATGGATATGTAGACCGACATTTAACCGTGTTGTGCAGATGTTTCCGGTGTACGGCTGAAGGTAACAGAACTATACACTACACTTGACGTATATACCATACATTTTAAACCATGTCAATTAATGATAATTTAAGTTATATTAACAATTTTCACTGAAATGTTTGTTCTGGGTTGTCTTAGAAATTAGAAGAACTACAAATGAAAGTGTAGAATACACAAGTATTACACATCGTTTCCATCAATTTACTTTAATAATCGTACGTGAAACAGAAAAACTTAATGACAGATACAGGCTCATGTATGGATAGTATGTTCGAGTATTTATATGTTATGTTTTATCCACTGTTTTGTCTTTCACGTTCAAGGGTTTAACATGGACAACTGTACAAAATTGTTTTCTTGGAACTCAGTTAAGATTGCCTGGTTATATATCTCACTCACAGGTAACAGAAATACACTTAGAATGAAACGATGTGGTATAGTACAATTGCTGCTTATTTTAATATCATTACGCACCCTGAGAGAGCATTATATATAAACATCAACCCCATAAACAAAGTATAATACGATATAATGATAAATTACTAACTGAATAAAAGACCATTTTTGAATTACGACTATCTTTATATTTAAAAATACGAACTTTTCGCTTCATTGAACAACGAAGAATATTCATCATCATCATTTGATATATTGAAATATAATGCAATTGGGAAACTGGTCATCATTTGCTCTGCAGCATTTTCTCAAGCGGACGTGTGCTCTCAAAGCAATGTCTTAAAATGTGTGCATGTCAAAAATGTACCCACAAGAGCCTGCAGACAAATATGCAGCACACAGACTATCCCAGAATGAAGCGGTGTAGAAATACGTACCGATCTGTGTATCTTGCGAACAAATAGAAGGGCTTCAGCTTCTGCTGACTTTCGCTCCTGCTCCTTTCCCAAATCGAAACCTCAGCAAGGTGAGTTGTGAAGTGAAGAGAGGGGATAAAGAGTAACCTCCCCCAAGTGTAGACGGAGAGGATTCATAATTAGATATTTAGCAGCGTTGTAAACGTGTTTGTTTGTGGTTATCTTAATAATTTCATTTACCCGTATGAGTATTTTTTATTTACGTCGTTAAACAAATATTTAACTGGAAACCCATGGAATGAAATAGACTATTTGAATAGCTGATTTAGTGAATAAAGTCACATTCATTTTTATGCATAAAAGTTTTATAGGAAAATTTTGTGTTACATGTTTATGATATTTTCGTGATAAGTAAGATTCTTTATTTAATAAATTAAGAAATAGGAATTTTGTATTTTGTAAAAATAACAGAAACAACGTTTATTATAGAACATTAATAAATTATGGATGTCTAAGAGCAATTTTGTGTTACATGTTTATGATATTTTCGTGATAAGTAAGATTCTTTATTTAATAAATTAAGAAATAGGAATTTTGTATTTTGTAAAAATAACAGAAACAACGTTTATTATAGAACATTAATAAATTATGGATGTCTAAGAGCTAACTTTGAACTAAGAAAGCTTGATTAAGTACACTAAATTTTAGAATACTTCAACATCTACAATATGCTACAGACAGTAAATTATCATATCTTCTGAGACCAATCATTTACGCATTTAAACATTTAAACTCTTGACACTTACGTATTATAAACTTTTCTTACAGCTAACCCCCACTTACATTTGGTTACATTTACAAACATTAGCAGAAATAATAAAAATTATGCTGCTACGACGGAATCAAGATAAGATTAATTAACTACAGTGAATTAAAATAATAAGAAAGCGAGAACACTATATAGGAGAAGTCAGTTTATTTTCACTAATTTCATTGATAACGTCCAACGTCACTAGAAGCATGCATAAGGAACCTCATAAGCTACCGATTAGCTGTTTTATTCCATAAACATTAACAATATAACTATCAAAGTGAATCTGGCTACACATGATAGCAGTGTCACTGGGTTCTTTGTAGATAACAAATGTTGCTTTTCTTGTCATGTTACGCATACAGCTTATCATCAACTCACGTGTCAAACCTTGTTTTAGGAGAATAAACGCCGAATCTCAATGAGCAACCACTAATGAAACAAATGGAAAATGGCATATTTCCAGTATTTTTTACTGATTATTGGCGTTATGATAACAATCCGGCCAGTTGAACAGATTTAAGTTTAACAATGGTCTTCACTTCATTTTCTGTTGGGACAACTTTATATTATATTTTGTTTTTAGCTTTTGATGAGACAGAAGTTGAGTGTCCGATGGGATATTCCCATTCTTTACGACGGGGATACATGACAGTAACAGGCGAAATCATTCCGTCTTGTTACCAGTTTGAGAGGTCAAGGTGGTCTTGGACCATGGCGAAGGACAAATGTAAAGAGTATGAGGGGGATTTAGTAACCATAGAAACACGTGATGAAGAGAAACATCTTTACTGGATTATCAAAGGTCACAAGGACTTGCAGAGACCAGGTCAGTTATAGTGTAAAATTCTGACACAGATTCCCTGTCACTGACAGAAGGAGTGTTCTTACCTTAAACTTAATTTACTGAAACATAAGAATTTAACTACGATCAGAACTTCAAAATATTCTTGTTTGTATTACATTCCCCAGCCAGTACTAAAACCCAACAACCCCCCCCCCCCCCCCCCACCCTTACTTGTTGCTCCCTGTAAATTCCGTCGTTGTGATCAGTCCTCCATACTTCAGCATCTTCTTGCCTGATGTGGTGCCTGTTTATCCGTCACAGAAAGGGTATTGTGATATGTATAACTCCCCTGCACCCGATCAATATATAAGTACGCAGTATGTATACATATGCAGCAAAACCCTGCACAGAATAAAGCGATTCAGGAGAAGAAAAGTCATCGCCCAAAGGAGAACACCCTAGCACGTGTCAACATGAAAAATCAATCATTCTTTTCCAGGATTATCTAATATACACTTGGAATATACTTGTGCATTTTTTGTTAAAAAAGGCTTCGCTTGCCGATATATATATATATATATATATATATATATATATATATATATATATACCCTCCTCTTGTAGTGCCAACATTTAACAGTCATTAACAAAACATGAGCATCCTCACATCCTCATCTCTATCACCTATTCGACTAATAGAAACAATTTTTACCATGCACGTACCATTGTGTATCCAGATATGTAGATAAATCAAAACTGAGCTTGAAACAATATTATATAGACTCATCAATTAAAATTCAATTATATATTGCATGCTATACTACCAAACTTATCAATCTGTTTCATAATGCTGCGATACAAGGCTTTATATGTAGGATATGCTAAGATTATATAAAACTTGATTCGCAAAGCATAATTTCTATCTTAATATTTAGAGTACTTCAACTTGTACTGGGGCTACTGGATAGGAGGTTTGAAAGACAGCGTAGATGGACGCTGGCATTGGTTGACATCTGGTGTCGAAGTTACACACACAAACTGGCATCCAGGACAGCCAGATGGAACTAAGGATCCTTGTCTACAGCTTCTTCGTGGTTTCGACTGGGCATGGAACGACAATGCTTGTTCAGATCCATTTTGGGGATCGATATGCGAAGTGGCTGTTTATTGATCAATAGCAGCATTGTGATGTAAATCCAATATGTTAAGGGTCCTTAGCCTTAAACAGGCCTCGTTCGATCCCAATGTCAAGCTTAAAAAACCTTTGAGTAGTAACTGTAGTTGTCTGTATATAGGTATTTGTATGGCTTGTATGGCAAATGTAATGCTAAATCTTCCTTGATATTCTTACTATATTACCATGCGTCGAATGTAAGTTTTTCAATGAATCAAAGCAAATACAGATTTCTCATTCAGAAATCTTTCATGGTTCAATTCTCATGATATAAATATATATATATATATATATATATATATATATATATAAATGTACACGAATATAAGAAGGATATTTTGAGTATACAAGTGAGCTGTGAAACCACATATCGTACGGCCCTACAGGATACCGTTTTTTTCATAAGAAATTACATTGCTAATAATGAAAAACACACCAATTGATTTTCAGTCCATTAAGAGCATATAAGGTGTGGTTTGTCTAATGAAATTAAACGCTGTGATATAGCGTTTTTTTCTCCCTAAAACAATGATTTCTCTGGCTCAGGAGTACCATCGAATATATTCAATTGTGCGACTTTCATATTTTCTTTTCAGAATATATAACATTTAAAACTCCTTTGTTTGCTTGCGATAAATCCATTCAGACAAACTCTTATAATTGTAGGGTCCATATTAACAATTAAAATATATATTAAGTTTGTATTTATAAACGTTTATCTTATATTTATTCATTGAATGGGTACAACAGAATAACCGCCTGGTGTCACTCACTATTTCAATCCACTTTTTAAAAAAACAGTTGTTCATGTGGGGCTAAGAAATTTTAGTGTTAACCAATTCGGGATCACAGATAATTAGGACAGTGGTGTTATAACAATGTATTCCTAGAAGGTAAATGTTAGAACGTCTACATACGATTCTTTGTAATTTGAAATTTGTTTCTACATGGCTAATCATGGATCTTAAGTGTCTGCAAATGTTTTATTCTATTAGGCTAACAGCTATTAAATGATACAGCTACATAAGGGTATCTCAAGCCGGTTTCGCTTAATTGAGGGGGATAGGATGGATCAAGGCGATCCATAGGTTCTCTATGTAACTGCTAGTATTATCCCTGGTAATACATTGCAGCTAATTCCCTAGCCCATCCATTAGCAGCTTAATTAATCTACGGACTAGCTCACTGTAATCGCCTGATTTAAATGGTAAATATCGCAGATGGACTTTGTTGATGCTAAATGGAATGAAAGAGTTCTCTTCTTTCCATTGTTGAAGCCTTATTGGAGCTTTATCTAATGGTTTGTGTTCCCCTTTTACCTTTAAATTATTGGAACCCGTGAACGTCCAAAATGTAATAAAGTTTACTTTTATTAACCAAAAAGACCTTTGTTTGGTTCAGTTACGGGGTGCACACAGCGCGTGAGTAAAGCAACATCTAAAAAATGCTAAGCATATGATGAAATATGGCTTAATGATATTCGCCTATTTCGTCATTGTGGTGGCTATGTTAACAGTCATTTCAGATTTTTAATTATGTCATTTTACCTGAAATGCTGCTGATGCCCACATCTTGCTACTGAAACAATGTTTTATGAGCAACAACATGTTATGCAGGTCACTTGAAAGAGAAGGTAATTCTTTGCCTCTACATTGCATTTTAAAAATTTTGGACTTTACACAATGCGTTCACTTTATTTATTCTTTTAAAACCTGAAATGCGTTAAAAGGCACTTTGAGGATCATAAAGACTTCGTTTGATTGAGGGCTATAAGGCACTTCTTAGTTATCCATCTTAATAAAAAAACCTTCAGTTATATAGGTAGGATGTTCATCCATGAATCAGCTACAATGGTAATTCCGGTACCTGTTCAGTGAAAGGTTTAATGTAAATGATCCAGAGTGACCTCATTCAACCTAAAACAGACAATGGTCCAGTATACATCGTACCATCTTAATAAATAGTTTATATGTGATTACTAAAATATTTTAAAAGGATGTTGCGTCTGTAAATTAACTTTTCAACAAAACGTGTAAAACTGACACCTGATTGCTATACAACTTAATTATAAGCAATTACCTGTTATATAAGGACATAGAGATAGGATAAGGAGTCTACTTTGGATTTTTCATGGTATCATCCTTTTTTTTGTCTTAACATTTAATATATGTTAAAAAATCACCAAAGGCTAACAAAAGAATTACTTGCGTTTAGTCCAGTGGGGATGCAGGAGCTCTTTCGTAAGTTTATCCGTTCACCTAAAGATGAAACACTACTTTCTAGATTTTGGCTAAGGCAAACATTCCATGGCCGTTTGACTCCTGCTGGCCCAAAACCTGCAAAATACTTGAATATCTTATATATCACCTTAACTGCCGTGAACAATAAAATGTTTACTTCATAAAACTTAGGATTATTTAATTTGCCCTAAAAGTAAACGGCGTTTTTTAAATAACGTTGCACCACACCAGTTTCGTTTGATTACGTTCTTTTATTTTGAGTTATCCTTGGGCGTATGTGAACCAGAACAGTCTCAAAGTATGTTACACACTTATTGTAAAACATAATTTATTCATTTGAACAAAAGCGTCCATAGAGAATAATTATGAGTCGCCAGTTTCTATATTTTAGCCGAGGCAAAAATTTCATGAACTTTTGAACCCTGCTAACCTATATGCTGATCTTATTTATATGTTATATTTCATCTGCTAATAACTCGGCAACTTTTACAGCCAGACAGGTCTAGTTTTCGGCATTTCATAACATTTGGCCAGCCTAACATGACAAACCTGAAATGCTTATAACTCGGCGACTTTTACAGCTACACAGGTCTAGTTTTCGGCATTTCATAACATATGACCAGCTTGATATGCCAGAAAAGAAATCAGGCCAAATCTCGCACCATCCCTCGTCAAGCGAGAAAATACGATATATCATGGAAATGCTTATGACTAGGCGACTTTTACAGCTACTCAGGTCTAGTTTTCGGAATTTGGTAACATTTGACCAACTCGACATAGTAAAACTGCGAGACTGGCCAAATCGCACACTATATCTGGTCAAATGTGAAACGATAAAAATGTGAAACGATAAGAAACGAGATTTCACAGAAATGCTAATAACTCAGCGACTTTTAGAGCTAGACAGGTCTAGTTTTCGGCATTTCATAACATTAAGCCAGCTTGACATGACAAACCTGCAAGACTAGCCAAATCTCCCGCCATATCTCGTTTAACGAGAAAAAACGAGATTTCGCGGAAATACTTATAACTCGGCGACTTTTAGAGCTAGACAGGTCTGGTTTTCGGCCTTCATAACATTAAGCCAGCTTGACATGACAAACCTGCAAGACTAGCCAAATCTCCCACCATATCTCGTCAAACGATAAAAAACGACATTTCACAGATGTGCTGATAACTCAGCGACTTTTTAAGCTAGACAGGTCTAGTTTTCGGCATTTCAAAACATTTGGCCAGCTTGACATGACAAATCTGAAAACTTCTCACTGCTTCTTGTCAAACGAGATTAACGGGATTTCATGAAAATGTTTGAACTTGGTCCCTTTTACACTAGAAAGGTATGCAGCTATTCAAGGTCAGCATGCATACATAAACGTATTATTCGTTTCTGCTGCCCCCACAATGTTGCTCATTCATATGACTATTTCTACATGCACTCTCCGTCTATCTGTCTGTATTATTTCCATTTCCGGCAAGCGCGTGACCTCTGGTCATCTTGTTTTTATCGTAGACTTCTCAAGCAAAACAATTTACAAATAATATCGAGCTTTTAGTAAATTCCATAGGTAAAATCGGTTTGGCTTCAATTGCTGGTGGTTTATTATATACTAACATACCGACCGGGCGGGGGGGGGGGGGGGTGTCCTGTTTCTATCCATTGTTAATGGGTTCACTTAAACTCGGTTCCAATAAATGCCAGTCATTTATTGACATATTCAATACAGCCTTTTTCTCGTCCTACAAAAGGGCTATAGCCAGCTCACCTGTATCTGATTGAACGTGTGCAAATGTGTCAAAATATGAAGGAATCTGTAAGTGGCCTGTCAGTAATTCACATAGCGTATTATCTGTTCCTGTCAGAATTTTCCAAAAAGAGTATCAGACAAAGAGCATTTCCTATCTTGTTATATTTATTTTAGGACAGCGATTTTTTTTTCAATTTCAATGGCGATTCCATCTGCAGCAGCTATATGACAGCTTTTATAGGTTATATTTTCATCAAATTTGTCGGGAAATGGATATGTAGACCGACATTTAACCGTGTTGTGCAGATTTTTCCGGTGTACGGCTGAAGGTAACAGAACTATACACTACACTTGACGTATATACCATACATTTTAAACCATGTCAATTAATGATAATTTAAGTTATATTAACAATTTTCACTGAAATGTTTGTTCTGGGTTGTCTTAGAAATTAGAAGAACTACAAATGAAAGTGTAGAATACACAAGTATTACACATCGTTTCCATCAATTTACTTTAATAATCGTACGTGAAACAGAAAGACTTAATGACAGATACAGGCTCATGTATGGATAGTATGTTCGAGTATTTATATGTTATGTTTTATCCACTGTTTTGTCTTTCACGTTCAAGGGTTTAACATGGACAACTGTACAAAATTGTTTTCTTGGAACTCAGTTAAGATTGCCTGGTTATATATCTCACTCACAGGTAACAGAAATACACTTAGAATGAAACGATGTGGTATAGTACAATTGCTGCTTATTTTAATATCATTACGCACCCTGAGAGAGCATTATATATAAACATCAACCCCATAAACAAAGTATAATACGATATAATGATAAATTACTAACTGAATAAAAGACCATTTTTGAATTACGACTATCTTTATATTTAAAAATACGAACTTTTCGCTTCATTGAACAACGAAGAATATTCTTCATCATCATTTGATATATTGAAATATAATGCAATTGGGAAACTGGTCATCATTTGCTCTGCAGCATTTTCTCAAGCGGACGTGTGCTCTCAAAGCAATGTCTTAAAATGTGTGCATGTCAAAAATGTACCCACATGAGCCTGCAGACAAATATGCAGCACACAGACTATCCCAGAATGAAGCGGTGTAGAAATACGTACCGATCTGTGTATCTTGCGAACAAATAGAAGGGCTGCAGCTTCTGCTGACTTTCGCTCCTGCTCCTTTCCCAAATCGAAACCTCAGCAAGGTGAGTTGTGAAGTGAAGAGAGGGGATTAAGAGTAACCTCCCCCAAGTGTAGACGGAGAGGATTCATAATTAGATATTTAGCAGCGTTGTAAACGTGTTTGTTTGTGGTTATCTTAATAATTTCATTTACCCGTATGAGTATTTTTTATTTACGTCGTTAAACAAATATTTAACTGGAAACCCATGGAATGAAATAGACTATTTGAATAGCTGATTTAGTGAATAAAGTCACATTCATTTTTATGCATAAAAGTTTTATAGGAAAATTTTGTGTTACATGTTTATGATATTTTCGTGATAAGTAAGATTCTTTATTTAATAAATTAAGAAATAGGAATTTTGTATTTTGTAAAAATAACAGAAACAACGTTTATTATAGAACATTAATAAATTATGGATGTCTAAGAGCAATTTTGTGTTACATGTTTATGATATTTTCGTGATAAGTAAGATTCTTTATTTAATAAATTAAGAAATAGGAATTTTGTATTTTGTAAAAATAACAGAAACAACGTTTATTATAGAACATTAATAAATTATGGATGTCTAAGAGCTAACTTTGAACTAAGAAAGCTTGATTAAGTACACTAAATTTTAGAATACTTCAACATCTACAATATGCTACAGACAGTAAATTATCATATCTTCTGAGACCAATCATTTACGCATTTAAACATTTAAACTCTTGACACTTACGTATTATAAACTTTTCTTACAGCTAACCCCCACTTACATTTGGTTACATTTACAAACATTAGCAGAAATATTAAGAATGTTTCAATTTAAACTAATTCACAGGACTATAACTCTCAATCCATTGTTATTTAAAATTGGAAAAGCAAGTAGTGTGCTCTGTTCATTTTGTAAAATAGAGAAAGAAACAATCATACATCTGTTTTATAATTGCAGGGAAATACAACCTTTTTTTACTCAAATAAAAAATTGGTTAATAAGTAAACACATCCCAGTGACAGAAAATCTTTTCAGTAAAATATCTATTATTTTTAACAATACTAATAACTCTCTTGTTAATATGCTTATATTATTATTTAAAAGATATATATATGTGTGCAAATGTAAAGAAATAAGGCCAAACTTCACCAGTTACAAACTCTATGTAGAACAGATATATACAATAGAAAGAAATATTGCTCACAACAAAGGAAATATATCAATACACTTTAAAAAATGGAATCCACTTTTTGTAGAAAACACTGTTTCATGTAATTTAAATTAACTTTGATGTACGGTTTACAATTATCATATTCTTTTAATATGACATTACTATTGTAATGCAATTTAGTCTTTATATTTAGAGAACACTGTCATGCTAAATTCAATGATTGTCAACGTACTCAGTCTCAAACATGAAAGATAATAATTCAAGATTTAATTGATACCTCCCGAAAAAAAAAACCACAATATGTCGTTTTTTTTTTGTTTTTTTTTTTGGTCTCATTATATAAATATCACTATACTAACATGCATTTTGTAATTATATAAGGTTATTGCCTCTTGCTTATAAATGCTTTTGATTTAGCTTAGATGTATTTCAGTTATGAATGTCAATGTGTTGTATTCAACATGGTATTTATGTGTGTGAAAACTGTTGTATTTAACTTTGTATTATGTTTGTGTAAAATGTTGTATACAATAAAAAAAAAATAAAAAAAAAAAAAAAAAAAAAACATTAGCAGAAATAATAAAAATTATGCTGCTACGACGGAATCAAGATAAGATTAATTAACTACAGTGAAATTAAAATAATAAGAAAGCGAGAACACTATATAGGAGAAGTCAGTTTATTTTCACTAATTTCATTGATAACGTCCAACGTCACTAGAAGCATGCATAAGGAACCTCATAAGCTACCGATTAGCTGTTTTATTCCATAAACATTAACAATATAACTATCAAAGTGAATCTGGCTACACATGATAGCAGTGTCACTGGGTTCTTTGTAGATAACAAATGTTGCTTTTCTTGTCATGTTACGCATACAGCTTATCATCAACTCACGTGTCAAACCTTGTTTTAGGAGAATAAACGCCGAATCTCAATGAGCAACCACTAATGAAACAAATGGAAAATGGCATATTTCCAGTATTTTTTACTGATTATTGGCGTTATGATAACAATCCGGCCAGTTGAACAGATTTAAGTTTAACAATGGTCTTCACTTCATTTTCTGTTGGGACAACTTTATATTATATTTTGTTTATAGCTTTTGATGAGACAGAAGTTGAGTGTCCGATGGGATATTCCCATTCTTTACGACGGGGATACATGACAGTAACAGGCGAAATCATTCCGTCTTGTTACCAGTTTGAGAGGTCAAGGTGGTCTTGGACCATGGCGAGGGACAAATGTAAAGAGTATGAGGGGGATTTAGTAACCATAGAAACACGTGATGAAGAGAAACATCTTTACTGGATTATCAAAGGTCACAAGGACTTGCAGAGACCAGGTCAGTTATAGTGTAAAATTCTGACACAGATTCCCTGTCACTGACAGAAGGAGTGTTCTTACCTTAAACTTAATTTACTGAAATATAAGAATTTAACTACGATCAGAACTTCAAAATATTCTTGTTTGTATTACATTCCCCAGCCAGTACTAAAACCCAACCCCCCCCCCCACCCTTACTTGTTGCTCCCTGTAAATTCCGTCGTTGTGATCAGTCCTCCATACTTCAGCATCTTCTTGCCTGATGTGGTGCCTGTTTATCCGTCACAGAAAGGGTATTGTGATATGTATAACTCCCCTGCACCCGATCAATATATAAGTACGCAGTATGTATACATATGCAGCAAAACCCTGCACAGAATAAAGCGATTCAGGAGAAGAAAAGTCATCGCCCAAAGGAGAACACCCTAGCACGTGTCAACATGAAAAATCAATCATTCTTTTCCAGGATTATCTAATATACAACTGGAATATACTTGGGCATTTTTTTGTTAAATAAGGCTTCGCTTGCCGATATATATATATATATATATATATATATATATATATATATATATATATATATACCCTCCTCTTGTAGTGCCAACATTTAACAGTCATTAACAAAACATGAGCATCCTCACATCCTCATCTCTATCACCTATTGGACTAATAGAAACAATTTTTACCATGCACGTACCATTGTGTATCCAGATATGTAGATAAATCAATACTGAGCTTGAAACAATATTCTATAGACTCATCAATTAAAATTCAATTATATATTGCATGCTATACTACCAAAGTTATCAATCTGTTTCATGATGCTGCGATACAAGGCTTTATATGTAGGATATGCTAAGATTATATAAAACTTGATTCGCGAAGCATAATTTCTATCTTAATATTTAGAGTACTTCAATTTGTACTGGGGCTACTGGATAGGAGGTTTGAAAGACAGCGTAGATGGACGCTGGCATTGGGTGACATCTGGTGTCGAAGTTACACACACATACTGGCATCCAGGACAGCCAGATGGAACTAAGGATCGTTGTCTACAGCTACTTCGTGGTTTCGACTGGGCATGGAACGACAATGCTTGTTCAGATCCATTTTGGGGATCGATATGCGAAGTGGCTGTTTATTGATCAATAGCAGCATTGTGATGTAAATCCAGTATGTTAAGGGTCCTTAGCCTAAACAGGCCTCGTTCGATCCCAATGTCAAGCTTAAAAAACCTTTGAGTAGTAACTGTAGTTGTCTGTATATAGGTATTTGTATGGCTTGTATGGCAAATGTAATGCTAAATCTTCCTTGATATTCTTACTATATTACCATGCGTCGAATGTAAGTTTTTCAATGAATCAAAGCAAATACAGATTTCTCATTCAGAAATCTTTCATGGTTCAATTCTCATGATATATATATATATATATATATATATATATATATATATATATATATATATATAAATGTACACGAATATAAGAAGGATATTTTGAGTATACAAGTGAGCTGTGAAACCACATAGCGTACGGCCCTACAGTATACCGTTTTTTTCAAAAGAAATTACATTGCTAATAATGAAAAACACACCAATGGATTTTCAGTCCATTTAGAGCATATAAGGTGTGGTTTGTCTAATAAAATTAAACGCTGTGATATAGCGTTTTTTCTCCCTAAAACAATGATTTCTCTGGCTCAGGAGTACCAGCGAATATATTCAATTGTGCGACTTTTATATTTTCTTTTCAGAATATATAACATTTAAAACTCCTTTGTTTGCTTGCGATAAATCCAGTTGTTCATGTGGGGCTAACAAATTTTAGTGTTAACCAATTAGGGATCACAGATAATTAGGACAGTGGTGTTATAACAATGTATTCCTAGAAGGTAAATGTTAGAACGTCTACATACGATTCTTTGTAATTTGAAATTTGTTTCTATATGGCTAATCATGGATCTTAAGTGTCTGCAAATGTTTTATTCTATTAGGCTAACAGCTATTAAATGATACAGCTACATAAGGGTATCTCAAGCCGGTTTCGCTTAATTGAGGGGGATAGGGTGGATCAAGGCGATCCATAGGTTCTCTATGTAACTGCTAGTATTATCGCTGGTAATACATTGCAGCTAATTCCCTAGCCCATCCATTAGCAGCTTAATTAATCTACGGACTAGCTAACTGTAATCGCCTGATTTAAATGGTAAATATCGCAGATGGACTTTGTTGATGCTAAATGGAATGAAAGAGTTCTCTTCTTTCCATTGTTGAAGCCTTATTGAAGCTTTATCTAATGGTTTGTGTTCCCCTTTTACCTTTAAATTATTGGAACCCGTGAACGTCCAAAATGTAATAAAGTTTACTTTTATTAACCAAAAAGACCTTTGTTTGGTTCAGTTACGGGGTGCACACAGCGCGTGAGTAAAGCAACATCTAAAAAATGATAAGCATATGATGAAATCTGGCTTAATGATATTCGCCTATTTCGTCCTTGTGGTGGCTATATTAACAGTCATTTCAGATTTTTAATTATGTCATTTTACCTGAAATGCTGCTGATGCCCACATCTTGCTACTGAAACAATGTTTTATGAGCAACAACATGTTATGCAGGTCACTTGAAAGAGAAGGAAATTCTTTGCCTCTACATTGCATTTTAAAAATTTTGGACTTTACACAATGCGTTCACTTTATTTATTCTTTTAAAACCTGAAATGCGTTAAAAGGCACTTTGAGGAACATAAAGACTTCGTTTGATTGAGGGCTACGAGGCACTTCTTAGTTATCCATCTTAATAAAAAAAACCTTCAGTTATATAGGTAGGATGTTCATCCATGAATCAGCTACAATGCTAATTCTGGTACCTGTTCAGTGAAAGGTTTAGAGTAAATGATCCAGAGTGACCTCATTCAACCTAAAACAGACAATGGTCCAGTATACATCGTACCATCTTAATAAATAGTTTATATGTGATTACTAAAATATTTTAAAAGGATGTTGCTTCTGTAAGTTAACTTTTCAACAAAACGTGTAAAACTGACACCTGATTGCTATACAACTTAATTATAAGCAATTACCTGTTATATAAGGACATAGAGATAGGATAAGGAGTCTACTTTGGATGATTCATGGTATCATCCTTTTTTTTGTCTTAACATTTAATATATGTTATAAAAACACCAAAGGCTAACAAAAGAATTACTTGCGTTTAGTCCAGTGGGGATGCAGGAGCTCTTTTGTAAGTTTATCCGTTCACCTAAAGATGAAACACTACTTTCTAGATTTTGGTTAAGGCAAACATTCCATGGCCGTTTGATTCCTGCTGGCCCAAAACCTGCAAAATACTTGAATATCTTATATATCAGCTTAACTGCCGTGAACAATAAAATGTTTACTTCATAAAACTAAGGATTATATAATTTGCCCTAAAATTAAGCGGCGTTTTTTAAATAACGTTGCACCACACCAGTTTCGTTTGATTACGTTCTTTTATTTTGAGTTATCCTTGGGCGTATGTGAACCAGAACAGTCTCAAAGTATGTTACACACTTATTGTAAAACATAATTTATTCATTTGAACAATAGTGTCCATAGAGAATAATTATGAGTCGCCAGTTTCTATATTTTAGCCGAGGCAAAAGTTTCATGAACTTTTGAACCCTGCTAACCTATATGCTGACCTTATTTATATGTTATATTTCATCTAAATGGGCTTGGTAAATCCAACAATTCGGATGGCCACATTATTGTTCAAGATTAAAATGGTGTAGTTATGGCCATAATTACCCTACTCCTAAAGTGGCGTTTCTAACAAAATCCTTTATATTGCATCGATGACGTTTGTTCAGATGCTTTTATTTTGAGTAATCCTTGAACATATTGGAGCCAAAACTTTCCCAGTGTGTGATATAGACCCAAATCAGGCCATACATTGATCATTTGTCCTGTATCCTCCATACAGACGAATTAGACCAAAAAAGCTTTGGTTATCGGGCACTTTTTTTCAGAAATCAGTGGTGGCGGGGATTTTATTTATTATTTTTTAACATTTTTTGTGTTATTCGATAAAAATGTCATATGGCCAGGGATAAGCATGATAATAACAGAATTTGTGTGTGCTATATAGGTAAAAGCCCTTCATAACAAAGGAAATCTTATCAAAATTGTATTATTTTTTTGTGTTATGCGATAAAAATGTCTTATGGCCAGGGATAAGCATGATAATAACAGAATTTGTGTGTGCTATATAGGTAAAAGCCCTTCATAACAAAGGAAATCTTATCAAAATTGTATTATTTTTTTCTTCTTGAAAGAAATATCCGAGCGGCTGGAGCTAAAAATTTGTAAGTTTCTTTTGAAAATCAAAATCAAAAGTTTTGATGCGGGGGGGTTAGAAATTATTGTGCGCGGTGCCTGAGAACCATACCTTTTTTGTTGAGGGGGGGGGGGGGTTAGCTTATGAGTCGTCATTTCTAAATTTTGACCATGTGGAATTTCAAATGATTTTTGACCTTCGCTAAGCTCAATACTGACCTTATTTTTATATTTTATTTATCATCTGAAAATGGCTTGATGAAGCAATGCAATTTGATGGATACGTTAGCAGTAATTAAGCTGTTATTGTGTTTTAGTCATTTAAATTTCCCCATCCCCTAAAATGGAGGACGAAATGGTTAGTTGGGTCATTCCAGCCCAAGGACTAAGAGAGATGTTCACGTTTGTGCTGTAAGAGTAAATCAAAGCATTCTAGTTGATTAGTTATCTAAGAGATAATGAGATAATCCTCTCTTGTAGGATTCTCCTCTCTTGCAGCCAGTTTCATCCTAGTGGCTCACAAGGTCGAAAATGGCTGCAAGCTCGGAATATTGGAAACGGCGGGGGTTATAACCATTATTGTGACCAAGAGCTGCCTCCTTTACTCTTTGTTAGTAGATGTTTAGCCGTGAAGAGATAAAAACAATCAGATTCTGTAACACTAGGCAGCGTGAAATGTCTAGGGAAATGAATAAAGAAGTCAGTGTTTTCATGTTAACAAAAAATTATAATTTATTCTTAAAACAACCCTAACATTACAATACACCAAATCAATACAATTACACAGTATAACAACAGTATAACAGTAAATCAATACAATTACACAGTATAATAAATAAAGTGTACGGTAGCAGAGTGTCCGGATCCTAGGCTTATCTGGATAACACCACTGTCCAGCCCGACAAGTCCTTTAAAACATATAATCCTATGAACAGTTCACTTAAATCTTCTCAGAGAATAAAAGTCCAATGTAATTTCGAAATCAATCTGTTGTTATCCAAAAATTAAGTTTTGACAATAATTCCAAAGGCAAACTGAAGACTGTATAAAATCCGTTACAAATTTCGAAGAATATATATAAATTCTGCAATTATCGGAAAGGTCCAGAAACTGGCTCACACTCTTCCGTGTCCGCTGGAATTTTTCTCTCTCTTCTCCCGGCTCTTAACACAGCCCCTAATTTATAGCTTCTCATCCCCACAGCCTAAAAACTTCTATTTTACGAACATCCCAAAGAAGAATACAAGACACGCGCTCATAGAGCGCGAACAGCCCAGAATATTCCAGATAAGCACGAGCGCTGTATCTTTACACGCCAAGGTTCACCCTGTGTCTCTATACCCCATAGCAACGCCAAGGGCTTGTGCCTAACACGAAACAGATTGTCAACAGCGCACAATAAAAGAGACACCTGTAACAATAAATATATAATTATATATATATATATATATATATATATATATATATATATATATATAATTGAAACATCGGCCTATAAGCATGTCGAAAGAAGAATTTCTCGAGAAATATATCTAAGATGTGACTAGAGTCCCAGACACTTTTGCTTGGAAGGTAATCCTGAAGAGTGTGTCAATATCAAAATAGACAGATGTGTCCGCTTAAACCGTTTTACATGGCCTATGATCATTTTTCCTTTGCAGCGTTGTAAAACCACCGAAACTTAAGCGTGTATGCAGCACAAAATCATGTGGGAGCTAAGAAAAAAATTATAGATTTTAGGTTTTGGCTTATCACTATCATGTTGTTCAGCGAACGAACTTTCCCTGTAGATACAATTATTGAATTCTTCAAGTGATATGTAGTGGCGGGTCTACCGGTACATATATATACTCGCAATCCTATATTTTCTTGTATAACAGCTATGCTTTTGAAGTATGCGATCTGCGTTTAAAGGTTACATAAATAGATTGCGTTCACAAAGTTCTGAATGTAAGCGTGCACAAGTATATCTAAATAGTTCTTGCTGGACTTATTCAAAAACTGCGGGAAACTACTCCAAAACTGCAACGGCTTGAACCAGTGTGATTGAAGAGAGAAATTAACTAAGGAAGAATATTTATACGTCTTTATAGTGTCATAAATATTGCCTCAATTGAAAGTATCTCTACAATTAATCCTGTGTATAGAGGTTCAAACTGCGAAAAGGCAACATTTTATTGAGATTTACCCGTCCAGTGAAGACTTGACTGAGAAATACTGCTGAGGTGACCTGTAAAATGCGGGGATACTAATAATACTGTTTCTGTGATCACTGCATGGTCCACCACTAAGCCACATGGACAAGGTCAAGGCAGCTCACTACACTTGGATTTTAGTATATACAAATCAAGTCTTGTATAAGTTTGAATTTCAATTTAACGAAGCAATATAAACTAGATGTGGTCGGACATTGGTCCTCAAAGGGCCCCGCGTTTCTGCTAGTGCTGGAATAGTTTACATATGGGTGAAAATATAAGTTAACTTTAAAAAAATATGACAAACAGGAACAGGTTTTTATCCATATGCATGAGGGGGGAAAATCCTACTGGATCAAATGATATTAAAGAAGATATGTCTGAAATAATGTGTGCAATAGAAAATCACCGAATGTAGTCTGTAAACCATATTTGAATTTGAGCAAGTCTGTAATTCAATAGGTCTGGAGCCCTCATAGGTACGAATCATCCCTGTGAATTTGGGAAAGCTGCAGTAGGTTGTTGTTGCGTTATTGCACCCGAAAAAAAATCAGGGATCCGGCTGTGGCGGCCATATTTGAATTCGGACAGGTCTGTAATTCAATAGGTCTGGAGCCCTCACAGGTACCAATCATCCCTGTGAATTTGAGAAAGCTGCAGTATGTTGTTGTTGAGTTATCGCGCGCGAAAGAAAGTGTCACTGACGGAAGGACGGAAGTACGGAACGACGGATGGACGGAAGGACGGACTGACACGGTGATCACTATAGGGCACCGCTTGTCAAGCGGGGCCCTTATAATAAAGCGTTTGCTTAAAAGTGTTTTAACACGGACAGGGTAAGGCTCTGAACAAAAGGTATGCGTATTTATGAGGCTGTTTGCTCCTGCCTTCAGGAAAACCCCAATAGAATCATATAAATAATTAGGAGTGTGCAAGAATGCTAACAGTGATCGGAAGACACGTTACATTTAGAAACAGACGATTGTATTCTTGGACTATTAGGGATTCAAGAACAGTTATACTGCTGGACACTTCTGTGTCAGTGTATTGGAAACAGAAATAAAGCCCACGGTATACAGACGGAATCAAATTGTTGAACAAATAATGTTTAATATAATGCCGATGCAAGGTATATAAATAATGTAAAACAATTAAGTATATAAATAAAGTCGTATAATTTAAGCAATCCGCTCCACGTATCTGCAGCCTTGGTATCATCATTGCTGCATGGAGGGAATTTATGGATGTGCCTTCGCATAAGTTTTCTCTTCACTGATGTATGAAATATGACCATTATAAGAACTGATACACAGGCAAACATGCGATAAACGGGTGAAATTATTATCATTAATAACCCTAATAGGGCATACTGCTAAAATAAAATCAATCGCACAAAGTTTTCTGGGTAAGATTAGTCGTACAGGTATTATACGCACTCTGCCCTTTTGTTGTGAATGTTTATATATAGAAAATTTTACATCCAAATCTTATTTTAATAATATTCAATGCAAAACACTTATTTTAAAGATTCACTGGTATCATTAAATATATTTATTAACCTTCTTAATCAAGTATTTTACCAGAAATGAAACAGTTACTGGAATTGACCAGCTGACGTTATACATGTCTGGTGCATATTTGTATGTGGATCATATTATATATTAATTTTTCTTTTGATAATGAATGAAAAGTTTTCGGTTATACTGCTGACTGACCTTTTTTTTTCTCGGACCATTTCATGTACTTATATAATCTTTGTGAAAGAGTTCTCTGTGATATTGATTTTTTCTCATTCTTGCCCCGATTCTATCATGGTATCCTTAAAGGTCTCATGAAAATGGACTCAATTTTGCCTTGTTCATATACACTATTTAAAAGATTGATTTTTTTTCTTTTTCTTGACACAATACAATTGAGAACATATTCACCTATTGCGTCTCTGTATGTATTTGACTTTGTAAAGAGGAGACAGAGTCGCCCGCTAGGCAGTCTAGGAATAGAATACTTGGCGCTCTCCGCTTACTACTCGATCTCTGGCGTGACTGAAAGAGTTAGTTTTTGTAGCCAGACAAAGGCATATTTCGGTTTGATTCCACCTTACGACACTCCCGAACGCCATCACGTGGGCCATGCAGAATAACTTGATGAGGTGTAATAACTAATTGTACAATCAATGTAAAATAAATACAGTTACAAAAAAAACTCGTTCTGTATTTTTATGTTACAGAGTAAGTAGAACAATGTATTTTCTTTGTTCACGTTGCTTCTCGAACTGAAACCAATTTCTATCCATTCTCGTCTTTTCCGCCAGATGTCTCTCAAGTCTGGAACCAAAAATGCTTTAAACTGCAGTCTTGTGAAGCAAAACTAAAACTTTATGTATCAGTGAACTTTCATGTATTTACATATAACGACTGGTTTAACATATTGTTTACTTGTGTGCCTAAATAAAGAAGCACCATAGGTCAACATAGCATCAAGTTGTCATAAATAAAAGGTTTTTATTCCAGTATTGTATTTCAGTATATGAGTTATTTAGTTAGACATACTTTCATAGTTGTTTAGATTAAATACAGTCTTTTGGGGAAAAAATCCAAACAAGGCCAGTTATTTAATTGATCACCCGTTTCCATCACATTGTCATATCAGCATATCCACAAACGATTGCAAAAGGATATTACATGGGAAATATTGTGTCACATACTATATAGACTTGTGTAGATGTGCGACTAACAGAATATTAAACAATAATAGTGCTATACATACCAGGCTTTGCTCAGCATTTGGAGATATAAATGTATTTAATCATAATAGTTAAAGCATGTGTGAACTAACTTAAAAATGTACATAATAATATGAATTTTCCATTTTAAACTGCTTTTTAAGGATATTTGCATTGAACTCGGACTTAAACCCTGGCTTCATATGACTCGGACTCAAAGAAGGTAGAAATAGACTCGAATCTCAAGGACACGGACTCGGATGGCGTGACACTCGACTGCGTCACTACTAGGGCCCTGTGCGAGCCCAAAAGTTGAACCCGCACCCGCCCAGCATTATGTAATGTTAGCCCACAGCCCGCACCGCAGTTACTCTCGATCTTTTGACCCGCAACCGCCCCGCCAAGATTTCATTGCTCGCACGCCCCGCCCCGCAATATTGTATAACTTGAAGCGTGCTGTACCAGTGTTGTTCTTACAGCATCTTTCAGTTCCAACATGCTTTGCAGCATATCAAATGTTGAATTCAATCTGAAAGCACAATATAATCCACTTAGATACACTTAAATGTTTTACCGGCATGTATTCGTTCGTCTGTTTGTCTGTCTGTTAGCAACATTATTCAAAACTTGTTTTCAACAGATTCCGATGAAATATTCAGGATAGCTGGGCAATGGTAAAATGATCAGATGATTAAATTGCGAGAGTGATAAGTACCATCATCTGTTTTCTGGAATTATTTAAGAATACGCCATACGATCGAGGGTAATGAGATGCCCTGGTGGAAATCTGCACTCTCTGCCTGAAAATCTATATCTTAGATGTATTTTTTTTCTGTATAGACAAGGGAGCTATTCTTAACTACATATAATGAACCAGATGGACTATGCTTGGCTTAACGTCAAGAACCGTTAACCGTTATGCAACTGAGCTTATTCCAGGGGTCGCACCTATAGGGTCTTAAGTTACTGTACAGGGGCATGGTTACTAAAATCTTAACTTCACCAAAGAGTTTTTTACTCCTGGTTTAGAGTTTAATGCGATTTATCTATACTGCAGTCAACATAAGAGGAAAGATATTATTATTAATGGCTTAGACGAATATCGATCCCAATTTTGAAAAGAATATATGAAAGAATAAATTAATCTTTCAAATTTGTTGCACCAAACCGGATATGTTTTTAAAATGTCTTTCAAACTGATTTTAATAGTCTGTCCAGATATTTCAGGAAAACACAAGTGCATTGAATGTAAGGTGGGTTTGCTGATATATTATATAAATACGTGTAAACGTCTTTCGATCAAAACTCGAAAAGTTGAACAAATTGTAGTCATATAGATTACCATGCTCTCGAGAGATGGCAGCACTAGCAGTTTCAGCCTGAAAGTTACCATGCTATTCCTGCAAATGCAAGCCTATCATCAGATTTTACGAAATTATCATCTAAATATTTTAAGTAGGGTCTCTCCAATAATCGCTCATTAATGAAAAATCCTCAACAAAATAAACACGGTCTTTCTAATTTAAGGTATCTCTGCCAATTCCTGCTTTAAATATAAACCAGTCTGAACCAAATAATACAGACGATGCCGTAATTGAACCAAATAAACTGGCAGAGCAGGATGTTATGTGTGTATTGCAGGCTTTGAAGTTCCGTGTTTCACGCTCCGTTGGGACTATTATAACATGAATATCTTCATTTTATATGTTTATCCCGTCTTTGAACCAGTTTTACTCACCAATATGCACAAGTTTAAGTATTCACATATGATGCTAGCCATAGTCTTCCAGGTTTAATACCACATCCACCATCACATGGGAAATACAAAAGAGCATTTTTATGGGTCAACGTTCCTATAGTAGGCAAGTATGGACACACCATATTCTGTGTCATGTATTTTTTATAGTGTCAGATGATGGTTATTTTTTTTTTGTGTAATTCAAAGGGATATCGGAAGGTGGAGATGCATGTCGTGATAGTCATGGACATTCGACAGGTAAAACGCTCGGCTCGCTCCGCTTGCGCCCCCAGTTCGATCCCCGGCGTGACAATAAGTTGCCGGTCAAGGCCGGTGGTATACTAGTATGCTCCGGTTTCCTCCACTACAGGCTTTAGACATTACCGTACGCTACAATCGGAGTCACTGAGAGTGCCTAGATTTGTTATAATAGCTATTTGTATAAACCATGTAATGTTAATATTACATTTTTATTTTTTTATTATATATTAATGATATTTAATAACGTATGTGTTTCTTACTTTATATTTTCGTGATATAACATCAAAGCAGTATGTATTCACGTGTTTGTAAAGAAAAACAAGTAGCTTTCGTGGAATATGTGTTCTTGCAAATTAAGAAAGAAGAAGACTATTTTGTAAGGTGTAAGATATATGTGTAAAATATGTTACACTGATTAACATTCCAACTTAACTTCAGAACTTTAAAGTAATTCAGAGGAGCTTCAGCTGGTGGGGGTCACGTCCATTCCTGTTCATGTGTATGTCTTATTGTGTGTTAGTTCACAACATAACTCTCGCAGTCATAACGGAATCCCATAAAATTTTCAGGTCACCTCGGGAATAGGCCAATGAAAAAATTTGCAGTCACATATGTAGTATTGACAATGGGAATATGGGTTAAATAAGTAAATTCAAACACTTGTTTGGGAACTTATGCCCCAATAGATCAGGGTATATGCTGTCGATAAGTGAATGAAAATACGGGTTGCGGTATACCCCACATTGATGCATGTTTCTAGTTTGGTCTTCCAGGCTTCTACGCCCAAAAAAGTACACTCTTAGAAAAAAAGGGTTCCAATTGGACCCCAAAAAGGTTCTTCAGAGTGGACTGAGTGGGGAACCTTTTAAGGTTCCAGCTAGAACCTTCAAGCGGGGTTCTTTTTGGAACCTCCCTAAGGTTCTTTTATGGAACCTATAAGGTTCCATAAAGAACCTCCTTAGAGGTTCTGAGAAGAACCCTCTAAGGTTCTTCACGGTGGACTGAGTGGGGAACCTTAAAAGGTTTCTGGCGGAACCAATGTATAGGGTTCTTCATAGAACCTTCAATGCATTTTTACATAAGAAAACAGTCTTGGATGTCCTTTTTAACGTTTAGGATAATTTAATTACGTCATATGTCCATACATATTTGATAGAGTGTTGATTCATATGCAAAGAAAAGCATTTCTCAAAGATGATGGGTACCTGCAAGGATCATAGCTGAAATCATATATATATATATATATATATATATATATATATATATATATATATATATATATATATATATATATATATATATTATACTTTAAATGTGATGAAACCTTCGAGGCAATTAAGAAAAAGTAAGAATAATTACGCATTCTAAATTAAAATAACTTTGTGAAAAGTACGTGTTTGTAATTATTGTATTCATCATCTGCAGTTCATATGACTTAACATTTTTCGTGTCAAAGATATTTCGGGACGCTTGCCAAAACATTGTAATGTTAACAACATCAACATTCAAAATGCAGTCCCCACTCAGAGAGAGAGAGAGAGGGGGGGGGTCCAATTAGCGACTTCACAGACCAGAAACATCGTATGTTGATTAATTCTCAACTGCTGGTAATATATATTTTATCTCTTATGTTTTACAGATCGATTCTTCTTACCTTTCCTTGCCAAGTACGCATCACGCAATTGAGGGATATGATGACACGGAATCAGAGATTAGTTCGACCGTCGCAGCGTTTGGACTTTATCGTCGATCATACAGCTCATCGATTCTATGCAGGCATTTCGTTTGAAGATTTGTATATATAGAAACAATACATTTGCCTATGGGACTGGAATTCGTTTGAATCACTCACCAAGGCGTATCAGCTGTATATAGCCATACAAGCATTGTGCAAGACGCTTGTTACATCACCTGTTGTGTATCGATTATATGTTGCTGCGACTTCATATATTTTATTTTGTAAAGCAGATGAGTATTATTTATATAATACAGATAATAATTACTACACAAGAGGACCTGGACTCGCAGAGATAGACAAATACCTGAGAACACACATATGATTCATCAAAATATTCTTGACGTTTACCGGATATCAAATCCACAAAAAAAACAGAACACTCTGCGCATCGTGGTTGTTCTATTCTTATAGGGATGTTGGTGTGTGCAGATAAGAGAGACAGTGCGAAATATTCAATTTCATTGTTAGTATATACCAAGAAAACTGAAATTTTTGCAGGCAAAACACAACATTTGCCTGAATTTTAAAAACTCTACGCTGGACGATATCCAGAACCTTTTGGGTTCTTAAAAGAACCATCAGGAACCCTTTTTTTCTTAGAGTGTACACGCTACAATAATGAAAGAACTTCAAACAATAAATTTAAAATTCTTATAGCTGGACCTAATTCAATCATCATAAACAGCTTTAGGTCAACACCATATATATTTCGTGTCTTATACTTATATATACTCAATATCAAATACTGTACATATATTTCATACATGTATACCTACACGATTGCGTATTTATATGCAACATTTAACCAAGTATAACCAGCACCTTATGGGTTATTCATTTTCATTTGCGCCTTGAATTAACACATCGTAATGAGTATTCTTGTTTGCGACATAAGTTATTTAGAACGGTATTATAACTTTAACTTTTATAGACCAAATCTATCAAAAAATCTATCCATGTATTTATATTTGCGGTATTTGCTGCAATACAAATACTGTATTATATACGTGTTCGTTCATATTATCACGACGAGTTCACAAAATTTGGTTACATTAGCGTGATGATCTATTCGATTAATATTTTTTTGCCACACTTTTACACAATTTCACTGACTTCCGTGGATATTGGGTGGAGTCCCGGGCTGAAAGCCATGAGATCGTAAGTTCAAATCCAAAATGAGGAGAGGTGAGATATTTTGCGCTCTGTCCACAGAGGATTAGCGCTCTGCGGGCTTAATGGTGAAACTTTACCTCAGAGTCGTGTTTCACTCACTTCACGAGTGCGAATTTCGGGGTTCCCCTGTGTTACATACCCAGGACCCCAGGGGTGTTACAGGGAGCTCGGTTGAGGCTTGTTATCAAAACTCTTCTGAATAAAGAGTGGCTAAATGTAAGCTTTGAAGTATATCACAAAAACACAGTTTAAGGGGCGTATTTATTGAACAGGCTACATATAGACATTTGTTCGTAATTATAGGCTATTTTATCTGTATGATGCCCACCAACACTTTGTTTTTTTATCATACAGTTCAAAGCTCCCATGGGGCCACTCGTTTATTTAGAAGAGCTGTGATAGTTAGTGCGAGTTTGTTCTATCGTTGTCATATCATAAAAGGAGGTACTGGTTTAATTAGGTGAGTTGTGTGTGAGTTTAATTTTTGTGTCAGGCAAGTTAACACTTTGTTATGTTGTGGACTGTATAAGAACAGTAGGTAATAAGTGTATTAACATAATATTGTTTTTGAGAATGAGACAAACATATATACATATACAGAAAGTACATAACCTTAGCCCAGATGACTATGCTTCCAGTAATAAATAGCATAAACAAGATGAAAAAATAGTGTACAATCACTTTTATAGTAATTGAGAATGTACATGGCATATATACATGCATACAAAGTATATACGAAAGGTCAACTGAGTGGGTCTCTTGAAAAGAAAGTTGTTCTTCAGATAACTGGCAAGGATGAACCGTGTCTTCCTCGCCTATGTATATAATGTTTGCTGTATTACATGAGTACTGTTTCTAATTGAATATGGAATTGTGCGACCCATATACAAGGATATGTCAAAGGACAGAAAGGGAGACCTGATTTCCCTTGTAGCTCCATGTAGACGTGTGAAACGTTGAGGTTATGCCACCAAAAAAAACTGACAAAAGTTTCACATCTCATCCATTTCTGTGTAAATTGTGTAGTTATGACACGAACACAAACAAACATGTGTCTCATGAAGAGACCTCTTTGAAAATTGGACCAATATGAAACCAACAAACTCTTACACAACCCTTTTCATTTTTAATTCAACTAGTTTGATGGAAATGCGTGTCATTTGATTGATTCATTGAGAGAATTCCCAGGGGATTCCCTCAGTAACGTCTGTTTTTGTTAATCGGTGCCAGTTTTCATAATGTTAGTTTAAATTAAAATGACAAGTTATTTTCATTTTGAAGCTTTCAATTATCATGGCATTTGAATAACACTTCATTCTGTTAAATGTAAGTTTTGAAAAAAAAACTCCAAAAAACACCAACGCTATGCGACAGAAAATCTGCAGTAGGCATTCCCGCCTGCGTGGGATTCGAGAATCATTTTCACTCATTTCTTTTAAGGCAGAGTGATCACATATTTCGAAAGAAACAATCACCGTAATCATCAGTATGTTGTAGACAATCGACCGGATTCAACTACTGAATACAAAGATATTTGTTTTGCCATCAGAGTTTTGTTATTTCAGCCGACGCCGCAGAAAAACAAAGAACATTTTTGTTGTTAGCAATCAGAATTTCTACCTTTACTAATGAAATATCTGATGGAATGACTGTCAATCCACAAATTCTGTTAGAAATGCCGCCAGGGGAAAAATATAATATTTTGCTTTTATTCAAAGCTTTTTTTAATAGTAACTGCAGATACAAGGAAATCATGTATGTCTTACCGAGCACCAAGTAATTTAGATGCTCGATTTTGTATCCGATGCTTCATGGATGACATCGTCGATTTGCATATACCAGCTTTAAATGACGCAAAGCGCGTTCTCAGGTCGAAATGTACACTCTAAGAAAAAAGGGTTACTGGTGGTTCTTTTAAGAACCCAAAAGGTTCTTGGTAGAACCATGGTTCTTTCTGGAACTCTTTTCCCCATAAATAGGTTCCAGATGGAACATGAAGGTTCGTGGCATGATTATAATCATTGCATTCTATTTTGTTATGTTTATATTTTGTTTTGGAGACCTTAGTATTGGGGTTTTCACTACAATCAACATGCGGCACAGAACTCGGCCTCTCACTGTGTGGTTACGCTTAATTACCCATTCGTTTTAGGCGTCCTCTAATTAACCTGGTGTTGTATTGATTAATTACATGTATTGTCAAGTACAAAATATACTGGTCACCCATCTTTCTCTTTGCAGGAACCAGATACATCTGCCTGGCTAGCAAGAATGAAATGAAAAAGGAAGAGCGGATTTTCGTTGTAATTTGGCTGACGGTTATAATATGGTACGTGGTTCAGGAGTTATTTCTAAATCATAAAAAAAAAATGTAATAATGCACTTGGCCTTGTGTATCGTAAACCAAAAAAACAGTTATTTTTGTCTGTGTTACCACCTATAACTATATAAGGAGACTACAAATAATTGAAAGCAAGGTAATAAGTATTATAAGGCAATTAAGAAAAAAGTAAGAATAATTACGCATTCTAAATTAAAATACCTTTGTGAAAAGTACGTGTTTATAATAGTTATTGTATTCATCATCTGCGGTTCATATGACTTAACATTTTTCGTGTCAAATATATTTCGGGACGCTTGCCTAAACATTGTAATGTTAACAACATCAACATTCTCCGAGAGAGAGAGAGAGAGAGAGAGAGAGAGAGAGAGAGAGAGAGTTCCAATTAGCGACTTCACAGACCAGAAACATCGTATGTTTATTAATTCTGAACTGCTGGTAATATATATTTCATTTCTTATTTTTTTTTTTCAGATCGATTCTTTCCTTGACAAGTACGCATCACGCAATTAAGAGATATGATGACACGGAATCGGAGATTAGTTCGACCGTCGTAGTGTTTGGAATTTATCGCCGATCATACAACTCATCGATTCTATGCAGGCATTTCGTTTGAAGATTTGTATACATAGAAACAATACATTTGCCTATGGTACTGGAATTCGTTTGAATCGCTCACCAAGGCGTATCAGCTGTACATCGCCATACAAACATCGTGCAAGACACTTGTTGCATCACCTGTTGTGTATTGATTTTACGTTGCTGCAACTTCATATATTTTATTTTGTACAGCAGATAAGTATTATTTTCGTCATACAGAATTACTACAAAAGAGGACCTGGACTCGCAAGAGATAGACAAATAGATTCCTTAAAGGATCCATAAAGGAACCTTAGGGAGGTTCCAAAAGAACCCCGCTTAAAAGTTCTAGCTTGAACCTGAACAGGTTCCCAACTCAGTCCACTCTGAAGAACCCTTTTGGGTTCTAGTTGGAACCCTTTTTTCTAAGAGTGTAGAGTCACGAGAGCTGATCCGGCTTCTGAATTTCATTACTACAAGAGAAAATATGTCTAAAGTGTTTATTAAGACGTGCATAATTACTTTAAATGCAAATCGTTCAGCCAAAGTGTCTTTCGCAAAACCAGACATATAAATGTGTTTTTTTTTAAATAATGTAACGTAATAAATGTATTATTTCAATGCTCGTTTGAACTCCGCTCATTGTATAGTCGCCAGCTACCTTCTGGCAACTGCAAGGGCGGATTTGGGGAATTGGACCGGGAGGGGGGATTAGGGTTTGGAGGTTGATTATGTCAACCTAGGAAATCTTGGATACAGAAAAATAAACGCTTAATAACGAAATGTTAATTCGATTTTGCATCGTGGTGCATTTTAAACTACCCTTTATTACGCCATTAAAACCTAAATTTTCAAAATGTTTCTATACTATGTGGGGGGGGGGGACGCATAGTCCCCCGCCCACACCTTACACAGACATATAATATATATAAATAAATGCCAATAAATGCGTTTCTGCAAGGAATCAGCAAACTTTCTAAATCGGTCATTTTGGTGACATCATTATACATCGGAGAAATAAAGAGACAACACCATCTGCGTGAGCCGTTTGTCCCACGTGTTACGCAGTAATCGTGGTATAAACGAACAAGTTACAGGTGTCCCCGGAGTCCTTAACACCATGTCAGTAACCAAGTCTGTTTATCACGGGACACCGGACCACCCAGACAGACGACTGGACCGACTGTAAAAAGCAGCGCTCAGACCCGCAATACGTGGAGGCAACCGTGGTCTTACGACTCTCCATAGGCGTTTAAATCTGACTGGATCAAGTAAGGTGGAAGCGCGATGCCATTACTAAATTTTGAATTCTACATTTTCTTCAGGTTCTCCTGGCCACTAGCTGAACTTAAATATATATATATATATATATATATATATATATATATATATATATATATATATATATATTTATATATATATCTACAATGCTAATATTGAGGAGATCTTATTTTGTGTCTTACTTTTTTCGGGTCCTGCAGGATAATTCCTGCAATAATATAATATTCTACAACCCTTATAACGCAGTAAAAAAGTATCTGTGTTTTTGCGGTTTCTCCAGGTCAATATAAATTTGCAATAATTCTACGATTCTAATAATGCATTATAAAGTTCTAGATACACATGTGAAAAATATGATATGTTCCATATGATAAAAAGTTTTGTGATGAGCTGGTAGTGACTGAATGTTGCATATTGTTGTGCTTTTCGCAGGGACTGTTGTTCATAAAATAAAAAAAAATTAACTTGTGCTAGGATTCTCAAAAAAAAAAATCTATAAAAGGTCAACATAGACTGGCAAATTATTCTATAGCAAAATCAAAGAAGTAGACGAACTTTGCATGAGAATCTCGTCTGTCAATGGAATTAATATCAATTTAAAGATGTACTGTTAATATAGTCATCTGATCTCAAATTTGTCAGTATGTCTGTTTGTTTGTCAGGTGTCCTAAATTTTGCCTTCTTTCTACTTATTGCGTCTTACATATAGCATTCTATAGGCCACAGTTTAGCAGGAATCACATTGTAATTTACATATTCTGTATATCGGAACGTATTCTTGAAGCCGTATGTGTATTATTTAAATAGGTCAACGGTCAAGGTCATGAAAACACCTCGAAATTATTTTTATTTTATAAACCTCATTCTAAGGTTATTTTGTTCGTCTTTCCATTCCCCATATCATGGTATGCTCAACCCCTGTTGGCCTTGTATCACCTTGTCAGTAGGTCTGTCTGTTCCTCTGTTGTTGTCAACTTTGTCAACATTCTGTCGGATATTTTAGCAAACTACAGGCCACAAATTCGTAGCAATTATCACCTTGAAACTTACAGAGATGAAGAAACCCGTCATTTTAGGTAGCCTGTTGTTTTTGGTAAATATAGGTTAACGGACAAGGTCAAGGTCATCGAAAAATCTCGAAAATTTATTTTCCTCATAACTTGGTCAAAATGTTTGTATCAATTTCAACTGTATCTCATTTGTATGGCTTTTCCTTACCTCAACCTCTTGTTTTCCATAAGGACATATGACTTTGTCTGTTTAACCTTTTCAGTTCCACACTGCTTTCCGGCAAGCGTTCAACCTCAGGTTGTCTAGTTTCTTAAGTCTGGGACCACAAATGCTTTTATCTGCAGTCTTGTGAAGCAAAAAAAAGACTATATGTATCAGTGAACTTACATGTAATTACATACAAAGAGTGGTTTAACATTTTGTTTACTGATGTGCCTAAATAAAAAAGCACCAATGGTCGACATAGCATTAAGTTGCCATAGATCATAGGTTTTCATTTCAGTAATATATTTCAGTATATGAGTTATTACGTTAAAAAATACTTTCATATTTATATAAATGAAATAGAGTCTTTCGGGGGAAAAATAAAAAAGGCAAAATATTTAATTGATCATCCGTTTCCATCACATAGGCATTATCACCATATCCACACACAATTGCAAAAGGACATTGCATGGAAAAATGTTGTGTCACATACTATAAAGACTTTAGTAGGTGTGCGACTAACGGAATATTAAAATAAAATAACACTATACATACCAAGCTTTACGCAGCATCTAGAGACATATATGTATTTAGTCACCATAGTAACAGCATGTGTGAACTGACTTAGGAATGTACATGATAATCTGAATTTTCCATTTTAAACGGCTTTTTTTCAGGATATTTTTATTGGACTCGGACTCGGACTTGGAGTCGGGTTCAAAATAACGATTACTCAAAGAAGGTGGATAGGGACCCGAACCTCAAAGAAACGGACTTGGATTCGATTGGCCAGGACTCGGACTTGCATCACTACACATAATAAACCAGATGGGCTTTGCTTGGCTTTGGGGGCATCAATATGAGAGGGGGGGGGGGGTATATCCCCCACTTTTCGGTAAGGGAAAATGGTCAACGTAATTAATCAATAGAATTATAGACTTTGTTTCATTTGTGAGTTTACTGTGAAATATTATATCTAAACGTAGTTTTGAATTACCTTATATACTGGAAACAAAATACCTTATTTTCTTAAACATTATACTCAATTGCAAGCTATATATATATATATATATATATATATATATATATATATATATATATATATATATATGTTTGAAATATGTCATACAGGCGCATTTATAAATATAAAATGTGTCAAATAGACGATATACTATATGTGTGTGTGTGCGCCACCCTGGAAGATAAATTGACGCCACTGCTTGGCGCAAATGTCAAGAACCGTTGAAATGGTTAAATCTCCAATATTGGTGAACGTCATGAGTAGACAGAAGGTTAAAGAAAAATGAATAGAAACTAATTGAAAATTGTAGTTATATAGATTATCATGTTCTCGTCAGATAGCAGCACCATCAGTTTCAGCCTGACAGTGGCTATGGTATTCCTGCAAATGCAAGCGCTATCTTTAGATTTAACCCAAGTATAATCTTAATATATTCAGTAGGGTCTCTCCAATAATCGCTCAGTAATGAAAAATCCTCATCAAAATAAACATGGTCTTTGTAATTTAAGATATCTTTGCCAATTCCTGCTTTAAACATAAACCAGCCCTGAACCAAATAATAAAGACGACGGAGCAATTGAACCGAAAGAAGTAGCGCAGTGGGATGTTATGTATGTATTGCAGGCTTTGAAGTTCCGTGTTTCACGCGCCATGGGGACAAGTATAACCAGAATATCTCCAATATATATGTTTATTCCATCTTTGATCCAGTTTTACTCAACAATATGTACAAGTTTAAGTATTCTCATATGTTTCTAGCCATAGTCTTACGGGAAAGACAACATTGTATTTTTTTATGAGTTAACGTATCTGTAGTAGGAAAGTATAGACACAAAATATTCTGTCATGTATTTTTTATAGAGTCAGATGATGGCTATGTTTGTATGTTATTCAAACGGATATCGGAAGGTGGAGATGCACGCCATAATACAGTTTTGGACAGTCGAGAGGTAAAAACGCTCGGCTTTCTCCGCTTGCCCCCGAGTTCGATCCCCTGCGTGGCAATAAGAGCGGGTTGTAGTTTCCTGTCCAAGGCCGGTGGTATATGTTCCGGTTTTCTCACCGCAGGCTTAAGACATTACCGTATCCCGCCACCTGAGCCGCGGAGAGTGCCCAGATTAGTTATAATAACTATCTGTATAATTAATGTAATATATAAATATGTTTATATATTCAAAATACCATTTTTTCAAACTATCAATACGCGCCATTTACAAAATGTAATAATGTATGTGTTTTGTAATTTATATTTTCATGATATAACATCAAAGCAGTATTTGTTCACATGTTTGTAAATAAACAACTAGCTTTTGTTGTATCTGTGTTCTTGTAAGTAAAGAAAAAAAGATTATTCAACCTTTTTTTTTGTGGATCAGGGGTAGAGCACCGGGATATCGTGAATTCGAATCTCTGCCGAGGCGGTGAGATTTTTCACGGTCGGTCCCCACTTAGGGTGAGCTCCCTGCAGGCTTAATGGGTAGACTTTGCCAAACAGTCGTGTTTTACTTACAAACGAATGCGCCTTTCGGGGGATTCTCGGTTTTATGACCCAGCAATGAGGGGATGACACACTTCCAGGACCCACAGGAGTGAAACACCGAACCTGGTTGACGCCAGAATTATCGCGTGTAAAACCAACCATGTCACGTAATCCGAAACCAGAAAAGTTAAGCCAGCATTACAAAAATGGAGGCGGTTACGTCCACCAAAAAAAAAATCTTTAAAAAAAGTTGAAGACTATTTTGTAATGTGTAAGATATATGTGTAAAATATCTTACACTGATAACCTTTCCAACTTAAATTCCTAACTTTAAACTAAGTCCGAGGAGCTTCAGTTGGTGGGGATGGCGTCCATTCCTGATCATGTGTATGTCTGATTGTGTGTTTGTTCAGAGCATAACTCCCGCAGTCATAACGGAATCCCATAAAATTTTCAGGTTACCTCGGGAATGGGCCAATGAAAAATTGATGAGATTTTGGTTTTGGTTTGGCTCAAAACCCGGACTGAATTCTAAGCGTATTGACAAATGTGCAGTCAGATATGTAGTATTAAATATGGGAATATGTGTTAAATAAGTAAATTCAAACACTTGTTTGGGAACTTTGGCACCAAAAGATCAGGTATATGCTGTCAATAAGTGAATGAAAATTCGCGTTGCGGTGTATCCTCACATTGAGGGATATCCACATGGCGGAGGCCTGCATTCCTGAGAATGCATATTTCTAGTTTGGTCTTACATCTAGCTCCGGGCTCCTACATCTTGAAAAGTACACGCAACAATAATGAAAAAAAACATCAAATAATAAATTTTAAATTCTCTAAAGCTGAACCCATATTAATCATTATAATCAGCATTTGGTCAGAACCTTATATATTTCGTTTCTTATACTTATATATTCTAAATATCAAATGTTATCAATCTGTGTATATAATATGCTGAGGTTCAGTGGATATTTATTTATCCTATTCTTACATGTATATCTACACGAATGCGTAATTAGATGCAATATTTAACCAAGAATAGCCAACATGTTTATAATGGGTTATATATTTTTATATGCTCCTTGAACACATGTTTATTGTTATTTTATGTTAGCGACATAAGCAATTTAGAACGGTATTATAACTTTAACCTTTGAAGACCAAATCTATCAAAAATTCTATCCATATATTTATATTTTATAACCCAATTTGTTTACTATACAAATACTGTATTTTATTCGTGGTCGTTCAAATATGACGTATTTCTATCGCTCAAACATGACACTCAACGAGAGCACAACAGTTGGTCCCATTAGCGTGATGATCTATTCAATTATTATTTTTTGCCAAACTGATATGGGGTAGAGCCCAGGGCTCAAATCCGAGAGATCGTGTGTTCAAATCCCAGATGAGGAAAGGTGAGATATTTTGCGCTCTGTCCCCAGAGGATGAGCGCTTTGTAGGTTTATGGTGAAACGATACCTCAGAGTCGTGTTTCACTCATTTCACGAGTGCGAATATCAGGGGTTCCGAGGACCAGCAGGTTTGTTACAAAGAGCCCGGTTGAGACTTGCTAACACAGCTTTTCTGATTGAAAAGTGGCCTCATGTAAGTTTAGAAGTATATGACAAAATAAAAAGTTTTAGGGGGCGTCTTTATTGTACCTGCGACATTGAATATGTACTAGGCTAATTTATCTGTATGATGCCCACTCAAACTTTTTTATCATACTGTTCAAAGCTTACATGGGGCCACTAATTTAATCAGAAGAGCAGTGATAGTAAGTGTGAGCTTGTTCTTTCGTGGCCATATCATAAAAAAGGGGGTACTAACTTTATAAGGTAGGTTGTGTATGAGTTTGAGTCACGTGTCAGGCAGATTTGTAGTTTATGTTATGATGTAGACTGTATAAAAAAATAAGAGGTAATCATTGTATTGTTTTCGAGAATGAGACAAACATATATACATACCAAAAAATATATAACCTTAGCCCAGTAGGCTATGTTGCCAGTAATGAATAGGATAAAAACAAGTAGGGAAAATCAATGTACAATCACTTTTAATGTATTTGAGAATATAGAATACATTTAAACAAAATAAATACGAAAGGTCAATTGAGTTGGTCTCTTGAAAAGAAACTAGTTTTTTTTTTTTCAAATAAGTTGCAAGAATGAACCAAGTCTCCCTCGCTTATATAATGTTTGCTGTAATACATGAGAACTTTTTTTCTGATTGATAAAGAATTGCGCAACCCATATACAAGGATAGATCAAAGGACAGTAATGAAGACCTGTTTTCCCCTACAGCTCCATGTAGTCTTGTGATAACTTTGAAGTTATGCCACACACAAAAAAAAACTGACAAAATTTTCACAAATCACCCATTTCTGTGTAACTTGTGTAGTTGTGACACGAACACAAACAAACATGGGTCTCATGCAGAGACCTCTTTGAAAATGGGACCAATATGAAACCAACAAACTCTTACACAACCCTTTCATTTTTAATTCAACTAGTTTGATGGAAATGCGTGTCTTTTGATTGATTCATTGAGAGAACTCCCAGGGGATTCCCTCAGTTACGTCTGTTTTTGTTAAACGGTGCCAGTTTTCATTCATATTAGTTTAAATTAAAATGACAAGTTATATTCATATTGAAGCTTTCAATTATCATGGCATTTGCGTTTCACCTTGAGGTTGTTCTATTTACAGAATAAAGGCTATTAAATGACACTTCATTCTGTTTAATGTAAGTTTAAAAAAAATAAACTTTAGTAAACACCAACGCTATGCGACAGACAATCTGCAGTAGGCATTCCCGCCTGAGTGAGATTCGAGAATCATTTTCACTCATTTCTTTTACGGCAGAGTGATCACATATTTCGAAAGAAACAATCACCGTAATCACCAGTATGTTGTAGACAATTGACCGGATTCAACTACTGAATACAAAGATATTTGTTTTGCCATCAGAGTTTTGTTATTTCAGCCGACGCCGCAGAAAAACAAAGAACATTGTTGTTGTTAGCAATCAGAATTTCTACCTTTACTAATGAAATATCTGATGGAATGACTGTCAATCCAAAAATTCGGTTAGAAATGCCGCCAGGGAAAAATATAATATTTTGCTTTTATTCAAAGCTTTTTTTAATAGTAACTGCAGATACAAGGAAATCATGTATGTCTTACCGAGCACCAAGTAATTCCGATGCTCGATTTGGTATTTGATGCTTCATGGATGACATCATCGATTTGCATATACCAGCTTTAAATGACGCAAAGCACGTTCTCAGGTCGAAATGTACACTCTAAGAAAAAAGGGTTCCTGGTGGTTCTTTTAAGAACCCAAAAGGTTCTTGGTAGAACCATGGTTCTTTCTGGAACTCTTTTTCCTATGAATATGGTACGTGGTTAAGGAGTTATTTCTAAATCATAAAAATTTTTTTTTTAATAATGCACTTGGCCTTGTGTATCGCAAACCAAAAAACAGTTATTTTTGTCTGTGTTACCACCTATAACTATATAAGGAGACTACAAATAATTGAAAGCAAGGTAATAAGTATTATAAGGCAATTCAGAAAAAAGTAAGAATAATTACGCATTCTAGATTAAAATACCTTTGTGAAAAGTACGTGTTTATAATATTGTATTCATCATCTGCGGTTCATATGACTTAACATTTTTCGTGTCAAATATATTTCGGGACGCTTGCCTAAACATTGTAATGTTAACAACATCAACATTCAAAATGCAATCCCCACTCAGAGAGAGAGAGAGATAGAGACTAAGAGAGAGAGAGAGAGAGAGAGAGAGAGAGAGAGAGAGAGAGTTCCAATTAGCGACTTCACAGACCAGAAACATCGTATGTTTATTAATTCTGAACTGCTGGTAATATATATTTCATTTCTTTTTTTTTTCAAATCGATTCTTTCCTTGCCAAGTACGCATCACGCAATTAAGAGATATGATGACACGGAATCGGAGATTAGTTCGACCGTCGTAGTGTTTGGAATTTATCGCCGATCATACAACTCATCGATTCTATGCAGGCATTTCGTTTGAAGATTTGTATACATAGAAACAATACATTTGCCTATGGTACTGGAATTCGTTTGAATCGCTCCCCAAGGCGTATCAGCTGTATATTGCCATACAAACATCGTGCAAGACACTTGTTGCATCACCTGTTGTGTATTGATTTTATGTTGCTGCGACTTCATATATTTTATTTTGTACAGCAGATAAGTGTTATTTTTGTCATACAGAATTACTATACAAGAGGACCTGGACTCGCAAGAGATAGACAAATCACCGGATATCAAACCAACAAAAAAAAACAGAACACTGCGCATCCTAAATGTTCTCTCCTTATAGGGATGTTGGTGTGTGCAGATAAGAGAGACAGTGCGAAATATTCAATTTCATTGTTTGTATATACCAAGAAAACTTCAATCCTTGCAGGCAAAACACAACATTTGCCTCAAATTTAAAAACATCTACGCTTAACGATAACAAGGGAATTTATTTAAGTTTGAGAAAACGACTCGGAACTATGCGAGGTGTTTACGAACTTTGTATAGCAAATGTCAGTTATATCAAATTACGTGCATTTATTAGGTAATGCTTTTTGTAATTGCTCTTTTTTTCACAGACTGGTCTTTACAACTTAATAAAAATGTGTTTCCTTAAAAAAAGGTTTCATCACATTTAAAGGATACAGATATATATATATATTTATATATATATACATATATATATATATATATATATATATATATATATATATATATATATGATTTCAGCTATGATCCTTGCAGGTACAAACCTTCTTTGAGAAATGCTATTATTTTTGTTTGCATATGAATCATAACTCTATCAAATATGTATGGACATATGACGTAATTAATTAATCCTTAACGTATAATATGACATCCTAGACGGTTTTCTTAAATCAAATACATTGAAGGTTCCATGAAGAACCCTACACGTTGGTTCCACCAAGAACCTTTTAAGGTTCCCTACTCCACCGTGTAGAACCTTCGAGGGTTCTTCTCAAAAACTCTCAAGAGGTTCTTTATGGAACCTTATAGGTTCCTTAAAAGAACCTTAGGGAGGTTCCAAAAAAACCCCGCTTGAAGGTTCTAGCTTGAACCTTAACAGGTTCCCAAATCAGTCCACTCTGAAGAACCCTTTTGGGTTTTAGTTGGAACCCTTTTTTCGAAAAGTGTAGAGTCACGAGAGCTGATCAGGCTTACTTCGTGAGGAGTGCCAATCTGAATTTCATTACTCCAAGAGAAAATATGTTTAAAGTGTTTATTAAGACGTGCATAATTACTTTAAATGCAAATCGTTCAGCCTTGTCTTTCGCAAAAACATACATATAAATGTGTTTTTTAAATAATGTAACGTAATAAATGTATTATTTCAATGCTCGTTTGAACTCCGCTCTTTGTATAGTTGCCAGCTACCTTCTGGCAACTGCAAGGGCGGATTTGAGGAATTGGACCGGGAAGGGGGATTAGTGTTTGGAGGTTGATTATGTCAACCTAGGAAATCTTGGATACAGAAAAATAAACGCTTAATAACGAAATGTTAACTCGATTTTGCATCGTGGTGCATTTTAAACTACCCTTTATTACGCCATTAAAACCTAAATTTTCATAATGTTTCTATACTATGTGAGGGGGACGCATAGTCCCCCGCCCCCACCTTACACAGACATATAATATATATTAATAAATGCCAATAAATGCGTTTCTGCAAGGAATCAGCAAACTTTCTAAATCGGTCATTTTGGTGACATCATTATACATCGGACAAATAAAGAGACAACACCATCTGCGTGAGCCGTTTGTCCTAGGTGTTACGCAGTAATCGATGTATAAACGAACAAGTTACAGGTGTCCCCGGAGTCCTTAACACCATGTCAGTAACCAAGTCTGTTTATCACGGGACACCGGACCACCCAGACAGACGACTGGACCGACTGTAAAAATAGCGCTCAGACCCGCAATACGTGGAGGCAACCGTGGTCTTACGACTCTCCATAGGCGTTTAAATCTGACTGGATCAAGGAAGGTGGAAGCGCGATGCCATTCCTAAATTTTTAATTCTACATTTTCTTCAGGTTCTCCTGGCAAATAGCTGTACTTAAATATATATATATATATATATATATATATATATATATATATATATATATATATATATATATATATATGTCAGAGACGAGATTGAAATCCAGGCGGATTTTAAATTCGCCTAGACGAGATTGCGATTGTGATCTCGCCTAGGCGAGATTGCAATTGTGATCTTGGCTTGACGGATTTTAAACTCGCCTAGACGAGATCACAATCGCAATCTCGCCTAGGCGAGATTAAAATCCATCATGGAGCAGGCCATGATTTTAATCTCGCCTAGGAGAGTTTAAAATCTGTCTGGTGTCATCCAGGCGAGTTTAAAATCTGCCTGATATCACTTGGGCGAGTTTAAAATCTGCCTAGGCGAGATTAAAATAGTGATCTGATCTAATTTCCCAATAAATTATGCATTGTAATTGACTTATGAAAGATGTTTTCAGTCAGATTTTCAATATTTTAACACTGAATGGTTATGTATAGTTCACAAGTAATATATTTATTAATATTTACAGAATATTATATTATGAATTAAATAATTAACATTAATTTTGGAAATGGAATATTTTATATTATATATTTTTTATTAATATGGTTATGTAAAGTTCACAAGTAATATATATTTAATATTATTTACAGAATATTATAATATTTATGTAATAATTAACATTAATTTTTTTATTTTATATTTTTATATCTAAACTATGTAATAAGAAACTTACATTGGTATTGTATATGGCATATTCAAATGATATATGATGTGGGCTGCTGCTGATTATTTACATAATAATTTTGTTGTCAATATTAATTTGAAGGGAAACTGGTATTAGTAATATTAGTAATGTAGTATTTTAAAAAGACAAAAGGAACATAGCTCATTTCTTTTTTATCAATATAATTCAATGCATGTTCACATGCATAAATGATCTATTACTCTATGAATCTAGAAATAATATTTTTCTGATATGATATAATACTGTCCAAAAAAGGCAGTTATCTTGTAAAACAGTCTACATAAATATTGAAGCTTCACAAAATGCCTCACAAAACATTAAAAAAAAAGATCAGAAGAATATTATATACATTATAAGAAAAGACTAAATAAGACAAAGAAATATTCACTTGCATACATCTGTGTATCAACTTTTACCTTTTCTCATATGATGTTTAATTACCTAAAAAAAGGATGGTGTATCAAAGTCCATCATAAATACTGATACCCTGCATATTTTGTACCATAAGTGTACATGTTTTGACTGTTGAGTGTTGAATACCTGGGTGAAAAGAAACATTTGAACTAGATCAACCAACTAATTTGTTCTGTTTGTCCTGTAAGAATTATCAAAAAGGATGATTGTTTATGTTAATGTGTAATATACTCCTTAAATAGTGTAGTAATAGCTATCTAAACTAATCTATCTATCTGTCTATCCATCTATCTATGATTGATTCAATATGCATGTGGATGACTTTCCCCCCCCCCCCCCCCCCAGATTTGCTCTTCATAATATCTCATAAGTGTGCTTCAATATACCTCTTGTTACTCTCTAATTGCCATATATTTAAACACAAATACAAATTATTTTTTTGTAAAAATTATTAGTGATATTTACAATCCCAAGGTTGTTAAGAAAGCTGGAGAAAAAAATGAAGATTAATTAATGTTTAGCAAATAATTGGTATGATAAGGATGCTGTAGACCACATTAAACACATCAAAGGTTCAAATAGTAATCAAATATCTATTTCATAATTCTGTTTCCAAAATTAATATTAATCATCACATGAATAATTATTACATTACTGTAAAAAGGTTAATTATTACATTAATACTATAATATTCTGTAAATATTAATAAATATATTACCTTTTAACAATATATAACCATTCAGTGTTAAAATATTAAAAATCCGACTGAAAACATCTTTCATATGTCAATTACAATGCTTAATATATTAGGAAATTAGATCAGATCACTATTTTAATCTCGCCTAGGCAGATTTTAAACTCGCCTAAGTAATATCAGACAGATTTTAAACTCGCCTGGATGACACCAGACGGATTCTAAACTCGCCTAGGCAAGTTTAAAATCCTGGCCTGCTCCATGATGGATTTTAATCTCGCCTAGGCGAGATTGAAATTGTGATCTCGCCTAGGCGAGTTTAAAATCTGTCTAGCCAAGATCACAATTGCAATCTCGCCCAGGCGAGATCTCAATTGCAATCTCGTCTAGGCGAATTTAAAATCCGCCTGGATTTCAATCTCGGCTCTGACATATTTATTAATATTTACAGAATATTATAGTATTAATGTAATAATTAACTTTTTTACAGTAATGTAATAATTATTCATGTGATAATTAACATTAATTTTGGAAACAGAATTATGAAATAGATATTTGATTATTATTTGCACCTTTGATGTGTTTCATGTGGTCTACAGCATCCTTATCATACCAATTATTTGCTAAACAATAATTAATCTTTATTTTTTTTCTCCAGTTTTCTTAACAACCTTGTGATTGTAAATATCACTAATAATTTTTACAAATAATAATTTGTAATTGTATTTAAATATATGGCAATTTGAGAGTAACTAGAGGTATATTGAAGCACACTTATGAGATATTATAAAGAGCAAATCTGGGGGAAAAAGTCATCCACTTGCATATTGAATCAATCATAGATAGATAGAGAGACAGATAGATAGATTAGTCTAGATAGCTATTACTTCACTATTTAACGAGTATATTACACATTAACATAAACAATCATCCTATTTGATAATTCTTACAGGACAAACAGAACAAATTAGTTGGTTGATCTAGTTCAAATGTTTCTTTTCACCCAGGTATCCAACACTCAACAGTCAAAACATGTACACTTATGGTACAAAATATGGAGGGTATCAGTATTTATGATGGACTTTGATACACCATCCTTTTTTTTGGTAATTCAACATCATATGAGAAGTAAAAGTTGATACACAGATGTATGCATGTGAATATTTCTTTGTCTTATTTAGTCTTTTCTTATAATGTACATAATATTCTTCTGATCTTTTTTTTAATGTTTTGTGAGGCATTTTGTGAAGCTTCAATTTCAATGTAGGCTGTGTTACAAGATAACTGCCTTTTTTGGACAGTATTATATCATATCAGAAAAAAATATGATTTCTAGATTCATAGAGCATGTGAACATGCATTGAATGATATTGATAAAAAATAAATGAGCTATGTTCCTTTTGTCTTTTTAAAATACTACATTACTAATATTACTAATACCAGTTTCCCTTCAAATTAATATTGACAACAAAATTATTATGTAAATAATCAGCAGCAGCCCACATCATATATCATTTGAATATGCCATATACAATATCAATGTAAGTTTCTTATTACCTAGTTTATAAATAAAAATATAAAATAAACAAGTGACCCATGGGTCATGACGCTCAGCTGACTGGGAAGAGATTTGCAAAAGGAAATTTTATCATCTGAATGGTAGTATACCGGTATACCCATTCAACTGAAGCATCAAACAGATTAACCAACAGGCTGAGATTGTGTCTGTATTAATATATCTAAAAAAAATAGAAAAAAAATAAAAAAAAATACAGGTGGCTCCACCAGTCTGCAGAAACTAATAACAAGCATGACCTGCGACATCATGGGCTGTGATTCACTACTAGTAAAATTGTTGCAGAACCTATATGCCAATTTTGTTTAAACTTTCTACATTACCATAAATTCTTATCATATATGTCTGGTTAAAACATAGTGAACTAGATATTTCTTGGCACCGCAGATGCCAGAGTATCCCCAGACATAGTAGGCCCCCGACCCCCCTTTAAGAATAGGCCCCCATTTTTAGCAGCATATACTGACACTTGGCAAGCAATTATTGTTTCTTCCATCTATCAATCCACAATCTTTTTGAAGATGTTGGTCCTGTGACCTTGACCTTTGACCTCATGACCCAAAAATCAGTTGGGGTCTTGCTTTTTCAATGGGACATATATAAGTCAAGTTTGAAATCTATACATCAATAAAAGCAGGAATTATCATCCAGAAACTAATTTGATGGCTCCTGTGGCCTTGACCTTTGACCTTGTGACCCCAAAATTGATATTGATCATCCACTTTTATATATAAATCAATAGAGGTCTAGATTTATTGATGGGCCATATATAAGTCAGGTTTGAAATCCATATATTAATCCAAGCTTGCATTATCATCTCAGGAACTAATTTTTGGACATATGGCTCCTGTGACTTTCACCTTTGACCTTGTGACCTCACAATTGACAGGCGTTTTCCTCTATTGGCAGGGGAACTGTATGTGCAAGATGAAATGTCTCAGATGAAATGTTTGGCTGAAAATGCATCCACATCTTTTTGAAGATGTGTCCTGTGACCTTGACCTTTGACCTCATGATCTTTGGTCTGAGGCAAAATGTATGGTTGTTGAGCTATCAGGAACTAATCCCACAGCTTGCTCGATACCTGTCAGGCTCAAAAGGAATACCACACAGGCCACACTTAAGATCAAAATATAGCAAAAGATCAAGGAAATCCATGCAAGAATTATTGTGAAACGGGTGCTTCCATATTAATTTTTATTCAATACAAGTCAACTGTACTGAGCTTTCATAAATGATGGTCATATTTATTAAGAAATCTTTGACCCAATGCAAGATAACATTAATATACATCCCACTGCATTCACTTTAATAGTTCTTGAGATAATATGTTCTAAAGGAATTTAAAGATGGCTTCCTGGTGGCCATATTGGATTTCTGACAGGTCGGAAATTGAACAACAAACATCCTCTAAAAGGGACCAAACATCATAAAAAAATCACAGAAACTGCCCTGGCAAAAGGATTTCTGAAATGGCAACCTGGCAGACATAATGGTTTTCTGACAAGTCTGACATTTGATATCACACATCCTCCAATAAGACACGAAACTTGTAGCAATTGCTTCAAAGAATGTAACAGTTATGAATGTACAAAACAATTCAAAAGGCATGATCAGGTTGGAGAGCTCTCATATCAGATTTATGAACATGCAAATGTAAAAAGTGCAAGTCCAATTTGTTTTAATTATCAGCTTACTATTCAATGGGGTCAGCAGGGTAGGTAAACTGCAAAACCTAAAAGAAAAGAAATGCAGAAAGCATCACTAAGAGTCTTGTAATCAAATAAAGCCATCCTAAATCCAGGTAAAGACCCACATATTATCAGAACAAACACTTGCTGGTATATTTGATGATTTGTATAATAATATTCAGATATCTAGAAAACTAAGTTTATTGCTATGATTCCATGATATAAACTGCAAAATGTTCCCATCATTTTATAAATCAGTAGCTTAACCTTAACACTTAACTCTCATAGTCTTAATGCCTGGCCAAAGCATTCCAGCAACTGTGTTTTTGTTATGCACTAATGATATATCCTTATCACTCCATGAGCTGATACAAAAGGGAGTCATTTATCACAAGTGTCACTAACAATTATGGGCTCATAGTGACATGTACCAGTTGTGAGTGCCATGGTTATATATACAAGAAAAGAAAAATAGAGATGGTCTACAAAATAAGTTATTGTGAACATCCCTGACCTATGACCTTGGCCTTTTGCCGACATATCAACTGGATTCTTTCTAAATGATGGGTAACTACTTACCACTTACATCTGGCCGGGTGTAATTACTTGGCAACCAATGAGTGAATAACTTAGACCTGCAACCTTTAACCTCCTGACCAGCTGACCTCAAAATCAATTAGTTATTTCTTCATGCAAAAAGACCCATAAATATGAAGTTTGAATCAAATTCAGTGATGCATAGATGTGGCATATGTGAAAGACTGAAGGTTTGGGTTGAACAGTTTCACTTGAAATATGTTCACAAGCATTAAGAACAATATTGTGACCTTGACCTTTGACCTTTTGAACTCAACATCAATAGGCTTCTTCTCCTATTGGTAGGCAAGCCATATATCACAGATGGAAAGTATAGATTGAAAAGTTTGCCTTAAAATGACTCCACGCAAGAAGAGGGTGCTGTGAACTTGACCTTTGACCTCAAAATCAACAGGTCTTTTCCCCTGTTGGCAGAGAAGCGATATCAGTGCTGAAAGGTTTGGAATGAAAGGTCTAGCTTGAAATGTGTCCACAACCTTTTCAAAGAAGTGGATCCTGTGACCCTGACCTTTGACCTTGTGACCTCAACATCTATAGGATTCTTCTCCCACTTAGTAGGTGAGCTATATGTGAAAGATCAAAGAATTGGGATGAAAGGTTTGGCTAAAAATGCATCCTGAGGCTTTTCAAAGAAGTTGGTTCTGTGACCTTGACCTTTGACCTTGTGACCTCAAAATAATTATGGTTCTTCCCCTGTTTGTAGGTGAGCTGTATGTGAAAGATGGAAGGTTTTGGATGAAAATTTTGGCTAAAAGAAGTATTTCTGGGGGGTGCAAACACACCCCATAACTTCGAGAATATAGGTCGCAGTGACCTAATTTCAGGTTTGCAAGGAGATCTTTTTAGAACCTCTAAGACTGCATAGGGTTCATGGCCCTAGCCCCTACGGTTACGATTTGTACCCTGCTAACGGCCGGACGGCCGGCCGGACGGACAGACGGAGGACGCCGGACAAAGACCCATCGCTATAGCCCAGCATGACTGAAAGTCAGCTGAGCTAAAAAATTAATGTTAATTAGTACATAAATATTATAATATTCTGTAAATATTATTAAATATATATTACTTGTGAACTATACATAACCATATTAATAAAAAATATATAATATAAAATATTCCATTTCCAAAATTAATGTGAATTATTACATTAATAATATAATATTCTGTAAATATTAATAAATATATTACTTGTGAACTATACATAACCATTCAGTGATAAAATATTGAAAATCTGACTGAAAACATCTTTCCTTAGTCAATTACAATGCATAATTTATTGGGAAATTAGATCAGATCACTATTTTAATCTCGCCTAGGCAGATTTTAAACTCGCCCAATTGATATCAAGCAGATTTTAAACTCGCCTGGATGACACCAGACAGATTTTAAACTCGCCTAGGCGAGATTAAAATCCTGGCCTGCTCCATGATGGATTTTAATCTCGCCTTGGCGAGATTGCGATTGTGATCTTGTCTAGGCGAGTTTAAAATCCGTCTAGCCCAGATCACAATTGCAATCTCGCCTAGGCGAGATCACAATCGCAATCTGGTCTAGGCGAATTTAAAATCCGCCTGGATTTCAATCTCGTCTCTGACATATATATATATATATATACAATGCTAATAATGCAGGAGATCTTATTTAGTGTCTTACTTTTTTTCGGGTCCTGCAGGAAAATACCTGCAATAATATAATATTCTACAACCCTTATTATGCAGTAAAAAAGTATCTGTGTTTTTGCTGTTTCTTCAGGTCAATATAAATTTGCAATAATTATACGATTCTAATAATGCATTATATAGTTCTAGATACACATGTGAAAAATATGATATGTTCCATATGATACAAAGTTTTGTGATGAGCTGGTAGTGACTGAATGTTGCATATTGTTGTGCTTTTCGCAGGGACTGTTGTTCATAAAATTAAAAAAAAAATAACTTGTACTAGGATTCTCAAAAAAAATCTATAAAAGGTCAACATAGACTGGGAAATTATGCTATCACAAAATCAAAGAAGTAGACGAACTTTGCATGAGAATGTTTTTTATTTCCTAAACAAAAGAATCTCGTCTGTCAATAGAATCCCTATCAATTTAAAGATGTACTGTTAATATAGTCATCTGATCTCAAATTTGTCAGTATGTCTGTTTTTTTGTCAGTTGTCCTAAATTTTGTCTTCTTTCTACTTATTGCGTCTTCCATATAGCATTCTATAGGCCACAGTTTAACAGGAATCACATTGTAACTTACATATTCTGTATATCGTAACGTATTCTTGAAGCCGTATGTGTATTATTTAAATAGGTCAACGGTCAAGGTCATGGAAAAACCTCGAAATTAATTTTATTTTATAAACCTCATTCTAAGGTTATTTTGTTCGTCTTTCCATTCCCCATATCATGGAATATGCTCAACCCCTGTTGGCCTTGTATCACCTTGTCAGTAGGTCAGTCTGTTCCTCTGTTGTTGTCAACTTTGTCAATATTCTGTCGGATATTTTAGCAAACTACAGGCAACAATTTCGTAGCAATTATCACCTTGAAACTTACAGAGATGATGAAACCCGTCATTTAGGTAGCCTGTTGTTTTTGGTAAATATAGGTTAACGGACAAGGTCAAGGTCATCGAAAAATCTCGAAAATTTATTTTCCATTTAACTTGGTCAAAATGTTTGTATCAATTTCAACTGTATCTCAGTTGTTTGGCTTTTCCTTACCTCAACCTCTTGTTTTCCATAAGGACATATGACTTTGTCTGTTTAACCTTTTCAGTTCCACACTGCTTTCCGGCATGCGTTCAACCTCAGGTTGTCTAGTTTCTTAAGTCTGGGACCACAAATGCTTTTTTCTGCAGTCTTGTGAAGCAAAAAAATGTATCAGTGAACTTACATGTATTTACATACAAAGAGTGGTTTAACATTTTGTTTACTGATGTGCCTAAATAAAAAAGTACCAATGGTCGACATAGCATTAAGTTGCCATAGAAAATAAGTTTTTATTTCAGTAATATATTTCAGTATATGAGTTATTAAGTTAAAAATACTTTCATATTTATATAAATGAAATAGAGTCTTTCGGGGGAAAATAAAAAAGGCAAAATATTTAATTGATCATCCGTTTCCATCACATAGTCATTATCACCATATCCACACACGATTGCAAAAGGATATTGCATGGCAAAATGTTGTGTCACATACGATAAAGACTTAAGTAGGTGTGCGACTAACGGAATATTAAAATAAAATAACACTATACAGACCAAGCTTTACGCAGCATCTAGAGACATATATGTATTTAGTCACCATAGTTACAGCATGTTTGAACTGACCTAGGAATGTACATGATAATCTGAATTTTCCATTTTAAACGGCTTTTTTTCAGGATATTTGTATTGGACTCGGACTCGGACTTAGAGTCGGGTTCAAAATAACGATTACTCAAAGAAGGTGGATAGGGACTCGAACCTCAAGGAAACGGACTTGGACTCGATTGGCCAGGACTCGGACTTGCATCACTACACATAATAAACCAGATGGGCTTTGCTGGCTTCAGGGGCATCAATATGTGTTTGAAATATGTCATACAGGCGAATTTATAAATATAAAATGTGTCAAATAGACGATATACTATATGTGTGTGTGTGCGCGCAAGTTATCCCCCACCCTAGAAGATAAATTAAATCTCCAATATTGGTGAACGTCATGAGTAGACAGAAAAGTTAAAGAAAAATGAATAGAAACTAATTGAAAATTGTAGTTATACAGATTATCATGTTCTCGTCAGATGGCAGCACCATCAGTTTCAGCCTGACAGTGGCTATGGTATTCCTGCAAATGCAAGCGCTATCTTCAGATTTAACCCGAGTATAATTTTAATATATTCAGTAAGGTCTCTCCAATAATCGCTCAGTAATGAAAAATCCTCATCAAAATAAACATGGTCTTTGTAATTTAAGATATCTTTGCCAATTCCTGCTTTAAACATAAACCAGCCCTGAACCAAATAATAAAGACGACGGAGCAATTGAACTGAAAAAAGTAGCGCAGTGGGATGTTATGCGTGTATTGCAGGCTTTGAAGTTCCGTGTTTCACGCGCCATGGGGACAAGTATACCCAGAATATCTTCAATATATATGTTTATTCCATCTTTGATCCAGTTTTACTCAACAATATGCACAAGGTTAAGTATTCACATATGGTTTTAGCCATAGTCTTACTGGAAAGACAACATGGTATTTTTTATGAGTTAACGTATCTGTAGTAGGAAAGTATGAACACACAAAATTCTGTGTCATGTTTTTTATAGAGTCAGCTGATGGCTTTTTTTGTGTGTTATTCAAATGGATATCGGTAGGTGCAGATGCACGACATGATACAGTCATGGCCAGTCGAGAGGTAAAACGCTCGGCCTTCTCCGCTCCCCGAGTTCGATTCCCGGAGTGGCAATAAGAGCGGGTTGTAGCTTCCAGTTCAAGGCCAGTGGTATATGTTCCGGTTTTCTCACCGTCAGGCTTAAGACATTACCGTTCGCTGCCACCTGAGCCGCGGAGAGTGCCCAGATTAGTTAAAATAACTATCTGTATAATTAATGTAATATATAAATATGTTTTATATTCAAAATACCATTTTTTTAAACTATCAATACGCGCCATTTACAAAATGTAATAATGTATGTGTTTCATAATTTATATTTTCATGATAAAACATCAAAGCAGTATTTGTTCACATGTTTGTAAATAAACAACTAGCTTTCGTTGTATCTGTGTTCTTGTAAGTAAAGAAAGAAGAAGATTATTTAACCGGTTTCTGTGGATCAGGAGTAGATCAAGGGACTCGAAGACGGGATATCGTGAGTTCGAATCTCTGCCGAGGCGGTGAGATTTTTCACGGTCGGCCCCCACTTGGGGTGAGCGCCCTTCAGGCTTAATGGGGAGACTGTGTCTAACAGTCGTCTTTTACTAACAAACGAATGTGCCTTTCGTGTTTGTTTTTCGATTTATGACCCAGCAATGAGGGGATGACACACAATCAGGACCCTCAGGAGTGAAACACCGAACCTGGTTGACACCAGAATTATCGCGTGTAAAACCAAGTCACGTAATCCGAAACCAGAATAGTTAAGCAAGCATTAAAAAAATAGAGGCGGTTACATCCTACTAAAAAATCTTTATAAAAGAAGAAGACTATTTTTTAATGTGTAAGATATATGTGTAAAATATTTTACGCTGATAACCTTTCCAACTTCATAACTTTAAAGTAAGCCAGAGGAGCTTCAGTTGGTGGGGATGGCGTCCATTCCTGATCATGTGTATGTCTGATTGTGTGTTTGTTCAGAGCATAACTCACGCAGTCATAACGGAATCCCATAAAACTTTCAGGTTATCTCGGGAATGGGCTAATGAAAAATTGATTAGATTTTGGTTTTGGTTTGGCTCATAACCCGGATTGAATTCTAAGCGTATTGACAAATGTGCAGTCAGATATTTAGCATTAAACATGGGAATATGTGTTAAATAAGTAAATTCAAACACTTGTTTGTGAACTTTTGTACCAACAGACCGGATATATGCTGTCAATAAGTGAATAAAAATTCGCGTTGCGGTGTACCCCAACATTGAGGGACATCCACATGGCGGAGGCCTGCATTCTTGAGAATACATATTTCTAGTTTTGTCTTCCGGGCTCCTACAACTTGAAAAGTACACGCTACAATAATAAAAAAACTTCAAATAATAAATTTTAGAATCTCTAAAGCTGAACCCATATTCAATTATTATAATAGGCATTAAGTCAGAACCTTATATATTTCGTTTCTTATACTTATATATTCTAAATATCAAATATTATCAATCTGTTTATATAATATGCTGAGGTTCATTGGATATTTCTTTAACCTATTCCTACATGTATATCTACATGATTACGTATTTATATGCAACATTTAACCAAGAATAGCCAACATGTATATAATAGGTTATATATTTTCGTTTGCGCCTTGAACACATGTTTATTGTGTATTTATGTTAGCGACATAAGCAATTTAGAACGGTATTATAACTTTAACCTTTAAAGACCAAATCTATAAAAATTCTATCGATATATTTATATTTTATAACCCTATTTGTTTTCTATACAAATACTACATTTTATTTGTGGTCGTTCAAAGATGATGTATTTCTATCGCTCAAATATGACACTCCACGACAGCACAACAGTTGGTCACATTAGCGTGATAATCTATTCAATTATAATTTTTTTGCCAAACTTTAACACTCACACCGACTTCCGCTGATATTGTATGGAGCCCAGGGCTAAAGCCAAATCCCAGTTGAGGAAAGGTGAGATATTTTGCGCTCTGTCCCCAGAGGATGAGCGCTCTGTATGCTTAATGGTGAAACGATACCTCACAGTCGTGTTTCACTCATTTCACGAGTGCGAATATCAGGGGTTCCGAGGACCAGCAGGTTTGTTACAAAGAGCCCGGCTGAGACCTGCAAACACAGCTCTTCTGATTAAAGAGTGGCCTAATGTAAGTTTAGAAGTATATGACAAAATAAAAAGGTTTAGGGGGCGTCTTTATTGTACCTGCGACATAGGATATGTACTAGGCTAATTTATCTGTATGATGCCCACTCAAACTTTTTTTATCATACTGTTCAAAGCTTACATGGGGCCACTAATTTAATCAGAAGAGCAGTGATAGTAAGTGTGAGTTTGTTCTTTCGTGGCCATACCATAAAAGGGGGTACTAACTTTATAAGGTAGGTTGTGTATGAGTTTGAGTCACGTGTCAGGCAGATTTGTAGTTTATGTTATGCTGTAGACTGTATAAAAAATAATAGGTAATCATTGTATTGTTTTCGAGAATGAGACAAACATATATACATACAAAAAATATATAACCTTAGCCCAGTAGGCTATGTTGCAGTAATGAATAGCATAAAAACAAGTAGAGAAAATCAATGTGCAATCATTTTTAATGTATTTGAGAATGTAGAATACATTTAAATACAATAAATGCGAAAGGTCAATTGAGTTGGTCTCTTGAAAAGAAACTAGTTTTTTTTTTTCAAATAAGTTGCAAGAATGAACCAAGTCTCCCTCACTTATATAATGTTTGCTGTAATACATGAGAACTTTTTTTTCTGATTGAAAAAGAATTGCGCAACCCATATACAAGGATAGATCAAAGGACAGTAATGAAGACCTGTTTTCCCCTACAGCTCCATGTAGTCTTGTGATAACTTTGAAGATATGCCACACACAAAAAAACTGACAAAATTTTCACAAATCACCCATTTCTGTGTAACTTGTGTAGTTGTGACACGAACACAAACAAACATGGGTCTCATGCTGAGAAAAATGGAAAATGCGACCAATATTAAACCAACAAACTCTTACACAACCCTTTCATTTTTAATTCAACTAGTTTGATGGAAATGCGTGTCTTTTGATTGATTCATTGAGAGAACTCCCAGGGGATTCCCTCAGTTACGTCTGTTTTTGTTAAACGGTGCCAGTTTTCATTCATGTTAGTTTAAATTAAAATGACAAGTTATATTCATATTGAAGCTTTCAATTATCATGGCATTTGCGTTTCACCTTGAGGTTTTTCTATTTACAATTGACCGTTTCAGCTACTGAATGCAAAGATATTAGTTTTGCAATCAGGGTTTTGTTATTTCAGCCGACTCCGCAGAAGAAACAAAAAAACATTTTTGTTGTTAGCAATAGGAATGACTACCTTCACTATAATGAAATATTTGATAGAATGACTGTCAATCCAAAAATGATATTAGAAATGCTGCCAGGGAAAAACTAATAATATATTTTGCTTTTATTCAAGCTTTTTAACAGTAACTTCAGATGCAAGGAATAAATATATGTCTTGCCAAGCACCCAGTCATTAAGATGCTCGATTTATTATTCGAGGCTTCATGGATGCCATCGTCGATTTGCATATACGAGTTTAAATGAAGCAAATCGCGACCTCAGTTCGAAATATAGATTTACGAGAGCTGATCCGGCTTACTTCTTGATAAATGACAATTTGAATTTCATTACTCCTAGTGAACATATGTCCAAAGTGCTTATTAAAAGCGGGTAATATAATAATTTAAAATTCTACGGTTCTAATAATGCATTATATAGCACTAGATGCACATGTGGAAAACCCACGGTCCATATGATACATAGTTTTGTAATGAGCTGGTTGTGAATGAAGGTTACACATTGTTATGCTTTTCGCACGGACTTTTGTTCATGATACAAGAATTAACTTGTGCAAGGATTCTCAAAAGTAAAATCAACAAAGAATGGCATATTATGCTATCAAAAAAATCAAAGAAGTAGACGAACTTTACATGAGAATTTGCTTTCTTCCGATAGGAAGAATCTTGATTGTCAATAGAATCCCTATCAATTTAAAGATGTACATATTTTCATGTTTCAAAGTCCCTGGAGATTGCGGATCCTAGAAAAAAAATATGTGTGTTATTGAAACAATAGTTTTAATAGAAAGATATTTATGAATGTATAGAAATCAACATACCTGTAAAATATAAAAAGTCAAACGGTTGTCGTGTAACTGGTCGTAGTGTTAACCTTGCGCAAAAGCCCTCGCATTGAAAATTTGTTTAGAATTAAAAAGCTTTACTTCCTGTTAGGGGAGTATTGGGATCAATAGATATTAGTGTGGACCTGTGACCGCGATTTGCATAATACGCTCTTAGGCCAGTGAGCTCAAAATGCAGGAAAATACCCAAGGCGTCTCCTGAGAAAACGTGACAATCTTGAGGACCTTAAAGCATAGCAGAAACAGGGGCACCTATTGGGGAAATATTAAAATTATGAATTATGCAGCTACATAAGGCATTATCCCGCCAAATATAACTAACTTGTCCTGAAAGAGTGCACGGCCGATACGTGGGTCGAAATTTCAAAGCCGAATCAGAATCAAAGGGGGTACACCTTTTCCTAGAAAAGAGTACAATCTATATACCATCTCAGCATCTTAGAGGTACACGGGAGAGATACAACAAGCAAATGGACTCAAGAGACAGGCTGAAAGGTATTCGCGTAAGACTGGTGACAGTTCACGCGGATGTCGTAAGAGAGAAGAAAAATAATTATAGAAAATCAACATATTTTGTAGCTGAAAAAATCGATTATAATACAGTGATATCTTAAAATGGCGATGATAAAAAAACGCTCAAATGTTATTAATATAGAACTATGCTTAAAAAGTGGCTGTGCTCCCATGAAATTATCCCACCAGCGACCTTGTCAATGTATATACCTGCTATTTGAAGGAAACGATTGACAGTTGACATCCGCTTTGCTATTAACATTCACTCTAGTCTCTGTTCTTTAGCAGAAACTACAGTGTCGACGCTATATTCATTAAGCACATTTTCTCAAGCATTATCTGATGATCTTCGCAAGATCATAGTGTCCATACCTACTAAGATCACTCAACGGAATTTCCTTCCGTCGGCTATCTCGAAAAAAATATGCTTTGAACCATTCCATCAAGTCTTCACTAATAATACCAACCGGTCCCTGTCCGTTCACGCTGGTCCATGTAACATCATTTTGAACAAACCCTCTCTGGACCGTAGGGTACTTAGCACCTACAATCCTGTCTTGTCTTTATCGTGCACGAGAGAGTAGTGTCCGTTCCTCTCAGCGTCTACCCGGCAGAGAATAATCTTGCAGAATCACTGCAGACTGCGTAAAGGAAAATAACAATACAGAAACTGCTTTAGTATGAATCAAGCATGACATCATACAAGCCATTATGGATCAGGAAGCAACGCTTTCTGTCTTTTTTGACCTTTCAGATGCCTTCGACACTGTTGACCATACCCAGCTTGAAACCTTTCATGAAAGTGGTCATATTGTGGCACAACTCTAAAGTGGTTCATTTTACATCTCACAAATCGTCAGCAGTATGTATCTATTAGAAATGAGCGATCAAAACTGATGGTCCTATAGTTTGGAGTACCTCAGGACTCGGTCCTTGAACTGATTCGGTTTAATATATGTACAGCCTCTCTTATGGCTCAGGGGTAGAGTACAATACTCAAAGCCGGGAGATCGTGAATTTTAATCTAAGCATACGTCAATTGAGCGATTGAGTACATCATATAATAAGGCTTTGCGTCACCTATGACACTTACCATATAACTCGCACAAGAATATTGTACATGAATAATCGGGCTCTCGGGCTCTGATAGATATAATCAGCTCACGCATCGTAAAGTTATTTCTGACCATGCAAAATGTTGCAAATGACTTTGCACATTTTCTGAAAAAAATTCTCATTATACAGTTGGTGCTCTAGGAGACATTTTATGATATCCGGAAAGTCAGATGCGCCACCACGGAGTAAAGCGCGACATGAGAAATATTAAAATCTTAAAGAGACATCTGATAATGATAACTCCATCCATAAATAAAGATTTACTTTCCGAGTTGAATGAATGCAAAGATGGAATATGTACCTGGAACTTGACCTACGATGAGGTTAAACGCTAAATGATTTATTATCTACTGACTTTGTTATAAGTATACACTGAACTTTTTTCTTGCAAACGTTCGGTACCCAACAAAAGACCCACTGACCGGATGTCTAGGTTGTGATAGTAACCAAAAAGAAACTGATTAATAAAATATGTTTCATGTTACATTTGTTCAACTTTATTTGTCATTTAAAACTTTTATGTAAACCAGTCAAATATTGCCATTATTGGTGTCTTTATTTGCTTCCTATATCTCGAAAAGCAGTGAATAAAGGTGAAGGTCGCTAAGTGGAACAGATCGACTTGCTCCGCCAAATCCCAGTTTCCCAGTGGTACGTTCCACTTGTATCACGTGTCGAACGGGATTTCCCACTGGGAAACTCGTACGTACCATCTATTCAAGAGGTAACGAACGCAGCATAAGACCCGTTAAATAGTTACATGGGCCAACACACCTTTGGTGCAGAGAATACCAAGTGCGAGCGTACATGTTTGGTATGAGAGAGCATGTCACGCATTACTGAGCAGGGGCTGAAGTGCTGGACATGCATGCACCGTCGTGTTTTTTTCATAAATTATCAAACATAGGTAGGGCAATTCAAATAAGGAAACTTACAACGGTATTAAGAAAATATATGTGTATTTAATATATATATATATATATATGTGTGTGTGCATGTGTATTATATATATATATAGATATATAATCACTTAAATTACAAGTTGGTGCAATATGACATGAAGCCAAGTTGTTTTCCATGTGTGTACTATGTGTTCAAAAAGAAAAGGTTCCCCTTCTTCTATTAAACAGTACAAAATTGTTTTCCCCTTTAAAGAAAAAAAATGTTCCATTTCTTGAAAAATAGAATAACTCTTGGTAGTAAGTATTAAAACAGAACATTTCACTGGTAAAGTGGAAACTATTATTTTAGTAGAAGTAGTTTTAATAAGTAGTTATTCTATTATGACTTCTTTTCCTGCAAAAAAAAATGCAAATTGAATCCCAATGAATCAGCTCTGCCTGGGGCCTGCTTAATACAGATTCATACGGTATATATAGTATACGGTAATTTTATGTTACAGATCCAGACACTGCCTCCATCAAACTCGAGACCAAGTGGCTCCAGCATTAATATCAGGAACTGAAAGAGAACATGCACGAGTACATGGCAGAGACAGGGTGTCCAGGTTACCCTGGATTTGTGGAGAAGAAGGCTCATGTTTTGGATATATAGTAAATGAGATATCTAAGGTTTGCTAATCCTGACAGCCAGTGGCATCAATTTATCTTTAAGTTCCAGGACTCGGGAGGGGGGGTGGACTCACAGACACACACATAAGGGTCTGTATGACACATTTCATAAATCCTGGATCCGCCCCTGTATATGGGTAATTACTTCCTGATTTTCTATTAAAAAATCTATATTACAATCACTAGTCCTACCAGTGAAAATATTCTTTCAGTTGATACTATAATCCCAATGGATCTTTAGGCTAAAGGTAAACAAGTTACTAGTGACGTGTTGCATGCATGATCCTGTTTACAATGTACAGATTCTTCAGCCTGAGAATAACAAGTCTCCTACACTAATAATATGAGAAGCCAGAGGCACCCAATCTTTTTCATCATGTAAATGATTTCATTATTTTACTTTGTGTAGGTGAATTCAAGGTTTTAAATAATACCTGATCTATCAGTAAACTATTCCAAGCAAACTGATTCTTGATTTGGCTAACTTGACATTCATAGGTAGAGGGAGACTTCTTTGGAATATATCTAGATGAGGAGGCATGATGGAGTTGATGGCTAAATGAGATGACATGGCAGCCATCCTGAAGGATAAGAACCAGGTGGCAGTGAAATACCCAGACAGCATGAAGATGTTAGCTGGTTTGAATTCATCTGAGCCATCAGCAGGTAATCTTGGACCACCTTATAAGTAGCTGTATAGTTCTTTTTGAAATATTGTACATGATTTTAATCTGTCTGCTAATCAGTTGAGTACGGTGGTACAAGTTTCAGTATCTTGTCCATCTTCTGTAACAATCATGGCTTTCATGGCCCGTCCAAGACAAACACACTACTTCTAGGCTATGATTTTAACTTTCCACCTCCCAGGTATAAATCATGTGTTCTACCTGTTAGACTACAAAAGCTGCCTAAATTTTTTTAGCTCAGCTGACTATGCGTTATCTGAGCTATAGTCATTGTCCATTGTCCGTCGTCTGTCCGTCCGTTAGATTGGCACGTTTTGAAATCATTAGACCTATGAATCCAAAATTTGGCATACTGTTAGATGTCCCCAAAGTCTCCTACCAAACCGGAAACTGGGTCACTGCGACTTCATTCCTTCGAGAAATTAAGGAAAAACCTCAGGTTTCCATTAAAAACCTATTATCACACTTCAGGACTGCCTAATATCAAAACCACTGATCTGTCTGTTTTTCTTTCTTAATATTTACCAGAAGTACCGGTATTCTCCTATATATTTTCCATATACATGCTGGAAATTAAGTCTGTTAAGTGTAATTTCTTCAAGTTGTGGGCCCGAATATAATGGACTTTGTAAAAAATCAGGAAACTTACTCACCTAACATGAAAATTTTGGAAGCTAGAGACCTTTCGTTCAAGTATATAACTTTGTTTAAATTAAGATTCAATTGTATACCCAAATTTAGATCTGAATTATTAATTTTTTTTTTCAGTTATTAGCATAAAAATAACATCAGTACCTTAAATTTTGACCATGGCACGTTTTTTTTTTCCGCGAGTACTGTTGATTAAATTTTCACAGCATGTAAACTTAAGCATTTAATTTGTTTAAATCTGAAATTAAAAAATAAAAGCTCAAAAATTAGGCTAATAATTGAATTTTTTTTGTTGAGGCTCTATTATAGTCACTTGCTTTGTCCAGATGCAGGCAACCCATTCCTGGTCACTGGAAGTTAAGTTAGCTATGCCAGGGTTCCTGATTTGATACGGGTGCCCCCCCCCCCGCCAACCCTACCCACCAAGTGTTATGCAGTAACTGTTATTGTTTGCCCTGTATTTCCTTAACTGTAATGCTGTTTCCACTCCAATATACAAAACTTTCCTTGAATGAGTAATTCATTGAGTAATCCAGAAGAAGCCATTTGGGTTAATGTAGCCTTTTTAAAGAAATCAATTTCCTTTTAAATGATTTTAAAATATTAAAATTAAACCCATCAGTATGCATGAATTTATAAAATATGAAGCAAATTACAGATAAATAAAGGCACAATTAAAAATTGTGAAATCTGATTCAAGTATTATTTTTAGATATTTATTGTTTTGCAACTTTAAAAGATATATTTGTGTGTTAAAAAAATAAAAATATAAAATTTGTATGCATGATGTGGGGTTATCTGACAAGATTGAGATATATGATGATGCAATTTAGAATTATGAATTAACTTTTATATTCAGATATATATGTTATATTGGGAATGTATAGAAATATATACTTAAAGTTTAAAAAATTGATGTGATAAAAAAATGAGGATCTAATTAAAACATTTTATGTTCACAAACTGCTCACATGCTTAAATTGTAACATTAAAAAACACATGGGCAGGTCACAAAATATTATTTGCAACAATTTCTTACTCGTCAATACAAACCAATCATATCATCCAGCCATGGTCTATATTACCTCTTCTTATCAGACATTACCTCCATTTTCAGTTTTTTTACCTCAAGGTCAACTTCAGCTGAGCACTGTGACTGATGGGTCCCTTGTTGTTTATACAGAGGTTCCAGATGGATTTTGAGAGTGACATGCATGTGACTTTTTATAAATCTGCCTTCTTACATCTTTATATTTATAATAAAGCTGATGTAATGGTCTCTTTAAAACCTGTTTCTGACTCATCATTAACAATTTAAACAGTTTTAAATGCATTTCATGGAGAAAAATGACTAATGGACACATTTCACTTTTAAATAGTCCCTTTATCAATCACTCCATATGGCCACTCATGTGTTATGGTATATAAATCAACAAGAAAGGTTATCTAACCAGTTTGCTTCAAAATCTTGACCACTGCATGATCAGCAGGATGATGATTTTCATAATGCCTGTGGACATTCCATGAAATTTGTTTATTGATCGAGAAACTAACTTTTTCGTAGTAAATCTGTTATTGTCCTACAAGTTGACATTCTGTTATATTCCTGGTTTCCTTTCAGGTGCCATAAGTGCAATGATGCTTCGTTTACTGCCAAAACTGATTCCAGCACAGAGGAATAAATGCCAAGCCCACCATAGCAGAAGCAGAGGCAGCATTTATTGATGTTCAGAAGGTATATACTGTTTTCAGCTTTTAGATTTCTTACAATTCTAGAAATAAGAGCTATCATTCAATTGAGAATAATCGATATTGTGTTAAAGGGAATATTTATGTAGCACCATTTTTAGCTCAGATGACTACCTGTATATACGTTATGTCAGATATAGCTATGGTCATTTGTCCATTATCGGTCTGGTTGTCCAGCTCGATCTCTGTTTACATGCCACGTTTCAAAACCACCGGACCAATGAATCCAAAATTTGACATCCAGGTAGATGTCCTTATTTTCTAACAAACCTGAATATTGGTCACTGTGACTACATTTTTTTTTAGAAATTAAGGAGAAACCTCCATTTTTCAGTAAAAGCCAATTGTTGCACTTTAGTGTCAAAAATTGGGTCAAAATTGCACAATTTGTAGCAGTTATTTATCCAAATAAAATGTATCTTGTGAAAACATCAGGAAAGATTACAACTTACTTTACATAATAGATGTTGAAGATAAGAGTCATTTTCAAGCGTATAACAGATTTTTTTTATAAAAAAAAAAATTTCAAACATATAACAAATTTTTTTATAAAAAATTTCAAGCATATAACAGATTTTTTTATATAAAAAAATTTCAAGCATATAACAGATTTTTTTTAATTTTGTTCAAGCATATAACAGATTTATATATTTTTTTCTAGCATATAACAGATTTTTATAATCTTTTTAAGTTATTGTCATAAAGGTAAAATCAGACCTTTAAATTTTGTCCAACCTTGACCATTGCACATTTGCTTTCCTGTCAGCACTGTTGACATTTTGTATGTACAAAATGCAAAGATTAAAACTATTATAATATGAAAATTCGATAGCAATTTGTCAAAAAATGTAGGACATAGTGAACTTTATTCTGTGAGATACGGGCCAAAAACATAATTTTGAGCAGCCTAAAAGACTGACAGGGCATATATTTAACCATTAGGCCATTCATACTCAATATCTAGGGAGGTCTCCTTTGAATCCTGAAGTTTGGTCACTATGACTAATGTTCTGTGAACTCTAAGAAAGTACATGGTTTTAGCATTGAAATTCAGATAAGCAAAACAAATATGTTTGGAACTTTCTAACTTTGAAATTTTGGAAATTGGGCAAATCTCCATCACCTGAAATCATGTTATGATGACCCATATTCTGTTGTATTTCTTCTTGTATTATTGTACAATTGCAAGATTTGCACAAAGTCTGAATTATGTTACACTACATATTTAATCAATAATGACTACATTTATACTTGTAGGCCTACCTCGTTCAGACTAATTTAATATCCATTGATGATAGGTAGTCTATCGTCATCATGCAGTTATAAGGGGTTGGACTAAAATTGCGTGTGTGTAATTATATATATATATATATATATATATATATATATATATATATATATATATATATATATATAATTAGAACAGTATTAACACCAACACATTATATTTTCATCTTTTATTATTAATGTGAAATTTGATGTATTTTCAGATCTAGAAATTCAGTTTCTAAATGTTTGATGAAGTGACTGAGTTCAGTGTTGCTGTGTTTCTCAGACACCATGATGCATGCAGGCATATGGAATGAAGACCGTCATCAGGCAACAGTATTGACTGTAGACTCTTGTTTCATCATTTTATGAGTCAGGTATCCATGACACTGCACTTCCAGAGTACTTCAAACATATGTTAATCATTTTCCAGCTTCAGCAGAAAGGGAGATAAAGTGATTAACTCTGTTTGTTTACCTGTCTATCTGTCCATATTTAAATTATAAGTAATAAGTGAATTCAATTTCCTGAAATTCAATTTTTAGCATTGCACTCTAGAATATCTTACTTGTATATATATGTTTTTAAATGGAGGCTTGTGTCGCCAGTTGTGCACTTACAAGTTGTGTACTGCGTGCATGATTTAATTATATGTTACGTTGTTATTTTACTGGACTAATTAAACAATTATTTTTATAAATATTATGCTCTTGTTTTGTGTCTAACATTTCAGACAAAAGGTTGATGTATGAATGCAAGCTGGTTATCAGAGCACTTGTACTGCCACACAAAGTGATATTTCCAATTTCATTACATTTCTACAATCAGAGGAACAGCAGTATCATGCAAAGTGCAAATTGTGTTTTATTTTGTTTATTTGACTGGCTGAGGAATATTCCTTGACATCACTTGGTACAAAGGTATATTTAATTCTTTTTCACCATGATATTTGAGCACACTGCATCACAATTTTATGCAACATTTTTTTATGTTAGTTGTTTTCAGGCAATTGTGGCTGAATTCAACTGCATTTTATAACCATTTCATATTTTGCTAGGGTATTCAGTTAGTTCCTTCTTAACCAATTTTCTTGGTTGATTTTAACCAATATGGTCATCTGAATCAAATTGGTTGATTCAGTATTGGTTGTTTTCAACCATAATTGTTGTTCGATTTCAACCAATAACAAGGTTGATTTCAACCAGTCACATGGTTGATTTCAACCAATAAAATTGGTTGAAAAATCAACCAATAGGGATCGGTTGAAATCAACCGGTTAATTGGTTGGACACATATCAACCGAGAAGACCGGTTGATTTCAACCAATTTTTTGGTTGAATTTAACCGATCCATTTTTAGAGTGTGGCTGAAATCAGCTGTGGCTTTCCAGGAGTCATTTAGATAGTTAAATATCTTCAACGTAAATTAACATAACGTTAGGGTAGTGAGATAAAAATCAGTCTTCCTATTCCCAACTATCGATTGTTAATGGGTTAACTTAGACTCGGTTACAATAAATGCCAATCATTAATTGACATATTCAAGTACAGGCTTTTTCGCGTCCTTCAAAAGGGCTTTAGCCAGCTCACCTGTATCTGGTTGAACTTGTGCAAATGTGTCAAAATATGAAAGAATCTGTAAATGGCCTGTCAGAAATTCACTTAGCGTATTATCTGTTCCTGACAGAATTTTCTAAAAGAGTATCAGACAAAGAGCATTTCCTATCTTGTTAAATTTATTTTAGGACAGCGATTTTTTTTTTTTTAATTTCAATGGCAATTCCATCTGCAGCATTTATATGACAGCTTTTATCGGTTATATTTTTATTAAATTTGTCGGGAAATGGAAATGTAGATCGACATTTGACTATGTTGGGCAGATGTTTCCGGTGTACGGCTGAAGGTTACAGAACTATACACTACCCTTGACGTATTTACCATACATTTTAAACAATGTCAATTATTGATATTTTAAGTTATATTAACAAGTTTTAATGAACTGTTTGTACTGGGTTGTCTTAGAAATTAAAATAGATTTACAAATGAAAGTGTAGAATACACAAGTATTACACATCGTTTCCATCAATTTACTTTAATAATCGTACCTGAAACGATAAGACTTAATGACAGATACAGGCTCATGTATGGAGAGTATGATCGAGTGGTTATATGTAATGTTTTACAACTGTTTTTTCTTTTACGTTCAAGGGTTTAATATGGACAACTGTACAAAATTGTTTTCTTGGAACTCAGTTAAGCATGCCTGGTTATATATCTCACTCACAGGTAACCGTAGTACAGTTAGAATGAGACGACGTGGTATAGTACAATTGCTGCTTATTTTAATATCATTTCGCCCCCTGAGAGAGCAGTATATATAAACATCAACCCCCATATACCAAGTATAATACAATATAATGATAAATTACTAACTGAATAAAATACCATTTTTGAATTACGACTATCTTCATATTTAAAAATACGAACTTTTCGCTTCATTGAACAACGAAGAATATTCTTCATCATTTGATATATTCAAATATAATGCAATTGGGAAACTGGTTATCATTTGCACTGCAGCATTTTCTCAAGCGGACGTGTGCTCTCAAAGCAATGTCTTAAAATGTGTGCATGTCAAAAATGTATCCACAAGAGCCTGCAGACAAATATGCAGCAGACAGACTATCCCAGAATGTAGCGGTGTAGAAATACGTACAGATCTGTGTATCTTGCGAACAAATAGAAGGGCTGCAGCTTCTGCTGACTTTCGCTCCTGCTCCTACCACAAATACAGACCTCAGCATGGTGAGTTGTAAAATGAAGAGAGGGATTAAGAGTAACCTTCCCCAAGTGTAGACGGAGGGGATTCATAATTAGATATTTTGCAGCGTGGTACACGTGTTTGTTTGTGGCAATGTTAATAATTTCACTTACACATAAGAGTATTTTTTTCATTTACGTCGTTAAACAAATATTTAAATGGAAACACATGAAATGAAATAGACTGTTTGAATAGCTGATATATTGAATAAAGTCACATTCAATTTTATGCATAAAAAGTTTTCTAGGAAAATTTTGTGTTACATGTTTGTGATATATCTGTGATAAGTAGGATTCTATATTTAATAAATTAAGAAATAGGAATTTGGTATTTTTGTAAAAATAACAGAAACAATGTTTATTATAGGACGTTAATAAATTATGGATGTATAAGAGCTAATTTTAAAATAATAAAGCTTGATTAAGTACACAAAATTTTAGAATACTTTCAACGTCTACAATATGCTACAGACAGTAAATTATCATATCTTCTGAGACCGATCATTTACGCATTTAAACATTTAAACTCTGACACTTACATATTATAAACTTTTCTAACAGCTAACCCCCACTTACATTTGGCTACATTAACAAAAATTAGCAGAAATAATAAAAATTATGCTGCTACGACGGAATCAAGATAAGATTAATTAACTACAGTGAAATTAAAATAATAAGAAAGCGAGAACACTTTATATGAGAAGTCCGTTTATTTTCACTAATTTCATTGATAACGTTCAACGTCACTAGACGCATGCATAAGGAACCTCATAAGCTTCCGATTAGCTGTTTGATTTCATAAACATTAACAATATAACTATCAAAGTGAATCTGGCTACACATGATAGCAGTGTCACTGGGTTCTTTGTAAATAACAAATGTTGCTTTTCTTGTGATGTAAGGCATATAGCTTATCATCAACTCACGTGTCAAACCTTGTGGTATTATTTCATTTTAGGAGAATAAACGCCGAATCTCAATGAGCAAACACTAATGAAACAAAGGGAAAATGGTTTATTTCCAGTATTGTTTACTGATTATTGGCGTCATCATGACAATCCGGCACAGTTGAACAGTTTAAGTTTAACCATGGTCTTCACTTAATTTTCTGTTGGGACAACTTTATATTATATTTTGTTTTTAGCTTTTGATGATGTAGATAAATTAAAACTGAGCTTGAAACAATATTATATAGACTCATCAATTAAAATTCAATTATATATTGCATGTTATACTACCAAAGTTATCAATCTGTTTCATAATGCTGCGATACAAGGTTTTATATGTAGGATATGCTAAGATTATATAAAACTTGATTCGCAAAGCATAATTTCTATCTTAATATTTAGAGTACTTCAACTTGTACTGGGGCCACTGGATAGGAAAGACATCGTAGATGGACGCTGGCACTGGGTGACATCTGGTGTCGAAGTTACACACACAAACTGGCATCCAGGACAGCCAGATGGTACTAAGGATCGTTGTCTACAGCTTCTTCGTGGTTTCGACTGGGCATGGAACGACAATGCTTGTTCAGATCCATTTTGGGGATCGATATGCGAAGTGGCTGTTTATTGATCAATAGCAGCATTGTGATGTAAACCCAATATGTTAAGGGTCCTTAGCCTAAACAGGCCTCGTTCGGACCCAATGTCATGCTTAAAATTCCTTTGAGTAATAACTGTAGTTGTTTGTATAAAGGTATTTGTATGGTTTGTATGGCAAATGTAATGCTAAATGTTGCTCGGTATTCTTACTATATTACCATGCGCCGAATATATGCGCACATCATTATGGGGTTTACACCATTATGCGAATCACTTTTGTGATAGTATATTAAACTGTGTAAGATAAATGATGTAAAAACTTTGCAAATAACAATGCACAAATTATCAGGTTATCCGCTTAATATTAATCTTGAATAATGAAGAAAATGCAATGGATTTCCTGTTAATTTAAGCATTTGAAATCGATTTTTCGAAAAAAATTAAACTCTATGATAAGGCGTTTATTTTCCTTAAACAGTGATTTCTCTGGCTCATGAGAACCAGCGAATTTCCTCAATGAGGCAACTTTTATCAATTCTTTTCAAATATATAACATTTAAAACTCCTCTGGTTGCTTGCGATAAATCCGTTCAGACAAATTCTTATAAAAGTAACGTCCATATAACAATTGAAATATATATTAAGTTTGTATTCATAAACGTTCATCTTATATTCAGTCATTGAATGGGTACAACAGAATATCCGCAATGTGTCACTTATTAGGGATCACAGATCTGTATGACAGAGGTGTTATAAGATAAATGACAAGATAAATGTTAAAAAGTGTACATACGATTCTTTGTAATTTTATACATTGCAGCTAATTATCTAGCCCATCCAATGGCCAGCTTAATCAATCTAAGGACCAGCTACCTGTAATCACCTGACTTTATGATAAATATCGCATATGGACTTTGTTGATGGTAAATGTAAAGAAAGAATTCGCTTTTTCTCTACTGTGGAAGCAATATTGCAGCTATTGTGAATAGTGTATGTTCCCCTTTGACCCTGAAATTGTTAGAATCTGGAACATCCAAAATGTGATAAAGTATACTTTAGTTACGGTGTGCACACAACACCCCAGTAAAGCAACGTCTCAAAAATGCTAAGCATGTGATGACATATATGACTTAATGAATATTCGTCTTTTTTGATGTTGTGGTGTCCATATCAACGGTCAATTCGGACTCTTTATTGTGTCATTTTACTTGAAATGTAGAACATCAGTCAATAGTCTGCTGATACCCGCAGCTGGCCACCGGAACGTTTTATGAGCAACAACATGTTTTGCAGGTCACTTGAAATAGAAGGTAATTCTTTTCCGCCACATTGCATGGTTACCATTTTGGACTTTACACAATGCGTTCACATTTTTATTCTTTTAAAGTCCGAAGTGTGATAAAGGGCACTGTGAGGACCAAATAAACTTCGTTTGATTGAGTCATGCTTGAGGACTATGAGGGCCTCTTAAATCTCCATCTTAATCAAGAAAAAACCTTTCGGTTATACAAGTAAGTAGTTCATCCATAAATCAGCTACAATGCTAATTCCGCCACCTGTTCAGCTTTACAGTAAATGATTCAGTGTGACCTAATTCACACTAAAACAGACAATGGTCCAGTATACATAGTAGCATCCATAAAAATAGTTTTTATGTGATGACTAAATGTTTTTTGACAGGATGTTTCTTTTTTAAGTAGACATTTTAACAAGAAATGTAAAACCTCAGTCATAGACCTCCTGGTACTGACACCTGACTGCTGTAACAACTTTATTATAAGCAATTACACGTTATATATGAGTCATATGCTTTTAAAGAGCTTTTATATGCAGTCTTGTGAAGCAAAAAAAGACTATGTATCGGCGAACTTGCATTTATTTGCATAAAACGAGTGATTCAACATATTGTTGACTGATGTACCTAAATAAAAAGACACCAAAGGTCAACATAGCTTCCTGTTGTCATAATAATAGGTTCTTATTTCAGTATTGTATTTCTTATGATTTATTAGGTCAAAAATAATCATATATATATATATATATATATATATATATGTATATATATATATATATATATATTTCCATCACATTGGCATATCAACATATGCACAAACGATTGCAAAAGGATATTTAAGGGGAAAATGATGTGCAGCATACTATAAAGACTTATGTAGATGTGCGACTACAGAATATTAAAATATAATTACACTATACATACCAAGCTTTGCACAGCATCTGGAGATATAAATGTATTTAATCATCACAGTAAAGCATGTGTGAACAGACTTAAGAATATACACAATATTCTGAATTTTCAAATTTAAACTGCTTTTTAAGGATATTTGCACTGAACTCGGACTTAAACCCTGGCTCCATATGACTCGGACTCAAAGAAGGTGGAAATGGACTCGAACCTCAAGGACATGGACTTGGACTTGGACTCAATTGGACTGGACTCGGATGGCGTGGACTCGACTGCATCACTACTAGGGCCCTGCCCGGGCCTAAAAATTGAACCCACTCCCTCCCAGCATTATGTAATGTAAGCCCTCAGCCCCTCACGCAGTTAAAAAAAAATTCAGCCTTCCCCGCCCCGCAATTATTACCAATCATTTTGCCCGCTCCCACCCCGCAAAGTTTTCATTCAGCCCCCACCCGCCCCGCCCAGCAAAATTTTCATACTTCAAGCGTGCTGTAACAGTGTTGTTCTTACAGCCTATTTCAGTTCCAACATGCTTTGCAACATATCAAATGTTGAATTCCACCTGAAAGCACAATATTATCCTCTTAGATACACTACAATGTTTTTTACCGGCATGTATTTGTTCGTCTTTTGTCTGTCTGTTAGCAACATTATTCAAAACTTGTTTTCAACAGATTCTAATGAAATATTCAGAATAGCTAGGCAATGGTAAAATGATCAGTTGGTTAAATTGCGAGAGTCATTAGTACCATCATCTGTTTTCTGGAATAATTTAAGAATACGCCATACGATCGAGGGTAATGAGATGCCTTAATAGAAATCTGCACTCTCTGACTGCGAATCTATATCTCAGATGTATTTTATTCTGTATAGTCAAGGGAGCTATTCTTAACTACATATAATGAACCAGATGGACTATGATTGGCTTAACGGTTAAGCAACCGAGTTTATTCCAGGGGTCGAACCTATAGGCTCTTAAGTTACTGTACAGGGGCATGGTTACTAAAATCTTAACTTCACCAAAGAGTTTTTTACCCCTGGTTTAGAGTTTAATGCGATTTATTTATACTGCAGTCAACATAAGAGGAAAAATATTATTATTAATGGCTTAGACGAATATTGATCCCAATTTTGAAAAGAATATATAAAAGAATAAATTAATCTTTCAAATGTGTTGCACCAAACCGGATAAGTTTTTAAAATGTCTTTCAAACTGATTTTAATAGTCTGTCCAGATATTTCAGGAAAACACAAGTGCATTAAATTTAAGGTGGGTTTGCTGATATATTATATAAATATGTGTAAACGTCTTTCGATCACAACTCGAAAAGTTGAACAAATTGTAGTCATATAGATTACCATGCTCTCGAGATATGGGAGCACTAGCAGTTTTAGCCTGAAAGTTACCATGGTATTCCTGCAAATGCAAGCCTATCATCAGATTTTACGAAATTATCATCTAAATATTTTAAGTAGGGTCTCTCCAGTAATCGCTCATTAATGAAAAATCCTCAACAAAATAAACACGGTCTTTCTCATTTAAGGTATCTCTGTCAATTCCTGCTTTAAATATAAACCAGTCTGAACCATATAATACAGACGATGCCGTAATTGAACCAAATAAACTGGCGGAGCAGGATGTTATGTGTTTATTGCAGGCTTTGAAGTTCCATGTTTCATGCTCCGTTGGGACTATTATAACATGAATATCTTCATTTTATATGTTTATCCCGTCTTTGAACCAGTTTTACTCACCAATATGCACAAGTTTAAGTATTCACATATGATTCTAGCCATAGTCTTCCAGGTTTAATACCACATCCACCATCACATGGGAAATACAAAAGAGCATTTTTATGGGTCAACGTTCCTATAGTAGGCAAGTATGGACGCACAATATTCTGTGTCATGTACTTTTTTTTTGTTATTTAAACGGATATCGGAAGGTGGAGATGCATGTCGTGATAGTCATGGACATTCGAGAGGTAAAACGCTCGGCTCGCTCCGCTATGTCCCCAGTTCGATCCCCGGCGTGACAATAAGTTGCCGGTCAAGGCCGGTGGTATACTAGTATGCTCCGGTTTTCTTCACTACAGGCTTTAGACATTACCGTACGCTAGAATCGGAGTCACTGAGAGTGCCTAGATTTGTTATAATAGCTATTTGTATAAACCATATAATATTATTATTACATTTTTAATTTTTTTATTATATATTAATGATATTTAATAACGTGTGTGATTCTTACTTTATATTTTCGTAATATAACATCAAAGCAGTATTTATTCACGTGTTTGTAAAAAAAAACAAGTAGCTTTCGTGGAATATGTGTTCTTGCAAATTAAGAAAAAAGAAGACTATGTTGTAAGGTGTAAGATATATGTGTAAAATATTTTACACTGATTAACTTTCCAACTTAACTTCAGAACTTTAAAGTAATTCAGAGGAGCTTCAGTTGGTGGGGGTCACGTCCATTCCCGTTCGAGTGTATGTCTGATTGTGTGTTTGTTAACAACATAACTCTCGCAGTCATAACGCAATCCCATAAAATTTTCAGGTCACCTCGGGAATAGGCCAATGAAAAAAATTGCAGTCACATATGTAGTATTAAACATGGGAATATGGGTTAAATAAGTAAATTCAAACACTTGTTTGGGAACTTTTGCCCCAATAGATCAGGGTATATGCTGTCGATAAGTGAATGAAAATACGGATTGCGGTGTACCCCACATTGATGCATGTTTCTAGTTTGGTCTTCAAGGCTTCTACGCCCAAAAAAGTACACGCTACATTAATGAAAGAACTTCAAACAATAAATTTAAAATTCTTATAGCTGGACCTAATTCAATCATCATAATCAGCTTTAGGTCAACACCATATATATTTCGTGTCTTATACTTATATATACTCAATATCAAATACTGTACATATATTTCATACATGTATACCTACAAGATTGCGTATTTATATGCAACATTTAACCAAGGATAACCAGCACCTTATGGGTTATTCATTTTCATTTGCGCCTTGAATTAACACATCGTAATGAGTATTCTTGTTAGCGACATAAGTAATTTAGAACGGTATTATAACTTTAACTTTTATAGACCAAATCTATCAAAAAAACTATCCATGTATTTATATTTGCTGTATTTGCTGCAATACAAATACTGTATTATGTATGTGTTCGTTAATATTATCACGACGAGTTCACAAAATTTTGTCACATTAGCGTGATGATCTATCGATTAATATTTTTTTTGCCACACTTTTACACAATTTCACTGACTTCCGTGGATATGGGGTGGAGTCCCGGGCTGAAAGCCATGAGATCGTAAGTTCAAATCCAAAATGAGGAGAGGTGAGACATTTTGGGCTCTGTCCACAGAGGATTAGCGCTCTGCGGGCTTAATGGTGAAACTTTACCTCAGAGTCGTGTTTCACTCACTTCACGAGTGCGAATTTCGGGGTTCACCTGTGTTACATACCCAGGACCCCAGGGGTGTTACAGGGAGCTCGGTTGAGGCTTGTTATCAAAACTCTTCTGAATAAAGAGTGGCTAAATGTAAGCTTTGAAGTATATCACAAAAACACAGTTTAAGGGGCGTATTTATTGAACAGGCTTCATATAGACATTTGTTCGTAATTATAGGCTATTTTATCTGTATGATGCCCAACAACACTTTGTTTTTTTATCATACAGTTCAAAGCTCCCATGGGGCCACTCGTTTAATTAGAAGAGCTGTGATAGTTAGTGCGAGTTTTTTCTATCGTTGTCATATCATAAAAGGAGGTACTGGTTTAATTAGGTGGGTTGTGTATGAGTTTAATTTACGTGTCAGGCAAGTTAAAACTTTGTTATGTTGTGGACTGTATAAGAACAGTAGGTAATAAGTGTATTAACATAATATTGTTTTTGAGAATGAGACAAACATATATACACATACAGAAAGTACATAACCTTAGCCCAGATGACTATGCTTCCAGTAATAAATAGCATAAAACAAGAAGAAAAAATAGTGTACAATCACTTTTATAGTAATTGAGAATGTACATGGCATATATTCATACATACAACGTATATACGAAAGGTCAACTGAGTGGGTCTCTTGAAAAGAAAGTTTTTCTTCAGATAACTGGCAAGGATGAACCATGTCTTCCTCGCCTATGTATATAATGTTTGCTGTATTACATGAGTACTGTTTCTAATTGAATATGGAATTGTGCGACCCATATACAAGGATATGTCAAAGGACAGTAAGAGAGACCTGATTTCCCTTGTAGCTCCATGTAGACGTGTGAAACGTTGAGGTTATGCCACAAAAAAAACTGACAAACGTTTCACAACTCATCCATTTCTGTGTAAATTGTGTAGTTATGACACGAACACAAACAAACATGTGTCTCATGAAGAGACCTCTTTGAAAATTGGACCAATATGAAACCAACAAACTCTTACACAACCCTTTTCATTTTTAATTCAACTAGTTTGATGGAAATGCGTGTCATTTGATTGATTCATTGAGAGAATTCCCAGGGGATTCCCTCAGTAACGTCTGTTTTTGTTAAACGGTGACAGTTTTCATAATGTTAGTTTAAATTAAAATGACAAGTTATTTTCATTTTGAAGCTTTCAATTATCCTGCATTCGAATGACACTTCATTATGTTTAATGTAAGTTTTGAAAAAAAAACTCCAATAAACACCAACGCTATGCGACAGAAAATCTGCAGTAGGCATTCCCGCCTGCGTGGGATTCGAGAATCATTTTCACTCATTTCTTTTAAGGCAGAGTGATCACATATTTCGAAAGAAACAATCACCGTAATCATCAGTATGTTATAGACAATTGACCGGATTCAACTACTGAATACAAAGATATTTGTTTTGCCATCAGAGTTTTGTTATTTCAGCCGACGCCGCAGAAAAACAAAGAACATTTTTGTTGTTAGCAATCAGAATTTCTACCTTTACTAATGAAATATCTGATGGAATGACTGTCAATCCAAAAATTCTATTAGAAATGCCGCCAGGGGAAAAATATAATATTTTGCTTTTATTCAAAGCTTTTTTTAATAGTAACTGCAGATACAAGGAAATCATGTATGTCTTACCGAGCACCAAGTAATTCAGCTGCTCGATTTGGTATCCGATGCTTCATGGATGACATCGTCGATTTGCATATACCAGCTTTAAATGACGCAAAGCGCGTTCTCAGGTCGAAATGTACACTCTAAGAAAAATGGGTTCCTAATGGTTCTTTTAAGAACCCAAAAGGTTCTTGGTAGAACCATGGTTCTTTCTGGAACTCTTTTCCCCATGAATAGGTTCCAGATGGAACATGAAGGTTCGTGGCATGATTATAATCATTGCCTTCTATTTTGTTATGTTTATATTTTGTTTTGGAGACCTTAGTATTGGGGTTTTCACTACAATCAACATGCGGCACAGAACTCGGCCTCTCACTGTGGGGTTACGCTTAATTACCCATTCGTGTAAGGCGTCCTCTAATTAACCTGGAGTTGTATTGATTAATTACATGTATTGCCAAGTACAGAATATACTGGTCACCCATCTTTCTCTTTGCATGAATCAGATACATCTGCCTGGCTAGCAAGAATGAAATGAAAAAGGAAGAGCGGATTTTCGTTGTAATTTGGCTGACGGTTATAATATGGTACGTGGTTCAGGAGTTATTTCTAAATCATAAAAAAATTTTTTTTTTAATAATGCACTTGGCCTTGTGTATTGCAAACCAAAAAACAGTTATTTTTGTCTGTGTTACCACCTATAACTATATAAGGAGACTACAAATAATTGAAAGCAAGGTAATAAGTATTATAAGGCAATTAAGAAAAAAGTAAGAATAATTACGCATTCTAAATTAAAATACCTTTGTGAAAAGTACGTGTTTATAATAGTTATTGTATTCATCATCTGCGGTTCATATGACTTAACATTTTTCGTGTCAAATATATTTCGGGACGCTTGCCTAAACATTGTAATGTTAACAACATCAACATTCAAAATGCAATCCCCACTCAGAGAGAGAGAGATAGAGACTAAGAGTAAGAGAGAGAGAGAGAGAGAGAGAGAGAGAGAGAGAGTTCCAATTAGCGACTTCACAGACCAGAAACATCGTATGTTTATTAATTCTGAACTGCTGGTAATATATATTTCATTTCTTATTTTTTTTACAGATCGATTCTTTCCTTGCCAAGTACGCATCACGCAATTAAGAGATATGATGACACGGAATCGGAGATTAGTTCGACCGTTGTAGTGTTTGGAATTTATCGCCGATCATACAACTCATCGATTCTATGCAGGCATTTCGTTTGAAGATTTGTATATATAGAAACAATACATTTGCCTATGGTACTGGAATTCGTTTGAATCGCTCACCAAGGCGTATCAGCTGTATATTGCCATACAAAAATCGTGCAAGACACTTGTTGTGTATTGATTTTATGTTGCTGCGACTTCATATATTTTATTTTGTACAGCAGATAAGTATTATTTTTGTCATACAGAATTACTACACAAGAGGACCTGGACTCGCAAGAGATAGACAAATAGGTTCCTTATAGGTTCCATAAAAGAACCTTAGGGAGGTTCCAAAAAGAACCCCGCTTGAAAGTTCTAGCTTGAACCTGAACAGGTTCCCCACTCAGTCCACTCTGAAGAACCCTTTAGGGTTCTAGTTGGAACCCTTTTTTCTAAGAGTGTAGAGTCACGAGAGCTGATCCGGCTTACTTCGTGAGGAGTACCAATCTGAATTTCATTACTACAAGAGAAAATATGTCTAAAGTGTTTATTAAGACGTGCATAATTACTTTAAATGCAAATCGTTCAGCCAAAGTGTCTTTCGCAAAAACAGACATATAAATGTTTTTGTTTTTTTTGTAAATAATGTAACGTAATAAATGTATTATTTCAATGCTCGTTTGAACTCCGCTCATTGTAAAGTCGCCAGCTACCTTCTGGCAACTGCAAGGGCGGATTTGGGGAATTTGACCGGGAGGGGGGATTAGGGTTGGGAGGTTGATTATGTCAACCTAGGAAATCTTGGATACAGAAAAATAAACGCTTAATAACGAAATGTTAACTCGATTTTGCATCGTGGTGCATTTTAAACTACCCTTTATTACGCCATTAATACCTAAATTTTCAAAATGTTTCTATACTATGTGAGGGGGACGCATAGTCGCCCGCCCCCACCTTACACAGACATATAATATATATTAATAAATGCCAATAAATGCGTTTCTGCAAGGAATCAGCAAACTTTCTAAATCGGTCATTTTGGTGACATCATTATACATCGGAGAAATAAAGAGACAACACCATCTGCGTGAGCCGTTTGTCCTAGGTGTTACGCAGTAATCGTTGTATAAACGAACAAGTTACAGGTGTCCCCGGAGTCCTTAACACCATGTCAGTAACCAAGTCTTGTTTATCACGGGACACCGGACCACCCAGACAGACGACTGGACCGACTGTAAAAAGCAGCGCTCAGACCCGCAATACGTGGAGGCAACCGTGGTCTTACGACTCTCCATAGGCGTTTAAATCTGACTGAATCAAGTAAGGTGGAAGCGCGATGCCATTCCTAAATTTTTAATTCTACATTTTCTTCAGGTTCTCCTGGCAACTAGCTGTACTTAAATATATATATATATATATATATATATATATATATATATATATATATATATACAATGCTAATAATGCAGGAGATCTTATTTAGTGTCTTACTTTTTTTCGGGTCCTGCAGGATAATACCTGCAATAATATAATATTCTACAACCCTTATAATGCAGTAAAAAAGTATCTGTATTTTTGCGGTTTCTTCAGGTCAATATAAATTTGCAATAATTCTACGATTCTAATAATGCATTATATAGTTCTAGATACACATGTGAAAAATATGATATGTTCCATATGATACAAAGTTTTGTGATGAGCTGGTAGTGACTGAATGTTGCATATTGTTGTGCTTTTCGCAGGGACTGTTGTTCATAAAATAAAAAAAAATTAACTTGTACTAGGATTCTCAAAAAAAAATCTATAAAAGGTCAACATAGACTGGCAAATTATGCTATCCCAAAATCAAAGAAGTAGACGAACTTTGCATGAGAATGTTTTTTATTTCCTAAACAAAAGAATCTCGTCTGTCAATAGAATCCCTATCAATTTAAAGATGTACTGTTAATATGGTCATCTGATCTCAAATTTGTCAGTATGTCTGTTTGTTTGTCAGTTGTCCTAAATTTTGTCTTCTTTCTACTTATTGCGTCTTACATATAGCATTCTATAGGCCACAGTTTAACAGGAATCACATTGTAACTTACATATTCTGTATATCGGAACGTATTCTTGAAGCCATATGTGTATTATTTAAATAGGTCAACGGTCAAGGTCATGGAAAAACCTCGAAATTAATTTTATTTTATAAACCTCATTCTAAGGTTATTTTGTTCGTCTTTTCATTCCCCATATCATGGTATGCTCAACCCCTGTTGGCCTTGTATCACCTTGTCAGTAGGTCTGTCTGTTCCTCTGTTGTTGTCAACTTTGTCAATATTCTGTCGGATATTGCAAACTACAGGCCACAATTTCGTAGCAATTATCACCATGAAACTTACAGAGATGATGAAACCCGTCATTTTAGGTAGCCTGTTGTTTTTGGTAAATATAGGTTAACGGACAAGGTCAAGGTCATCAAAAAATCTCGAAAATTTATTTTCCACATAACTTGGTAAAAATGTTTGTATCAATTTCAACTGTATCTCAGTTGTTTGGCTTTTCCTTACCTCAACCTCTTGTTTTCCATAAGGACATATGACTTTGTCTGTTTAACCTTTTCAGTTCCACACTGCTTTCCGGCATGCGTGCAACCTCAGGTTGTATAGTTACTTAAGTCTGGGACCACAAATGCTTTTTTCTGCAGTCTTGTGAAGCAAAAAAATGTATCAGTGAACTTACATGTATTTAAATACAAAGAGTGGTTTAACATTTTGTTTACTGAGGTGCCTAAATAAAAAAGCACCAATGGTCGACATAGCATTTAGTTGCCATAGAAAATAGGTTTTTATTTCAGTAATATATTTCAGTATATGAGTTATTAAGTTAAAAATACTTTCATATTTATATAAATGAAATAGAGTCTTTCGGGGGAAAATAAAAAAGGCAAAATATTTAATTGATCATCCGTTTCCTTCACATAGTCATTATCACCATATCCACACACGATTGCAAAAGGACATTGCATGGCAACATGTTGTGTCACATACTATAAAGACTTAAGTAGGTGTGCGACTAACGGAATATTAAAAAAAATAACACTATACAGACCAAGCTTTACGCAGCATCTAGAGACATATATGTATTTAGTCACCATAGTTACAGCATGTGTGAACTGACTTAGGAATGTACATGATAATCTGAATTTTCCATTTTAAACGGCTTTTTTCAGGATATTTGTATTGGACTCGGACTCGGACTTGGAGTCGGGTTCAAAATAACGATTACTCAAAGAAGGTGGATAGGGACTCGAACCTCAAGGAAACGGACTTGGACTCGATTGGCCAGGACTCGGACTTGCATCACTACACATAATAAACCAGATGGGCTTTGCTGGCTTCAGGGGCATCAATATGTGTTTGAAATATGTCATACAGGCGAATTTATAAATATAAAATGTGTCAAATAGACGATATACTATATGTGTGTGTGTGTGTGCGCGCAAGTTATCCCCCACCCTGGAAGATAAATTGACGCCACTGCTTGGCGCAAATGTCAAGAACCGTTGAAATGGTTAAATCTCCAATATTGGTGAACGTCATGAGTAGACAGAAAAGTTAAAGAAAAATGAATAGAAACTAATTGAAAATTGTAGTTATACAGATTATCATGTTCTCGTCAGATGGCAGCACCATCAGTTTCAGCCTGACGGTGGCTATGGTATACCTGCAAATGCAAGCGCTATCTTCAGATTTAACCAGAGTATAATCTTAATATATTTGGTAAGGTCTCTCCAATAATCGCTCAGTAATGAAAAATCCTCATCAAAATAAACATGGTCTTTGTAATTTAAGATATCTTTGCCAATTCCTGCTTTAAACATAAACCAGCCCTGAACCAAATAATAAAGACGACGGAGCAATTGAACCGAAAAAAGTAGCGCAGTGGGATGTTATGTGTGTATTGCAGGCTTTGAAGTTCCGTGTTTCACGCGCCATGGGGACAAGTATAACCAGAATATCTCAAATATATATGTTTATTCCATCTTTGATCCAGTTTTACTCAACAATATGCACAAGTTTAGGTATTCTCATATGGTTCTAGCCATAGTTTTACGGGAAAGACAACATGGTATTTTTTATGAGTTAACGTATCTGTAGTAGGAAAGTATAGACACAAAATATTCTGTGTCATGTATTTTTTATAGAGTCAGATGATGGCTATGTTTGTATGTTATTCAAACGGATATCGGAAGGTGGAGATGCACGCCATGATACAGTTATGGACAGTCGAGAGGTAAAAACGCTCGGCTTTCTCCGCTTGCCCCCGATTTCGATCCCCGGCGTGGCAATAAGAGCGGGTTGTAGTTTCCTGTCCAAGGCCGGTGGTATATATTCCGGTTTTCTCACCGCAGGCTCAAGACATTACCGTACGCCGCCACCTGAGCCGCGGAGAGTGCCCAGATTAGTTATAATAACTATCTGTATAATTAATGTAATATATAAATATGTTTATATATTCAAAATACAATTTTTTCAAACTATCAATACGCGCCATTTACAAAATGTAATAATGTATTACACTTAATGTACCCACTTAGGGTGAGCTCCCTGCAGGCTTAATGGGTAGACTGTGCCAAACAGTCGTGTTTCACTCACAAACGAATGCGCCTTTCGGGGGTTTCTCGGTTTTATGACCCAGCAATGAGGGGATGACACACACCCAGGACCCACAGGAGTGAAACACCGAACCTGGTTGACGCCAGAATTATCGCGTGTAAAACCATGTCACGTAATCCGAAACCAGAAAAGTTAAGCCAGCATTACATAAATGGAGGCGGTTACGTCCACCAAAAAAAAATCTTTAAAAAAAGTTGAAGACTATTTTGTAATGTGTAAGATATATGTGTAAAATATTTTACACTGATAACCTTTCCAACTTAAATTCCTAACTTTAAACTAAGTCAGAGGAGCTTCAGTTGGTGGGGATGGCGTCCATTCCTGATCATGTGTATGTCTGATTGTGTGTTTGTTCAGAGCATAACTCCCGCAGTCATAACGGAATCCCATAAAAATTTCAGGTTACCTCGGGAATGGGCCAATGAAAAATTGATGAGATTTTGGTTTTGGTTTGGCTCAAAACCCGGACTGAATTCCAAGCGTATTGACAAATGTGCAGTCAGATATGTAGTATTAAATATGGGAATATGTGTTAAATAAGTAAATTCAAACACTTGTTTGGGAACTTTGGCACCAATAGATCAGGAATATGCTGTCAATAAGTGAATGAAAATTCGCGTTGCGGTGTATCCCCACATTGAGGGATATCCACATGGCGGAGGCCTGCATTCCTGAGAATGCATATTTCTAGTTTGGTCTTACGGTCTCCTACACCTTGAAAAGTACACGCAACAATAATAAAAAAAAACTTCAAATAATAAATTTTAAATTCTCTAAAGCTGAACCCATATTAATCATTATAATCAGCATTTGGTCAGAACCTTATATATTTCGTTTCTTATACTTATATATTCTAAATATCAAATGTTATCAATCTGTTTATATAATATACTGAGGTTCAGTGGATATTTATTTATCCTATTCCTACATGAATATCTACACGAATGCGTATTTAGATGCAATATTTAACCAAGAATAGCCAACATGTTTATAATGGGTTATATATTTTTATATGCGCCTTGAACACATGTTTATTGTTATTTTATGTTAGCGACATAAGCAATTTAGAACGGTATTATAACTTTAACCTTTGAAGACCAAATCTATCAAAAATTCTATCCATATATTTATATTTTTTAACCCAATTTGTTTACTATACAAATACTGTATCTTATTCGTGGTCGTTCAAATATGACGTATTTCTATCGCTCAAATATGACACTCAACGAGAGCACAACAGTTGGTCACATTAGCGTGATGATCTATTCAATTATTATTTTTTGCCAAACTTTTACAATCACACCGAGTTCCGTTGATATGGGGTAGAGCCCAGGGCTCAAATCCGGGAGATCGTGTGTTCAAATCCCAGATGAGGAAAGGTGAGATATTTTGCGCTCTGTCCCCAGAGGATGAGCGCTTTGTAGGTTTATGGTGAAACGATACCTCAGAGTCGTGTTTCACTCATTTCACGAGTCCGAATATCAGGGGATTCCGAGGACCAGCAGGTTTGTTACAAAGAGCCCGGTTGAGACTTGCTAACACAGCTTTTCTGATTAAAGAGTGGCCTCATGTAAGTTTAGAAGTATATGACAAAATAAACAGTTTTAGGGGGCGTCTTTATTGTACCTGCGACATAGAATATGTACTAGGCTAATTTATCTGTATGATGCCCACTCAAACTTTTTTATCATACTGTTCAAAGCTTACATGGGGCCACTAATTTAATCAGAAGAGCAGTGATAGTAAGTGTGAGCTTGTTCTTTCGTGGCCATATCATAAAAGGGGGTACTAACTTTATAAGGTAGGTTGTGTATGAGTTTGAGTCACGTGTCAGGCAGATTTGTAGTTTATGTTATGTTGTAGACTGTATAAAAATAAGAGGTAATCATTGTATTGTTTTCGAGAATGAGACAAACATATATACATACAAAAAAATATATAACCTTAGCCCAGTAGGCTATGTTGCCAGTAATGAATAGCATAAAAACAAGTAGAAAAAAATCAATGTACAATCACTTTTAATGTATTTGAGAATGTAGAATACATTTAAACAAAATAAATACGAAAGGTCAATTGAGTTGGTCTCTTGAAAAGAAACTAGTTTTTTTTTTCAAATAAGTTGCAAGAATGAACCAAGTCTCCCTCGCTTATATAATGTTTGCTGTAATACATGAGAACTTTTTTTCTGATTGAAAAAGAATTGCGCAACCCATATACAAGGATAGATCAAAGGACAGTAATGAAGACCTGTTTTCCCCTACAGCTCCATGTAGTCTTGTGATAACTTTGAAGTTATGCCACACACAAAAAAACTGACAAAATTTTCACAAATCACCCATTTCTGTGTAACTTGTGTAGTTGTGACACGAACACAAACAAACATGGGTCTCATGCAGAGACCTCTTTCTTTGAAAATGGGACCAATATGAAACCAACAAACCCTTACACAACCCTTTCATTTTTAATTCAACTAGTTTGATGGAAATGCGTGTCTTTTGATTGATTCATTGAGAGAACTCCCAGGGGATTCCCTCAGTTACGTCTGTTTTTGTTAAACGGTGCCAGTTTTCATTCATGTTAGTTTAAATTAAAATGACAAGTTATATTCATATTGAAGCTTTCAATTATCATGGCATTTGCGTTTCACCTTGAGGTTGTTCTATTTACAGAATAAAGGCTATTAAATGACACTTCATTCTGTTTAATGTAAGTTTAAAAAAATAAACTTTAGTAAACACCAACGCTTTGCGACAGACAATCTGCAGTAGGCATTCCCGCCTGCGTGAGATTCGAGAATCATTTTCACTCATTTCTTTAAGGCATGGTGATCATATATTTTGAAAGAAACAATCATCGTAATCACCAGTATGTTTTAGACAATTGACAGTTTCAGCTACTAAATACAAAGATATTAGTTTTGCAATCAGGGTTTTGTTATTTCAGCCGACGCCGCAGAAGAAACAAAAAACATTTTTGTTGTTAGCAATCGGAATGACTACCTTCACTATAATGAAATATTTGATAGAATGACTGTCAATCCAAAAATGATATTAGAAATGCTGCCAGGGAAAAAAATAATAATATATTTTGCTTTTATTCAAGCTTTTTAACAGTAACTGCAGATGCAAGGAATAAATATATGTCTTGCCAAGCACCCAGTCATTAAGATGCTCGATTTATTATCCGAGGCTTCATGTATGCCATCGTCGATTTGCATATACGAGTTTAAATGAAGCAAATCGCGACCTAAGTTCGAAATATAGATTTACGAGAGCTGATCCGGCTTACTTCTTGATAAATGACAATTTGAATTTCATTACTCCTGGTGAACATATGTCCAAAGTGCTTATTAAAACGTGCATGGTTACTTTAAATGCAAAACGTTCAACCAAAGTGCCCTTCGCAAAAAAATGCATATATATATTTATTTTTGATGATGTAAAGAAATAAATGCAATATTTCAATTCTCTTTTTATAGTCGCCGGCTACCACCTGGCAACTTCAAGGTCGAATTTGGGGTTTGGGGTCTGGGGGTAGGACGGGGAGCTTTATTTTGTCAACCTATAGAAAAGCTACGATACAGAAAAAATAAATTAATAACGAAAAGTTTAGCTGGGTTTTGCATCAAGAGCCATTTAAAACTACCCTTAATTGCGTCATTACAATCTAAATTTTCAAAATGATTCAACCCCCCCCCCCCAATAAATGCGTTTCTGCAAGGAATCAGCAAACTTTCTAAATCGATCATTTTGGTGACATCATTATACATCAGAGAAATAAAGAGACAACACCATCTGCATGAGCCGTTTGTCCCACGTGTTATACAGTAATCGTTGTATAAACGAACAAGTTACAGGTGTCCCCGGAGTCCTTAACACCATGTCAGTAACCAAGTCTGTTTATCACGGGACACCGGACCACGCACACAGACGGCAGGACCGACTGTAATAATAGCGCTCAGACCCGCAATACGTGGAGGCAACCGTTGTCTCACGATTCTCTATAGGCGTTTATACCTGACTGGATCAAGTCTGAGTGGAATCGCGATGCCATATCTTCATTATGAATTCTACATTTTCTTCAGGTTCTCCTGCCAAAAGCTGTCCTTTGATATATATATATATATATATATATATATATATATATATATATATATAGAAGGTAGTGTTACCCTCCGATGTAAAGTGCTCTATGGCCTACAAGCTAGGCCAGAGCGGTATAACTCTGAAGAAAAACAACACTGTTAATTCACAACAGACTGTTTCACGGGATGCGACCCGATCATCAGGTGAATGTGGTTAGAATCTAACCACATTCACCTGATGATCGGGTCGCATCCCGTGAAACAGTCTGTTGTGAATTAACAGTGTTGTTTTTCTTCAGAGTTATATATATATATATATATATATATATATATATATATATATATATATATATATATATATATATTTATACAATGCTAATAATGAAGTAGATCGTATTTTGTGTCTTACTTTTTTCGGGTTCTCCAGGATAATACCTGCAATAATATAATATTCTACAATCCTGATGACGCAGGAAAAAAGTATCTGTTTTTTTTTTTGCGGTTTCTTCGGGTAATATAATAATTTAAAATTCTACGGTTCTAATAATGCATTATATAGCACTAGATGCACATGTGGAAAACCCACGGTCCATATGATACATAGTTTTGTAATGAGCTGGTTATTAATGAAGGTTACACATTGTAATGCTTTTCGCACGGACTGTTGTTCATGATATAAGAATTAACTTGTGCAAGGATTCTCAAAAGTAAAATCAACAAAGAATGGCATATTATGCTATCAAAAAAATCAAAGAAGTAGACTACTTTGCATGAGAATTTGCTTTCTTCCGATAGGAAGAATCTTGATTGTCAATAGAATCCCTATCAATTTAAAGATGTACATATTTTCATGTTTCAAAATCCCTGGAGATTGCGGATCCTAGAAAAAAAAATATGTGTGCTATTGAAACCATGGTTTTAATAGAAAGATATTTATGAATGTATAGAAATCACTATACCTGTAAACTATAAAAAGTCAAACGGTTGTCGTGTAACTGGTCGTAGTGTTAAACTTGCGCAAAAGCCCTCGCATTGAAACTTTGTTTAGAATTAAAAAGCTTTACTTCCTGTTAGGGGAGTATTGGAATCAATAGATATTAGTGTGGACCTGTGACCGCGATTTGCATAATACGCTCTTTGGCCAGTGAGCTCAAAATGCAGGAAAATACCGAAGGCGTCTCCTGAGAAAACGTGACAATCATGAGGACCTTAAAGCATAGCAGAAACAGGGGCACCTATTGGGAAAAAAAATATTAAAATTATGAATTATGCAGCTACATAAGGCATTATCCCACCAAATATAACAAACTTGTCCTGAAAGAGTGCACCGCCGATACGTGCGTCGAAATTTCAAGGCCGAATCAGAATCAAAGGGGGTACACCTTTTCCTAGAAAAGAGTACAATCTATATACCATCTCAGCATCTTAGAGGTACACGGGAGAGATACAACAAGCAAATGGACTCAAGAGACAGGCTGAAAGGTATTCGCGTAAGACTGGTGACAGTTCACGCGGATGTCGTAAGAGAGAAAAAAAATAATTATAGAAAATCAACATATTTTGTAGCTGAAAAAATCGATTATAATACAGTGATATCTTAAAATGGCGATGATAAAAAAACGCTCAAATGTTATTAATATAGAACTATGCTTAAAAAGTGGCTGTGCTCCCATGAAATTATCCCACCAGCGAACTTGTCAATGTATATACCTGCTATTTGAAGGAAACGAATGACAGTTGACATCCGTTTTGCTATTAACATTCACTCTAGTCTCTGTTCTTTAGAAGAAACTACAGTGTCGACGCTATATTCATTAAGCACATTTTCTCAAGCATTATCTGATGATCTTCGCAAGATCATAGTGTCCATACCTACTAAGATCACTCAACGGAATTTCCTTCCGTCGGCTATCTCGAAAAAAATATGCTTTGAACTATTCCATCAAGTCTTCACTAATACCAACCGGTCCCTGTCCCTTCACGCTGGTCTATGTAACATCACTTTTGAACAAACCCTCTCTGGACCGTAGGGTACTTAGCACCTACAATCCTGTCTTGTCTTTATCGTGCACGAGAGAGTAGTGTCCGTTCCTCTCAGCGTCTACCCGGCAGAGAATAAGCTTGCAGAATCACTGCAGACTACGTAAAGGAAAATAACAATACAGAAACTGCTTTAGTATGAATCAAGCATGACATCATACAAGCCATTATGGATCAGGAAGCAATGCTTTCTGTCTTTTTGACCTTTCAGATGCCTTCGACACTGTTGACCATTCCCAGCTTGAAACCTCTCATGAAAGTGGTCATATTGCGGCACAACTCTAAAGTGGTTCATTTTACATCTCACAAATCGTCAGCAGTATGTATCTATTAGAAATGAGCGATCAAAACTGATGGTCCTATAGATTGGAGTACCTCAGGACTCGGTCCTTGAACTGATTCGCTTTAATATATGTACAGCCTCTCTTATGGCTCAGGGGTAGAGTACAATACTCAAAGCCGGGAGATCGTGAATTTTAATCTAAGCATAAGGCAATTGAGCGATTGAGCACATCATATAATAAGTCTTTGCGTCACCTATGGCACTTACCATATAACTCGCACAAGAATATTGTACATGAATAAGCGGGCTCTCGGGCTCTGAAAGATATAATCAGCTCACCAACGTAAAGTTATTTCTGACCATGCAAAATGTTGCAAATGACTTTGCACATTTTCTGAAAAAAAAGCTCATTATACAGTTGGTGCTCTAGGAGACATTTTCAGATATCCGGAAAGTCAGATGCGCGATCACGGAGTAAAGTGCGACATGAGAAATATTAAAATCCTAAAGAGACATATGATAATGATAACTCCATCCATAAATACAGATTTACTTTCCGAGTTGAATTAATGCAAAGATGAAATATGTACCTGGTACTTGACCTACGATGAGGTAAAACGCTAAATGATTTATTATCTACTGACTTTGTTATAGGTTACACTGAACTTTTTTCCCCTTCTTTCTGTATATTTTAATTCATTTTATATTTCCATTCATTCCATACTATATATACAAGCCGAAGCTTTTCACGGTCGGCCCACTCCCGTGGTGAACCCCCTGTATGGTATTCATTGTATAATCTGTGACTTCTACTTGTCGACATCCAGCTCTTTGCCATAATGAACACGATAATCCAAGAAGATAAGCGGTGTACATTTTCGGTTCTTCAATTGGATTCTCTTGAAACATCCACTATTTTTATATTGTTTGAAACCTGATTTTCTTAATTCGTTTATAATTGTGTTTAGGGCACTATTTCTGGTGGATTTTATTATTGTTATGATTGTTATTTTAATTATTTTCATAATTATTATTATTATTATTATTATTACTTTACCCATCCATATTGAAAAAAACATATCACACGATTTTGAACAGAATAACACCGTTGGGATACTAAATATAGTTGTCAGGTATTCTTGATACCAATGAATACGGTACAAAGAAATGTACTTTGGCCTCTTAAGAAAATTTTTAAAAAATTGTGCGGGTTAGACGGGCGGCATACTGTGCAGATATACTGCACTTGTTCAACCAGACCTCTCCCACTCCTTCCTTTTATTAAATTAACATGACTGTCATGCAAATAAAGTCTTGAGCTCAAGAAATCTTGATTTGGCTTTCCATGTGGCCTTTAATTCCCAGCATTTCAGACGGAGAAGGCGACGATCAGTCCGTGCAGCGCTCCATTTCCGGGCAGACGACAAACCGGAAATAACGCTAATTGGGGCTCTTTATAGCCTCCCGCAAGAAACAGAAAATAGAGATTATTGACAAAGCTGTAAGTAGGGTCTGCCTGGAGATGATTCACTGATTTGTCTAGAAAAGATCCCCTGTGTTATGGTAACAATTTCCTAAGGAGATAGTGTTCAGTGTTTCCTGGGGAGTATGTGTATTAGCAAGATGCGACGGGATATTATGGGCTAAACAAGGGTAGTCGCTGTCAGAGGGAAAGATTCGATTTGTTTGAACCCTATTGTGCCACTCCAAGTGAGCAAACTACTCATTTCCACACATTCCGTGATTTGAATTCTAAGCAAACACTAATTCTTCTATAAGTCCTCTTACGCTGAAAGTAAACCTCACATCTTTGTTTGCTTGACTTTTTCTTTAATAGTAATGCTAACCAAAATTAAATGATCTACAGCTGTGTAAATGGCCTATTTTTCCCGGTGATGACATGATTTATTTCCGTTAAGTAACGTTATTTGATAAATATCTATAAGTCGAAAAAAGTTTGAAGATTGAATTAAATGAATCAAAAGACGTAAAAAGAGGTAAAAAAAGAGGTAAATATCGTTGGTGTTATATAAAAGGAATCGCATTAAGCGTTTTGAGTAATGTCGATTGTGGGGGTCGATCGTCTTTAGATATAGAAACAATCGGTCTCAATGCCAATGTGACAATGCAGTCGAAGGCTGCAGGCATTTATCCTATTGCCACCTGGGAAGAAAAGAGTTAACTAAGATTTAATATTCCTTGTTTACCCTTTTAATTTTCCAATCTGAGTCTTATATAAGGCCTTAACAATTCAAGGAGGCCCGAAAGACTACATAATCCTAAGGGCACGTAAAATTGCAAAGAAAAAATGCATTTAATGCTTGTTTATGGAATTACCTGGCCGGACATATATATATGCATACATACACTTAGAAAATCTGTTTATTAGGGTTGGCCTTGGCTCGCCCGTTGAGTGTTGGTAAAATACCGACATTTGTATGACATCTGTCAGTCATATTTGATTAATCACATCAGTTTCGATTAATCGGTAACAATGTTTCCCTTTCCAATATAGTGTCCAAGCGGGCTCCAGTTTATTCCAATAAACAATGATGCGATTGCAGGTTTTTGCTGCATTTGTCTCTCTGTTAATCCCTAAAAAACTGAAACGGGGAGGCGTAATGATGTTTTTTGTTTATGCTTAATTACCATGTTTCTTCCTTGCTTAGAAATGAATATTTAAAACACTATTCAATAAGTATCAGTATTAAACTAGGAAATTCATGAGATATAGTCACAGAGATCATTATTTACCCACTTATATTTGCGTGCCTTCAGAAATAATTACCTTTGCTTATATGCATGGAATTTAAAAAAACCCGGATTCTTTGGCTCAGGGGGAGCACAGGACTCTAAGCCGGGAGAGCGTGAGTTCGAATGTCAGCCGAGACGATGAGATTTTTCACGGTCGGCCCCCACCCAGGGTGAGTGCTCTGCAGGCTTAATGGGAAGGCCGTGCCCAACGACCGTGGTTCACTCACAAACGATTGCGCCTTTCCGGGGTTTCTCGGTGGTATGACCCAGCAATGGGGCCGATTATGCAACCAGGGTCTGCGGGTTCAGTAGTCACCGGGCCTGGTTGACGCCAGGATATAAAATGAGAGGAAGCGTGTCACGTAGTCCGAAACCGGAATGCAATTCTGCAGATGTACATATACGTAGTAAAGTCAGCATTCAATATGGAGGCGGTTACCTCCCCCAAAAAAGAAATATTTTGAAAAAAAATTACAAATATTTCTAATCACTAGTCTTTGGCTCTTTCCATGGCTAAGATGGTGGCGTTCGGTAATCTCTTATGGTAGAGGAAGCAGGCGGACCCGGAAAAAACACTAACCTTATGCGGTCCGCAATAACCCTCTCATATGGCCACACCGGGAATTGAACCCTGATCGCCAGCGTGGAGAACTGTGCTTAATACAATTCGACTGTCTAGGTTTTGAGATATCGTTAAATGGTTTGATATTAGTCCATTAAAAAGTGGTTCGATGTTACTGGTTGCGTAAATCAGCGCATATTTAAAAAAAAATCAAGTTTTGTAATATTATTGATATATCATATAGGGATGATAGAAAAATTCATCATGGTACTTAATATATGAATGATCATGATACTGGGTCTATAATTACATTACTCCCGCAGCGGTTTTACACTGCAGTAGTCCCGAACTCTTTTCATATAACTGCTGTTTTGTATAGCATTATGGGAGCTAAAAAGTGTATTCAGGCAAATGAGAGCTTGGTATCGCAATACGCATCCGGCTTCAAATTTGAAACATGCGACACCCAATCTCGCTGGTCCGATTACACTGGGACCCAAGCTATCGTTGGTCTGATTCTTGGCCCTTTGCCAACAGCGGTGAATATTGGCACCACCAGACATAATAATGTTATAGCCAATAAGAGCAGGGTGTCCTACCTTGCAGCTAAAAGCAGTGTTTATATGAAACAAGTTATAGGACGCATGTATTAAGATCACTGTGTGGCGTATTCCTATGTGATCACTGTGAGCACAATGAAATTAAAAGTTTTTCTTTAACTCTTGGCACAAGCTACATATTGATTCCGGTTCGTCCCGGGAATTATTTTTTCCCTATTGGCATTCTGCTCTCACAGAGATGTGGTCCAATTAAACTGAACACTGAGCATAGGGGCCCTATAGGACCATGAACTGCTGCATCTGACCTCGGTATATGACCCCGATCAGTACGTTATACAGCTAAAAAGGCTTAATGCGATGATGTCAAGGGTTAGCTATGTTGTGGGGGTTTGGTAAATAGATACACTTAATCAGCAGTTTACAGACGGCACCGTGGGTTTACCGGGGCTTATGCCTTTGTCAATAGACCTGAACTACAGTAACTAGGTTGCTCGAAATAAAAATGGGTTCAACGTAACTCAATGGTCTTCATATATATCGGACTGCTCCGGAAAATACATTAATAAATTACGTAATTACGGGAAATGCGGAACATGAGAAAACGGAATAAGACAATTAACTGGGGTATGAAAAGCATTTATATTAAAACATGCAGGGATATATAACTTACAGCAAAATCTGTCGGCGTTATGATAGGCGGTCTTTCCTAATCTTTCTGTGGGGATAGACTTCATGTGATTCATGGATACCCTCAATTTGTGTTGTCAATGCATTTAATTATAGAATTAAAATACCCAATATGAAAATATGTTTTCAAGTAACAGGAATCGGTGTCGTGTATTTAAAAAATTGGGTAGTTGTGAACGTCATGGACACTCGAGTGCTAAAACTCTCGGCCCTCTCTTCTTGGCATGTACTTTTCTCCGGGTCCTCCGGTTTCCTTAACCCTTACAGACTAAACATCACCGCACATCACCATCTGAGCCATGGAGAGTGTCACGTATAATTTTTCATAACTATTTGTGTACAAAGGGTTGTAAAACAAAAGTTTAAAATTTACTTTTATCAGGGTCGGGGGTAATTCGACCCAGTGAATTTAAATACAAATGAAAATGTGTTCATTGATTGTGAGAAATAATTTCATATTCACACCATTGCATTTGCGCCAGGACTATACTTGTTCACCTGAGATCACGACATGTATTTATATATTCTAATAGATCGATTCTATAAAGGTTCTGAAACTAGTTATGGTAGAATATACTATTGACAAAAAATGTAGATGGTTCTTCATGATTTTATTTCTGAAAGTACACGCTAGAAATACATTTGCAACTGTGAGCTGTGACTTTAAATGTAATTGTAAATTTAACTATAGGCGACGACTCTAATTCACTGTCCGGGTCTGGGAAAATGGTTTTAGGCAATACGTTAATTATAAGAGTGGAAAGTACGGTATGATCTCAACCAAAGTTGACGGTGCTGTTCGATTACATTTTTTGCGTATGGTTAATAAAAAAAACGTGCCTAAATACTCAAGTGAAGATATCCGAGGCAAAATTGTATGAATAAAAATACACACAGGTCGCTATTTTTTTCAAACTTTCAGGGTCAATACGTGTTATGTTGAGAATTTAGTCTAAAAGAGTCCAAAATAGGACCAAACTACATATATTTATAGATGTTTAAAAGAAACGTTAAATACAACACCTGCTTAAACAGTGCAGAACAGAGATGTCGAAACTTAACAAGAAGCAGCAAGAATCTATCCAGCCTGATGGAGCCCTTCCTAAAGAAAATGACAACTATGTCTTGGCGGCATTGTCTCCGATCACAGGAGAAGCAGATGACGAAATGTGATCTAGGATCGGCATGATACAACACGCCTTTAACATTCTTAGACCGATATGGAAATCCAAAGCCCTCTGCACCTAGAAAATGATGAGTTCTTAACATCAATGTCTGTTCGGTTCGTCTCTTTGGGTATAAATTTATAGGGTCACTATAGCCATATAAAACGTTTACTAACATATGGCTATGCTTCATCCTAAAGATCCAATGGCAGGACAAGTTATTCAATTTACAACCGTGGGAAAAAGCCAACCAAACACCCATCAGCAAAGAAAATGAGGTTGGGTTGGTTGCACTCGTAAAAAAAACAAGTAACATCATCAGGCTAGCTAAAGACTGGAACCCACAGGGCAAAAGAGAAATTTGAACGACCAAAGAAAATTAGGAGAAGATGTGTCGAGCACAAGGCAAGGGCAATTGGATATTCATAATCTGAACTGATGAAACCACCATAGGAAACCGAGTCCGCTGGAGGGACTAGTTGAGACCCTTCTTATACACTTCTCATAAAGGGACGTATGTTATAAACCCATTTCATGCCTTAATTAAATGATTTAATATGTTTTCAGAATACAGAATATGAAGAGTCATTAGTTTCTATATTTTGACCAGGGAAACAATTTCATGATCTTTTGGCCCCTGACGACCTCAATACTGACCTAATTTGTATATTCTATATATCATCTGAAAGGGTTTATCAAGAGAAACAATGTGATGGGTCATTTGTTGTTCTATGTAACATATATTTAGAGTTATCGTAACTTACGTTTCCCCTACCCCCTAACATGTGTGACCACATTTTCAGTTGGCATAGTTCAAACAACAACCCAGAACCACAACTGAGTCCCAGTTTATGCAATTTTAACATCCTTAAAATCAACGTATATGTATCTAGCAATAAGAAAAAGTAGGTTTGGCTGATTGGTGGGGAGGGGACAAGGTGGGTCTCACCGGCCCACGGACTAATAAGGATATAATTATATAAGTGCTTTCAAAATATGGGTCCTGTGATCACTTTGAAGCCAACCTGTTTACCCAAACTTGTGTTATCATCGATAAACTAATTTGTGAATGGATGGGCCCTGTGACCTTAACCCTTTGGACTAGTGAGCAAAAACAAATCAAAGGTAACTTCCCCTTACGGATGGTGGGTCACATGTGAAAGACGGAAGGTTTGCGATGAAATGTTTGGTTCAAAAATGCACTCACAACCTTTCAAAGAAATGGGTCCTTTGACCTTGACCTATGACTTCATGACCCCAAAATCTAAAAGGTTCTTACATTATTGGAGGGTCATATACATGTCAAGGTTGAAATCAATATGTCAATCCAAACTGGAATTACCATCCAGAAACAAATATGTAGATAGATGGCCACTGTGACCTTGACCTTTGAAATTGTGACCACAAAAAATAATCTATTTATTCTCCTATTGGCAGGTGAGCTATGGATGCAAACTGGAAGGTTTAGGATGATAAATTTGGCCTTAAATGCATCCACAATCTTTCTAAATAGGTGGGTCCTGTGACCTTGACCTTTGACCCCATGACCCAATAATCAAAAGAGTTCTTGCGTTTGAGGTGGGTCATATAGGAGTCAAGATTGAAATCCATATGTCAATCTAAACTGGAGTTATCATCAGGAAACAAATTTGACAGAGATACTGCTACAACTGAAAGACGAAGAGACGAACGGACAAACGGACAGGGTGATTAATGTAAGGCATCTACTTATTCAAGGGGGGCTAATAAACACACACGGTGCAGGACACAGAAGATACCACAGTTTCGTATCTGATAGTATTAATATAATTTGGCAGTCTCAAAATAAAGGGGTAAAACATAGAAAATAAAAATAGATACAGGTGGCACTATCAATCTTCAGGAACAGAAGACACCCGTTAATAAATAAACACACTGGATTGCAGGACACTATAGCTGAGAAACGGACATAACTGCTGTCATTGGATGGTCTCAAAAACAGAAATAAATCGGAAAAATAAGACAAAATACAGGTGGCGCTAACAAAACCTGTCATGGTAAATATTCAAGACAAGATTCATGGCAATCCATGCATTAATTATCAAGATACTGAAGGCTTTGTATCAAATTTTCAATTCTGGGGATACTTACGAGCCCCAGAGCTCGGAGGGTATAGGTCGCAGTTATTTTAATTTCCACGAGACTTTTTTTATTAACCTATCTGGCTGTTCAGTAACGATTTTCTAGGGTGAGCGGTTACGATTTGTGCCCTGCTAACAGACGCCCGGAAGGTAAGACGGCCGGACGGACGACGGACAAAGCGCCATTCCTATACTTAGTTGACTTTCAGTCAGCAGAGCTAAAAAATCTAATGAATTTCACTGCTAGAAAGCTTGTCTATCACAACATACTGTCGCAATTTACTTAAGTGGCATTCTTGTATATTTCTATACAGGAAAGTTAATTCAAATAAATTTTTTGTCGTGCAACGAAAGGAGCGGAGGAAGCATTCAGGTCATTTTACTGAACGATGTTATTTAACTAATTCCTTACTTCAAAAGAAGTACCACTAAGGAAAGTATTTCTTTCTTAAATTATCAAATTTATGTTCTTCGAAATATTTTTAACAGAAACACGATCAAGAGGTTTACTTATTTCCAATTAAATTATCGTTTACTAACAGCTTATTAATTCTTGAACGGATTCACTTCCTTTCTTAAACCTTACATTTCAGTACAATCAGATGTCATATACTGTCACGATAACCTATCACGATTCGATTATAAAGTGAATAGTGATAGACAAAATGGTTACATTGTATAATTTTAAAAAAATCCTCCATCCTATTGACGCCAAAATTCATATAATCCTCCAGAAATATATAAATATATATATATATATATATATATATATATATATATATATATATACCGAAAAACTTTGTAATAAAACCAATATTTTTTATATGTTTTTACGTTAAAAAGGTCAAAAGGAAACACGTTGTTCCCATCACGTCTTTCGGAAAGATGGCGCTCTACTGTATATATATATATATATATATATATATATATATATATATATATATATATATATATATATACAAAATATATATATATATATTTATATATATATACATATATATATACATATATAAATATATATATATATATACAAAATATATATATTTATATATAAGATTCGGATTTCTGATACTAATTCTCCTCGCTCCTCTCATGCGATGCCATCAGCTAATTCTTGACCGCATCTCAAGGCGACGAGTATGTCAATTCTGGATCAATATCCTCACCCGCCGATGTTTAACGCCCCCTTTAATAAGCTGTCTGTTCCTGAAAACGGCCTCTTAAATAAGCCACGAGGCGATATCAAAACCCACTAATGAATAATACCTAAGCCTGTAATCTGATTGAACTCTTTATTATGTAGCCAGCAAGCGCCAGGCGGCCACAAAGCGGTCGGACAGGCACCAAAATGTTATGGTACCGAGGCTGTAGGCGAAACAAATAAAACATATGTTTGTCTCCGGAGTATTCATATCTTAGAGAAACCTGTAAATGTATATGTGTATGAGTACGTTTAGATAAAAAACACCCACTCTCTGTAAAAGTACATATATATACACGTACATTAACACTAAAGATGGAGAACAATAATAACTCCTAGTACTTCTACTAGTTCTACTTCTACTTTTAATAATAATGATAATAATAATTATTATTGTTATTATTATAAAAATTATAGTAATAATACAATATACAAAGAATAATTATTATAATAAAAGTGAATAAAACGAATACTTATACAAATAACAATAGTGGATTATACTTTTAATGTTAATACTACAATAAGAACAATAACGAAAGTGTAAGTGTAGTTTCAAAATATTAATAATAATTATAATTATAATATAATTATAATAATTAAAATAATTGTTATAATTATTAATTATTTTATTTTTACATAAAGGCAGTAATGATAAATTGACACACTGAAATTGACATAAAATTCTAGTTTGGTTTGATCAGGTGAAATACATTTGAAATGCATGTTTATTAAAACATGTTTATGATTTGATTTCATTTCAGACGATAAACAAGGGGATATCACGCTTTTCAAGTACACCATTTAAGAGCATACAGTAGAAATTTTTGTATCCAAATTAGCTTGAACTTTTAATTAAAAAAAATACATTTTCTAATGTGGTTGCCACTAATTTATTAACATATGCAATAATGCATTAACAAATTTTACTTTAACGGAAAGGGTCACTTACAAACGTATAGAAAAAACAATTACCACATTCGAAAGGTGACTTATGTACGGAATAACAGGTAAATTAATGAAAAAGAAATCATCGGAAACAATCGCGGCCGGATTAGGCCAAGGCGAGGAAGAACCCTTGTTGTTGAGGCCCCGATGACCTTGTGTTGTCTTTCATACTGACACCCACAAGAAAAGAATTGGAGACTGATACTACAATGATACTTCCGTCCGCCACGCTATAGAAGTAATGAAATATTCAAAGAGCCGGTTGGCATCGCCATCATCTTTGGAGAGCTGCCACTTCAGCCAGTCAATAACAAACCAATTCGATTTAGCCAGTTGATCGAGTGATCCAATTTGTAGCGCTGGCCAGCTATCCAATGCAGGGAAGATCCCATGTTAAGCCATTATACCACCTTACTGGGCCCATTAGCCAAAAGGATAAAACTTGCAAAGCCCAATCACTTGCCGATGACATCGTTACTGCTTGTTACCAACGCGGTGTGGACAACGCCCGAATGAGATTTCACCCGGAACTCAAAGACACCTCTCATTGGACAAAGGCAGATAATGAATATTCATAAGTTATGATAATCTGATATATGATTGTTGAGGAAAAAACTAAAAGTTGGCTGCATATCAGGACAGCATGGAAGTACAAACAGCATTAGATTTGCAGCGAAGTTGTTAAATCGGTTGGGCGTTATAAATCATTGCCGTTGGACGCCTCACAATGGAATAATTTATCGACTACAGTGCAGACCAATGCACAAGTCAATAGACAGCGTCAGGCAGGGGTGCTCGCTGGGAGAAATATCGTAGTCTTACATGAGGAGGCTGTGAAAGGGCGCCAATCGCTGTTTCCCGGCGAAATCGCTACTGATCGTCTGCTTGCATTGCGTGTGCCTGGGTGCGCATGCTCGAGCGCGCAGCTGGTCGTCTGCTGATTGAAACTGACAACTCACGCCGGGGCGGAGAAGATCGTAGCGTCTCGTACACGGTCGGCAGGATAAGTTTAGCAACAGCTTAGATGTAAGGCAGTTATTTTGGTCGTGTTTGATGGCAATCTCGGAGAGGTCGTTAGGTTGGTGCAAGGTAACGTATACACAGTGTACATCGTCTCATGTTCTGAGTGGGTTCGGAGTAACACAGCATTGAAACGCAAAAAAAAAACCCCAAACTCACTCAAGCATATTGCTCTACAGCAAGTGTCATGCTTAGATAAATATACGACACAACAGCCAGCAAGGCTGCACGCGTCCCAAGCACCATGGAAATGCAGTTTTATACAGTGTGCATGTTACTATTAATGCATTTGGAGCCCAACAGCGGCAAAGTGTTCGATACTTCCTACAGTCAACGTGTTGTGACCACTCAATTTGGCAAACTACGAGGATTTCATATTAATCTGCCTAACCAAGATTTACAACAAGTTGAGGCCTTCTTTGGCATAGAGTACGCGTCAGTGTTGGATGGTGAGTTACGATTTATGCCTCCCACAAGCCCGATGGACAAGTGGTCGGGAATACGCATGGCTATGCGGCATAAACCGGTGTGTCCACAGCGAATACCAACAGAACAGGAACTTGAACGAAAACTGCCCGAGGGCAGAATTGAACACCTTAAACGATTAGTACCGTTCCTAGAACAACAGGCTGAGGATTGCTTGACGCTTAATATTTACATGCCCTCCAGAGGTAGGTCATCTATTATTATTAATAATTTTATTTTCAAAATATAGGTCCGTGACCTATCGGTGGCACTCTCTTGAGAATGTGACTGATGATAACTGTATGACAAGAATGATATTTTATAATGGAGCCTTCTGGATTCAAAGTATTATATGCTTGGGACTATGGATAATCAAATAGTCATAACCTGTTTTATGATCTTTTGCTATGGTGTTCGTTATGCGTGACAGATGCAGATAATTTTACTATCGTACTATTTTTTTTTCCAAAACAAAGTTTCTCATAGTTAATTCTAAACATTAAGCTGCACGCGAAAAGAAGAACAACTTTAAAATAACAGTTTTATTTTGTGTATATATTTAATTATTCTCTGCTATGGCATATAAAAGCAATATTTCCAGCAACGAGCACCTGTCCTATGTCATCACTCACAAATAACATTGGTGAAACGGAACTAAATCACGGTATATTTAAAGTAATAGTAAGCTTTCTTTAAAAGTTCCCAGCTGATACATAAGCGTCAACATTAAGATAATTCATATCTTACTTTCAAATATTAAAGTATTTGTGTTTTATTAATAATTTTTCATGTGATTTTTATGTGGATATTGTGCCTGCTTGACAAGCTGTTTTCTTAATTTTTTTTAGTATTCTTAGGAAAAATATCTCAATACTCGATGGACATTTGGTGGAAAGTCTTAGTACTCCCTTTTGCCTTAAGTTTTCAAATACGGACGCAAATTCCGAGAACTCACACCCAATATTAGGGCCTGATGACGCCAGTATATTACATAAGAAGGGAGCGTAAGATGTCTGACTATGCAGTAAATAAGTTGCTATGGCTGTAAACGCAAACTCCTTGAAGTAATAGGAACAGATTAATGGGAATATTTGGTCATTTAATAATTAAAGCTACACGCATACCTCAATTTATCAACATGTACAATATGGCTGTAATTTTAATATTGAATTAACGTTAACTTTATGCCTTGTAAACTGTAATCTACGCTGAATGTTGCGATTTAATTAATTCACTACAAAACAAGATCAGTCCCTTAAGTGCAACATATCGCAGGAGAATTAGGGAATACCTAAAATAGATCAATACCTGCGAAGTCAGGAATTATGTATACTTTTTAACTGGGGTAAAAATTTCAGGGACAGAAACGACGCATTTATATTGCAGATGTTGCGCTATTGGCAGCAAACACTCACATTATTTTTCATTTTTCAGCATGACTGAATCTTTTCCAGCTATACTTGTACAATATAAAAAAGTTTATATTTAAAAGAATTATCCAGTATGTGTTTAAAGTTAAATATAAATGTATATACAAAGCGGTCATCATAGCTAAACCGGAACGGCTCCCGGAACCAATGTTATTTGTCTGGGCAGGACATAGTGTATCTATTGGCGCAGGTGCCCCGGAAAACAGTTCGAGGCCAGTTTTCAATTTAGCGCAAGCTACGGGTAGGACATATGCCAATTTACTGTGGAGGTATTGATTTTGTATGGCGGATCGGGTTTTGGGTTAATTTAATGTGAAGTAGATGCTTCCCTCTTGAGTAGAGATACATGTAATCCGAGTTTCATTGCTACCCAAGATAATACCGCCTTCCTTGTAATAAGGGGCTAATTAGCCAAAATGCTGGCTCCTAATTAACACGAACGAATCCCCAAGTTAATATTACGGTTCTAACGCCTTAATTTTCTCTTTCAATTTTGATTTTCTATTTTTGGCGTTAGTTTATATCTTCCATGCATTCAGACAGACAGACACATATAAATTATTCATTGTAAATTCCAACTGAGATTCCAGTTTTCACAATATGAGAAACAAGTATTCTGACTACATGTTAAACAAATCTGTGACTTATACAGACCTGCCAGTTTTTTTTTTTTTTGGTCATTGAAAGTTATCACTGGACCCAAGTCACCACAATAAAACGTTTCACAGATCACTGAACAGATATCACGATAATAAAACGTTTCACAGGTGACCTTTAACAAAACAAAAATGTTGACATCCGCTGAGATTCGATCTGATTCCTGAACAACAGGTCTGACTTGTGCATTTTTCCTAGGCCATGCCATTTAAAACCTGAAAATCCGCAGGTTTCATGATCAAACTTTCTTCTTCTTACATGATTCGCCCCATCAATATATTCAATGCCCTCTTCAGGAAAGTGAACCTATCCTGTAAAAGAAAATATGTTATACCACAAAATATAAAAAAATATATAGCCACTACGCCAACAGTCACAGTTGAAAGAATATTTTTATTTGGTCAAAACCCGACTTTATATATATATATATATATATATATATATATATATATATATATATATATCATACATTCTATTTTTATATCAGACATGATATAACGGCCTCTTCGATTGATTTTGCAAAATAAACGATAGTTTGCGAAAATGAGAATCGTATGCTCGTAAATCCTTGCACTGATTTATAATATACAAGTATAACTGCTTACATTATCCTTCCATTCATATATATATATATATTCTTGACAAAAAAATTATCCGAAACAAGGGGACAAGGAGAGTTTGAGTATTTGTGTATGTAAATTTCCTGGCATTATATAATATGTCCGTCTGAATTCTCTGCTGAAACCTCCAAGGGTCTTTGGGACGGAATGCAGCTTAGCGGGCGATCAATGTACCGCATATCTTTGACAAGGGGTACATCCCCTTACATCGTAGTCACTATAGACATGTATTTACATTGCTTTTACTATAATTATCTCTCTTTTCCGACTGTCTCTCTAAAGGCTCAAGTTCCCCGTCTTGCGGGACATCCTTTTCATCATTATGGAATACTTATTATACTCCGTCTTTCTGGCATTCAATATATCATCAAGTATTACCTTTATTGCATTATATTTTTTCAACAATACGGCCCAGGCTCCGACATCTGGCTTTTTTTCCATTTTATACTGGTATGTGCCATTTCTCTCGTCTCTTGAAATATATATTTTATTTTTATTTCTAATCTTAATACAGTTACGGACACTTGTGCATGGAATACCAGAGTTCAGGCATACGGAGGTTGTTGTATTACTGAACCGCGGTTTAAGCTCAGATCCATGTACTTATACCGTTACTGTAACCCTTTTTCATATAGTAAGGAAACTTTATCAGTTATCTTTAATTTTCTTGAATTTATTATAATCTCATAGTAATATATATATATATATATATATATATATATCAATTTGTGAAAATTGTAAACATCCCCTTTATTATCTGATATTGTCAGGTTTAATGCATCTTCATAAATAAAAATATATGATATATGGGGAGGATAGTATAATGCTTTGGACTCCATTATATGCAGATTGGCAACATAAAGTGGTGTATACGGTTTATTTTAAATATATTTGACCAGTGTCTCATATTCCTAGCGTTGACCAAAATATGTAAAAACTTGAGAGCAGTGGTTCTTTCAGCCATATTGGAGTATGCATGGTTTAACTGTAGTACAGCACTCGGGAAGCATGCCCCGTAATGGTAACAGGGACCGCTGCTTATTAAACAAATTTCTCCTGAGAATATGGTCAAATATAATTTCCAATCAGTGTGTCGCAAATCTTTTTTTTAAATGCATCCGATCTGTGACTTAATCAATATTACTTAAGTCAACATGTTTTGCAAAAAATTCTTAATTGATTGGTTTACACATATTTTTTTCAGATTGTGGTGTTGGTTTCTAATTAATTACCAGGGGGTCTCATTTATCTATTACAGCATACTTTTTACGATGAATTTTCTGTTCGATTGGTATCACTAGAATCAATTGGCCACCTAGCGGTGTAACAGAAAGTGACCTTTGACCCCTTGATAATTATAATAACGTGGACAGTCAAATATCCTACTCCTATTACGACGGACCAGTGCCCTGAATCAGTTTGTGTCAAAAATACAGACCGGCAACCATCCGCCATTTTCCTGCATCCTCATAGCAACTTCTTGGTTTCCGGTTGGCATAATATAATATAAAAAAAAATATAAGCCTGGTTCTTGTTAACCCAAATTGTTAGATCATAGAGAAAGTTTCTACAGAGACTGTGCAAAGTAAAGTCACATTCATTACTCATTTTATTACTTCTAAAGTCTTCTATGAGAGATGTAAGAATCGCCATGCCGGTTCATTGTATAGAGAAATTGAACATGTTTACACGGAATGTCCATTCTCTGCCGACTCCTAACGTTTTTGCAATACAAAAAGGCTTAAACGAGATTTTAGACGGTTAAGTTTGCTATATCTTTGTGAAACCATAAGTCTGTGCAAAACAAAAAGGCATAAAAGAGTTTTTTTAGACGGTTAAGTTCGTTAAATCTTAGTGAAACCCATTGGAGCCTATATCTAAAACAAACACAAGAGAAAATGAAAATATTCATGAATTTGATTTGCCGTATTTGTTACAGGTAACGTCAGGAATCAGTATGTGCGTACTTACACATGGATAAACGCTATATACTGATCTCATAAAGCAACGACTCGCTGACGTAAAACAACGTATAAATAACATACATGATTTCATATGTCATTGTGAGGAGCCGATAGTTTATGCAACGTGGGGAAGTTAGGTACTAAAAATTTTATGGTGACGGCATGAAATATTGATTAAAAAAATAACCATTGGCGTCAGACTCTATATTCCGCTTAAAGGTAGTGTATGTGATCAGTGAACACATATGAAAAACACAAACTGCACGTGGAAACCGAATTTTACAACCTTATCTTTTTGGGTTCTTTTTTATATAGATTTGAGTATATAACAATGGATTGATCAAGCACAGGAAAGATAGCTTATATGTGTTTTTTTTTTCATAATGCAGTCACAGAGGCTTTTTTATGTATTATTAAAATATTAATATAATATTAGGTTGAATGACCAGCCTGTGATAATTCTTGCACACATACACACAAGTTTGTGTATGGTCTCAGAAAAAGAATACGCCCAGATACGTCCCGTTAGAGAAGCCGTTCTGTTTTCAGTTGAAAGTTGAAACAAAAAAATATAATACTAAGTATAAAGCTACCATATTGTCAAATCTGAATTAAAGGGGGATAGTTTAGTAAATGTGCATCACTCTCGTCAGCCTGTAACATCATCCAAACATATCTCCGCCCGGTTTTCACTGCGTATCCCCATCCAAGGACGGACCAAAAAAAACACCTGCAAATACCCCTACATTCCCTATAGAAGCGACACCGTCAAATGGTTGATAAAACAAAGGGCCCGCCAGACGGAGACACACGCAAATAAAATCGACATGCATCAAAGTCCCCAAATCCAGCGCCTACTTTGCCCGGCGCGGTAAGTATCCTTGACAAACTACATCGTTATGAAAAGATAATCATGGACGGGTTGCCTTTACAAGTTATCCTTCAAGCGGTGCCTGCGGCGGCTCAGAGTAATCCATGCAAATGCCATTAAGCGGCAATTTTAAGTTAGATGACTGCTTGGTATATCGCGTAGGCTAATTACGATGACAGATTAGCCACTATAATATTTGCCGGGAGCACCGTCATATTGAGGTAATAGGCCGAGGCCTTCAATAAAGCAGCTAGGACCTTCAATGAAGCGCTGCTCTAGAGTTATAATATACTGCGAGCTATGGCGATACAGTTCAACGTGACCACGGTTTATGACTAGTTTCTATGGACGCATTTTGTAGCATGCTATGTCATAAAGTCCTCTGTTGTCTAAGAACGTAATGGTGGATAAAAGTTAACACAAAAACGTCCCTCCCGTGTTACCTGCGTTATTTTGACCCACCCGTTTTGTCCTATTTTTTATCATATATCCCAATTTCTTCTCTCTTTCCAAGTACAAAACTCCATTTTTTTCCCTGAAAGTTGCCGAACAAGAATTTGACCTCAGAAAAAATAATAATATTCTTCTTGTTATTGATAGTTTAAGTTTCTTTATTGTTTACAACCCAGCAGAAATTTACGAAATTTCGTTTCATGAAAATTAAATTTGTGGTCTGCATATTGGTCTGAATATAATTTGTTGATCGTTCATAAAATCCAAAAATTTGTTCTGTCGGTCATATTTGACAGTAATTGTAGGATGCGCTTGTTATATTTTCTTTTGATACAATCGGTTTGTGAATTAAAACAAATAAATTAATGATTGTATAAAATGAAGAAACCCTTGCAAAAATTGTTAAGGAAAAATTGGTCATAATGAAAATAATAAGTTGAAATAAATAATCTAACATATTCATATACTAGTATGCAATTATTTGGAAAGGATGACAACGACCGATGGGGCGGGGGAGGGGGTATTTATAAAATGTCGCGAATGTGTAGACTTTTAGCACACCATTCAATCCAATTGTGCACTCGTTAAAAAGTTTACAATACATTGTCGCTGTCATCTCAGTAATACGTTACTTTGGTTAAAAAGGACTTTCATAGGGTTAAACTAAATTGGGAACACAAAGGTTAAAGTAACAATTAACTTGGATTTTGAACTTATCATAAAAATAATGACATCGCGATAATACATTGAGGACACATATCAAAAAGAAGCTTTTCTATGAAAGACAGTTCCGGTACCTTGAATAACATTGTTAATGTAACTTTTTTTTTACTTGCGTTTGGTCAGTGTTTCTGATGGAAATCAAGAGTTTCCCATAGAACTAATTCCAGATACCCAGTTATCTTTGAACAAGAATATTCACGTGACAAGAAACGTCTTGTAATTCGTGAAGCATCTGGATTTGAGGTTCCTACGCAAGAGCGCTTCAAGTCAGACCGTAAGAGCAAACGTGCCCTGTTTGGTCGTTCCTTTATATTCGGGTTATGTTTGAAGATTTGAGGTGTACTTGATGACCTCTCCTAGAGCACCTGGGGCGGCGTATTATCCACGGATCACAACGAGCATTGATTGACACTAAAAAGACGATCTAGCTCTTGGTTTGTTTAATATTTAATCAGCAATCCGTCTGTATCCATGTAATTAGCATTGGCTTTTCATTAGAAAACAAACTCTGCGAGACCGAGCTCGCCTGCTGCATATTCGATGTTATATATATACGGTGCGTAAAAAAAAGTATAAACCGCGAATACGCTTGCATGGAATATCCTTCTATCTATCTGCTTGTGTGTCTGCTTGTCTGTCTGTCTGTCTGCCCCCCTCTCATTATAAATATATAAATAAATAATATATATTTGTGTTTGTGTATGGATATATAATGTGTATATATATAAAATCACTCATATATAGTATCTATAATTATCACACAAATATTATTTTTTCAATGCATGTGTATGGAGTTTACAAAAAAAAAATCATTATTATCATTATTATTATTATTTTTAGTATTTATTATCATTATTATTATTATTATTATTATTATTATTATTATTATTATTTCCATAGCATTCATGACAATAAAAATATTGCTCTTACATAATAAACTTTTCAATTAACATAATAATAATAATAATAATAATAATAATAATAATAATAATAATAATAACATTAACAAAAACACCAACAATAATTATACTACTATTAATAATAATAATAAAATTACTGGTACAGCAATTGTCACTCCCTATACGTTTCGAGGAAAATATGGAAACCACATAAATGCACACTTTAATAAACACGTTTGTATGCATGGATATAACTCGACAAAAATGGGACAAGTTATGTTATCCTATTTTCTGATATAATGAGAAACAGTCCATATATTACCCCTGCTTACCCATAAAATACATGGCAATAAATTGCGTGGGCCTTTCTTTTTTTATATTTAGGAGGAATAAGTCAGAAAAATACACATACACACACGTACACATAAATACACGGCTGGAATAATCTCGACCTCTGAGCACTAGTTGTTTAGAACCTGCAATGTTCTTGTAGCATCTGGTTGCGAATTGTTTTAGACAGCCGGTACATGTGAACTATGAGTAAGCATTTACCGAGTACTAAAAAACGTAGGGCCGTTTTCTGTAGGTTCACAACATTCTGCAGGATTTCTGTTAAGGATAACCAGTCTCGGCCTGAATACAGTGAATGGTTTTCTGGCCTGCTGCCAAAACTGCACCGAAGTCTATTTTACACAGAACTGGCCCGATTATAAGTGACAATGCCCGATGGATGGTCATTCTATGAAAACTCGGTGAATTGTTTAATTTCGGAGACGTATGTTTAACACTACTTTATCAGTAACACGGAGTTTCTGCAAAATATGGTATTAGATTTGGCCTCCGTTCAGGTATATACTTCTGCATACGTCATAGGCAACCCTGTCAAAAACTTATGACCCAAAGCGTAAATGAAGGTCACGTCTTCATTGATTATTAATAGCTTTCGACATTCCTGTGTGTGTGGGTGTTAGAATATCAAAAGAATGCATTTAAAGGCAAGCATATGGCATTAACTTGTCTTATATGAATAATGGTGTAACGGGCCCATAGTTATTTGTTGAACCACATTTTATCTTACATGTATGTGTGTTTGTAGGAATGGTAGCACATATATATATATGTGTGTGTGTGTGTGTGTGTGTGCATGTGTGTGTGTTTCTGTGGGTGTTAGAATATTGAAGGAAAGCGTTTGATGGAAAGTTTATGTCATTAACTTGTTTTACACAAATAGTTAGGTAATGTGCACATTTAAATTTGTTGAACAACATTTATCTTACATTATACTGAAATGATGCTTATGGAGAAGGAAAGAGAGAGAGAGAGAGAGAGAGAGAGAGAGAGGGGGGGGGGGGGATGGACGTCCTGAAAGAGGTGGTTATGATATTCGTCAGTAAAGCAACAAAACACATATGAGACCGTCATAAACTATTGTAAGCAAAAAGAAAAGCTGGATTCTGTAGTAATCCTCCCTGACTTTAAGGATACACGGGGCAATACACGTCAGTCATTTACAAAGTTTCAAGCGAACAGTTTCAGCCTGCGGACCAGCGCCATGCCTGTTACAAAGACAGATGGGTGTTTTTGGTTCAGTGTCATTCACCGAAAGCAATATCCTCGATCAAAATACATTGATGGATAGGTCCCGATGGCTGGCACACGGGAGCCCCGAAATGGTACAAACAACTGTAAAATTTTATGGCTTCTACCAAAGGTCAAAGGGTTGGATCCTGGAACATCACGTGATAATCCATCCGAACGGTTGCTTAGGTCAACTGGTGATAGATTCAATTCATTCATGTCTGCTGCGATATATATGGCATGAAAACGCATGAAGCGCATTAATTACATGTTGTTTTCTGATAAAGTATTTCCCGTTATTGAGGTATTTGTCTATAAATTAGATAAATGGCGGACAACCGTGGATGCTATGGTCACCGAGCCAATGGAAAACGGGTCAGGAATTTTCTGCGAAGTAACTCTCATGGACCGGAAGTAGCCGCCCGTACAATCAATATTGGACAATTTACTTAAAAAAAGATCTGTGGTTTTGCTTGATTCCATTTGGATCAATTCAAATATCAGGAGCATCATGGATGTAATGAGTATTTTTGGTGGAAAAATCACTGTTTCCACCACACACACTGACAAAAGCGTTCAATAATTTTGTTTGAAATATAGAAGCGGTATAAACCTTCTTGTATTTTCTATTTAATCAAGTATAAGAATGTAAAATAATATTTTTAGAAGGAGGAAAACCTGATTTTTTGGTGATGACTAATACAAGATTTAATACCTCAGGAATCAGGATATCAAGAGGATGTTCACAGGGTCGGTTTTTAAATAAAAAAAAATGGCTCATTCATACCAGCAAGGCTCGCCTCAATGGTTTCAAAAATACCTGAAAGTTTAGCTGCAATGGTCCAGTCTATCGTCTAGTCCGACTCAGCTAAGCTGGCGGGTTGGTTGTGCAAGAATATCAATAGACGGAAGAAAAACCGGTTCCGTGGCTCACTGGTAGAGCGCAGGACTCAAGGCCGGGAGATCGTGGGTTCGAATCTCAGCCGAGGCGGTGAGGTTTATCACGGTCGGCCCACACCCAGGGTGAGCGCTCTGCAGGCTTAATGGGAAGGCTGTGTCCCACAGCCGAGTATCACTCACGTACGAGTGCGTCTATATGGGGGTTCCTCGGTGTTATGACCAAGCAATAGGAATGATTACACACCCAGGGCCCGCAGAACCGGTAGACATCGGGCCTGGGTGACAGCAGGATAAAAAATTTAAAAGAAAATGATAGGTAGCGAGTGCTACCGCCCTGTCAGGTTGTCTATGTAAATGAAACTCTGCAGATTTTCATACTTAGGTTAAGAATTAGATTAATCAGCTTTAAAAAATTGAGACGGTTACCTCCACCAAAATAAATATTAAAAAAAAAGAATATCACCCTAACCATTCATTGTCCCTTGAGGGGGGGGGGGGGGGGGGGGCAGTGGCAATTAATGGCTGATGCGCATCACTCCTCTTATCTTGTGGATATCCGAATGATGAGGCATGTGTCAGAGGGATAAAAAGGGTTCCACTTACAGTCATACAAAATAAAAATCAATGCTGACATTTTTTGTGCATTTTTGTAAATGATTAACATAAGAATAAGATATTTAAGATATAATCATGAGAACCCCACATAGTAGCACTGTCCCTATGAACACCTTTATTGCTGTTTAGTGGGTAATTTGCCACGGTATTGGGAGCATATGAATTTAAATGCCAGTTCTGACGGAGAACATTTTTATTCCATTTTTTGCAGTAATATTGTATACTAATTTACTGGCCCCTAATCACCTGCTGTAGATAACCCAGCACATGGTGAGTACTTGCATATTACCTCTCAATGTTATTTTAATGGTATTATTATACTGATTCAGTGTACATGCTGCTTCTCTGACTTGACTGTTGGAATCATTTAACTTTATTCAGAGGACGTGCAGGAACGAGCAATCTTACCATCTTTATTATGTTAACATTCCCATTGGAAATTGGTGGTACTAAGCTATAGCATTGTGTTTGCGGTATATAACTGGTGTATGGCTGATAAGAGATTGTCTCCTACCCCATTCGAGCACTGTTGTTATGTCATGTAGGAAATACTCACACCAATTTAGCTGAAATGGGTTATAGAATAGTTCCTCAGTATTAAACTGGTATTGTTCTCTTTCTCAATTTTCTATAATGCCTTAAAAAACCCGCCGCAGGTACAGACCACGCACAGGTTATTAGGTAAGGAATATTCATGAGCTGGATGAACGCACACTTTGTTTTCCATAAACACAGGCCAGAGTGTACGGTATCGGCGGATGTATTTGCTCTTCATTTAGTACCCTTTATATGGCTGGATTCAATTAAGGTACAAACCTGTTGATTTAGGACCGAAAATCGGGATATTTCCGTGTATCCGGACCTGTATAGAACTACCACGTAATATCTTCTGCTTATTAAAACGTATTTTACTGTGGCATACCCACGCTATCGTGCACGTTTGACCCCGCATGAATTTGATCATGAGACCAGTGACTGCCGCTCATACCTGAACACAGTCTCTCATCATGGGTAACCGAGCAAGATATTACAAGAAGGGCTCAACCTTGAAATGGTAATTTGGTCCGGAGCGTCATTGGTCGGTTGCGGGGTCACTACACACCGACGTAAATATAGCTTCCCAGTGCCACCTGCGGCCTTACCCGGCCACCTGGGCTTGAGCTGTCAGTGTCCATTTCAGAGAAACAACCTGACTGTCAGTCAAAATGACCGACAAATCACGTGGCGTGACGCCGTGACCAATTGGTTTTATTTTTGCATGGTCCAAGGTTGTACGTGCCTAATGCGAAAGATAGATAAGAAAGTGCCTGGTTTCTAATAGGTCTCTTCTTAACCCAATCAAATATGGAATCTCTCTCTCTCTCTCTCTCTCTCTCTCTCTCTCTCTCTCTCTCTCTCTCTCTCTCTTATATATGTTGTTTAACTTGTAACACCACAAAACTGTTCATTTAAAAATTAAATGCATATCCACTTAAAAAACATTTTATACGAGAACTTTTGAAACCTTTAGGAAGAAAACTTAGTATAAGCAATTTGAGCTGATTATTATGATAACAATTAAAACAAGATTCTTAATGGGGAATTTTCAAGAGTATTATCCGGAGTTTGCACTTTATAATGCATTTGTATTTTACATTATTTCAGCTATGCATTTGAATGCAAATTTGAATACAAGTATGTATATAATATTTATATAAATATATATTACATGAACTTCTTGTTTTATTTCATATTATTGCAAATAAAATGTCATTGAAGTGGTCGGGATTTACTTAAAATCACATATGTTTAAAAAGAAATAAAGCATACACCATTCTGAATTCTTTATTATTTGTGAACATACATGCCCTGTGGTATATACAGTGTGGTATATATCAGGCTTAGTTATGGGGATGACGTGGTGCTCGGAAGTTTTACAACCCATCCTTTAGCCAAACAGTTTTAAAAATACATGTATGTAAGAGATAAAAAGGTGCCGCAATGTTTATCCCCCTACCCATCACTCTTTTCAATCTAAAACCATTAATACATAAACAGACATAAAATATAAGGCACACTTTGAGACTACCAACGTCACATAACAACGGCGGCGGCTTGATAACAAATTCAAGACGAATGGCCAATTACAGTGCAATAGCTGCTTTGTCAGGTTACGAGGACAAAAACCCAGAAATATAAAATACATTATTAAGCAGCAACCAACCTATACAACGGAGGGAATTATTGCAGGATACATACGGTAAGATTCCAAGCTATTTCATCTAAACCCACTGCTTTTGTCAAGGAGGTAAAAAAGGGCTAATTTATTCATTAGACGATATGTCCCCAGAGCTAAATCAGATAACTTTCTATCAAACGGCTCAGTAGAAGTCAAGATGAATGGATTTGTGCATTGACTATCACAGGAGCCCTGTTAAATCAAACTTTGACTTGAGATAGGGATTCGGTGGCTTCACATGGTTTAAAGGTGTGCAAACCTGTATATATATATCTCTCTCTCTCTCTCTCCCTTTCTCTGTCTCTCGTGCTGCGTACCTGTCTCTCTTTGTCCATCTGTCTCTGCCTGACACTATATCTCTTACTCTGCCAATCTCACACCATTTTGGTCTGATTGATATCTCTCTCTGTACCTCTCTATCAGTCTCTCTCTCTCTCTCTCTCTCTCTCTCTCTCTCTCTCTCTTTCTCTCTCTCACACACACACACACACACATCGTTGCCAGTGTTCAGGTGTCTCGCTGTTTGTCTTCCTCTCTCTATATCTCTACATATATGTTTGTCCCTCTGTCTGCCTCTTTATCTGGTTTTCTCTCTCTCTCTCTCTCTCTCTCTCTCTCTCTCTATATATATATATATATATATATACATATATATATAATATCATATTTGTACATACATATATATATACATATATATATATATATAATATCATATTTGTACATACATATATATATATATATATGTGTGTGTGTGTGAGTGAAACATATAGAGGCAATGAAAGTTTTGTTCGTTCTGCTTTGTGGTTGACGAAATGGACCCACAAGTTGTCCAGAGAAAATATTTTACAAGTCTGACTCAGCAAAACCGCACATAAATTTAATTACAGTTCCGCTGTGGACTTAACCTTGTGTTAGTTGCTCAGCAACAGTTCCAACAAAGCCAAGGTGACATACTCCGTAAACGTAATTAAAAAGGAAAAGTGGGTATAAGGTTTCTTAATTTGATTTGATTTAAATAACTCAAAAATGCATTACATATTAATAACCTGTTAATGACAAAGATGACTTTGTGGTATTTCATATAACCCTTACGGATTACGGGAGCTGGGTGAACATCGATTCTGCATTTTGGTCATCGGTCAACCTTAAACCATTATAATATACATGTTATACCGAAATAGAGCCTCAGGAGTCAACAATGATAATTGCAACATATTAACAAGGAAAGAGTAATGAAGAACTAGTCTGCTAATTAAGCTTCTGAGGAAAATATCCAAAATTGCAAGAATTGCTTTTTTTTATATTGGCGGCGCTTTTGAGATCTGCATCACTTAATTCTCGATTTTGTGTGTGCTTCACGCTTTTAAATCACGGCTGGACTGTACCCCATTTAACTGTATGGACACGTATTATGTAGATAAAAAGGTGTACCCAGGATGTAGGATGAGGGAAATACCACTGGAGGACTGAAAAAAGTCCACAGGTCCGAAAGAGGGGGGGGGGGGAGTGTACGCCTTTGAAAAAGGTCTGACACCCTTAAAAAGTTGCGGCGGACTTCCCCAGCCCGGCCCGATCCTCTTCCAGAGCTATCCAGGTTTCTGTAAGAAATTACCATTTTCAGGCACTGGTTTGTTTTAATCCACGTACAAATCTATAAAATAATTAGGGTGTTGACACAAAATCGTTGTCACGCAACTCCTCTGTGGTCATGCCTCGGAAATTCCCTTTTTTAATAAAGGGAACGATGCCAATTGTACCCTAAGGGGAACGATTTGCCATATTTTCCAATAAAATCTATGAATTCTGACGTTATTTATCGTAGATGCTATCTCAGTGCTATCTGCTAGAAAATACGTCCCTATATCCAGTGTGTGAATTTGTAGCGCCACCCGAAATTAAAAAAAAATAAATAAACTGGTCTGAAGTCAAAAATACTGAACGGAACCTGTTATATCTGTTTACTATTAAATATTGTGTTGTGTAACGCTCTGTCGGATAATATGGGTCCTATCAAATCAAAAATAATTTGTTTGGAAGAAATGTACCTGTTTGTCCTCGCTTTTGAGTTAACTTTGACCCTTTATTTTTAAGGTTCTTTTATACGTCAACGTACAATTTCCGCTTGGAGTTCATTTAACCCTATATATTAAAAGAGAAGAAACAAAAAAAAATAAGAAAATGGTTATTTTGACCGAGACAGAGTTCGGACGTATTAAATTCTGAGCGCTTTGACGCGTCCCTTTTCATGGACAAATTAACTCCAATTTTTCTAAATAACCACCAAGTCTCGAATATAGGCGCGACAGTCCGACAACACGAATATCTGATTAATTGTACAGTGGAAGTGAGGTTATTAGTATAATTTTCAGAGTCAATCACGCTCTCCGCTTGGCGTCTGTCTCCGTTTAAGACTGGATGATGTGGCTCATTTTTTATCACAACGTTTGGTCATTGTTCCCAGTCCTATTTTCTGTAATACCATCAGTCAAAGTCAGACAAAGGGACCTCTATATAGTGCAGAGCATGAATCAGATTTAAATCCTATATTAAGTCTGCATACATTAATTTTTTATCTTTCGAGGCAGGGTCTGTTGGTGGCCAAATAATCAAAACTTCTTCTCGAGTTACAATGTGTTAAACAGAGCGATATCGGGAGAATTGCAAATGACAAACGGGACGAGATTGTAAAGAGAGCATGTGTTAATTTGTTTTGTTCTGTTTCATTTGAGTAAATGACATCAGATGCAAATTTTCCGTCTGCTAGGTTCAGAATATTAACCAACATAGCTGTTTTTAATATAAGAGTGCGTTTTTACTAATTTTGATAAATTAATCGTATATTTTAGGTATTCTATATGAACTGGTCTTCCATTACCGGAATTTTATAAATTAAATGTCAAATATGAAATGTTCCAGCAGAGACTGTACAAGGACATGGCAACCAAGATAATATTAGTATAATTACCCAAGGAACAATTTCAAGGTGAAGGTCACGGAGAATCATATTCCATAATATCAGTAATTTAAAGTAGTTTTATTGAGACAGAGAACAGCAGTAATGTTATTGAAATAATACATCACTTCCATTGACAGGAATGAGCTATATTCCCAAATTCTGCCAATATTGCTTTTGTGAAGGTGATCAGCCATTCTTCCGCAATCATTCAAATAATTATTACGTCACGACTTCTATCAAAGGCACATCACATAAATGTGGTGTTAGACAGTAAGAAGTGCTAAACCGTAATATTTTTTTTAGTGACGCTTAGATCGGAATTCTAAGGATACCATGTGTTCCCTTCATGTTTGTAGCTGGGATTTATTCCAAATTCATAACTGAATTATTTACATCTACTCACGCGTTTGGGCAAATCCGTTTCCTTAAACATCTTATGTTAAAGGAAGACTACCCACATATGTAGTAAAAACATTAATTCAGTTTTAAACGCGACTCTATAAAAATGGTTTATCAATGTGGCGCAGTTTTAATCCTCTCTAAAAATATATTCTGATGATATATCATTAACATAAATTGCATACTTTTATACCACAGTTCTAAAGGAACACATTTTGCACTTTGCAAGTATTTTATATTTATATTCTGAATCGTTTTGGGGTTTAACGCTTAAATTGTTGCTTCGTTGGACTTCGTTATTTTAACTTCCTGGAAAGAACTAGCCCTCTGTCTGGATAACTACGTTGACCCCAATGTGTCTAATACCCATTGCCGAGCTTAGAAAAGGAAGAAACTTACATAATGACTTCATCTTTACTCATTATACGTGATCCCGAACAGATAATAACCTTGACCTTAAAAAATGAATATAATAAGCTCACCAAAACAATATCTTAAAAGGCAAGGACAGTTAGTCTTCAAATGGTTCTGTGTTAGACCCAGTAACCCAAGACAGAAAAACTAAAGTTTGAAAGGAAATTTTCATTTTAAATTTACTCCCTGAGAGCACAGCCGTGCCGCTTTCTTGTTGGCGTGAGGTAGCCCCCTAGAGAACGACGACGCTTTCAAAATTCTAACCCACTGACACCCAAGGCAACTCGTAGCTTACAAATATACCCTTGGCAGACTCAAATAGACATTTGTAGTACTAACGTCTTGTGCCGACTTATCCTGGATTCAGTTTTTCGTCCCGTATTCCCCTTGGCAATTTTATAATGGAGCTAGTTCTTTATCCCCATATTGACTAACGTACGATCGATGGGATATAATCACTCTGGTTTTTGGTAGGCGCATTGACTAGTCTTTTTGGAGACAGGTATTCACCATTAAGGTTGTATAATCCATCAAGGGGTTTTATAAGGTAATCTAGATTTACCTTGTCGAATCGTTCCACTGTGACGGGTTAACCTGCAAGACAGCTCCGTGATAGCGTAGAATTTCCTCAATGGTCTGTGAGTGACAGTGTAAAAATTACATCACGAGCATCAAAGGAATACTATCCACGATGGATTTGGTTTTTCATATATGTCCGTAGTTGTGTTTTACCTTTTAGTATTAAAACAGATTAAAATGCAAGCGAGACGACTGAATTTCGTAAATTTATTTTATTGTTGATTTTGCTATTAAGATATCATAAATTGCATTATATATTATATTGTTGTAATAATAATAATAATCATATATTATTATTATTATCATTATTATTATTATTATTATGCTGTATTTAATAATGATACACTAGATATTATAACATAAAATTTAAAAAAAGTTATTAAAAGTGTTTCGATTAATGAAATGAATAATTTTCCTGTTCTTTTTAGGAGCTGTTACACTAACCAAAGCAGTAGTAACAGATTGTAGCAAAAGTGGAAGTAATAAGGGACACATCCACGGCGTGTTGAATCAAGGACAATGACTCCAGTGGGATGAAATCGTCATCATGACTGTATATAAAATAGTTTTTAAACACTAATAAGAAAAAATACATATTGTATTTTGACACCATATCTTGCCTAGGAGGACTTTTTACTTAGGCCCTCGCCCAACCTCTGTATAACGTATCAACGTTTTCTGTTCCGGCCAGATGACTTTTTTGTTTACATACAGGGATAGAGATGTACAGACACTGGTATAGATATGAATAAAACCAGTACAGGGGCGGTATATCAGTGCAGAATCTGCTAAGAAGCAGCCTTTGAACAGCATTGCGATGCTTTCATCACTGGTTAGGTTTATTACACGCAGGAGCTATAACTATTTGTTTGAAGGTTATATATTCCAGCAATCAAACAACATTAATCATCGATATATAAATATATATATATATATATATATAAATATATATATATATATATATATATATATATATATATATATATATATATATATATATATATATTAAACACGATACGTGACCGTCTGCATGCATCTAACTCTTGGCTGACGTCAGCCTACGCAAACACGTCATTAGCCCTGGCTTGCTCAAAACACAACATGTATTATAGAAACACAGCGCACATATACCCGTGTAGTGTTCTCTGCAGCGTTTGTGCGGATTCTGGTCTAGAGAAGATAAACTTGAGATGGTGATCTTTGCATTTAGTTTTACCATGAAAATATTTATGCATTCTGGCTGAATGGTGTACGTTATCATGATCATGTATATCTTGCTGTTCTAGGCGTTTTTGTTGTTTGCTTTAGCTGGCACCGTTCCTGGCGTCCTATTAACAAGCAAAGTGACGATTTTTATATTTCTATTGCAACACAAACACCTTGTTATACCTTATTTTGGCGAGGTTGTTATTTTACTTTTGATTATATGTTTTGTCTTTAAGCAACTGTAGCTAAAGGTTTTAATGAACAGATTTTGATGAAACGTTAAGATAAACGGAAAAATATTTTAAATCTTAGGCTTCTATACAATGTACTGGTCCCTGCCAAGGGCCAGAGCTATGTTATTATGGGCGACTTGGATCTAGAAGTGACCTGTGACAGAGTTATTGTACTGTCTCAAAAAATATGAATAGCATCCTTGCAGAGGTTGTGGTCTTTGACTTATTTGTTTTACCTTACTTTCCAGAAAGCCTCAATACTAATTGAAATATAACCTATTATTTTTTCATTGTCTAGGGCAGAAATGAATCATCCAAACGTATTCTCCTTAAAGATTATTTTGTCCTATTTATTGTCCTTTTCTTGTTGCATTGGTATCAGCATGTCTCCTTTGCCGTTTATAGCATTATTACAGTATAGCAGAATTTGGTATCATCTTCCAAACTGTATAAACGTAAACGGATTCATGTCACTAATTTAAATCTGTATCTGATTCTGAAACATATTACATAAAACGGCCTTGTATGCCTTATTTATTTTGTAGCTGATTTCATACTGAACGTTTGGTCCGATAAAAGGCTCGGATATTATTATCTTTAGTGATATATAGAAGCAGCGTTGTTTCTGGCACTGGTGCATATACCGCTGCTCTCGGAATAGGTATTTACTATGGGGGTTAATATTGATAATATGAAACCCAAACTTGGCACTTGTTAACACTGAGGTCGGGTCTAGCGAAGTATGGATGCCAGCTGACCTGTCTTTGAAGGAAGGTACCTTACTGTTGGGGTTTGTGGTGGCTTTGTACCTATCGCACGGTACAGCAAGTTCAGTCCTGCTCGCTGGCTAGTACCTGGTCCGGCCTAGCTGCACACCTGTGCAGTGGGCGATAGTATTGCATACCTACTCACTCAATCTTTTTATTGAAACAGACCAGACCACTTAGCAATGCACCCGCGGGCCGTTTGTTGTCCTGCGCGCATGCCAAGTTATGTAAATAAGAGCTGATGAACTTTCTCTGGTTTCGATTTTTGCTATTTTGCCTTATTACCATTTCATGGTGTTTCGTTGTATCCATATTGTTTGTTGTAACATAAACTCATATGCATTTATTCGATTTACCCTTCCCAAACTTTGCTCCAAGCACTAACAGTGATAATATAGGAAAAATTGAAGAACAATCATTCAACCCGTGTTTGTGATAGGAAAGGTCTGCACTCCTTCGGGCGGGTTTTCAATGGGAGGAGTTCACCTGTTTCTACTTTTGGTTTATGTCGAGACACAATGTAAAATTCCTCTAGATATATGGGGAAATAAGAAAAAGGACCCCGTGGGACACATTCGGAACCGTCGCTCCCGAAACCTGGACCATGAAGGGGCATATCCGAGTTCTGTGGCTACAGAAGAATAGCGGGAAAATGGTCTTGTGCCACCACCGTCCATTAAAATAGAGATTTGCAGGGTTGGGATACTATATTAGCTGTTAATGAAGAAGATAAAAAGTCACAACGAATCATTTTTTTAAGTCCTGGTGTTCTGTCGTTGAATCACTTTGATTGTTTTCTGTGTGTACGTCTGGCGACTATTTAATGTGCATGTGTGGCGGTTGATGCGCAAGTATGTGTATGGGGGGGGGGGGGGGGGGGGGTCCAGTTCTGTTGCAATAGTCCTAGTTCTCTCTAAAATGCTAATATTTTCCTGAACTAATGGGATGTTGCTAGATGATTGACGTTCACATTGAAAACTGGCGAAAAGTTACACCTCTTCATTTTCAAATTTGCAATAAGCAACCGGTTTTATCAACAGGGTCTCCACGTGGCCTCAGTTATCTGTATCCACGGGGATATATATATATATATATATATATATATATATATATATGTATATATATATATATATATATATATATTAATATATATATTAAGCGACCGGGTTTACCATCTGAGTGTTAACGGCGCTTCAGTGTATACACTACTAGCTAATTAACCCGGTATACCGGGCTTTTTACCGGGGTGGGAAGATGAATTAATAAAGATGAGGAACGATGGCTTATTTTTATTCTAAAAGTTAAACGAAAAGTTTTTCAGTGGGATTCTGTCTCAATACGATATATACAGATATTTTTTGTATTCATTTAGCGGCGCTGCGCTCGTATATATATAGGGTATGTTTACCTTGTTTACCTGTTGAGTAATGTTTACATTTGCGAACCGGAATGGGGAGTGGGGGGCATTCAGGTTTTTCGATGAACTTAAACTGGTTACGATTGCTGGACGTATAAAGAATAGGTTGATGCGAGGAAGACATACCTCGTCAGTAGCAGAAGCGGACTCAAGTGAATTCGCAAACATTTTAATCGTATCAGACAAATTTTAAGGCCTGAACCAACCCCCCAACCCTTTCCTCCATGCACCCCCACCCCTTTTCCGGAAATGTGGAACTTGTATAAGGTTTTGTCATTAATCCCCCTTAGTTAAACCCCTCCTTTTAATAAAGTGAAAGTCATGTGTTTTTCAGTTTTACTAACCACGCACGTGGGTCAGAGCTTGGGTCAAATGTCAGGCCAAACATGCTTAAATCCCTCACTGCATGAAAGGAGGGTTATTCACATGCACATTAGTCCTTTGTCCTGCTCTGGAGGGGAATATCAGACAATCCAGTCTTTGCCGAAGGCAATTCAGCTGTTTTTGGTGGTTGTCTCCACTCAAGTCAGAGAACACGCAAAAATCACTCAAAATGATGTGTACATTAAAAATTACTCATTCTCATATCGGCGATGTCACTGCGGGAACGATAACCTTTCAAATGAGTTCTGGCAAAGTGTCATTCGCAACCTGGTTTCAGAGAATATTGCGAACAAAGGTGGACCGAATGCCTTTTATAAGTATAAGATATAGAATGCAAACTGGGAAACCTGTTGTGGCGTTTTTTATTAAACGTTACTCAGACTTTGAAAATGGGTAAATGAACTGTGTAACTATTCCTCAACATTTAATACATTATATAAAACACACTTTACTGTGGAGTTAAATGTTTATTAGATGGTTCACACGCTAAAATAGAAGGCATTATTGAGAAACTTCCGAATTGCACTGTTCTCCGTTGCTTTTAAGTTTGGATTAAGTATTAAACACTATTTAACATTTAAAAGACCTTGGATATAATTAACTTATTAGTTAATTAGAGAGACCAAGATTGCTGCTATAATTAACTTATGGAGAGAGACTGAGAATACTGCTGAGGTTAGCGACCGGACGCCGAAGAAAACATCACAGTTGCTGAGTCGGCATTCACCGGGGGCTTTCATAACACCGATACAGTTAGGGCCCCCCACTTGTAAGCCTGATTGCTTTTGCTCACGTGACTAGCGTAGCCAATCAGCAGATCGCCGACATTTGACGGTACGTTATGGCTTCCATCATTAGGGTTGATGGTTTCCTGTCGCCCCGGGATCATTTTGACACCGTTGCTTGCGCCGCAATTTCCAAAACGACACTTGGCCAGAATAGGAAGTAGACTTTTTTCTTAACCGTTTACAGATGCAGTTATTTAGTTAACACCCAATCAGAAAACGCGAAACGAACATTAGTTTTAGCAGTGGTAAAACAATTCATTATATAGCTATTTTCAATACACTTACATATTGCACACACTGCAGTACCCATCCATTTCAACAATAGGAAACCGATATCTTGGTGAAAGCAAGATCTGGGATTTTATTGTTTTTCACTATACAGGGGTTGCTCACCCAGGCCATACAAGGTTTGACCATGCACAACCATCATGTGTGTCGAGTCATTGTAGTTCTACACACAAATTGTGTCATAAAACAAAAGTTTTTATAAAATAAGTATTAAAACAAAACAGCTCATAATTACAGTGATTTTACAATGCTGCACATGGGTTTGGCATTTTACAGAGTTTTTTTAGCGGAAAATAAAAAAAAATATGAAATGAAACTAGATTTACAGACAAGCAGTACACACACACACACACACATACATATATATATATATATATATATATATATATATATATATATATATATATATAGTGAAAGAGAGATTTCCGATTAAATGGATTTTTTGTACTATTATTGCTGATTTTGCCCATATATATTGGGACCTGGATAGCTCGAGTGGTATAAAGCTCGGCTCTCTCCGCTGACGACCTGGGATGGATCCCATGCGTGCCAGTGAGTGTGGGCTGCAGTGGCCCGTCCGTGGTTGGTGGGACGCGGGCTACTGCGGCGTCCGCAACCTTCATATACTATATCCGTGTGATGCACGAAATCGAGATTTGCGAATTAAAACGCAGATACAGAAACAGATGTGAGTAACAGATCAGTCTAAAATCAGAATTCGTATCGTATCTAATTATACATTATCAGTCAATTAGTGCACACAGGTAAATGTATGTAAATATATGTATGTGTATAATAAAATATATAATATATAAATATATTTATGTAATATATGATTTACATTATATATTCAGTTAAAGGAAAGAATATTTCGAACCAATGTCCTTTACATAATCCAAATAATGATAGATACATTGAGAATAATCCATATTTTACCGGCCTTTGATTTCTTAAGGTTTCACAAAAAAACATGCATGCGATCATTCGCTCATTTATAAAAAATGACTCACTTAAACATGCAGCGTACAGGGTGCGCTTTATGTGTACTGGAATTTCTGGCGGGCATAGCTTTATTTACTCGACGGAGCGGTCTTTGTGGAAATGACATGTTTCCTTTTATTGACTCACAACATACAAACGAGCGTTTGACACAACACGGCAGCTAAACTCGGTCGAAGTTTCATTTAGACGCTGGCACGCCCGCAAGTGCGCTTGTTCTCATCTGGCAGCAAGTCAGTCTGTCAGTCTGGGAAGCTGTGACTGCTTCAGCAGCAATCAATCAGACATCGACCGAATTGGAACATCGTAAACAGGCTTGCGGGTCACATTGGTCAAGCCCTGAAGTACAGTCATTATTGAAGGGAAAGAAACATTATTTTCCTTTCAATATTCATCAGCTATATCCAAATATTATATTGTATGCGGGTACTGATCCCCTCCTGGGGTTGTTTATACCACGTCAGCATTTCTCTCACGACTTCTCCCCGAGACTGCCCAGATGACTGTGGATTGTGTATCCAATTTGCAGCCGCTGTAATATAATCTTCTGCCCGTAATGTTATGTCAAACGATTGCCTATTATTAAACGATTGAAGTTATTATGCCCATAATTGATCCAAGTGCACGGCTGTATCAAGTACGACGGAGACATGTTCAACAATGAGAACGTATACAATATTTTTGAGATTGTGACTGCTCATGTAGCAGTGTGTTCATATTGTGAAATAAATTAAAGATTCCTGAATAAAATTTGTAAGTTTATATATATATATATATATATATATATATATATATATATATATATTACATTAAAATGGTGAACATCTTATCATCATTTAATCACCCACCTTTTAAAAGTGTTTATTAAATTAATAAAATATAAATTGTTATAGGAATTTAAATAGCATTTTAGTTTTTTTCTAGTAGACAATACGGTTTTAATTTCTACCAGCCCTAAGTCAGTATAGATCCTAACTGGGATCTCTCCTAGCAGAGATCGCAGTTGTGATCACTCCTAGTAAAATTTCCAATTCTCCTTGATTGTAATCTCCACTGTGTCCGGTCTGTATATATATGTAGATATATATATATATATATATATATATATATATATATATATATATATATATATATATATATTGTATATATATGTATATGTATATATATATATATATATATATATATATATATATAAATGAATTAGGTTATATCATTTTGCCACGTGGAGGTTTAAACAATCAACTGTTTTTTTAAACTGGATTAATTAATCATTTACATGAAATGAATTAAAAGCATAATCAATCTACTATACCTTTCCTTGGAGAACTGTTTCTAATTTAATAAAGGGAATATATTTCTCAGTATTAATTAATAATTTGGTCTTAGGTTCAACCGGCCCGTAATATTTAACGTGTGCAAGCAGCTGCACAGAATAATATTATTTTTATGTCAAAGCACTGGGCGATTCATATCTATTATTAATAATCTAATTTAATCCGACATTTTATTAGGAGACACAACGGAGCGAGGCTTACAGCAAAGGAGAGGCTTATTTATTAATACCTCTGGACCGGAGAAATACTTTTAAAAGAAGTTGGTAATGGTCATATACATAGTAATATAGTACTATATAAAGTAGTCAATTCTGTTATCGTCTCAACAAATTCTTAAGTCCTAATTAGAACCCTTGGATCTTTCTTGTACGTCATTGTATGTTGTAATTTAGCGATATAACTCAACCCTAAGTTATATTTCCTGAGAGTCAATGATATTCTTTAATATGGATAAACTTAATATAGTAAACAATATCTCTATATTAATTTAACTTGAACAAACGTGCTGAATTATCTTTAAATTTTTGCATTTGCACAATTAATTTTCTCAAAGAGTATTATATATATATTTCAATAATATTTTATTCTTTGATGAAATCTACAACAAGATGCTCGTATCATCAATTTATATCAAGTGCTATTTCATTCATCCATAACTTATTATTATAGAAGTCAAATCCGCAAATAACAAACCCGAATTCACTCTCATGCTAATAAATCTAAAATAAATACTACATGAAGGGATAGTGAATATATATATATATATATATGTGTGTATGTGTGTGTGTTTGTGAGGGTGTGCTTATATGTGTATGCGATTTGGGTCTGTCGTGCCTTTTATTTAAAAAAAAATTACAAGATATTGTGGACAATTAATCGAATATGTTTATTAAGGTATCATGTGGGTTAGGCACATGATCCGGATTAAGAATAAACATCAAGGAATATTCACAAATGTACTGTCACACGAATAAATATAGGGATGTGGGGCGAATAAGTAAATGCAAACACGGTTAAGGAACCTTACCACAATACGGAATCCCCCTCATTGCGGAGGCTTTCATTCTTAAGAATGTAGATTTCTAGTGTATGAACTAATTCCGTGTTAGTAATATAGTCAATGATATCTTGTTAGTTATATAGCAACTAACGCCGTTTATGCCATATAACGCCTCACTCAAATTCATTAAGGAAATATTACCTGCTCGGAAGAAAGCAAGTTAGGATTCCGATTTCCCCAGCCTGTGTTACCATATAGCATTACAGGAGTATATCCTAGGACCATCGCCATGAACCAGGCAGTCTCCGCTATATCGAAGATCTCCTTCATGACTCCTACAGCTATTCCTTTGGCAGCTACGGACTACTGAATCAGATATTATTGACTTCCGTCATTCTGATTAATTTTGAAGATCATCCTGATCTATGATATCTTCACACGCCAGGAGCTGTGCCCGGTTTCATGCTAGCTGTGATATGTATTAGCCGACTGCGTGACATGACATAGTTTTTACCCTCACACTGCCCAGTTATGGCATTTTGAGAAACCTGCAGTAACCGGGTAGCGCTGGCCTTATTTGCAGATAGTCTTCGTGTCACGCACACAGATGCCGCTTATAATTTTACGAGGGAAATATTAACTTGTTTTTAAAGACCTTTAGGTAACAACATGACATCTGAATTGGTATTTAATGTATATTCATAGGCGGAGAATTAATTTCAGCCATGTTTTCTTATCATTGTTGTTTTTCTGCAATAAAAATTGGTTTTAACAAACATGACATCTGAATGGCATATCGTGTTTCGTAAGAGAAGTTAAGACTATGTGATAATGGAGATTTTGTATGTGCATGCTTTGAATAATTCATATATCGTAACATGTTGTTCAGAACAGTATATACACCTTAATGCCCCCACAGCGTTTAAAATAGAACAAGTTACACTTTTTGGTACTGCATTAGAACAACCAAATGAGAAACACAAGAATGTTGTTATCAAGACAGACTGGACGGAATATATATCTGTCCACTAAAATATGATAAAGGTTGATAACTGAATAGAAAGGAAAGAAATATCAAATATCCATTCACTATCTAGATTGTGATGATGGTGTCACTTAATCATTGTCACGCAATTTCTCTGAGACTAATTTCTTTATTGGTCTTGAAAAAAACAAAAGGATGCCAAGTGTGTCCTAAGGGAGACAAATGTCATGTTCTCACAGAATTCTTGATGAATTCGACATAAGTTCGTTCGGTGTGTACCTGTGGATCTGTCCCAGCGCAAGAACGGGTTATATTCTAGCATTCTAAATCGTCATATCCTTCCTGCCTACTACCAGCGGTAATCTTAATGAATGCTTTGCCCTACCAGTGTAAATTGTTAACTACGGTTGCAAATATTTTATTGATTAAACACTGACAAGGGAACGTTTGGCGTAATATTAAAGAGATTTATTACCTTTCTCCGGGTATTGGCACCCAAGGTAAAAGATTCAAAAGAAAACCTCGAGTTTGGTATCGTTTAATTAGGAATCGGTTTAATTAATAACCTGTCCCTGTTAATTATAGCATTCTGAGTGATAACTGCTTCCCTGCGGTGTGTTATTTGGTTGCGGAATATGGTCAGCCGATTTTCTTAAGGCCTAGGGTTTTGAAAAGATGTAATAACACAATGGTAATATTATTAAGTACTGCTATTAGGCTGATTGGTTTAAATCAAGCACCACTTTACCAAAAAGTGCACTTAATTTGAACGAATTTTAAATTCCATTATTACCTAACACATTTTTATTGTTAGCGTCTTGTTAATATATTAGCTTCTGGTGGTTTCAAAGAGTTTATTCAGTTAACAGTCAAGGTGGACTCAACATCTTCCTCTGTATTCTATAGCAATAATTGAACCAACTGTTCTAAAAAAATGATTCTTAAATGCTTGTTCATCCACACCTTCGCTTGAATAGTGTACAATGATTAACATTTAATCTTTGTAAACTTTTATTAGAATATATAATTTAAAAAGATTCAGTATAAATCTGCAGAGTGATTATTACTTTAAACTGACCATGTCTTGGAAGGTTATAGCGACGAATATAATGAAAATGTACGAACCTTTTAGCTTCTTATTACATTGGTACCAGTCTTTTCTAGATCTTCAGTCTTTTCTAACTCTTCGTCATATTGTGTACACCCGGTTTTCCAAATCAGTGTCTATTTACTAATCGCTCTCTAGAATTCCAATAGGGATAATATGACAAATTGTAAATTGGCCCGCACACCCTCAATATCGCCATATTTTTACAGAAATGATATCTAAACGTCGTGTTGTCTTGCAAATGGATGAATTTTGGAAATTAGGTACCTGCGCAGGGCTATTCCGAAAAACAAACCATCACAAAATGATGTTAAATATATAAGGATGTGAATGACGGCAGGATCTAATATACATGAATAATCGGAGAGTACGAGCGGAATACGGATGGGGTTCTATCCATAATAACCCCACAGTGAGCCAGTTGCACGTAAACTACTAATTAGGATAGAATAATTATCAGGAATAAAAAAAGAGGATTCCACACACGCTGTACAAGGTCATACAATTAATGTATTAAACATAACTGCGGCCTCTCCAATCACTTTAAAACATCCATACTGCGTGATACAACATGATTCCAATTAAGGACCCCTCGCAAACAAGCACATCAGCTAAATGGAATGGTTTCTATAACGGCGGATGGCGACGTTATTACAGAAAGCTAATGAATTGAGTTTTTCTGTCTCTCCGTGACGTCCTTTGATATCCTGTTAGTCCTGACGAAGAGGTACCGATTAATACTATATTGTTCCATGGTTTACCATTACGTTGATGATTACGTCTAATAAGTACTCGAAATATCTTCCATATGCGGGGAGATACGTGTTTTATGAAGGCACAGGTTATTTCAAGCCCCCTATCACCAGCAGAACGTTGGCCCTCGGAGAACATATTTTTTGTTACAAACTGTCATTATTTTCCGGGAAATGATATTATGTATATTAAGTCTTATTAACACTGCGCATATCATTTGCTTTTTGTGTCCCATTGCAGATTATTCCCATCAGCATGCAAGGTGGAATATAAAAAAAAAAGATGATACAAATACAACTTGTTCAGTTTCTTTAAGAGGCTGGGCAAGTCGAGTATTAATGCGCTTGGTTTCGACCCGGGTTCAATCGCCGGCGTGGCTATGAGAATGACGTTTAGGTTAAGGTAGTGGGGGTTTATAGTCTGATATCACGAAGATGTCAGTCTCATCAGACTTAATTTACACATTGTCTTCCTGGTCTTTCGAGACTGTTCATTCTTATAGCTTTTCTCGGATCCCTGGGGAGCATACACTAAGCAGCCCAGACGGCGCTAGGTAGTTATTCGTTCTATATTTGCCTGACACCCTTGTTTGACCAGTACCCATTCACTCATGGGTGAGGAGAGCGCACCCTTGTGGTGAATACTTTGGCTAGGAGTATTAGCGCGGAAAGCGGTCAGATCGGGACGCGAACCCACAACCTTGTGGTCACGAGGCCAGCGCACTTACCATTACGCAACCACGCTCCACCAAGTGAGTTGATGGCCCGTCCAAGGCCAGTGGTTCTCTCCGGGTCCTCCGGTGTCCTGCATATCTCCCTACGCTCTCCCCCCAGCGGTTATACGTCCCTGACATCATCTGCTTGATATAGCAAGGTTTTCCGGGTATGAACACCGGGGTTCGCACAGAACACAGAATTGTATTTTGACTACTGAATGTGTGGTATTGCATTGTGCATCAAACACAAATTATTAATATGCCACACCCGCTTTCGTTGGTCTGGTAACGCCAATTTTAGCATAGGGCCAAGAATCGGACTAATGAGAGCTTTTGTCCTGATGTAATCAAATTGGTTTAAAGTATGTTTTAGACTACCGAGTAGAACGTCTACGTGAGGATCGTAGAGACTACCGAACGTCATCTCCCGTGCCTCGTAGCATTAGTTATTATAATTGCAATGTAAAATAAATAAGTTTAATTTAAGGTGCCTCTACAGCCAGGGTTGTGATGATATAAGTTAACTATGATTACTCTTTTAATAAAACCCTTAAATATATAAAGGTTCAACATGTCCGACCGCAGACATGATCGTTTTCTCCCGAAAGCTAGGGTCCATTGCAATAAGGTGACTTAAGTCAGCTAAGTGGCTTAAGCCCAGGGTCATATGTGTGTTACTACGGGTACAATTATGACGTCAAAGTTGAAACAATGTTTTTATGACTGCTACTGGGACATCAGGTACAGTGTTATTGTAATAGGGCCCTGCTGCATTAATTCTTAAGCTATTAACATTATTCATTCTTCTGTGTATTCCACTCTGATGTGGCTGCACGAGTCGTCAGCCCTTATTAAATAAAGGTCATCGATATTGTTTTCCTGATTAAACTGGTGTCCTGTTCTAAGGTAGATATTGCAGAGTACAAATTTGCAGAATAGAGTATCGAGTAAAAATCTTGAGAATCTGCAGAATACAGTGAAAATTGAGATATACGGCAAACCTTCATAGCAAAACTATCATGGAGCCACGCCTTGTTATTTGCTTCCATGCGTTGATGGATTTAAAACCTTCCCCGTATGTTAAAAGACTGGTTCCAACGTATTACTTATCCTTATGGTAAGCTAAATTTTAGGGATTTACAGGTAAACTGCTTATGGTCTCTGAAAAACTTGGGCATATTTTCTTCAAATAAAGGTGGATATTAAGGTGGAACACAGAATACATGACATTTTGCACTTGAAACTTCAAAATTCATTCATTCTTTAGACCAAAATACAATTCAACAGACTTTTTGCAGTTTGAATAACAGTAGCTTGTCACAATAGTCACCTTCAATTCTTTCCTCGAACCAGTACTGTATAATTTGAAGATGCTGGTTTTATGAAAATGAAGGAAATATTTAAAATACCATTTATCAATTGGGTAATGGTCAATTTGCTTTAGGCAATAAGGGAACATTTCCAAAGCCTAATATCTAAATTTATATTATCCGAATCTGCATCTTTCTGAGTTTTGTGGGCACCACGTCTGGATATGCCATGTTCCAGACGAGGCGCTCTCCATACTCCTACGTATGGCTATAAAATAGATATTAAAGAGATATATGCTCGATCTCTTGGCCGATATATGGTTTTATATCTAGTGAATAAAGGAATGCGCCCATTTGCTTGATATGTCTGCAGTGATGAAGGCATCATTTGGTCATTTTTATGTTATGAAAACCCAACCGTACGATGTCTTAGTAAGCCATACCAGGTTACAATCAAACATCGCCAGGGATTTGGTTTATAGAAAGCTGTCACAGTACGACATGCCCAAATGGTATACCTTCTTGGAAAATATGATATATTATAATTCAATTCAAATGATGTTTCACTTGTTCTTCAAAGCAAGTTTATATCTTTAAAATTCATGTTTAATAAGAGAACTGTCAATAAAATGTACTTATTTGCATTTTGCTATATTTTATCAAAACTGGACATATACCAGTTGTGTCCCTAGTTCTCTTTCAAAATAGTTTCATGTGATCCTTTGCCGCAAACGTCACTGAGAGACTTCAATTGTGCAAAAAAAACCGGGGGACAGTTTTATATGCTAACGTGTATGGCTTTCTGTGAGATAAAACGGAGATTATGGCGGTGACACCTTTAGTTTTTCTGGTCTCTTCGGTTGCATTAAAATCAATTTACTGTGAAAGTGCCACAAAACGATTCCAAAGTGTCGATTAACCCAAATCGTTGTGACATATAGAGAAAAAAGGAACAGAGAGAAAAGTCGTGTGAAGTCTGACACATGTACAGTTATTTTGTAGATGCGGCGGTTGTTTCAAATTTCATTTTTTTATATCCGAGCTTATTCTTGATTTCATAAAAACATGGAGCACTGATTAGTCTCCTTCAACTTCAAAAACATGGGCGTCTTCCTCTTTTTTTCAAGCGGCATCCGATGAAGTGTTTATCAGTCATTGTAACAGAAATATCGGGAGAAAAAAATATAAAAAAAAAGATGTACTTAAGCACATATAGAACTCGATGAGGCCAGATATTCAGATTATGTAAATTAAATATATTTCTTTGTAACAATCCGCACTCGCACTACTCGTATTCATTTTAGTTTCCTACATGCAATATTTGGATTCAAAAGCTCGTGGTTGTGAAGCCACATAAAGGAATATACAACGACAATTACCGTTATTGTCCCCCGCCCCCACCCACCCCACCCCCATTCCCCCTTTCGTGTGTATGTGCGGCGTTTCACAAAATAACTCACGCAATATAAATGGATTCTCATAATAGTTTTAGTTCATTTCGGGAATGTCCCATTGAAGAATCTAATACATCTGGGTGTTGATTCAGCTCAAGGTCCGGATTCAGGAGAGTTATCAAGGAACATTCAGATTTATACAGGCACTCTTATTCTGGAACCATCCCATAATAGGGGCCCCCGAATGTTGGAGGTTTGCATTCCTTAGAATACAGATGTCTAATTTAATATGTTTGATTGTCAAGGTATCGATCGATTTAGTTGAACCTTTGTTCTAATTACCTATAGTCTGTAAGTATTAAATATAGTTTCTCAAACGGTTGTGAAGAACACCCATATTTGAATAAATAGAATCAAATCCCAAAAGGTTTTGATATTTCCCCAAATATTAAATGGAAGTGGATCCACCTATCCTTGAGCTTGTTTTTATATTTCATAAACTTTAAAACTTTTAAAAAAATCTCCTGTGAATGGTATAAAATCTTTCTGGACTCCCTTGCCTGTGTTGTTTTATTGACTGTAAAATGTCCATTGGTGATGATACCCGTGAAAGAAAATATCTTAGTAGCTGAAGAACTAGCTCCTACTTCATGCGATGTTGACATTAATCACACTTCCTGCTGATGTCTTTCTTTAATTCTCAAAACAAATGTGCTATTTACGTTGTCGCGACTCATTTATTCCCCATAAAGATACTTTCTTTTAATTATAGCAGTAGAGTCCCTGATGGATTCCTTTCCTCACTTTTTCCCGTTCCTACGTGATTTTACTTTTTACTTGACCACAGGCATGCGTCATTCAATATGGAATACATAGTATTCTTGTTCTTTTTAATGGGGGGAAATGAGATATGAAATCGTGTGTCACACGCCGGTTCTTTATCGCTTCCCTCGTTCTGTCTATCCCTTTGGTGATCCAAAAGTATCTTTTTCTTTGTCTGTCTGTCTCTCTCTGTCTCTCTCTCTCTTGCGACAATGTAACATATATTTGTGCATCTTTTTACTTTCTCTTAATTCTGTCTGTATTCTAGCTTGATAGTATATATCTTCTCTCTCTCTCCCTGTTCTCCCCGTGCTCTCTCTGTCTCTGTCTCTCTATCTCTCTTTGCAGATTAATAAATATATCTCTCTTCTTTCTCTCTTTTCACTGTATTCTCTCTCTCTCTTCAGAAATTCACAAGTATACACCTTTTTTCTCTGATTCATTTTTATTTTATCTCTCTTTTCTCTGTCCTTGTTCTACCTGAAGAGATTTCAGGGTTTTCTTCGTCTCTGATTCTTCCCAGTCTCTGATTCTTCTTCTTCTTTCTCTCTCTCTCTCTCTCTCTCTCTCTCGTGATGGACAAGGGATTCTCTCTTATTATAGATTAACAAGTAAGAGAGAGAGAGAGAGAGAGAGAGAGAGAGAGAGAGCGAGAATAAGAAAGAGAGACAGATAGAGAGAGAGGGAAGGGAAACAATCTTCAAACAATGTTCTCCATCTGTTTGCTTCGGACAAATTCTTAAGTGACTTTTTTGGTCTGTCTGTCTCTCTCTGAATCTATCTCTCTATTGCGACAATGTATCATATATTTGTGAATCTTTTTACTTTCTCTTAATTTTGTCTGTATTCTCACTTGATAGTTTATATCTTCTCTCTCTCTCTCTCTCTCTCTCTCTCTCTCTCTCTCTCTCTCTCTCTCTCTCTCTCTCTCTGTGCTGTCTGTCTCTGTCTCTGTCTTTCTTTTTTCTCTCCTTCTCTCTTGGTAGATTAATAAATATATCTCTCTTCTTTCTCTCTTCTCACTGTTTATTCTCTCTTGAGAAATTCAAAAGTATACACCTTTTTTATTTTATCTTTTATCTCTGGAGAGAGAAATACAAAGAGCTCTCTCTTCTCTCTTTCCTTGTTCTACCTGAAGAAATTCCAGAGATCTCTTCGTTTCTGATTCTTCCCAATCTCTGATTCTTCTTCTTCTTCTTTATCTCTCTCTCTCTCTCTCTCTCTCTTTCTCTCTCTCTCTCTCTCTCTCTCTCTCTCTCTCTCTCTCTCTCTCTCTCTCTCTCTCTCTCGTGATGGACAAGGGATTCTCTCTCATTATAGATTAACAAGATAAGAGAGAGAGAGAGAGAGAGAGAGAATGAGAATAAGAGAGAAAGACAGAGAAAGAGGGAGGGGTAAAATCTTCTAAACCGTTTCTGGTCTCGATCTGTTTGCTTCGGACAAATCCTTAAGGGAGTTTATACCTTATTTGTCTACCTTATAGACGGTGATCTTAGTATTGATAAATAATATATTTTCTTTTGGTCAAGTCATCTGAACTTAAATTCATTAGGAATTATGACCTTGCATTATTCAAAATTCCATTTACAAACCCGTAATGCCCGTTTAATGCCGATGCCGTTGCCATTTCATCTGAGGGTCGTTAAAATCTGGCAAGTTTTATTGCCAGTCAGACATTTTAAACTTTTGCTTTTCAATAATAACGTGTTAGAACGGCCATGATGCTGTTTTCCCTTTAACAGGAAGCAGGTGCGCTAGTTCTGGTTCGTCCAACTGGAATGAAGGCGTTTGTCGTTTTATCAAACACGGTAGTTTAATGTTAATCACCATCAGGAGATTTAATGTGACCTTCGAGAGAGTCATTGTCACGTGAGCCCTCGCTGTTTATTACTCTGCCAGCTGCTCTCTTGTCCATGCCCGGGTTTGAAATTCTTCTCTCAAAGAATTAGACTGTTTCCTCTGAGTTTCACCAGTTATGTACTTAGACTTCAGTGATATAGGACTCGATACCGGATTTCGACTCGAGTCCACATTCTTAGGGGCTCGGACTTGGATTCGAGGCTCCTGGACTCGGACTTGTACTCGGACTTGGAGATATAGACTCCATAAATCAGCAGTCTATCTCGCGGCCACCAGTCTACCACGAGTCCAGTAGGAAAAGCTCTGTCACATAATGTAAAGACATAACATGCATGAACTACTTACAGAACGTTACAAAAAATGGCTTCATTTGCTAAGCTTCAGCTCTGCATCAAGATATAAATGTAGTTCAACATTCAGGTTAAACCATGTATGAACAAGCACGTATACACATTGAAATCTAAAATATCTGTTTTAAATTCCTTTAATAAGGACATTTGCATTGGACTCGGACTGTTTTTCAATGACTTGGGCTCGAAGGAGATATACTTAAACTCAACATAAGGACCCAGACTTGAGTGGCTTTGAGCAGTTATCCCATCAGATGCCGAATTACTAATCCATGGCCATTTGTGTTTCGCTTTACACTCGTTGGGTTGCAAAATATTAAGAAATATCGGAGGTCGCCAGTTGAATGTTTTTGATTTTTGTTGGATGGTCAAATATTGTCTAGTATCGATACAGGGCCGACGACGATACTGATACTATTTATCCTGATGTATCGAGATGAATCGTATCAGCCCTAAGCGGTACCCGTTGGCGAAAACTGATACTAAGTGTCCGGGTCCGTTTTATCGACAAAATTATCGCATTTGTTATATTTCTCATGCAAGGTCAGTAGACAAAGGTGAGGTTGCTGTCGAAGTTTAAAGTATGTATATGAATAATTAATCAAGCATAGTAAAGATCCGTTAGGTACAATCTAATTCGAGTGTGGCGCAGGCTTGTAAATGCTTTTGTAAAAATAAACTTTAAAGGAAGCATTATTCACAAACAACGCAGGTCCATAAAATACCGATATCTTTTGGACATGAGAACCTGCACGATAGAAGCAAGAGCTGATCTACAATACATTTTTTCTCTGATCGATTTATACGGCCAATTTTACATGACAACATCGAGATAAAATACCATTTCTTCAGTATTAACACTTCTCATTTCCTACAATGGATCTGATAAATAGAATACATAAAACAGAGGTATTCGGATTGATATAATGGAGGCTAACCCGAAATGTGAAACTTGAGTTATTCTTCACAAAGCATAGAATCGAGCATAAATACGCAAGCAACAAATTATCTTTCCAACAAGTATTGAGAACATCAAATATTTAGAGTTTATAACCCGCTCGTTTGGTTATATAACCCATAAATCACGAGAAATAGCCACGGTGGGAGCCATGGTTACATTTGCCTTGCTTAAAATCTTCAAAAAGGAAGGCAAGAGATACTGCAGTCGTAAAGTCCGGAACACGACAAATTGTCCCGAATATCTTAGGTAAACGACCGCGTGCCAGGTGGATTCTCTCTCGGTCGAACTGCTAACTTTATCTTACTGGCATTCTATATTGCGTGTAAACCAAGTTGTCCAGAAGTGCCAAACGATATAGAGCATTGTAAAACAAACAGATGAGCCTGTGTTGAGAGGTAGGAGCGTTATTAGAATGCTTCTGTGTTCGAGATTAGAACGCAGACCCTTGGTATTGGCAGGTTCTTAAAATACCCTGTAACAACGTTTATACCTGCATAAAACTGAACCCTAGACAGGTTTATTGATCAAGCTAGCCCAGGTTGATGATGGGCAGCCAGACTTTGTTAATGCTCACCTAACGTTTCCGCTATCAGGGCCAGAGATATAACAAAACAAAAGCATAAACCACAGGCGCATGAATTCCTTTTAATAATAAAGTATTCATATCTCTTCCATATCTGTTCTTAGAGATACTACGACGAAATCAGGTCAAACAACCCAATATTAAAACGCTTATACCGTGTTATCACTTGTAATATGACAAGGTTGGCATCTCAGCCAAAACCTTTCGATGGTGTCCATTCCAGATGGGTCACGTTAGTTCATGCCATTGCGCATCACTGAACTGTCAACGAAGGCCGCTTCCGCCACCGCTTGGAATGGACGATGTCGAAATTCAGACATCACCACAAAAGATGTATCCGGGTACCTTGTATTTATGTTTGAAAACAATGGAAATTTGATGGATTCGATTCTGTAACTCCCGTATTGTTGAAAGATCAATTGGAATACGCACACAAGGAAGACAAAACCAGTATAAGCGGGTCGAGAACGTAACTTCCCTCATTATCGCACGAACGGTTTTTGCTTACTTGCCTACCTTGTTCATCAGAAAATTTTATATATATATATATATATATATATATATATATATATATATATATATAATACACAGAAAAGTCTGTTCACCGACTTTTCTGTGTATTCATGTTCCAGTTCTTCGTACAACGAACCAGCATGGCTATTCATTCATCTCTCTCTCTCTATATGTATATATATATTTAAATATATATATATATATATATATATATATATATATAATGTAATATATATCAAACAGTCCGAGAGTTTAGCACATATTCGATTTGTGACACACTACGGTCCGTTTCGCCCAGAAGGCTCTTCAGGTGTGATTATGAGTTCGGTGTGTTTAGAACGCGTGCTGCGTGCACAATTGGATTGGGGTTCACTGGAGCGTATCGGATATGAGTTCATTATCTCGTATATATATATATAGGTCTCCAAGGAGGGTATTATAGCTAATTCTTACTCACTGTTTTTGTTGATCTTACACAATTTCACTACGCAATAGAAATCTACATTCTAGGGAATTCAATCCTCCGCAAAATGGGTGTGACTCTATTGTGGAATGCTCCTAAAACTGTGGTTGCATTTATTAACATTAAATTCCAAATTTCGTTCATGCATAAGTGACTTTAAATTTGTGTATATTCCTGAATAACAAGTCCGGAACATGGACCGGATCCACACCAAAATTTAATCGATTCTTCACTTATCCATTCCCGCAATCCCGTGAAAATTTCATGAGATTCAGTTAATGATTCTGAGAGTTATATTGTGAACAAACACACACACGCATGCACGGGGATTAACACATAATCTTCTGGTCGAGGCAACAATAATCATTGTGTAAAGCAGTGAAAGAGACGGACCAATAAACCTTATTACACATGGAGTCTCAAGCACCTGTTAATACATACATCGACCCAAGACTATCAGTGTACCAAGACAAACACCAACCTACCAAGATCAACTGATTTTAAGTTTATATCATCTTTAACATCTGTTCACCGAGGGCCATTCTGTGAAATACGTGCGGCAGTTGGTCCTTTGAGGAATTACAAATATTTCCCTAACCCAATTGAATAACATCACTCCCCTCACTGGAGAATCAGCATTGACTTCTAGGGTTCCGGAGTCGGCCCAAAGCCAAATTAAACAGAGGCAGCCCAAGTATTTTTTGCTTAATTCAACATTTGGTAACCACTGAATCCCATCCTCTCTTGTATTGGGCTGTATTCATTATTTAGATTTCTCGCAATGACGCAAAACTAGTGCATTTGAATGAATCATGATCCAGCATGAGCTCTTGTCACGCCAGTTACGGGGTCGACTCTGGTTGCTGTTCTGTATAAGATAGAGGTACAAGGACAGGTGTGTTTCTTGAATTACTGTTTAGTAGAATTAATCATGTTTTCTTTCTGTTACACGGTTTGTTGGTTGTTATTTGGGCATGTCGGTAAATGTCAATTTACTAAGTTTTAAACGGATTCTAATAAAATCTGTAACCCAAGGAAAGCCTTTAAAATATTTAGGTTCTCTGATACCATATATAAGTTCTTCATTTAAAATACTTAATCCCATTGTAAGATTTCCTTGTCCCGGCCAAGGTCAGGGTTATTCATAGGTATTAGGGACGTGTTCTGGAGCACGTTTGTTAACCGTTTTTGTGAACTCTGTGTACCAGTACACAGTAAAGTTTTAAAAGGACCTAAGCAGGAGTATACGAAGGGTAATCTGCGTTTTCCAGGCGCGCTTTAAACGGCCTTTACCGGACGCGCGGTATGTGGAATGCGGACTGCGGCTGCGGAACGCGGTATGCGGAATGCGGTGTAGATTCATGTGGGGCATTTATTGGTCGGGCGTTAAAACACTGCTTTAATACGTCAGCCCAGCTGATTTACCATTGACATCTGTTGGCTATGCTGACATATTTTAGGTCATGTTGAAGTCTGGTCAGGTGCTATACCGCGCGCGTTATGCGGATCCAGTTTTACCCGGTGATTCCATTTTACCGCTTCTGTCATGCCGCATACCGCATACCACAGGCCCAATAAACGCTTAATGATAAAACAACTAGAGCGCAAACAAAACTGCTTCCAATACCGTATATCGCATACCGCGCGCCCGGTAAACGCAGTTTTACGGGTGAGCGGTATGCGGCATGCGAGCGATTTTTTTTTTTTTTTTTGCTCTGGTTATTTTAACATAATCCGTTTACCGGGCCCGCGGTCAGCGGAATTTGGATTGAAAAACGGTGTAAAATGGAATTCTTAGTGGAGAATTGGATCCCTATACCGCGCGCAGTAAAGCGCCCGTGAGCATTGGTTACAATATCTATGACCCACGGATGAAGCACCATAAAGCGGGTTTTGACATCATCGGGCCCATATAGCTGTGTTTTACCGCCCGTCAAGTAAATGCCCCACGTGATTTTATATCGCATTCCGAGTAATAAGCAATCTAGTAAACGCAGCTTAAAACTGTAGTTGTTTATCTATTTTATTTTGTGGCTTTCCGAAGCACTTGATCATATCCGTTTCCATTTGAAAGTAAATTAATTTTCTGGATGAATGCAAGATTTCTACCAATGGCCTCCCTTGAAGATTGTCGCGTGATGCCTAGAATAAAACAAACGAACTCTTCACCAAGGACACTTACTCAAATAATTAGCTTAAAGGTAAATTCAACACAGGTGGCCAAAACGACTCCTGTAACTACACATTAGAACAAAATTGACCTTCCGAAAGCATGAAACAACCGGAGAGTTCCTACCAGCTACTTGGGAGTATGTGAATTAGTGACCGAGTTAACCTCACGTCGTTTCGGAGCAGACAGCGACAGATACTGGTGCTACTGGTAATGACCTTTGCTGGACTAAGAAGACAGGAACGGTATAGCCAAAATGTTAAAGGTCTTTAAATGCACATAAATGAATCGGGAGAGGGAAGTCCGTTATAAATGACAAGGCTTTGATTTGTGCGGATTCTCTTTCCGGGAGAGAATTTTCTCTATTCTCTTTCGCTGCCACTTAAAAAAACAGCCCTACATTCTTAATCGTGTGTGTTATTTAAATATTATTTTATTGCTAGTTCAGTATATGTTTATAGTAGGAATCGGTTGTTAATTCTTGATCGATGATTTAAGCATCAAGAATCGTGTTGATGAATAATTAATGGATTGAGTGATCTATATTTCCCTTCATACCAGAGTTGGGTCCGAGTACTTTTAAAATACTCGAGTACGAGTACTGAGTACTGTAAAAGTACTCGAGTACGAGTACTGAGTACTCAAAATGTACTCATGAATACTTAAATGAGTACTTTTTGTAACCAAACTTGTTTAATGATGTTAATAAATTAATCATATTCTCAATGTTAACAAATATTTTATTAATGAAAACCCAGTACAAATAAAATTATAAACACTGTTCTGTTATGCTTAATCAAAATACTGAGGTGCAAACTGTAGGGCATATAAACAGGCCATACACCGTTGGAATATATCAAAGCATTCACTTATTAAAGTAGACTGTTTGAATTGAAAAAACATCTGGTCTCGTAGGTTCTCAAAAATATATTTCTTAGCCAGGACAAGATATACAATTTACTTAATGTTGTATTATGCAAATTCAAAATAGTTTTGGGAATGTTCAGAAACTACAACATAAAAAAATTTATATAAAAGTTCATATATAAAAGTTATATTATTAAAGGAAATCTCACTGACATTGTATAAAGCATATAACCAAATGTTAACCATGTATATGTAATCATATTATAATAACAATGATAACAATTATAATAACAATAATAATAACAACCATATGTTATTATTTATATAATATCTACTTATGAATCATATGTGGCTGTAGCTTAGTGAAGATATTTAATGACAACCCGTATATGTAAAAAATAGTATAAAACAACATATCTGATAGACTAACCATGTCATTCATCATGTGTAATAATTTATGAGTATTAACAACAGTTACGTCAGTGGCATATTACAACAAGGAATGAGGCGATAGTAATGCGTAATATAAATAGAATATTACAGGTTTTCAAAGTTTGTAAGAGTAATATTACTATTGATAGAAAAGGAATTTGAACTAGTAATGGTTATAGTACCCCAAGTTATTGAATAATAGCTATTACTTTTCTATTACAACCTTAGGCTAACACATCTGGTGAATTGAGTGTTTGTTTGATTAGGTTGATAGAGCACAATGAAGGGCCCAGAGTATTGTGATTAGTTAATGCTGGGTGCTTTCATTTTCCAGTGAGCACTGGTCAGAAGGCTTTGGCTTGAGGTTAACCCCTGGTTCTCATTGTTCATTCATTAAGTAGGCCTGGTCATTAAACATTGGTGAAGTTATTTGTGGGCGTACACAGTATGTTAGGCAAATTGTCAGCTATAGTTGAATGTGATGCTGCAGCCTTAGTAGTATAATGTTGTAGTAGCTACCGGGTGTATGCATGTATATGCATGTATGGTCTGATGGTCACAGCTTTTCATCGGTCAATCAGTTCACAGTCAACAGATGAGTCTAAGTTGTGCCACAGACTGTGTACTGAGATCATCAAAGACTGCAATTTCCACTGAAAATCTGCTAAACCTACACTCACATTTAGTTTCATGTATAAATCAATTCAAGCTTGATTAGCCCAGGCCCCGGAGCACTGCTGAGTTTATGTTATAATGAACAGGTTCTGAGTATATTTAATTGTATTGAATTGTGGCGAACCTTAACTTTTTTTATTTTGGGATCTTTCAAAAATTTTAATTTTTTCTCTATAAATATTACTCAGTATGAATTTGCTGATTAAATGTTTTATTGAACACTATGTTGTTCTTATCTTTATGGAAATACATAATGCTGTACATATGTACACATGAATTACATGCATGTATTAATAATAAAATAGTCCAATTTATTTATATTTTATAATAAATAAATGTGTTAGTATCAGTAATAGAAGCCGAGTAATAGTAGTAGTTATCGATGCTAAAATGCTATAATAAATTCAGTTATAGTAACAGATAGAGTATTTATTTTAAGTACTATTATATATGATATTATATATGTTATATATTATATATAATATCTTTCTATAATATTCTATAATAACATATTACTAATATAATAAATTGAGATTAAAGTTTATTAGAAATATATGAAATACCCAAAAGTACTCATGAATTACTCATATGAGTACAGAGTACTTGCAAAGTACTCGAGTACAAGTACGAGTACTTTTGTTATTTTTAAAAAGTACTCGAGTACGAGTACTGAGTACTCAAAAAACTACTCATGAGTACGAGTTCTATGCGTACGAGTACTTTTGAACCCAACTCTGCTTCATACAAAATGAGCATCGTACATATAACAATAACAAAAACCAATCTGTCATTAGCCAGAAACACGATACATAAAACCGTGAAAATATTACAAATTATCAATTATATTTACAGTATAACCGCGTAGTTACGACCACAAACGGGTCCTCGAAAGAGTGGTGCATTTTTGAGGTGATTATCCAAGCAAATTCTGACATAAGGAGCAAAAAAGAATTTAGACCTTGAAAATGGATGTTATTATGAGGTGATCCTAAAATGAGATGGCCGTTAGGCGTGGTTTTACTGTATGCATTACCGTTTTCCTGACACATTTTTAAAATAATTTACAGATAAAAGCATTATACCTAACATCATTTCTTTGTTATTCTTGCCATTCTACTCCAAATGGAATATTTGTTTTCCATTCTACCTTGTTTACATCTTAGGTTATCAACAATTACCCCTCTCTTATTTAGCCGCAACTGTTGTCTAAAATCGACCAGTCACTGATAACTCTAAATAAATATTTTGCTTTATCACTTAATATCCAATGATATACATGAACTCCATTACTCAACCCTCGGGTATACTCAGAGTTTTTGCCATTTTAAGAATATCAATCTCACAATCAATATTTTTCTTTGCCATTCAATACAATGGACTAGACTTAAAATAATCCGTGAGAATAGGCCGATATTTTTTTAAATGCAAAGTGTTTCTTTGGATTTTCAAGTCGTTAATACTGTTTACAACTGCTTAAATTAAAGTTTTCCATACTTATTTTAAAAAAAAATGACCCATGGAAGACAAAATGCAATAAGTATTTTTCATGCCTATAACAAGATAGACAACATATCTGGAACATACATAGCTTCTCCGATTTTGTCCACATAACAATATGCGATAATTTTCGAATTAATATATGTTTAATTATATTGCATTCGGGTAAGTCTATAAGTCTATGAAAGATCAAAGGAATCTTAATTTTTGTAACCCAGTGCGTCTTCCCATTGGAATCCGTCCCAAAAGTCCCCTTGAAATTCCACGTCTTTAACATCTTTCTCTGATTTTCTTCTACCAATACCACTTGGCACTACCATTAGCTTCATCAGGCTAAGTACTAATGTTGTTACTTCGTGTTTCTTAAAGCTCTGACAAGTTTGGAATAGTTTTATATGAATTATGAGAATCTATACTTCGTGGCGTCATACAAAAAATTAATGGCAATGATACAAACGTAGTGTTTATTTGTTAAACCTTTATGTCTCGGTAGCTATCAGCTCATAGTTTTCTCTCTTTACATAAATAAGTTATAGAAACTTTATCCAGTTGAAAGTTTGTGGTTTTCCCTTGTTCTCAGCCTGTGATTTAGCCGCTTGTTTGTATTATTTTTATAATCCTATTATTTTCATAGGATACTTGTATTAATGATAGTTACAACTTCATATTATTTGCTCTGTGACGTTTTGGTAAGATTCCAACAGACGGCGTGTCTAACAAGACGATGAAGAATATTTCATAAAAAAAGATAATGCTATACTAATTTGTAGGCATTTCTATATGAATCTGTGTAATCTGTAATCAATACTCATGCCGTATCAATCACACATACATTTCGACTTACCCCTGTCATAATGCTTTATGCGTTTCTTCCTTGTTTTACAAATTTTAACTGACGACAGTTATAGACTTCAGTATTTAAAATTAGGTGTTTATAGACCTAAATACATCTTTGATTCTTTTAATATTTATCTTACTATATTCGCTATTTTTAGATAGAGAGACTACGAGTTTACTTATTTCTGTCTTTTTTTGTGAATTAGCTATATTAAAAAAGAAAAAAACCGCTCCTTACGGATTATTATTGATTATAAATAATAAATATTTATAAAAGATAAATATTTAGATATTACTCGATTTGGAAGTCGGGTTAACTTTCCGTCTTGGATCAGCATATTGCTAGATTAAACATGATATTCCTGGGCTTGATGTTTTTCTGCTTTATATTGTTTTTTTAAGTAACATTTGTAACGAAATACAATTTAAATTCATAAAATCAATCATTAAACTATTATATTATGGAGGATGTTGTTTAATTTCCTCTAACGATTGATCCTTGGAGACACATTATGTAAATAGAGCTTAAATTACAGGGAACTAGTGGTTTTAAGATTGGGAGGACAGGTTTCAGTTAACATCCTTGTTGCTTGACCAGGCGAATTGCTTCGAATGTTCTTTTACTGTTTTACGGAAGTCGTAATCCCAGCATTACTGGCTAATACATCAGGTACCACGTAACGCGACCCAGCGATCGAGGATTAGGCCAGGGATTAAAGCGGTTCACAGGGATCATACGTCTCCATGTAAGACATCAGTAAGTCACAGAATCCGCCCAAGAAAGGGACATTATCTGAGGAGAATTGTCCGCTTCAGTTCGTCCCATACGCTCTGCATGAGGGAGCTGACAGCGACAAAATATGCCCAGTCCTGCGCGGCCCAGGAGGGCAGCCATTTTTCAGATTTACCGGAAGTTGTTGAAAGCAGGTGCGCATTTAAAAGTGGAAAACAATTTGATTTGTGGGATAAATTGAATCGTAAAAATGGATTCGTTCAGTCAAGCTTGTGAATATCTGATCAATTTCAATCCTTCAGTGTGGTTTATATCATCCCATTGACGTGTCCTCCATTATGTTTCGTAGCAGTGACGCCAGCGTAAATTATGTTCTTCGCTCTGGTAGACAAATGGAATCACGTCACGTTAAACACAGGAGTAATAATTATGACGATGACAAATTTCCTTGATAGCGACATTTTCCGATTTTTGATGATACTAATTACCTCGGTTGATTAAGGCCCCGGTTAAGCTGACACGGGTGCACAATCCCGAAACATAAAATGGGGGAAATATCCCAATTTTAATGTCAAACTAATTTATCAGACAGCTCGTGCCATTGTTGTTAAGTTTAATTCCGAGATCTAAAGAAACCAGAGCCATTCACGTTGGGGAGCTAAAGTTGAACCATCACAAGCATTGATTGCCCCTCAGGGAGCCAGTTATAGACCAGGCGTTTTCAGAAAACTCAGAAACTTTAAAGAATTCCTCTATTCATTTTTGTTTTATTTGCATGGATTGTCTCCTTGGAGATGTCGTTTTTGGGTGATTAGTCATTTGTATTCCATTGAGGACTTGACTTTTCCCAAAATAAATGACGACTAATAAGCGACCTTTTGTAGCCATAGCAACGTTGGTATCTAGAGTAACGCCGTTTTAATCCAATCGGCTTTGAGACGATCCATTACTTCCTAAGAATAAACTCAAAGAAAACAAGAAATGCATGATTTATTGTATTGCCATTGGTTGTATGAAACATTTTCAAAGTAAAATCCTTGCGAGTTATCTTAATACGTGGAGTTATTGAGTAATTTATTTATTACGATCATTACTTTTCAACAAAGAAACGTTGCCTTCATGTTAGCGCTCCTGTACTAAATCACTTTTGCATATTTAATTTCACTTCATCTAATATCATGAAATACGATCTTTTTGGAAGGCAAGTGAGGTTCAAAGGCAATGTCCTACCTTTCATGTAGCATCAGATGAACAAAATTGAGGAAGTCTTGTCACTGTCGGCATAATTTTTTTTAAAGCTGATTACAAGAGGAGAGAGAGAGAGAGACAGAGAGAGTGATTTTAAAGACTCACGAAATAAATATTTTACAATCGCCCTGCATTGGAACAAATCTAGCAAACGATTCAAGATTATATTGACGAGACCAAAAAAGAAAACAAGCAAACAAGAAGTATAAAAGCAATTTAGCTTAAGGAGCGGATAAAACTGAGACTTGCCCAGGGTTAAAGTAATAGTTAGAATCATATTATCGGGGTCAAGATGTATTTGAATTTATTTATATAACACTAAATCGCCTACAAACAAAATATAAAAAAAATATATCATTTAAAAAAACGTAGATGTTTAAACTGTACTTTTTGTCAAAAGAACAAGGTTTATTTTGAGTGATTTCTTCCTGTTCTGTGAAACGATCTTAAAAACATCATTTGATTTTTTTTCGTATACATGTTCATGGCCTTAAGGTTCATTTGGTCTCAGAGGTTTAATCGTGTCGTCGTTGCATGAATGCCGCAGATATATCTATTGTTGTAAATGTCGTTTTACGACAACCTCCTGACTCCGAGCATACTTGCGGAAACAGCGGCTTCTGTGTTTTACAGTTTTCCGTGTTGTTGGCATTATAGCGCATTTAAACTGCTCCATGCTAACTCTTTTAGCCACAAGCGCCGCCATAAGGTCACGCACAAGTAACCTGGCGAGTTCGAGTACAGCTTGTGACGCAAACGGTCTTTTAAAATTATGTTTTTATTTTTAAATGATAATATAATTGATATATAAACTCATGGTTGTAGTGTTTATGTTTATGTTTGTTTGTATATGATGCCCATTTAAGTTAAATTATGACTATGTATTTTATTTGTTTATATTATGTCTTTATTCCGGTCTTCGTAAAAAAACACACATGCATAACTTATTCTTGTTTGTATAACCCATAATTATTATTAATTATGCATGAATACGTAAGTAGATGTATGTGTACGCCTCTGCCTGCGCGTGTTTGTGTTATAAACAACCCGCTCTGATCTAGTATTAGATAGCGCCTTAACATAATGCAGAACCTTCCGTTTATGCAGTAAATGCAAATTTTGTTTGCTTGTGCTTTATCCGTTGTGAGATCATTATTGCCTCAGGACACCCTTTGCATCAACTCAAATTCTGCTTAGAATAGATTTCGATCCGCCAAAAACGTGATCCTTCCATCTTCGGCAAGAGTTTGCCTTGGGGTAGGTAATGTCGGTCTTTGTTTAAGTAGTAACAACGAACTTACTTGTTATACGTTTGTTCTCTGTACCTGTCCCCTCAACAAACAAACATATATATGCCCCGAATCATGTTCTATATGTTTCTTTTAACTTCTTTGATAGGTTTTTATATAAATTCTTAAACCTGGCGGAATGTTCGTTCTGATGCTATACTCTTTTCACTTATTTTCATAAAATATTCTAACATGCTTCTTTTTTTATTTGTAGATAGTACGTTATTTTAAGCACCCAGTAGCGGCTAGTGAATTTTTATCAGACTAATATGAAATTGTATGACCTTAAAGCTGAACTTTTACGTTTTAACTCAATAAAAATCATTTTAATCAAGGAAATAACATAATAGACGATTAGCAAAAATAAAACTTTTGAGATATTGTCTCAAAAGTGCTGGGTGTTACTGTTTGCTAAAATATTTAGAAATATAAACAAATTAATGTGAAAGTATCATAAGAAAATGAATGAAGGTTTTAACAATATGTATACCATCAATTCACGCACTGTATTGGGTTAAAAAATAACATATTCTTTAAGGGTCTCAAATTAAATTTGATTTTTTTGCGATTTTTTAGGGGTGATATCCCAGTGCTGCTACCTTCAATCACAAATAAGTGGCAAAATACCCAGTTTCAAATACTAAAATATATCAACATCGATTTAAGGTAAATATATACACTGTCTCGATATTGGTGTGGAATAAGAACTGAACACCTTTTTTACTCTTCCGTGCGTGTGGTCCCTTTTGTATGATCGATTACCCTTTCCGACTGTTAAAGATAGGTCTAGTTTTGAGTATGTCACCGTAACAGCCACGCAAATTGACAGGGCCTACTATTGATTGGTATTATGCTAAATCGGTGACAAGTACACGATCTTAACGCGTACTGGTTCACCTCGCGTAGAGTTATCATCGATTCCTATGCATACACTCTGTTTACATACCTGTAATCGGTAAGCTGGTCATAAAAAATAGCAAGCACACAGCTAAGAAATATGGCTACAACTAAAACGACAATACCTTCCGTGCTATTAGAAGTCGCGTCTCAATATAATGTCTTAATGGAAGATGAAATAATACGCCTTTATCATGGTGGATTTAACGCCAAGAATATTGAAGACTTTTGTGAAGAATGTATCGCAAAAGCTGATGGTTCTCCAGCTATTAGCATGTTAAGAAGTTTATTGAAATAATTCTACGTGCAGACTCTTGTATAGATAACTTAAGCTTAATATTTTGTATTTTTAACCCATCGTTTAAATGCATTTGATGTTGAGTGAAATACAGAACTAAAACGTTCTTAAAACATTAACGCTTTTCAAAGCAAACTTCTGATGTGAAGTGGACTACACATCAGAAAAGATAACATTTATATTACTCAAGGGTAAACGCCCGCTTAGGAGACGTTTATCTTCTAAATGTTAGAAGGACTTCTTTAAGAAAAGCATGCAGAATATACACAGATGCATTAGGATGTGTCGATAAGAAATATTATGTTTGCATTACAATTATCTGCCTATGAGTAGTCATCTCATATTGAGATTCTTCAATAAACCGGCTTCTGTGGCTCAGAGGTACAGTATAGTACTCAAAGCCGAGAGGTCGTGAGTTCAAATCTGTAAGCCGAGGTCGGCCCAAACCCAGGGTAAACGCTCTGTAGGCTTAATGCAAAGGTTGTATCGCTCACAAACGAGGCGTCTTCGGGAGGTTCCTCGTTGTTATAACCCAGATATGGGGATGATTGCACACCATGGACCTGGAGGTGCGGTAGACACCGGGTCTGGGTGACACCAGCATATAAATTAAATTACAAGAAGGGAGTGCTACCGCCTGTCTTGTGGTCCCAAAACGACATGAAACTCTGCAGATGTAAATACTTAACATAAGAAATGGATAGGTCAGTTTAATACAATGGAGGCGGATACTTCCACAAAGAAAATATTCAGCGTACACATAAAGACTGCATTTACATACATTGTGAAATGATACTTTATGACTGAACTTGCTTAATTTCATCTCAAATTTATAGTTATAAAAATCGACCATTGCTAATGTGAAACATATAAAGCCGGTTCTCTGCTTCGACGCGCATCAAGAAAGATTTGGCGACCAACCTGGGTAGGTTTAAATCATGATTCACCATATCAAAATAATACACGTGGCCCTGTTTTGTGATATCAAAACTTTAATAAATTCTAATATGTATGAAGATTGCCATTCTTAAGTTCAGAAAATTTATATTTCATGTTTTGTTCCCCTTACCACTTTAACCTTGCAATACTATAACTGTTAATTTGCCATTAGTTGGCAATCGTATTGTATCATAATAGTTGTTTGGTATATATAAGTAACATATAGAATTGCAGTACGTATGTGTACTCGTATGTAATATCTTGCAGATTTCACTATCACATACACGAGGGCGAATAAACGTCAGCGTAATAGGATGGCAAGATAGCTATACGTGTATATTAGATAAACGATATTAATTCCAAGTGTAGATTATATTATACTAAGCTTTTATTCCAATAAAGCCGTAGAGGTCCTTACGTTACCATAAGATAGCTTACTGCTGGCAGTTCAAGATTTAATGTAATTGTTTCGAGTAAGGAACAACGGACCATGAATCCAGAAACATAAAACGTACAACCGAAGATGACGGTACTAATGGAATTATTTATATCCCTTTGGGACTTATTAACTGAAAGCGATGCGGAAGCGAATTTATCCAAATTACATTGAAAAAGCACAGTACATGCTGAGATTCGATTAGAATAAGTACGGTAACGATGACCTTGACCCAGTTGGCGTCTTTATGGTAGGACGGCCATTGTTGATTAAAAAAAAAGTATACCCGTCAAATATCGGGGTTTTGTGAGAATTTTTGCCTATTTGTTGAAACAGATTTGTGCTTTTTACTGTTTGAAATTTATTGGTAGGATTTTCAGCGTGGACATTAGGGAGATCTGTTAGTAAAATAATTTCATAAAAAGAGCGTCCCAACGATTGCTTTATGGCACGGAGTAACGATTTTGGTCCAGGGCAGGAATATTGAATTTAGGGTTAATTGGGGGACCGAGGCAACTTTGGACCAAGGTTTTGAGCTTCATCAACACAACCCCAGCGGTCAGTGATAACAATTTCTGAAGCCACAACAAAATCGCCATAAAACTCTGCTATATCTCTGTGACATCCTCAGTTATGGGCCGGTAGACGATAGTTTATCAAGATTGTCGGGCAAAAGTCCTACCAGAAACCATAGACAAATGAAAATACTAGTCTAGCCACTAACCAAGGCCCCGGGAGGCTTAGCCCGTCCGGCGTCCACTGATCCATGTAGCACCCAGTCGCATTATTTACTATACATTTGATAAACGGGGTAGTGTACATTAGGAAGGATCCATCATTTCAGGACTGGACTTCAGACGTGAGTTGTTGCTGAAATTAGTTGCTTGCCCCGGTGCTTTAAATAGAACGCTGGATACATAAACGTCATGGAGACCGGCCGAATTTGCCAGTTTGTGTAACCCTTGCCGAAGGTGCAACAAACTGTCGTGAGTACGTCACCGTTCTAGGTCGGTGTTGAACTTTAAATGAGACACTAAAGCGAAGAAAACACCCAACTCGGGACCCTGAAACGTCTAGACCATACACCATCTCCTTTGAAAACAACAAGGGAAATCGACTGCCTCTTGCCTTCCTTGCTTCCCTGTGCCCCGTGGCGATTTATCTCTTACGTGCGGCCAGATGAAACGAATTGATAAATTTACAAACTACATATATTATCATCAGCCATGCGAATTTGAGTTGCCGTTCCTGATTTCGCGATTACGTTCCGCCAAAGCGTCTTTTTTGCCGGCACTTTTGGTAAATTAGCGCATATTCACGACATATCGCTGGAGTTTATCGGGGTCTTCCTTGTCCTTCGCAATTTGGCCCGGATTCATAAAGAAGCACTGGGCTGTGCTTCTAGATGTTCGCTTCACGATTTTGATTCTATTTACTGTTATAGATTGATCCGGTTCAGTATTTCTTTTACGAGGAGAAGCGCCTGCTGGGTCCAATTTAATAGAGTCACAATCCCCCGATCGATTGGCTATTCCATTCCAATATCACATCATCTTTACAAAACTGGCTTCAGCGACAAATGTTCCAAATGACATCAGGAATCGTTCTTTTTTACTTAATACGGAAGATGATCAGATATTTGCTGAATAATGCTGTGTGCCATATCATTAATAAATATCTGGTCCAGAAATTGCTCCATCTTTAACTACATCAGTACCTATGTATATAAAACACGGTATTTAAAAAACTCAGAATCCTCATTGCTAGAGTTATAACTTCAGTCAATGGTATATTTTTTTTGCAAACGTTACTTTACTATATATATATATATATATATGTGTGTATATATATATATATATATATATATATAATATATTTTATATATACGATATATATGCATTAAAACATTTGATTGGGATGCTTCAGTTACTGATAAGCTTATCTTTTGGGAATAATTGTGTGAATTAACTTACAGCTTTCTACTTAACTCAATGTATAGTAAACTGGTAAAGATTTCACTAAAAAAAGATTTCTCCATATTCCTGTCATTAAAGTTTACTTGGAAACATAATTAAGTCTAGTTCGGTTTAATAGGATATCAATTTGGTTGGGTCGGTACTTTTCTTGTTATAAGGGCGCCATAGACAGAGGGATAGAACATTTATTGTCGTATCTTGTTTGAGCAGTCCTTCGTATAGCTAAGCCGCCTCATTTTGCTAGAATAAGCTTTTAAAGGATTTCAGGATAATGAGGTTATAAGGATATTCAAGTTCTGTGAAGTGTTTCAGCCCCTTTCATTCGGTATTATTACAGGGTTCAATAGAGAAGCTCCGATATCAAAGTATCAAAGCAGATCAAGTGACTTAAGAACAGCTGTTTTGACCGTAATAATTAAATCAGTGTGCTCTTTATCATATTCAGTGTAAACAATCACTTCTTCAGAATGTCTGTGCCCACCACATGTTTTACATCATTGTTTTTTTGAAGTTCTTGATCTCCCCCTATGTATTCATATGTCTAATCTACATTCATATATAGACATAGATAGAGAAATGTACATATATATATATGTGTGTGTGTGTGTGTGTGTGTGTGTGTTTGTTTGTTTGTGTATGTTTATAATACGATTACTAGGTAAGCCGTTTTTTTATATTTAAAAAAGGGTAATTTGTTTTGTTGACAAACAGTTACATCTATATATTTTATCGTTTACAACAAGGTAAATTGTTTATGAAATTTAAATGATAAAAAATGGTGCAGAAATACATTTAACAGAAAATGCTACCGCTACAGTCAAAAACTTGTTGGTTTAATCATGGTTCCCATCGCTTGGTTTACCTAGATCCACTGTAAAAAAGCTACACAGACTAACAGAATGAAGAAGCCGAGGAAAAAAACAACATGTAATTGTAAATATAATACGGACATGAGCAGAAACTAAACTACTGCCCGCCTTCGCCCGGTCTGCTTTATTAAACTGGAGATTGGTTTGGAACTGGCAGGGACACTGGTATTACCCTGTAGAATTCCATACCGAGTTAATATTGTAAAACTGCCACATAAGAAACTCACAATTCCGCTGAAATCCCCGGCTCAAAGGACAAGTTGAAGGTCTTAAATTCTCCCGAGTAGCTAATAACGAAAAAGTTGTTGCTTTTTATTGATTTCAACTGGTATGCAACTTGTCCTTTTGTTTGAACACAGATCACTTTTCTTGATATCTTAACATGCAATGCCTCCATTCTTTACATCGGTGAGCTTGGTATTCTGTGGTGTTTGATTGCCTGTTTGCCCTTTATTATTCACATCCATCAAACTATGCCCATTCTGATAAAAAGCAACACTGCTTTCGGGGAATAACAGTTGATATATCAATTTAGGTAGCGCAGGGTACTTGTTGGTGATTTTCGCTATTACTTCCAAGATATTACAGTGGTTTAAGTTTTACGTGTGCCTGTCTCGGACAGAGAGTTCATTAATTGTAAAGATTTATTAGAATCAAAAATACGTCGTTGGAGCATTGATGCGGTCTGTCAGTGCTCTCTAGATTCAGGTTTTAAATTCAGGAATATCCTTTGTCTCTCTATTTACTGTGTATAAAGGGTTCTATAGCTTATTCCTTGTACCCAACCATCCTCCTCCCTGACCATGGCCTAAACCTTATCATGATCCATATACATTTTCATCCTCTTTCCTGACCATAGCCTAAACCTTATCATGATCCTTAAACATGAACATCCTTTTTCCTGACCATAGCCTTAACCTTATCATGATCCTTAAACATTTCCATCCTCTTTCCTGACCATAGCCTTAACCAAATTATGATCCTTTATACATAATCATGCTCTTTCCTGACTATAGCCTTAACCTTATTATGATCCTTAAACATGAACATCCTTTTTCCTGACCATAGCCTTAACCTTATCATGATCCCTAAACAGAATCATCCTCTTTCCTGACCATAGCCTTAACCTTATCATGATCCTTTATACATAATCATGCTCTTTCCTGACTATGGCGTTAACCTTATCATGATCCTTAAACATAATCATCCTCTTTCCTGACCATAGCCTTATTAACCCTATCATGATCCTTAAACATAATCATCCTCTTTCCTGACCATAGCCTTAACCTTATCATGATCCTTAAACATAACCATCCGCTTTCGTGACCATAGCCTTAACCTAATCATGATCCTTAAACATAATCATTATCTTTCCTGACCATAGCCTTAACCTTATCATGATCCTTAAACATAATCATCCTCTTTCCTGACCATAGCCTAAACCTTATCATGTTCCTTAAACATAATCATCCTCTTTCCTGACCATAGCTTTAACCTTATCATGATCCTAATACATGTTCATCTTCTTTCCTGACCATAGCCTTAACCTTCTCATGATCCTTAAACATAATCATCCTCTTTCCTGACCATAGCCTTAACCTTATCATGATCCTTAGACATAATCATCCTCTTTCCTGACCATAGCCTTAACCTTATCATGATCCTTAAACATAATCATCCTCTTTCCTGACCATAGCCCTAACCTTATCATGATCCTTAAACATAATCATCCTCATCATAGCCTTAACCTTATCATGATCCTTATACCTTATCATTCTCTTTCCTGACCATAGCCTTAACCTTATCATGATCCTTAAACCTAATCATCCTCTTTCCTGACTATATCCTTAACCTTATCATGATCCTTAGACATAATCATCCTCTTTCCTGACCATAACCTTAACCTTATCATGATCCTTAAACATAATCATCCTCATCATAGCCTTAACCTTATCATGATCCTTAAACCTAATCATTCTCTTTCCTGACCATAGCCTTAACCTTATCATGATCCTTAAACATAATCATCCTCTTTCCTGACCATAGCCTTAACCTTATCATGCTCCTTAAACATAATCATCCTCTTTCCTGACCATAGCCTTAACCTTATCATGATCCTTAAACTTTATCATTCTCTTTCCTGACCATAGCCTTAACCTTATCATGATCCTTAAACATAATCATCCTCATCATAGCCTTAACCTTATCATGCTCCTTAAACCTAATCATTCTCTTTCCTGACCATAGCCTTAACCTTATCATGATCCTTAAACATAATCATCTCTTTCCTGACCATAGCCTTAACCTTATCATGCTCCTTAAACATAATCATCCTCTTTCCTGACCATAGCCTTAACCTTATCATGATCCTTAAACATAATCATCCTCTTTCCTAACCATAGCCTAAACCTTATCATGATCCTTAAATCTAATCATCCTCTTTCCTGACCATAGCCTTAACCTTATCATGATCCTTAAACATAATCATCCTCTTTCCTGACCATAGCCTTAACCTTATCATAATCCTTAAACATTTTCATCCTCTTTCCTGACCATAGTCTAAACCTTATCATGATCCTTAAACATTTTCATCCTCTTTCCTGACCATAGTCTTAACCTTATCATGATCCTTAAATATTTTCATCCTCTTTCCTGACCATAGCCTAAACCTTATCATGATCCTTAAACATAATCATCCTCTTTCCTGACCATAGCCTTAACCTTATCATAATCCTTAAACATTTTTCATCCTCTTTCCTGACCATAGCCTAAACTTTATCATGATCCTTAAACATTTTCATCCTCTTTCCTGACCATAGCCTAAACCTTATCATATGATCCTTAAACATAATCATCCTCATCATAGCCTTAACCTTATCATGATCCTTAAACCTAATCATTCTCTTTCCTGACCATAGCCTTAACCTTATCATGATCCTTAAACATAATCATCCTCTTTCCTGACCATAGCCTTAACCTTATCATGATCCTTAAACATAATCATCCTCTTTCCTGACCATAGCCTTAACCTTATCATAATCCTTAAACATAATCATCCTCTTTCCTGACCATAGCCTAAACCTTATCATGATCCTTAAATCTAATCATCCTCTTTCCTGACTATAGCCTTAACCTTATCATGATCCTTAAACATAATCATCCTCTTTCCTGACAGTAGCCTTAACCTTATCATAATCCTTAAACATTTCCATCCTCTTCCCTAATCATAGCCCCATCCTTATCATGATCCTTATCTCTTTTCATCGCTTTTCCTGTATTTAGACAAAGGGTTTCATGATCAGTAAACAACTCTATAACTCCTTATCAGATATAGCCTAATCTTTTTATCATGATCCTTCTACTCTTCATCTCTGTCCCCGCCATAGCCTGATCCTTACTTGTTAATCATCTCTTCAATTGTTATTCAGGATGAGCTAAATAGTTAGAACAGACTAAGAAAGAGACACACCATTTATTTATATTTAGTATTTATTATTTAGGTAATAAATGTGAAACTATTTTTTATATTAGGTTCAGTTTTGATTGTTTTTAGCGTTTTCGGAAAACCTGCGATAAAATCATATCTGAAAGTTTGTCAGCCGACGAATGTGAATTAAACATCTGTGAAAACGTATATTATCTCGACACTATAAACTCATCTTTTAGCACATTCACACTTGGAAGTCGCAAAATCGTACCATGATACTTTAATGCCTTCCATAAAACTCTCCCCATGTTGATTTATGGCCTCTTTTTCCGTGTGACCCGTAACGTAGGAACTCAAAAGAATGGATATTTGTTTCTAGCTTTGTTTCGACAATAAAGGTTTGTCTGATTATGTTGAACTACTTGTTATTGACCGTGTTTCATTCAGTAAACTAGTGACCAACTTCTTGTTCTATAGATATTGAAAGACTTATTAACTGTACGTCACCGTGATTTGAAAGATCAGCTGTAGCATGTTGTTTGGTAAAAGAAATGAAACCTGAAAAATTATTGGTATATGGAAGGCTTAGGATTATATAGGACACTGATTTGCAAGTACCAGATTTCGTTCAATCATATTGAACTAGCATGCTTTATAATCTATAATATGTTGTTCCACTGAAATATGTTTGTCTAGTTATAGCGCAATATATTTAGTCAACTTGAAATTTTGTTATTGAACAGCACCCTTTATAATAGAACCAGCATTCTATTAACACCATTTATTATCACTTATATAGTGAAGCCGCAATGTAAGCGGTATTTATTACAATACAATACAACAATTGTCTCATTTTAGGCCGATATATTATATAATTTTATATGCAGAATTTTACCGTTTATTGAATTTTACCTTTTTTGTAAAAATACATTTATCCAGTAGTGTATTCTAAACGTAGCCAACGAAATAAATTTATTTAGGTTTATACTAGTTCCGCACATATTTAATATATGAGTGTATGTTCAAGGCACGATCACGCTTATACGAGGGGAAAGTAGCAGGTCATCTTAATCTTTGAACTTAACGTCTTGTTTATAGTTTAAACGTATGCCAGGCGTCACACAGGGCAGTCAGTGATCAATCAGACGTACGTGATCACGTGACAGATTACTGGGAGGCCGGCCTAAGCCAATGACTCCGGGAAATCAAATTCCTCAACACTTAAGTCCAATAACAAAATCCAGAAATAAACTGTTGCCCATCCATCAAACAGACTCTTTCAGCAACCTCTGCAAACCAATAGGCGGAGAAAACGGAGCTTAGAAAATATCATCGCAAAGCACCTCCCACCGAATGATAGGCCTGCAAATCTGATTATTTCAAATGAGGGAGAGAAAGAGGGGACACGTTGACCATAAATACTACCGGTTTCAATGATTTTTGCATTGAAAAATCTGTAAAATCTGGTATGTTTTTATTATTCTTTCTCTCTGTCAACCATTAGAGAACACAAGCCGTAACGCAGATAAATAGTTTCATAGAAAGAATATGAAGGAAATATGACAAATTATTAAAAATGTATTTTCATATTTAATATTATATATGAGAGAGAGTGAAAGAGAAAGAGAGGGTGAGTGAATAAATCATCATGATTATGCAACGCTTCCCTTTATCATTTCTTTTTCAACATGTTTGGGATTGAGATGCCCAATTCCAGTATTAATTGATGGACCGAATAATTTGTGGAGGAGCAATTTAAACCTCCTAATGATATGAATAAAAAATAATAGACACTCGAGAAGGAAAATCTGATATTCATATGACCTTGACCTTGACGTCGGACTGCGCATAGACTGGCACCCTCTCACAATACCGTAGTTAATTTATTTAATTAAATGGCAAGCAAATGTCAGATCAGCAATTCCCAAGGCCCGTAAACGTCCATGAGAGAGACTGAGCGGCTGAAGCAAACAAGGCAATTTAATGCTTGAAAAAAGTCGATTGGATTAACTTGACAGGCGGTCTGGCGGGGAAAGCCTATGCGTGGAGAAAATGATTTCTCGCCGGTCTGCCATCGGTGAACCCAGCTGTTGGTTCTGGTTGATTAGAGATCCTGGCTGGTTACTATGAAGGTTAGATTTGTGGCCGATTGAAAACATGATAAGACTCTCTAATCGCTGAATGTTCTATTTAAAGACGCGGTCTGTAATACCCTCGGTTTGGCTCCCCTTAGTGCAATTGGGTTAACGTCTTAAATCCCTCATCTTATCTGTTCCTCGGCAGATTAACCCCATGTTAAGCACCTCTTGCTCTCTCTCTCTCTCTATCTTTCTCTCTCTCTCATATATATATATATATATATATATATATATATATATATATATATTTATATATATATAATATATATATATATATTAGACCTAAACTTTATTAGCGTATTGCGCATACAATTAAAACAATGAGTGATATCAATTGAAAATGTGACCTAATGAATCTAGTTCAGATTTTTGCCATGTTTTAATTTCAGTTCTCCTCAAATTGTTCAAATTGATAATTTGAGACTTCCATTGTATAATTTTGTTTGTCTCAAATGTCCAGTTGCCATTTAAATCATTATAAATTTTGATATTCATGAGAATGGAAAGAAACAGCTGTTTGAAAAATATCTCATTTTATATATATTTTTCTTCATAAGTCCTGAAATGATTATTTTAGGAGATGATTATATAAGAAATATATTGGAGGATAAATAATAAGAAACAGGGCTTAAATGTAGCTTTAAATCTATCATTGTGATAAATTATTTGGTAAACTCGTCTTTGGTGAATTACTAGTCTTAGGAATTAAACCTGAACCGTTAAAGCATTTATGATTAAGAATATTGTAGAAAAGTACAATTTGTTATGCTCAGCATGTTGGGGTTTTGAACATACAGTAGCTTTATACAATAGGTCTTTATCTTACTCCATTGACATAATGATTTGCAAAATATCTTTAGCTGATTACGGGGAACAGGTTTGGTTTTATATTCATTAGGATTCCATTTCCGGCAACATAATGATTTTCTTTTTGCATTGTCTGTATTTTCCTCGCCACCTTGTTTTGTCATCTAATAGCTGCTGGTTTTATTACATAGTTTTATAGAAGAAAAATATTCATTTCCCCTCTTTTTCGCCCGTTATCAACGCCCTTTTCATTAAGGCAGAACTTATCAGCAAAATCATCCAACATAGCAGTTGTGGGTGACGACATCGTAATAAATGTACCATGTATTTTTATTTCCCTACGATTTCTTCAGTTTTCTATACAGGAAAGCTACTAATTGGCTGCATTTTCCGATGCATAATGCATCTTTCATATGTAACATAACAGGAAAACAGTGAAATGACGAAGTTTCCATTTTGCCAATTGCAGGTGCTGTTTCTATGCAAACCTATATTGTTTTAGAGTAAGTTCTTTCATTGCCCGTTCTCGTTACCGAAGTTAACACCGGTTCCTATAACGGTGCTTGCGCATAGATGAGGCACGGATAAGATTCAGTAGGGGGTAATCCGGGAGCATTAGAAGGGAGCTAAGTCGATCTTCTTTTCTGCTTCAGTCCACGCAGTAAACGATTAACTACCGTCGTTAATCAAAGAAAATAACAGGTTAGCTCATTAATGTCTCATTATGTTAGCAATTTACACGCTTTTGGCTAACGTTGGTCGGATTATGACATTTGTCCAAGTGAAGACACTCATTAAGGTTTTTACCTCTCCTGCTGTTACTTAGAAAAATGTGTGTCCTCCTTTGAGCATGTTGCTTCAAACTGATAGTGCATTTCATATTGCTCAAGTGTGTCTTGATATAAATTTATATTTAGCATTTCTGTTGATACTTATCACATAAGGCCACCACAGGGAACTTGTCATAAATGCCAAGATTTTGATTGTACATTCCTTTGAATATCGAAGTAAAATCATCCAGCTAATGCAGATTTAAATCAGTTGTACTTATTCCATTTAATCACCTAAAGGCAAATGTTTTCTTCTTTCTGTGACTAGTAACTTTAATCTTTTTTTAAATTGTACTGAGTACCAGCTTTTGTGGTCTGTGTTCTGGGGATAGAGCACAGAATAGCGGCAAGAACCCCCCCCCCCCCCCCCATGGGTGAGTAATCGGCAGGCTTAACGGGAGGGCCCTGCCCCGCGTCCGTGTTTCACTCATAAAGGATTTCGCCTTTCGGACTCAGTAATTCCTAAAGGGGGCGATTACACATCCAGGGGCCACAGGTGCGGTAGGCACCGGCCCTTGTTAAAGCATAAATATATAAAAGGAAAGGTTGTGAAACCAGAATGGAATTCTTCAGATGTACCTACCTTAAAAATAAGTTAGCATTAAAAGTAGTTGAGGCGCTTAATTCCACCAAAAAAAAATGAAAAAGTTACGGGTACTGAGTTGCTGTAGTTCTGTCTCAAACACACACGCACGTAGGAAGATATGCCAAAACCGCAAAAAAAAACAGTAATTTTGAGAAGAAAACATGTAAAAAAAAATATTTAAACCATAAATTAAAGGCTAATGCTGCAAACAGAAAACCAGTGATTCATTCGAGTCCGAGTGCATGTGTGAATCCAGGCCACTGAGGTTCGAGTCTCAGTCCACCTTCGAATTCCAGTTACCTTGAAGCCGAGTCCAAGTCCGGGTGCAAGGCTGGTACTCAGTTTACCCCTTATTGTAAGATAAATTTAAAACTGAAATTTAAAATTGTCATGTGTCTTTTAATGTTGAATAAACCATACGCTTCACTTTTTAATGTTTGATTATATTTAGTTCCCAATGGGGAGCTTAAGCTTTATGTACATAGTCTTATTTTAGTCAGTTTTCTGTTGATAGATCACGCATGTATAAGTCATTGGAGTGTGTGACAGAGCCTTTTATTCTGCTTAATTACAAATTTCTCGATTATATTATACTTCCGAGTCCAGGTACAAATCCAAGAACAGAACCTTCCAGTTCAAGTCCGAGTCCCTAAAAAAAGTGAAATCGAGTCCGGACTGATACTGGAGTCCCACATCACAGCAGAAAGACACACACGACCTTCTAGTCATCGCTTAGTTACTGTTTTGAGAATCTGTACATTCCATCGTGTTTTTCATTATCCTTTCCGTAACTTCGAACTACTGATTGACCCCTATGTGGATATAAGATTTCAAACCGACTACAATAAATGTATCTCACTGCCAACATCAAAACCCGGGAACTACTGGGTGTTTTCACACAAAGCCCGGTATCTCTTTTTAACGACCCTTCTTTGAACCATTTCAAGGCTTTCTGCTCTGTAAAGGTTATCCTCGTTCAGGGAAAACTGACTTTCCAGTCGATTTAAGCAGCGATAGAGGAAGCCTAAACAGCCGGCAGTAGTCCCTTTTTTTTTATTCTTGAACGCTTTAGGTCTTTTTGCGGAGTTTAAACTTAGCTTGATCATTCCCGTAGACTACAACGGCGTTTTGGGTCCCCGGGCTTTATAATTAGATCACCGGTTAATTATTAATATGCTCCGTAAAAGAACATAAACGGACTTTAATTATTAAATAGCAGTAACCGACATTTACAGCCATGCCCCGTATAGACAGTGCATTCATCTGCCTTACAAATATATTCAAACGTTCGGCAGATTTTATGGGAAGCAAGAGCAGGGTTTATTGTTATTACGTCATGATATTATTTATATTAACCCTTCTTACATGTTGTTACAAGGAAGAAAGG